>JAMJFZ010000982.1:13575000-14775000 GCA_026225945.1 Cricetomys ansorgei | reverse complement strand
CCACTGCACTAGATTTCAGTATGGAGGTTTTTTTCTTTGAATCCACCTGTCGGACAATGGTGAGCATTTCACTGGCAGATTCACACCTGTGCTGTTATCTTTGCTATTAAGTGACCAAGGTGTAAGATGCCAAAGCTTTTCTTCCGAACCAGCTCCGGAGGCCTCAGGATAGATTATCTGCCAGTCAATCAGCTTCATTTCAGGTTTCAAATGTTCCTTTAGCATCTTAATTCAGCTGAAACACAAGCATTCAAAACAACACAGAAATCTGTCCTCAGAGCGCCTGTTGGTTTCAAAGAGGCCGTAATAGGAAAACTTTTAAATGATGCTTTTTTCACAATCAGACACAAATTGCTTAAGGAGGTCTGCAGGATTCATGGAGGACCTCACTGTCCTGAGATCTACTGATCTTTCTTGGCAGTAAACCAAGGCATATTAACCTTCTGCCCATAGTCACCAAGATAATGCTCACGCTGTTTACACATAATCTGACACAGGAAGTTTTACTGAATTGGAATATAATGAATCAAGAATAATTTGAAAAAGAAATGTCACCTTGCTGAGGGAAATTACTGAACTTCAAAAAATTGACCCGTTAGAATAAACCATGGTACTTGAATCTTTTTTTTCTTTTTAATGATGCAGTTGACTGAGTTCTCGGAAATGTCAGGCAGCCTAGGGAACAGCAGAATAATACCCCCAACAGGTCAATTACTAGGGCCTCATGACACTGTCCTCTGAGAAGAGATGCTCTCAAGACACTTTGGCAGATACTGATCAGGTCTCATGTCAGCAGTCAATTGCAGCCTGGGACATTTCGCTCAAGGTTTCAAAGGTAGTGCTTATGGTAATTTTCTTTCTTTTCCTTTTCATGTGCACATGCTTATGAGAGCCCATGCTTGCTTATGTGGAGAGGACAGAAGTTTGCTGGATATCTTCCTCAATCATTTTCTACCCCTTTACTATTCGTTCCAACAGGGGCTTATGTAGACAGGCTGGCTTCAAACTTGCTATATCATCAGGATGATCCTGAACTCCTGATCCTCCCCTCTCTATCTCCTGAGTGCTGAGATTACAGAATGTGCTGCCACTACACCCAGTTTATGTGGTCCCAGAGATTAAACCCAGGCCCTGTGCATGCTAGGCAGGCAGGTTTTCTACCTGGCTAAGATATATTCCCAGCCTCTCCACTGTAGCAGTACACCTATTGTGGTGGCTCAGCAAGGAGATATGGAGGCATTCTCATACTTGCAAACCCTGCCAGATCTCATCAGAGGGAACCACTATCCTGGCCAGCACCATACTGGAGAGTGGAACCCTGAGCATCCCAGTTCAGGTATTTTTATTGATACAGAACTCTTCAGGTGTTCTACTGATAGCACGTGAGCAATCAAACATCCCCCACATAAATCCAACACCTGTAGACAATACAAAATGCCAAGACCTAAGCATCCCCTTATCCAACAGTTATTTTATACAGAACTAAAAATAAATTCTACAACATCCTATCTTATTCTTTGAGACAGGGTTCCTCACTAACCCTGAAGTTCACTTTTTGACTAAACTGTGCTGGCTAGCGAGCACCCAGGGTCTGCCTGCCTCTACCCTCCAGGTATGGGGTTTACAGACACACATGCTCATCTGGTTGTTGCATGGGTATTGAGGGTCCGAACTTGGGTCCTTAGGCTTGCATAGCAAGCATGTGACACACCAAGCCACCGCACTCCCCTCCTACCCCTGCCTCAGACCTGGGCAGTTGTTTTAGGAAAGGAGATTTATGTAACAGGGATTGCCAGACCAGCCAATCAACAGCACTTTGGAGTTTTTTCAGGTTGCAAATTTTCAGGCCACTTGTGAACCAGAAGCCAAGGAGTTACTTAGTGATCTGATTTTTCAACTGGCCTTGAGGAGATTTCAATTCATATTAAAATTGTCACCCATGTGAAGGTGAAGAATGGTGGATGGGAGCTAAACATGGTTTCAGATCCCTGAGCGCCTTGAATATACTCCTTTAACAAGTAGAGTCTGAATGTCCTCAGGTATGAGACGGGGACGTTATCAGAACCCACTCTGCCGGGTCTAGGGAAGATCAAGTAAAAATGATCTCCGGGAAGTGTTTAGACAAAAAGTGTTTAGACCCAAGACAAACAGCCACCATCACTGCCAAAATCAGGAATTATCTGAATCTTCTGGATTTAGATAAAACAATGCAAGTAATCTACGCTAACAATTTTATTTTACGCGTATGGGTACTTTGCACGAATGTCTGTGTGCTGTTTGTTTGCAGTGCCTGTGAAGGTCAGAAGAGGGTGTCGGATCCTCTGAAATGGCAGTCACAGACAGTTGTGAGCTGCCATGGGGGTGACAGGACTCAAATCCAGGTCCTCTAGAAGAGTACTCAGTGCTGTTAACCACCAAGCTATCTCTTCAGTACCTAAATATGCATTTTTAAAGTTGGATATAGTGGTCTGTGTTTGTAATCCCAGTGCTAGGGAGACAGAGATGGGTAGAACCCTGGGACTTGCTAGCCAGCCAGGCTAACCTAATCCTGAAGCTCCAGACCAGTGACAGACTGTGTCTCAAAAAAATAAAAGATGGAGAACTCTGGTCTCCATATGCACACACGCACATACATGTGCACATGTGCCTGCACCCAAGAAAACATGCAGACCTGCACACACAGGAGTACACTTTTTTGAAAATAATTTTAAAAATGAGTCTTGAGGTTTTCCTTTGCTGAGGGTAAGGCTCAGAGGTGACTTGTTTTGAACAGTAGTTCTGATGCTCTGCTCCAAGATCTCCAAAGTGCTTTTAGAAACTCAGTGTTCCCATCAGAGCCAGACTTTCCTGTGGACCTCGGAAAGCAAGAGTATGCTCAAAGCTCTGTGTAAGACAGAAGCCCTGTCATTCCCACCATACACAAGTATAGCTGCCTCCTCTTCCATTCCAGGAACTGATGTGGGTGCTGTGGAGAAAAGAGCAGCCCAGATGACCGACCACAGGGGCGGACCAGATCCCGGACACACACCTTGAAGCTGGTCTGTAATTTTCCATGGAAAGAGATCTAAATCACACTAGCTTGAAAACTGTCTTGTTTACCCATTTCAATTCAAGAAGCAGATTTTTCCCTCTCCCCAGCATCAGAGAGCTCCCTGCAACACGCTGTAATTTCCTGTAGCTCTCTCCAGAGGTTCAGGGAGATGCTTGGGCTGACAGCATTACTCACACACCTGGGAGTGCGGCTGTGGACGTCAAAAAAAATTGTCATCATCCCCGAGGCTGCCATAGGCTCTTCTTTAAACAATCAGCAGGAAGGAGAGCAACAGTGAGTACCAGAAAGGCGGCATGAACTGACAGCCCCTAAAAAGGGAGTCCTAATGTGGCTTCCAGGGCTTCCCTCTGTGTGAGCTGGGCATGATGATGTAATCCTAGCAGAAAGAGAGTAGCCTTGGCTACATGATAAGTTCCAGACCTGTCTAGGTTACACAGAGGGATCCCTTCTCAAAAGAGCAAGATGAAAGAAAGAGAGAGAGAGAGAGAGAGAGAGAGAGAGAGAGAGAGAGAGAGAGAAAGGAAGGAAGGAAGGAAGGAAGGAAGGAAGGAAAAAAGAAGGAAAGAAAAGAGGGAGGGAGGGAAGGACCTTCTGACATCTGTGGAGAGTGTTGAGCTGTACTCTTCACCTGTGAAGCCCAGTTATAAAAATCCATAAATATTTGACACAAGGTTTAATGCAGAGCAAGCAAGGTTCAGCTCAGTGGTCTCCAAACAGGAACAATTTTGCACGCCACCTTTAAGTTTGTACAATGTTTTCATGTGTTTCTGGTTGTCCCAACCAAGGGGTACTCTTGGCATCTAGTTAATAGGGGTCTGTGGTTCTGCTTAGCGTGCTGCTATGGACCTGACAGTACCCCAACATCAGAGATCCAAGGGTTGAAGGACCCTGGGTCTGGTAAACCCCACACACTACTGCTTCTCTCCTGTGACTTCTTTCATGTAGTAACATCCTCCCTAAGGGGCAGGTGGGAGGAGACGTGAAGCAATCACCCCATCCCAGCTTTTACAAAGCATAAGGAACTCAAAGACAGAACTGTTTCATTTACTTTAAAAATATTTATCATAAAAAGAAGGTGTGATTTTTATCATAAGGTATCGACACTGACCTGCTTTACTTCTAGCTTTATTGCTTCATTTGCGTTGAGCCTTTCTTTGGCATTTTGTTTGTTTTTTGAGATATTATTTCATTATGAAGTTAGTCTAGCTTGGAACTCACTATGTATGGTGGTTTGAGTGAGAATGGTCCCCAGGGTCTCATATATTTGAATGCTTGGTCCCTAGTTGATGGAACTGTTTTGGGAAGGATTAGGAGGGGTGGCCTTTGGGAGGTGTGGCTTTGTTGGAGGAAGTGTGTCACTTGGGGGTCGGCTTCGAGATTTTAAAAGCTCATGCCAGGCCCAGTCTCCATTTGTCTCTCTGTCTGCCTGCCTATCTATCTATCTATCTATCTATCTATCTATCTATCTATCTATCTCTCCCACTTCCAACTAAGTTGTAAGCTCTCAGCTACTGCGCCAGCACCATGCCTGCCTGCCTGCTTCCATGCTCCCCACCATGATAGTCATGGACTCACCTCCAAAACTGTAAGCAAGTCCTCAACTAAATGCTTTCTTTCATAATATGCCTTGCTCATGCTGTGTCTTCACAGCAATAGAAAAGAAACTAAGATACTATGTAACATACTTATGAACCTTCTGCCTCAGCCTCCTGAATGCTGGGATTACAGAAATGTCCCCCCAGTCCTGGCTCTGTGGCCTTTTTTCCTCCTAGGCAGACCCAAAGGTGGAGTACTAATCCTTCTCCAGGACCGTGTACTGCTGGGAAGGTGTCTCGCTGTGGACAAGGCAGGACAGGGCTACTTGCAGTTTACTTGCCTCTGCTTTGCGAGGAACCCTACAGCGCCACCCAGAGGTGCGGAGCCTGGCACAGTTCCCCTTGTGAAGAGCATCACATCTGCTGGAAGGTGTTACGTGACTGTGATCGTTGATCTTGAGTGTCAACTAAACATGATTTAGAATCACCACGGAAACAAGCCTGTGAGCATGCCTCTGAGAGACTTTCTATACTAGGTTAAGTGAGGTGAGATGATCCACCCTGTATGTAGGTGGTGTCATTCCACGAGTGAGGGTCCCAGACTGAATAACAAGGAGACAGTGAGCTCTGGCATTCATCTGGTTCACAGCTGCAGACTTGTGACCAACTGTCAGCATTCAGGACTCTGCCTCTTGAGTGCAGACACAAGGTGACCAACTGCATCTCCCTCCTGTTGCTAGGCTTTTGTCAGGGATTCTCTACGAGGAATGAGGAAAGAAACTAACACAGTGACTTCAGGCTTAGCTCACAAAGCACTAGTAGTGCTCGGGTCACTGCAACAAGACCAAAAAGCCTTCTACATATGTCTCCATGTCATCTGGCAAGCTGACAGCTAATCCTCCCCTGAAACCACCCGTGGACACTGGGAATGGGTCTTATCCATCCATTATTCTGGCTGGCACAGAGCAGGCAGTCTATAAGTGTTGACTGAACTGAACAATGAATGACTATCTGATTAGTGAATACAGAAAGCAGTCTATCCAGACTCTTAAATACATGCTCGCCTTTGCCAAGCCATCATTTGTACCACGTATCAGCCAGGGACCCAAGCAGCTTAGAGCGTGCAGAGACAGAACTGAGACATCTCTGTCTAAGAGGCCCTCCGAGGAGAAAGGGGATGTCAGATGTTTGAATGAGGGTCATAAAGGAGAAGGCACTGTCACAGGGGGATCACAAGAGGCATGTCGTGCAGGGTGGAGTCAGGAATGCCTCCCTGAGCAAAGAACAGTTAAGCTGAGATCTGACAACTGGGGAGGGGAGAGCTAGTAACAGTCGAGGATGTGGCAGGCTAGAAGCCCGAGGTTCAGACCGCTCTGTTAACTAAGGTCCAGAGGTCAGAAACTTCTCTGTTTGTGAATGTTAGGGAGAGAGACCCCCAAGAGTCCAGGAGATGGTAGGGATAAGTGACCAGGGAGTAGGGGTGCATCTGTAGAGTCACAGGGTGCAAAGGATGATCTTGAGGTAAGTCCCAGAAAAGACTCCAGAACTAGGCTGAAAGAGTTCCTCTGCTTTCCACCACACACCTAACTTGCAGAACAGAGGAAGAGGAACTGGCCTGGTGGTACTGGCCTATAATTTTAGCTACTGGGGGTGTTAGGGTAGGAGGATCCTAAGTTCAAGGTCTGCTTTGGCCACATAATGGGTTGAAGGCCAGGCTTGGAAACACACTAAAACCAGGTCTCAAAATAAACAGTAAAATGAAGGCTGTGGATAGAGGTTGGTAGAATACTTGTATAGCACACACAAGCTCTAGATTCCACAAAAAAATAGAGTAAATCATAGATACAGAATGGAGGGAAAGGTTGGTAAGAGAAGTTGTCCTCCACAAGGAACCAGATTCCAGCCCTTTGGGAACCCACTCTGTGCAGCTGATTCTTGTGCAGACTCTGGAAACCCCCTTTCTCTACCTCATACACCCCAAAGCTGGAAGACTTGGCCAGCAGAGACATGTTATTTTCAGTCCCACTCGAGCCACAGGCTAGGTGGTTGGTCTTGCCCTTTCTGTTGCTCTGTCTCCTTTCCCTGTGGAGCATCTCATTCCTCAGCTCTGTCCTCAAGTAGCAGGAGAGGAAGGAAGCTGGCAGAAGAGCAGGTTCTCAGGTGTGGGAACCTGCCGCTATTCCGATAGCCAAGGGTGAAGGATGGGCTATTTGATGTCTGTGCCTACGAACGGCATCCTAAAAGGCTGAAAACATGATAAGCTAAAGAACACCCCAAGTGACAGTGTCCATTCAGCTTCTACTTTGGCAAGCTCATTCTATCCCTAGAAGAACAGGAAGAGGAGGGAAGGAAAAATTCCTCCCTCTCCTAAAGACTTCATCCTTCATTTTATCAAATTGTATTCTCCCTATTCAAAGGCAAGAGGAGGGACACTGCCTTTCTTATATGAAGTATAATGTAGTTTCAGGCTCCTGGTTGCTCCGTTGGCTCATTAACCCACTGAGCTGATACTGGAAGTTCTTCCAAGGTACAGTTTTAGAACTCATTGATGTAGCTGTGAAAGCGTTTAAAGGGGTTGCTGGCTCTAAGGAAGCTGGTGTGGACCAGACGGAAAGAGCTGACCCGATTTACAGAAGCAATGGTGGCAGTCCTGTGACTGACTGCCCACCCCTGTAACCTGTCACCCTGTGTTTATACCTCATTTACATTCACATCGGCAATGACAAAAATAAACTGTAATAAGTTCAATAGCATCCTTTTCTCCTAAATAAAGACAGGTGGCTTCACCTAGAGCCATCGGTTCATTTTTATGGTATTTTCCAAGGTCAGGTGGAAAAGGTCATTTGGGTCTCACTTCATAGATGTGAATCTGATACAGAGAGGTTAGAACATCTGCCAAAGATCACTGGGGAAATATCTGTAAAGTCCTTCTTAATGGCATAGCTTCTAAATTTTTCTTCCTGCTCTGGGAGACAAAAGTTCCTTCTGTATTTATTGGTTATAACTTACTTTGGCCTCATATTGAAATGTAGAGGTGTTATCTTACTCTGGGATGCTGTGACAGAGGCTCATCTAGGGTAACTTTGACAGTAGAATTTACTTTTCATCATGTGGAGGCTGGGAAGGCTGGAAGTAAGGTGCCAGTTCATTTTGTTTTGGAGGAGGGGCATTTCCTGGTCTTTGGATGGCGCACCCTTACTGGATTCTAAGACAGCAGAGAGGGTAACTTCTGGATCTCCTCACCCCCTTACAGGGGCACCATCTCCACAAAGTCACCCCAACCCTCCTGCCTCCCAAAGACCACATTCTACACACCATTGCATGGGAAAATCCATGTTTCAAATACAAATATTGGGAAAACACAGACAGTCAGCCTACAGCAGGTTTGGATGGCTCCATAATGCATCTTATTGTCCTGGGGACTGAGTGTGACAAAAAGCATACCCTTTGAATTTACCAGGATCGCATAAGAAACAATGATAAAAATAAAAGAAGGCCTCAGATGACGGGTCGAGGAATTATGTATACGTATATGTGTTGAGACGCAGTGGCCCGTCACTCCTATACACCCAACAGTAGAAGGGAAACAAATACGTTCATGCAAATTATTGATTCTTAAAAGACTCACTATCCTACCATCCTAGGTGTAGACAACTATAGGAAGGCAAAAAAGGAGAAATCAGCCAATGTTAAAGGCTAGCAAAGCTCCTAAAACCAAGATAAAACATAGCTCTTAAGACCGGGTACATCCCGATCTTCAAACAAACGTGAGCAATTGCTTCTGAAAACAGACTGTTTTCCCATGTCACTAAAAATATGGAAAACATGGTATGATTATTGCTAGGAATTTCAAATATTTGGCCCTTGACAGTACAAGCAAAAAAAAAAAAAAAAAAAAAAAAAGACAAAAAAGTATTTCTTGTATCTTGCTGTTATAAAATTAACTTCACAGTTGGAGGTAGCAAACATACTGTACTTCACTATGAAATGGATTGTCTGCAAGAAGAAGCAAAAAGCCCGTATGCCACAGGTCTCTAGGCTGGGGTTGGTCTATACAGTTGAGAAACAAGTGGGCAGAGAGCTATGGACAGTGTTAAGAGCACAGAAGAAGAAAGGCATGATCTGTTTTGAGTCAACAAAGGGAGAAAGGCCACACTGCATTTTCGAAGGCTCAGGCACCAAAGACGTTGAAGGGAGACTTCCACACCTAGGAGAGGGCCGGTACTGTCTCAGTCTGGGGAGCTTACAGGTAATTTGGGGTCATGGCTTGTCATCTTGTATATCTGGGTAGATGATTTTGGCTGTCTAGTCATCATCACTCCCTTTTACTGTGGGTCGCCTGCTACAATGGACTATGGTTGATTTAGAACACTATTCCCAGAATAAGGCACAAAGTGGAGCCTTCTAAAAATATGGCCCTTTCAGCTGGGAATGTAGCTAAGCTAGTAGGGCATTTACCTATAATAAATGGAGCCCAGAGTTCCATTCCTGACTCTGTATAGCCATTGAGAGGAAAAAAAGGTCAGAAGTTCCAGGTCATCCCTGGCTACATAGCAACTTTAAGACCTGATCTACATGAGACCCGGTTTCAAAAGAACAAAATATGAAATCAAATAAAAATATGATCCTATCTGAAGAGATGGGACGCAAGAGAAATTTATCAGCACATGGAAAAAGAGACAGCACCATTAGTCGTCAGGGAAGTGCAAATCCAAACCACAATAATACACTACTTCAAACCCACAATAAATAGAGTAAGGAGTGCGAATAGTAACAAACTGTGCTGGCTAGTGTTTATGTGAACTTGACGCAAGCTAGAGTTATCTGAGAGGAATCTCGATTGAGAAAATGCCTCTATTTCCCCTTCCCAGGGAGATCTATGCACCCCCCCCACATTAGAACCCTCCTTGTTACCTAGACTACCTGGTCTGTGAATTGTAGCATGACTGTTCTTCTCCTAACAGCTAATATCCACTTTTAAGTGAACACATACTATATTTTTCTTTCTGGGTCTGGTTTATCTCAATCAGGATGATCTTTTTTCTAGTTCCTTCCATTTGCCTGCAAATTTCATGATGTCATTTTTTTAATAGTTGAGACTGTATATATGTATCACATTTCCTTTATCCATTCTTTCGTTGAGGTATATCTAGGTTGTTTCCAGCTTTTGGCTATTATGAATAAAGACACTATAAACATAGTTGAACAAGCATCTTTGTGGTAGGATAGAGCATCTTTTTGATAAATGCCCAAGAGTGGTATAGCTGGGTCTTGAGGTAGATCAATGCCCAACTTTCTGAGGAACCACCCTATTGATTTCCATAATGGCTGTACAAGTTTTCCCTCCCACCAGCAATGGAGGACTGTTCCCCTTATTCCACATCCTTGCCAGCATGAGCTGTCACTTGTATTATTGATATTACCCTATCATATCATCTGCAAACAACAATACTTTGACTTCTTCCTTTCCAATTTCTATTCGCTTGATCTCCTTCAGTTGTCTTGTTGCTATAGCTGAATTTCAAGTACTATGTAGAGAGACTGTGTCTCAAAAATAAAACAAACAAACACAAACACCACCACCACCAAAACTACTAAGATGCAGCTGACGGCAGCATGTGAAAAGCCCTGGGTTTAATTCTCAGCACCACAGAAATAAATAATCAATGGGAAATAGGGAACTTTAAGAACAAAATATAGACCAGGCCATGGATGAATCTCAGAAACAGTGCACTGAATGAGAGAAGCTGATTACAAAGCCACAGCATACAACCTCATTTATATAAAAAGCCTCGATCTGTGAATTATTAACAATGGTGATTTCTGAGTTGAGCTAACTGGATGACCTTGATTTGGTGGAGAGTTTTCTTCCCTGGTTTTCTGTATCAGCACATGCTTCCTTAAATTTTCTAATTTTTTTTTTTTTTTTGGATATAGAGTATCTCTATGTAACAGTTCTGGCTGCCCCAGACTTGCTTTGTAGACCAAGCTGGTCTCAAACTCACAGAGACACCCCCCAACCCCCTGCCTCTGCCTCCCAAGTTGCTAGGATTAAAGGCATGTACCACTACGACTGGTAAAATTTCTAATTTTGAAGCACACAGACCATCAAACCAATGGTAGCCAGTGAGCTCAGGATAAATCTCCTCTGCTCCCAGGCTCTCATTTCCAGGGCTGCCAGATGAGATTGCTCATACTGTTCGTTGCTCAACCACCCTGCTGACATGAGTGGAGGCTGTCCTGTATCCAGAGCCCTGATGATGAAGTCAGAAGGCTCTGACGAAGGTTTCCTGCCAGATGTGGGAGTTTATGGTTGTATTCTCAGCACTCGGGAGGTGGAGGCAGTAGGATCAGGAGTTCAAGACCAGCCTCAGCTACGGGTTGAGGCTGGCCTGAGCTGTGTGAAACCCTGTCTCAAACCAAACAACAACAAAACCCATAAAGACACACACAAAAAAAGAAAACATGTCTTTCATCTAAATCATACAAAACATATACCCAAGTAATTAGGTATCTTCTCTTTCCCCGAAAAAGGTATGCGATTCCTAGTTTCATAGCTATACTTCCAGATACATCCAATGCTTCATAGACACACTCCTCATAGCACGGGTATGGAGAGCCGCTTTATAAAAGGAACTAAAGGATGATGAAATGTCAACAAAAGGCAATTCGATGGATTCAGAACTCAAGTTTTTTTTTTTAAAGAAGCCATTTGAGGTAACCTGGTAAAACTGGATTTAAAAGAAGAAAAAATTGGAAGGAAAAGGTCCCAAGAGACGACTCCTGTTCCAGAACTGTTAAATCGTTTCCACCCCACAGGATGTCAATTCACATAAACTGTCTAAACAGAAAATGAAAGTGCTGCTCTCCATTGCCAAGTGGGTGAAGAGTCCCTACTGAGTTTGTCATTCCTCCCAAAAGAGTAGCAGAGGGTGATCTAACTCCTACAGTGGGAGCTCTAGGACTTGAACCTGCTGAGCCTGGATAGTGTCCGTATCTTTGGGAAGCCTCACACTTTCATTTGCTCCAGCCTAGACTCCTTCAAAGCAAGAATTCCTCCAACAGGCAACTCCAGAGCATGCAACTGATTCAGACTCTAACATCTTTATATTCATTTAGTCTGTGCTGGAGTTCCAACTCCTTCTGTGGGGAAGGACAGTTCAAGTCTGAAAGTCTAGATAATGACATAGGATTGGAGGAATGGCTCTGCCCCTCTCAGTAATTTCTGAAGCTGCTCCACTGCTCCTTGCTTTAGTTACTTTCCTTTAGCTATGACAAGACACCAATACAAAGTCTTATAAAAGGAAGTGTTTAATTGGGCTTACGGTTTCAGAGGGTTAGAGTCCACAATTGCAGAGCAAAGGCACGGCAGCAGGAACATCTGAGAGCTCACATCTTGATCCATAAGCAGAAGGAAGAGAGGGAAGAGAGTGGTAACTGGGAATGGTGTGGGCTTTTGAAAATTCAAAGTGACACACCTCCTCCAACAAGGACACACCTCTTAATCCTTCCTAAATAGCTCTACAAGCTGGGGATCACACATTCAAACATATGAGCCTATGGGGGCCATTCTCATCCAAAGCACCACACTCCTGTTCTATGTTCCCCTCACTAGAGAAGGTGACATTGCTCTCATTTAGGGTTTTAATGGTTTGACCCCAGGACCTTTGTACTTGCTGTTCTTTCAGACATGGACCATCTCCTCCAAACTCAAACTTCATCTAGTCAAGTACCACCTACTATTCAAGCCTTAGCTTTCATGCTGATCCATCTAAGCTGGTGAACACTCCATCTGGGCATCCCACCCTTCCCTGTCATAACACTCATCGCTTTTGACATTGCTTGGTTCTAGCGTGAGCTCCATGAGCACAAGGACCCTGTGTGCTTGTCACTACTCTGGTGCCTGGCACAGTTCCTGACTCCTCGCAAGTCTGCAGTAAGTCTGTGAACTGAGAATGCAAATGGAAAAACTATCTGTGGCCCTACAAAAAAGAGACTTTCCTCATTTTAAAAAGTTGGATGTAGTTTAAGATAGTACCTAGAATTGATGGAAAATGAAAACAAAATAGATTTGGAGTGATGGCTCGGTCAGTAAAGTGCTTGCTCTGCAAACAGCAAGGACCTCAGTTGCAGCTTCGGGAATCACATTTAAAAAAATTAAAAAAGCAACTGGGAGCTGGAGAGATGGCTCAGTGGTTAAGAGCACTGGCTGCACTTCCAGAGGACCCAGGTTCAAGTCCCAGGACACACATGGTGACTCACAATTGCCTTATAACTCCAGTTCCAGGGTATCCAACACCCTTCTCTGGCCTCTGCAGGCACAAGGCATACACTTGGCACACCGACATAACTGCAGGCAAAACACCCATACACATTTTTTTTCAAAGCATAGTGTAGGGACATACTAATCAGATTCCTTCAGGTTGACTGGCACCCAGTAAGAGGCCTTGTCTCAAAAGGAAGGCAGACATCTGAGGAAGGACATCTGTGATTGCTCTCTGACCTCTGAATACATGAGCACCCATATATAGATACACATACATATCACCCCTCCATGTATACCCACAGAAGCATGCCAAAATATATACAACACACACAAAATCATCAGCATAGTACCATCATGATACTTGTAACTTTAGGTCTGGAAGCATTGTCCAAGAATGAGGAAACCTGAAGGTGGTATCAGACTAGAACCAACCACCCGCTGAAAACAAGAAAAATGACTGAGACAACATGGTGGAGACCCAGTGAGAAGACACAACTAAGTATGAGATTCTAATAAGACAGGGATGCTGGGAGCTAAGATAGAAGGTGGTGGACCAGACTTAGGCCTAAACCATGGTAATCTTAATGTGACCTGATTCAGAGTCTTGACAGAAACAGCAAGGATTAGCTGAGGCATATTTATCCCTCCTAAGTGGCTTAGTTCTCCAAAGCACCTTTCTAGAGTGCCCTGGGACGTGCAGATGCTGCTGCTTTTGTTTGTAGGAGAGGTTGCACGAGGGGCAGGGCAGGATGATGCAGGTCATGTGCCTTATGGGTTTGTTCCTTGTTTCTAAAACAGAACTCCTAAGCCCAAGTCCTGATTAGTTACAAAAGCCCAGGGAGCATCAACACTTTTCACTTCCATTTTGGATGCCATTTTCCAAGCACACCACTGTATGGTTTTGGAAATTATGGAAAAATAATTAAGATAAAGAATTTAAGGTGCATCATACAGGAGTATACAAACACTGTATGTACACCAAAGGCAGAACCACATGAGCATCAGATTACAGTTAGCATTTTCAAAAACCCAGTCATTAAACTATGGTCATGTGGTGACGAGAGCATCCAGATTAATCTAATTTCTCTTCACAGAAAATATATGGAACCAGGGCCTTTTCAACTATTTCATCAAGTAAATTACATGAAAAGGAGATGAGCCATGTAGATGCCCCAAGGGAATTTTATCAACATGTTAAATTTATCTCACTGGTTATCTTAAAGATCCCTATGAAGTTTTGAATGATTCTTCGTAATGTATTTTTGATTTTTCTTTCTTAAGATGCACAATTAGCACTATTACTCAAGGAAGATGTGTGGTGTGTACATCAGAACCTCTTGTGGTGCTTCTCGGTACCCTTCTGAGGAAAGTCTATGGGAAGCACAATCACAGAGAGAAGGAGATCCAATCACTATAGTCTGTACAGGTTTCAGAAAGTTTCAAATTTAGTTAAAAAGAACACACCTTTCACAATAAATGATTCAATAAGGCCACCTGTGTATTGACAATCCTTCTGGGATTTCATAAGGCTTAGTATTGTATCATATCACAAACATACTACAGTGAATTTCCCACTTTTTGTGTCTGTCACCTGATGTGGCCATTGGCTACCCAACATCTATTATTCTACCCCAAACAGGAGCCTGGGCTGGTTATAGCTGTAGCAGGTTGCTACTGTGCTCTTTTACACTCCAGCCCAGAAAAGGGAAAAGAACAGTAGGAAGGAAGAAAGAAAGAAATCTTCACCGCCCTTGTTGGTGGCCTGGAAAGAGAGAACGAAAGAAAGAAAGAAAAGAAAGAAAGAAAGAAAGAAAGAAAGAAAGAAAGAAAGGAAGAAAGGCAGGAAGGAAGAAGGGAGGTAGGGAGGGAGGGAGGGAGGGAGGGAGGGAAGGAAGGGAGGAAGGAAGAAAGGGAGGAAAGAAGGGGAGAGAAAGCAAGGAATAGTCACAGCCCTTATTGGCTGTCCAAAGCTTAGAGAGCAGGAGCTGATAGTGTGCTGGACTAATGTTTCAACGCAATATCCCCAAACCTGATTCTTCCAACTGAAGTCTCTCCCCATTTTAGGTTTCAACCAATATATACTCTGAGCAAAGTTTCCAGAAGGCTAAGCTGTACACAATCATAAGGACAAGCTGTATGTGGCAAAATTTATATTTTTCATCTTGGCTTGTAAGCAAATCATATCCACCAGTAATGAATAGTTTAAATCAAGCTCACTATCATCCATTACACCTGGGATGGGGACAAAAACATATTCCAAAAGCCATTCTGTGTTTTTAGAGAAACCAAGATCACAGAACTCCTTCAAAGCATCTCGCTACACATAGCAATCCCATTCTCCTTGCCATAAGATGGGTATAGGAAAGTGCATGTGATTCCAGTTTGGGCCTTGAAGACACAAGTAAAAATCTACTAAGAGGTCTTCTGGACACTTGGCATGAACCTGGTGGAGACATCTTACTGACAATTTGAGGATGGAGCTGATACAGAAGGGTTGCCTTAAACATGGCAATCACCAAGAAAGCAACTTGGAGGTTTAAGAACTACAAATGAGTTGCTCTGGCTCATGCTATTCTGAGATAGTATCTCCTATGAACAGTGAAATAAGAGGCTGGAGAGATGACTTAGTGGCTAAGAGTACTTGCTGCTCTTCCAGAGGACCTGGGTTCAGTTCCCAGCACTCACATGGTAGTCAACAACTAACTCTAATTCCAGTTCAAGGGGGATCCAAGCCATCTTCTGGTCTCTTTGGGTATAGGCATGCAGGCTGTGTATATAAATATGCAAAGGCTGCCTACCACTTAGATCTTTGTATGAACTCCTTAGACTATGGAGGTGCTTTGGAATTCAGCACAGATTCATGGGGCTTGAATGGGTTCCCCCAAAATGAAGATTTACCCTTTTGTTGTTATTATTCCCTTGAAAACAACATGCATGTAGCCCAGCGTGGTGGTAGCCATCTGCCATCCCAGCACTCCAGAGGCTGAAGCTGGAAGAAGCTTTACTACACAGCGAGACCTTGTCTCAAAGGAAAGTAGGCTGGTTTGTTATAAGATACCGGCACGGGAGTTTCATGCTCATTAACTCATGCAGCTGTCCTTAACGACTCAGAACTATTACCATCTTCATTTAAAAACTGATCTAAGTGGGCAGTCACTCCATTAGCCAGGGAAGTCAATGAGAGGCAGGTGCGTGGGAGGCGCTGTAGCATAGACACAGGGCATTGCTAGCAAAGCGCTAGGGTTCAAGGAAGGGGAAAGCCTTCTCCATCGGATGAATGGAGGAGCGCCCATCCGCCCTTCCCACCACTGCTGTACTGTCAAGCAGTCCCAGGAGCCTGGCAGAGAGGAGAAGATGGTGGGGCGATGCTGCGACTACAGAAACTTTACAGGCTCAAACACGCTGCCCGAGAGGAGAGTGGGGCAGCCGCTTTCTCTCTCCAGGCGTGTGCCTGGGTGTCTCTCCCAGTGCATTTCTTTCAAGGCGAACTCACTCAGAATATTTTTCTCCATTTTCTCTTACTTTATAAACTTTATTAAATAAAAACTCAAATAAGTAGGAACATTACACACCCAGACTAACTAGACTCAAAGCCTATATAACTCAGAGGAATTACAGCTAGAATTGCCATTTGGAATGGCAGCTGTGAAGTCTCACACTCAATCTCACGCTCTTACTATTGAGAATATTTTACTCACTTATTCACCACCAAAACCAAAGAATCCACGACAGAATTGGAACTAGAACAACTAGCTCCATGTCTTCTTTCATAATTCGTGTACTTTTTCTGTTCATTTGTCCTTCCCTCCTTTCTGTCTAAACTTGAGAACAATTTTGTTAGCATTTAAGAGAAAAACACAAGATGGCTTAAGTGAAAGTCCCTAGGCCACCAGGAGGAGGGAAGGACACAGAGTTATGCTTTTTAAATTAGCATGCAGCAGAAACAGCTTGTTAAGAAAGGAAAACCTGCTCCCAAGAGTGGAAATCACAGCCAGGCAGTGGTGGTGCAAGCCTTTAATCCCAGCACTCGGGAGGCAGATGCAGGTGGATCTCTGTGAGTTTGAGACCATCCTGGTTTACAGAGTGAGTTCCAGGACAGCCAGAGTTACAACAGAGAAACCCTGTCTCAAAAAACCAAATAAATAAACAAATAAAAGAGTGAAAATCACCTAGCTGGCTGAGAAAAGAACCCTAAAGCCTCATGTGAGTTTTCTTGAAGAGTCTAAATAAGAAATAGGGTGCAAATGTATCATTGTGTGAGTGTGTGTGTGTGTGTGTGTGTGTGTGTGTGTGACATGTTCTGTTGGAGTCCAGTTTACCCAGACTATGAAATGCTTCAGCTTGACAAAGTTCCTGAGTGATTCACTGTCGGGAACTGGAACTACCTAACTGCCTTGCCCCTTTCTTGTCTTCACTGTACGGTGGCATATGTTCTCTCATCAATAAGATCTGTATAAGCCAATAGTAATAGCAAAATCAATTCCTGAGCTGGCTACTGTGGGCTGGAATGAAACACAGCCATGCTATCCAGAAATAAATTGCAATAAAGCAACCCAGGTTTATTGCAAAGATTTAAGAAATATAAAACCCAGAAAATTCCCCTAAGTGTTAGCGGTCACGTAGAAACAGCCTCTCCCCACCACCTATCAGCAGGGATTCTTTCTCCCACCCCCAAAAAAAAACCCAGGCGTCATCCTGTCTCAAGAACTTCAAAGGTGCCAAGCGGCTACCCCCAACTCTGGTTCCTGTGAATACCTAACCAACGAGGTGGAGGAACCAATCAGAATAGCATGAGCCCTGGTGAGGGGGACCCCGATAAAAGCCCTGGACAGGAGTTTTTCTTCTCTCTTGTCTCTTGCCTCTCTCTTGCCTCTTGCCCAGCCCACCGGCTCCTGTCCGCAGCGGTGCTGCCCCAAGCTGCCACGTGCACGCCCAGCTCATTAATAAAAAAGCTTCGTGTGGTTTTTGCAGCGACCCAAGACTGTCTCGTGTTTCTTTGGGGTTTACCCATCCTTTGTGGAAGCAAGGAACCCCATTTCGCGGGGGCCAGAGCTGGAGAGATGGCTCAGTGGTTAAGAGCACTGACTGCTCTTCCAGAGGTACTGAGTTCAATTCCCAGCAGTAATATGGTGGCTCAAAGCCATCTGTAATGGGATCCAATACTCTCTTCTGGCATGCAGACAGAGCACTCATGTAAATAAATAAAATAAAATAGTAAAAAAAAAAAAAGCTTGGAACTCTACTATTAGAGGCCTATTAGAAACAGAAGGATCATAAACATCTTCATCTAGCATATACTGATTTGCTTTTATGATGTTGCCAATACTCAATCACCATGACCTATGAAATAGGTGTCATCATCATCATCATCATCATTTATTATTATTATTACCTCTGTTTTTCAAACATAAACCCAAGGCTTAGTGGGAACTTAAGAGAGTGGTGGCTTAGACTGTGCTACTGGGGAAAAAAGAACTGGGCTACTGTGGTGGTTTGAAGAATGGCTCCCACAGGTTCATATATTTGACTACTTGGTCCCCAGTTGGTAGAATTGTTCAGGAGCTGAGGAAGTGTGTCACTGCTGGCCAGCTTTGCTATTTCAAAAGTCGAGGCCATTTTTAGTTATCTCTTTCTTACCACTTTTGCAGACACCTTGATATAGAATGAGAGAACGATAGAAATCTTCACAGCCTCTTTTAGGCTGTCCTAAGCTTGAAGAGGATTAGCTGGTGATGAGTCAGACTAGTGTCTCAGCTCATGATCTGTAAACTCAATCTCTCCAACCTTTGTTCTTTTAAGTAAGAATCAACACATTATTGATGGACAACCGCACCAACGAACCACCAACCAACACCCACTCCGGCTCTTGGGGTTTCAGACCTTTTATACTCTAAGCAAAAGTTCCCATAAACTGAAGCAGCACACAATCCCAAGAACATGCTACAGGTGCCAGAACGACTGAACCTCACCAAATTATAGCCACCTGCATCGAGCATTCCAAATCCAACTTATAATCATCTACCACACCTGGGATGGGAACATCAACCTAGTCCAAACACCATTTTGCATTTTTAAAGAAAGCAAAATAACGAAAACTTCTTCCAAGTGTTCCACTACAGTGGGGTGCCATGATTACCAGTTTCTTGCAGTACAACTTGATAGGTAGTATGGAAGGAATATTTGTCCCAGTAAAGAGTTCTGTTTCCAGAGAAGGGAAAGGGGTGCTGAGTGGCACCTTGTAGGGCCACTGCATTAGAAGCAAATGGACACCTCAGCTAAGGCAGAAAGCACCGGAAGCTATGACATCCTTGCTCTGGGACACATCACAGCTGTTTGCTCCTTCTGGTACCATGTTTCCCCGTTCTTCCTTCCTTTGTACCGACAGTGAACTAACTTCACGGTGATATGCTCTCTGGCCTGGATAAAAAGTCTTCTAGTGCCTTGGCAGGCCATTGAAATGTAATTTTAATTTTAACCTCACCCCTCTTAGTGAAATGCTATTGCCTTAGATGTGGTATATTAACAGGAACAGCCTTTTAATTACTGTGACTTCAAATACTATTTTTGCATCATCAATAACTTGGTTGTATGGTACCTTGGGTATTACACTTATTAAGTTCTTCAGTCTGATCTGAAGCAATGAGATTGGTTTCTCTTTCTCTCTTTCTCTCTCTCTCTCTCTCTCCCTTTATTGTCCCCAAGGAATATCAATAATTTTACCTTCTTAATCTCACTGGGATCCCATGAATCCAAAAGCTTTAAACACTATTCACAAAGGTCCCTAGACCCTGTCACCTTGAAGGGCACTTTTATCATATTTTCCATAAATTTAATACAAAAAGGAATAAGGAGCCCAACAGCCAAGGTGCCAAGAGCCAAAGCCATTTGCCAAGGTTAGCTTACTGCTTCTAAATGGCCAATGGCACACGCGCACACTCTCTCTGGCTTGGCGTCTACACCTCAGCGTTGGTGAACAGTGGTTCTTGGAAAGCCCCATACTGGATTGCAGCCCATACACCCAGTTTACAACTTGGTGGTTGTCAGTATGCCAAACTGCGCAAGGCTCCAACCTTCCCAGAGCCGCTGACTCCTCCCAATCCTCCATAGAACCGGTAATGCTAGGAAAAGGGACAGAGAGAATCTCCTGGTTCTTTAAATAGCCTTGTCACATCTCTTTGGTAAAATACTTACTTCTGGAGCAAAAGGAAACCAGAAACTGTGAGGTGAAGCCACCTCCTCATTCACAACTTTCCTATCACCTCCTCCTCAAAGGAAGCTTCTTCAGCCACTTACTGGCAACAAATGCAGCCTGGGGCAGAGCAAGTGCCTGCACTTGTATTTGAACATGATTTTTGGAGTTACTTCTGAACAGTCTATGAAACTGTTGTGTGAGTGTGGCCTGGTTTGTGACAGATGGATGTCACATAAATGACCAGCCATTACCAAAAGCACACGCGTACCTTTACCCCGTATAAATCAACAACAGGGGCTTGCTTATAAAAGGCTGTAAGAGTTATCAGGAAAGAACATAAACACAGTCAGGGACTCGACCAAAGAAACTATTTAATAAAGTCAGTATTAGCTGAGTCTCTAGAACATTCTCAATGGGGCTTAGTTCCTGGGTGTTTCTCACACTGTGGGCATTGCATGGTAATGAGCCTACTTTTTAAAGGGGGGACCTTTTCTTACAACATAGTCCCTAATTATATGACTCACACTGTATGTGCTGTTTAACCAAAGAAGCAGAGAGTAAATCAAGTCTCCAAGCATACCGTCTGAGGATAACCCAAAGGATATCCATGTTTCATTACATTTAATTGTTGTCTTACATGACATTTCTGACTCGGCAGTGTCTCCTGGGTTAGGGAGGGAGAACATTTTCCCACTCCAGTGCTGCAGCCAGCTTCTGATCAGCAGCTGCCTGGGCACTGCTCTGAAGAAGCTGGTGTGTGTGGCAGGCCAGCGGCATCTAAGCTAAGTCGCAAGCGGAGGCAAGGTGGCCACCTACCTCTTTTCCTTGCAAGTGGACATAGATGAGAATTTTTTTTCTACCCAAACATCATGATTTTCCTCATGGCCAGAGTAGGGTGTGAAGAAGTTAGAGGCTATGGATGAGAATCTATGAAACTACTGACCTATATCCAGGGTCACCCCATTTTTCTTCAAAGAGCAGAATAGTTTGGAATTTCCAGAAAAAAAAAATGGTCTTAGCTGTAATGAGGCTACTGCTGCAGTAAGGAATCAGTTGGATCAATGCATACATGGGCATGACTGTGTGCCAGTAACACTCATTTATCGTGAAGGTCATGGCTGACCCTGAACATGATTATGAGAAACATAGGCAGGAGATAAAAACATGGAAGAAACAAGAATGTGAAGCGAGGAGAAAATTTTGTCATGGGAAAGAATCCTGGTGCATCTCTGGAACATTTGTCTTGAAGTAACAGGACCATGCAGTATTGGAACGTAGAATGATTGCCTCAGCTAATGGTCTGCTGGACACCTCCATGTGCAAACAAGGCACTGTGCTTTCCTGGAGCGGTTCAAGAGTCAAGTGCTCCAGGTGGCGTTGCCTTGTTTGTGTGAAACTTTCCCCTAATGAGAAAGACAAGGCCCTTGTTAAAAAGCAAACTGTCTCCATAAACACATTCAGTACCATCAACAGCACTTGAGGACTTTAACAGTTAAGACAGGGCAGGGCTACGATGGAACGAAACGAACGTGTTCACTCAGAAATGATGTATGACGGGAATGGCATTCTGAAAGAATCAGGCTTATGACGCTGCGCAGGCAGGTCTGGTAGGTGGATAAACAGAGGCGGCTGTCCTGAGAGGGAGGCCAGTGGTTGTGCCGAGCTGTGGCAATAAGAGTCACAGATGAGAAGGACTCTGAGGAGGAGAGGTAGAAGATGGCAGGCGGACTCCTGTTGCAGCCCAGGAGCACTGCTGGGAGTGTGCTTCCACAGAAGACACTGGTGAGAATCTCAGGTTCATGTATGAGTTCTAGCAAACCTAGGCTAAAATGCTACTCTGGTCCTTACATACCTCATTGCCTTGAGGGAGTTATTTCACCAAATTAAGGCTCTGGCTTATTATATCTGTAAAATAGAGAGGAAAACTCCTCCTTCCTAAGATTGTTCATAAAGAACACGTGTGCAGGGTCTAAAGGGACAGCCCTGGGGATATGATGGGATGTCAGTAAAGAGATCATGTGATCTCTAGTTCGCTACTCTAGCTGCCTCTTGCAAAGTCCTAGCTTTAGGCTAAGTATTCCTTACTGGGGCAGAAGCCACAAAAGGAAGATGGAGTACAGGATTCTGAATTCTGGCTTGACCTTTATTCTAGAGGCAGACGTCTGAATTTCTTTCCTCACGTTGGCGAGGCAAGCCACTGGGCTGTCGAAAAATCTCCAACAAAAATCCACAAAAGAGGAAACCAACTCAAGTGGGGAGATGACGAGACAGGCCCCACGTGTCTGTGTGTGCCCCGGAAAGTTGAGATGAGTAAGGAGCAGGGGGCTTTACACCGATGGCAAAGGCGCCATCAATCTTTGATAATATGACACGAGAGTTCTGCTTTTCGATAGCTGAGGGCTCCACCAAATGGCTTAGTAACCAGTGGCATCCATCGCCCCTCTTGGGCGGTGTGAAAATCCTGGTGTTCCTTCTGTAGTCTCCACTCTCCTCAACCCACCACTTCAGAAGGAATCTTGATTAGTACAAACCAGTTAACATGTGAGTGGACCCGGGACATAAACCCACCAGAGAGAATGTGAGGCCTATTGCTTGGAATTCTGGGAAAAGTGTATATCTACCCTGTTGTGGAAGTTTATTTTTAGTTATGTACAAAATATTGTTTTGTGCACTGTTGGGTGAGAGTCTGCCTAAGTCTTGATGTTTTGTATTGTCTGCAGGTGTTGGATTTCTGTGGGGGATGTTTGATTGCTTATGACTTGTACCTGAGGAGTTCTGAATCAATAAAACACCTGAGCTCAGACGTTCAAGTTTCCACTGTTCAGTATGGCCTTGGGCAGGATGGTGGTTCCCTCTGCTGAGGTCTGGCAGGGTTTGCACCAATGAATATGCCTCCTTGTCTTCTTTGGTGAGATGCCACAGAAGCCTAACTATTACACTATCCTCTCTTTCTGGTATATGAATAACTTGCTATAGTGGTCTTGCTGTTATAAAGGAAGACAATCTGATGACAGAGCTCACCTGCAGGAAATGTAGAACAAAGAGAATCAGGGAAACATGTCATCCTCCTGATCTAAACCTCACTGAAGTAGGACTCCATAGGCAACTCAGTTCCATGAGCCAATAAATATCTCTCTCCACTTTCAAGATCTCCAGAAGCCCCATGCAGTGCTAACAAAACTCCACCCCTTCCTAAAAAAGATCACATCTCCTGAAAACAAATGCTATCTCCCAGGATACAGACTAGACCCTGGCTTGCTGCCCTCAGGCTCTGTAGCGGAAGAGTAAAAGCCCAATTTTGCAAGCTTCCCCCATTCTTCTCCGAGACCAACTTTTGCTCCCCTCTGTCACAACACCACTTTGATGACAACCTACTGTCTACCAAACCGAACTAATTTGGAGTTCTAAAAGCAGCTCTGACACCAGTTCTGAAAACCAAGCATCCCCGATGTCATCCTACCATTATTCCTTATGTCAAAGAGTGGCGGGTGAGTAGGTGAGAGCGTGAATGTGCGGCAGTCTAGGAGGATGTACGGTGATGCGTGAGTGCAAGTGAGTGACAGTGTGCAGCATGGGAGCCAGTGGGGTGTGTGCAGCACGAGAGTGGCCAAGCGTGTGTAGTGTATGCGCCCTGTGAGGCAGTAGCTTCTGGGAAAGTGCTCCCCCTATGGGCAGACTGCCAAACATATGCCTAAGAGAGAAAGGAAATAGGTAGGGCTTAGAAATGGCCACTGAGAGGCAAGACAGCAGGGCATTACTCACAAGGCACGTTGTCCTCCTTCTGCCGTGCTGGGAATGAGACCCAGGGCATCACACATGCCAGGCAAACATTCTACCCTGAGGTCCACCGCAGAGGCATCCTCTTTTAATGAATAAAGCTTGTAAGGTTATGGAAGGGGGTAGGGTGGAGAGCAACTGGTTTTTTGTTATTGTTGTTTGTTTTAAAATTGTAATGGAAAACACTAATATTTAAAACCTGTAGTCAGCTTTCTATAAAGGGAAGCAGAATCCTTAGGATTCACAAATCCTGCAGACTGACCTCTAGTGACAGCTGGAGATAGCACTCCCGATTGACAAGGGGAACATTGTCATTCATCTCTCAGTGGGGCCACATGACAATGTCAGCTCAGGGCTGCCAGAACTCCAATATAAACCCAAAGCCATCAGACAATTCATCCAGATTTCCCAAACTGGAAGCTTCTAATTCTTAGGCTATTTGTGCTATCGTTCATGTGCAATTGTGCCATGGATTCTCTATTAGCTGCTTTTGCTTGGAGAAAGTTTAGCACAGGACCCGCTGAATTTCTCACTGCCCCTAGACTTCTACAAGGAGGACTCAACTCATGAAAGGCATATGCGACCTCAGCCTGCAGCAAGGTGCACCTGAGTAATTATAAACGTGTCTAAGCAACGCCATCATGCCTGGGGCAGAGAAGAGGAGACTTCTTCCTAAGCTGACTTCTCATCCCACAGGATATGAGTCACCCCAGGCCTGATCCTTCAGTAAAGTGAATCTCTTGTCAGGAGCATGAGGAATCAGAAATCTTCTGTCTTGTGACTTCTTCAAAACTATGTGACTGCACAAGAAAGTCTCTACTTCCAAAACTGAGCCTGCACGCCTTCCTGCGGTGACATCCAACAGCCCAGGAGTAAAGGGGTGAGAAATTTACAGCATACTTGATAGCTGTTCTGGAGCACAGCTATAATAAAATTCACACTGGGATGCCAACTAAGGACAGGCTGCCTTTCAACTGAGCTTCGTTATTCAGGCTTTAAAGAGGAAGGTTGCCATGCCTGGACTTTTCAGCAATTATCTGAATCAAATCAGAATAAACGCTAGACTCGAGGATTTTAGACTTTTCATTTTTTAAACCAGAGCTTCATAGATAAGTGATGGGGGGTTCATAAATATATCAGAAATATTACCCACTTGATGACCTAGTTGGCCAGGTGGCACTTTTCTCTAGACGAAGGTGATGGTGACAGTGAACCCCTCCTGGGCTGACCATGTCCCAAGGACTGTGCTTGTCACTTTTCATCCCTTAAGTCTCTGATGTGCTCACCAACCCTGACAGGTGCACACTGCTACCATCCTCATGTTCAGATGGGTAGACCATGGTGGGGGAGGGAGAGAAGGAGACAGAGAAGAGGGGAGAAAAGGGGAAGAGGAAGGGGAGGAGAGGAGAAGAAAGGAGGAGGAGGAGAAGGAGGAGGAGAAAGAGGAGGAAGAAGAGGAGGAAGAGAGCAATATGTATCAGACAAGGTTTCCCTAGGTCCAAGCTCTCTGGCTCTTAACCCATGCTAACTGGCTCACTGGATGGAAACACAAATTTCAACGACCTTTCCAAACCAGAACAAAGGAAAGACAAGCGGAGAATACCAGACATCACAAGAAAGGGACAGTTGGAATCTGGAGACGTTGTCACTGGCATTTCACCACAGGACACTGTCTATTTTCAGGGTCCCCTGTTCTTTTGATAGCTCCAAAGTCAGTGAGAATAAACAGAAGTAGGAGGGAGATGAGATAAAGTTGGTGGAATGTGGACTGCCCGGTATGGACAGTCCCCTGCTTAATGGCCTCCTCTCCTTCTAATGGTTAAAGAGGATCTATTTGGCTGAGTTTCTTTTGAAACACAAATGACTAGTGTACATAGAGATTCAGTCCTATGTGCTGATTTTCTCTGGTCATCTAAGATTCAGAACTAGAAATTAGTCTTGCCAACCACTTCAGGTTTATTGTAGGAAAGAGTTAACTGGGTTGAATGCTGGGAGGGGTGGATAGAGCAATTGAAGCAAACTGAGAGGGTGCTGGTGACAAGTTCCACATCCTTCCCAGGCCCCTCCATTTCAATGGGAGGTTTCACAGGTTATCAACATCAATGGTGGGTCAGTGTCAACATGATGTACTCTTTGGTCCCATTGCTAATCATATCTCTGTTGCAGTGATTTCCATGGCAATGACTGTACTCTCAATACCTTGCAAAGTGATTAGCATATATGGGTACAATAGTCTCACTTGTAGAAGGATGGATTAAAGACACCCAACTATATCAACACATAAGCTCTTTGATAAGACCAATAAGAGCAATTATTATCAGTACTAATGGATGATAGCAATTATTATTTACTGAGTACTAATGGACTCCGTGCTTACAAGTCTGACAATTTCAGCTTCTATCTTTGTGACTCTATAATGTAGACATTGTCTTGATCATCTCTAGGTTACAGTTAAAGAAACAAAGGCAGGGGGATGTTAAGAAACTGATTCAAGGTCACTTAAGCCAGATTTGACTCCAGGCACTTTGATGTTCCAGTCAGATCTCCCAGCCTCATACTGAATCTCCTGCCTGAAGGCAATTAAGCAAGCATTCTCTAGGCCTAGTGCTCAAACCTTTTCCCACAATTCATTGCTCTCAGAACTACACTGCTATAGTCAATTACATGTCACTGGAATCCTACTTCACAACCAGGCTTCCTCAGATGTCTTCAGATTCTAAGGCAGAATAAATATGCAAAGGTACTTGAAATAGCCAGGGATCCCATCATCCCATCTTCTCCTCACTTGCTGCAGAGTCAGACTTGATTGCCTCATTTATTTCAAGACAATATGGTGGATTCACCGTGCTTCCAAATGATGTGTAGCTTTCCCTGAAGCTGCAGGATGAAGACATTAAAACTCTGTATCTCATATGTTGTGAGCTGCATATGAAAGCAACAAAAAATGTGCAAACTGTTCAGAAAAGAAGTGGAGGGAAATTTCTAGTTGCCTAATAATTTCTGGTTACACGAGAGTTGGAATCTTCTAGAATTTCTCCATTCTGGGCTGCGTTGGGACATTTATTACTGAGTTTTGACTACTGAATTTGGTTTCTTTTCAGAAGGGTGGTGTTGGCCTGGGGAAGAAGTATACACATGGAATGGTTTTAACTGTGTTTCTCAAGACATGTGTTTCCATTTCCAGAGCAAGACTAATCAATTTCATAGTTACATTTCACTATACATCAGTTCTAGAGGACAGAGAGCATTACAGGTAGGAGATGCCTTGCTTTAGATCTTGTGCAAAACACACAACACCTGTTCCAACAAGTGGAATGGAACAACTCATGTCTCTCACAACTGCGTATGTCCTAAAGAATAAGACTGCCCATCTGAGCCATATTTAGGGGAAAGGCATAAAACAAGTCTGCACTCGGCTCTCTCCCCATTTTAACCTGTTTCTACCATGTGGCTAAGAACTATCCGTCTTAGGAAACAGCCAGTTCTTTCTATCAGCAGGGAGAAATAATGCTTCCTCGTAGTTAGAAGGCATTTCTTCAATGAAAGCCCAGCAAGAAAGTCAGTAGTGACAGTGCATGTTGGCAGGATGGGAGCAATAGGGCCTGTTTATTGCTGCAAGCTGGATCTGCCGGTGGCACATTTCAAGGAGTGGTGTTTTAATGCCAACGCAGGTGCTGCCTGAGATACAATACATACCCCAAAACTGGGTTTAGCAACCTTCTGTAAGTGGCTGAACGGTGCCCCAGGAATACACAGAGGAGCTCTGTCTAACATGGTGTGGTGGTTTGAATGGAAATGGCCCCCATGGGCTCATAGGGAGTGGCACGATTAGGAGGTGTGGCCTTGTTGGAAGACACCTGTCACTGGAGGTAGG
This sequence comes from Cricetomys ansorgei, assembly GCA_026225945.1. Taxonomy (NCBI): domain Eukaryota; kingdom Metazoa; phylum Chordata; class Mammalia; order Rodentia; family Nesomyidae; genus Cricetomys; species Cricetomys ansorgei. The sequence goes on along the minus strand of JAMJFZ010000982.1, from coordinate 14,747,304 downwards.
CTTTGAGGTTTCAGATGCTCAAGCCAAGCTCAGTCTCACTCTTTCTTGCTGCTGCCTGCCAATCCCAATGTAGAACTCTCAGCTCCTTCTCTAGTACCATGTCTGCTTGTGTGCAGCCGTGACTCCTGCCATGGATGATAAATGAACTAAACCTCTGACCTGTAAGCAAATCCCAGTTAAGTATTTTCCTTTATAAGAGTTGCCATGGTCATGATGTCTTTTCACAGCAATAAAACCCTAACAAAGACATGTGGCTTCCATTTATAACGAGATGCACAACAAACAAGACTTCTAAGGCACTGACCACTGCCCTAAGGAAGAAAAGGATTCTTAAAGATGGAAAGGGTTGGAAAGATGGTACAGTGGGTAAAGTTCTTGCTTCTCATGCATGAGGACTTGAGTTTGGATTCCGGGTATCCACGTAAAAACTGGGTATGTAACCCCAGTGCTGGAGGATAGAGACAGACAGGTCCTGGGAGCTCATCAGTCTGTCAATCTAGCTAAAACAATGAGTCCCAGGTTCAGAAAGAGACTGTTAAAACACCACCAATGTGGTAACATTTCCACCAGGTTGTTCCCGGCTTCAAAGTTTTCCATGTCCATGGCCAGGTCTATGTCCATGGTCTACCTGTTTGGTCCCCATGGTTCCACTTTCTGGTACCCTTCTCCTAGTCCTCCAAGGCTTTCCTGTGTGCTGTGACCTCTGTGCAAGTCCCCCGGCCTCTCCCTCTCCTGTTTGGGTATGACCTAACTATCAACTCTCAGCTGAAAAGCCACACCTGGGAGAAAACTGTTCATAATTCAGCCTCACGCAAGTTCTTGTGTTAAATAATTTCCTAGAATATTTTTTTTTTGTCTCTAGACTCACACAGTCTGCAAATTCATGTTTATTCATAAATCTATTTGATTTCCCCTGGATCCATGGAGATTTCTGAGAGCAGGAAATATTATCTATTAGTCTCTATCCTGTCTCTACCTCACATGACACATTGATGGGCATCAATGTATGTTTGTGGAATGAAAAGAAGTACTCAAAAGACTGGGGCTGTAGTTCTGTGATAGAGCATTTGCCTAGCATGGAACTAGGCTGCGTGTTGATCCCCTTCATCAAAGGTGGACGTCCTCAGGGATAAAGACAAAAGCAGTACAGGCTAACAGTCATCTGACATTCCCTGAAAGATTAGCTACTTTTGTATATAGGGGAAACTAGGCCCCTATGCTGAATAAAGTGCCCTGTCTTTTCTGCTAACATGAAACTATGTTGGATCTCATCTTGGGTCTGCTGTCAGCCAGTGGCATCATTCACAAGGCTCTCTGAACAGGTCACTGCTAAGCCAGTACCCACAAGGCTGCAGAACATACACTCCAGAGACTTGGTTGCGAGAAATACTATTCTGTAAGTTAGACTGATTATCTGGCCAATTAAATTGTCTTTGAGCTCAAACACCTCACATATGAGCTGGATTCTAAGGGTCTTGGGGCTTTTGTTACGGGCTCTGCAACAAACCACCACAGAATGGGAGACTTGAAACAGCAGAAATGCAGCTTGCATGATTCTGAGAGTCAGAAGATTGGGAATCACAGTCCAGGAGGATGGAGGCTCCAGACTTGCAGCTCCATACCGCTGGTGGCTGGTGGCTGGTGGCCACCTTGACTCATGGCCACATTCCTCAACTCTCTGCTCTGTCTTCATATTACCTTCTCTATCTATCTGTATACATGTCTGTAGTCTTTCTGTTTCTCACAGGAACATGTATGATGATGATATGTAGGGTCCATCCAGATAATTTGGGCAACCCCCTCTCATTTCAAGAACCTTAATTTAACCACCTCTGCCAAGTCTTTGTTATATAAAGCAATATTTACACACTGCAGGAATTAGGACTCCAGATATCTGGGGCCATTATTCAACTGACTACAGTCATCTCCTGAACCCCAAGATATACGCACATACCGTAGTTCTCACTTCTGTTTATACAGGACAACTTCACTAACCAGTAGGAATCATTGCTAAAGTGGGCTTAGACCAGCTGGTGGCAGGCCAGTGAGAGGTGGTGGCAGAATCCCAGCATGGGCGCCAGATGTGCACTCCCTCGGTAAGGGTGATCCACACCCTGTGTGCAGCTGCGGCTTGCAATGTGCTTCCAGCAAAGAGAAGATGGCAAGGACGGGCTGCCATGTCCTGCCATGTTTGCAACACACAGCCCTGTTGTGGAGTCAGTTGTGTGTAAGAGAGCTACAGGTGGCCTCTGGGAGTGAGGGCCTCGGTCTCACAACTGTAGTGAACCAGATTCTCCCAGCAACCAGTGGGCAAGGAAGAGGAGCCTGGGCCTCCGACAAGATCACAGCCTGAGCCTGCACCTTAATCTTAGCCTGGTAAGACCCTGAGCAAAGGGCCCAGTTGAATTACATGAGAATCCTGACCCACAGACACCCACGTGTGCTGAGTAAACCATTGAATGTGTGGTAATTGGTTGTGCAGCAATAGAAAATTGATGCACTTGTTATGCAAGGGGTTTATTGTTCAGATCTGAGCTAGAGAATAGATAAGGGCAGACAACCCAAGAGAAAAGTCAAATACAACAACTGCCCAGGCAGCAAAGTATCCTGGGAAGAAAACATCTGAGGTGTAAGTCTGGAAAGAGATTAATGTTAACTGCAAAATATACCAGGAGTCAGATTTGAGGGCAATTGAGAAATAGAAAAGGGAGATGTTTTAGCCGAGCTTTTCAACTGCAGGAATAAAAGTCCAACCAAAACAGGCCAAGCAACCATGAATAAATCCCACAGAGAACATGGAAAGCCTTTGGGCTAAAATGTCCAGCGGCTCCTGCTTCAGCTGGATACCTCTCCCCTTTCCCTTACTCCCTCACTGCTGACTTCGTTGTCAGGCAGACTCTTCTAGAAGAGCGAATGGTCACCCCAGGGTCCAGTCTGATAGCTGACCTGTTAAATAACCCCGAGGGAAGAGATCAGTCCTGGTCATTCCAGCAGGAGTCCCTAGGCTACCTTCACTAGCTCTGACCCACCACGCCCGACTTGCATGACTGACCCCATGAGGGAGGGGGCAGCTTCACCTAAGATCAAATGGATACTCAGCCAACAGAAGTCACAGGCTCCTATTGCCTCACGCAAAACATGTTTAGAAATACTCATGCTCCATGGTCATGCTCATGTAAAAGAGGGATGAGCGCGTGCAAGTCAGAAACAAGAAGTGGCAAACGCAAGGGCCTATATGTGGTGTTTGCCCTTACCATCACTACCACACTCATTCGTCAGAAGTCCTCTGCAGCAGGCACTCTAGAAATGGAGGACATTTGGGCTCAGATCTTCCCCAGGCCACTGACCTAGCAACTGGCAGAGTAGGACTCAAATCTAGATGTTGTGTGTTTCCAAAGCAAGGAGTTAAAAGGTCTCCCGCCATACTAGCACATGGGGATAGGGTGACACCCGATAAAATGTTAACCCCCCCTTTCCATGAAAGCCCATGTCAAAGCTTCCCTTGGGGTATTTAATAAGTATCCTACTTTCATTTTGACCTAGCAATTCACTGACTAGGACTTTAGCAGAAAGCCCTAAGGGCTCTAGGAAAAAGGAAGTGGATCCCGGTAAACATAGGAGTTGCAGGAAGCAGAGATGTGGGGGAGGATGAGCAGCCTGCAGAGGGCCATCAGGAGCCCCAGCACTGACAGCCCTGATATCACCAGAGGCAAACAATGAGAGAGGAAGTCTGAGAAGGAAACAGGTTCAGGACTCTCCCCCTCTCACGCCCTCACTCCCATTGTGCCTCTCACTGAGTCAGCCTGGAGAGGAAGAAACAGACTTCATCCTCCCACATAAGCCTCTCACCTACCCACAGCAGAAAAGGAGTAGACACCAGAGATCAGATAACACAAACAGGTACCCACCCCACCTCTACATACCCAAGTGCCACAGCCCCCATCTCTACACAGTCAGACACTGTGTTGTACCCTGCCACCCCTAGCATACAGCAGAGGTTTCAGTCAGGGAGGAGGGGTACTTTCAAGGACTTGGATTCTGGATTCTGGTGTCAGCCTAAGATGTGCCAGTTAATTACAGGATGGGGGGCTGCAGATGTGGCTCAGTTGGTAGAGTGCTTGCCTACATGCAGGAAGCCCTGGGTTCAGTGCCCAGCACAGGGCACACCTATGATCCCAGCACTCAAGAGGTGGAGGCAGGCAGATCAGAAGTTCAAGTTTATCCTCAGCTATATAAAGATTCAAGGCCAGCTTGGACTACATGAGACCTTGTCTCAAAAGAATTTCTAGATGACTTCTGAGGCCCTTAATGTCTCTGGACTTTAGCATAGGTTGAGCTAGATGATGATGATGATGATGATGATGATGATGATGATGATGATGACGATGATGACTGTAGTGGAGGAGGAGGAGGAGGAGGAAAAGGCTATATACATATATGATAGCTGGGCACAGGAGCAATGAGTAACTGGAAAACACGGCTTACTTCCTGAGAACATGGTACTTCTACATGTTCTAGTTTTCCACAAGAATCCAGAATTCTGACCTTCACATAATGTCTCCTTGTCTTTAGATGTTGGAAACAAGCCCAGCCTTTGGCCAGTTTGTAATCTTGAATCCGCAGAGGTAGCCAGCAGTCACATGTGGCCACTTCAGTTTAATCAAAAATGAACAAACATTAAATGTTCAGTTCCACCAACACATCTCAAGTACTCAATGGCTCCCTATAGCAGGGGCTGGCCTATTGGAGAAAACGGAGCTAGACATGGTAGAGAGTCACAGAAGATTCTCCTGATAGCCCTGTTCTAAATGACCTCCAGGATAATACTCAAAAATCAAGACAAAATGAAACACACTTTGCATTCAGGAAAGGAGCTACTGGAATCTGATGACTAACCCACGGTACTCAAACACTAGATGGTACATACACTCAACATCGTGGGATCAAAGGTTTCTTACGGTAACTGCTCATCTTATTGCACAAAGGCAGTGACTGACAATACAAAAAAAGCACATGGGCATGACTGTAAAACTTCAGTAAAACTTTACGATGGACCAAAAGAGAATTTTGTATGCTCTTCATAGGTCAAAGGATAGCTACCTAATTCTTGCCCCCACTTAAAAGTGAAAGAGCCTCTCTCATTAGAATTTAATTCCCAAACAGGCAGCTGTATGCTGGGTTGGGCCCACAGGCAGTGGCCTGCTGACTATTGAGCTTTTTCTAGGGCACTTTCTGATGGAGACAGATGGCTGCAGGTGGGGAGAGGAGTTTGGGCACACAAATTTGATACCCTGGCCACTTTTCCTGTGTAATTTCTCCACTGAGCTAGCTTGATCAGAGATGGAGGAAAGATCCACCACAGGCAATTCTGAGAAGACTTTCAGCAACATAGGCAATTCTCATTATTCATGGATTCCAAATTTAGAAATGTGCCTGTTATCTCAAACCCACCTGTAACTCTAAAATCAACACTGAAGCTCTTGTCCATACGTCTGGTGACTTACGTAGCTCAGAGAAAAATGTGAGTCCCCTGCCTCACATGTGTGAGGCTGAGATGTGATAGGGGCCTCTCTGCCGTCCGGCTTCAGCTTTCATGTTTGTGTCCTTTTCATGGTCTTTAGGTATGTCCAACCTGTGGCCCAAGGGCACCATAGGGCAGTTATGAATGCAACATATTTGTAGACCATACTATCACGTCTTGATGTCAAAAGGCTGGGCACTGCCTCTGGTGCATTCATGATTTACACACATTTGTTCTTATGTTGGTGATGTTGTTGGTGTTTAGAATGGGTCCCTAGAGTGATGATCTGCACAGTTAGCTATGAGTTTTTGTGACCACCCCATCACTTAAAACATTCATGTTGAAAGCCAATCACCAGTTAGGTCCTGAAGACAGACACCCTCATGAATGTAAGTAGTGCCCTTCGAAAAGTAGCCACAGTAGCCTTGCCACTTAACACCAGTAGGGGCCAGCACTAGAGGACACCATCTACACATATGGGACCTTGCCAGACACCCAATCAGCTGGTACCTTGACCTTGAACTTCCAGCCTTAAGATGACTGGACATAAATTTCTATTGATTACAAGCTATCTGGGTTATGGTTTTGTTTTAGAATCATTCCTGAGTAGAAGGCTATGATGTCCTTGAAAGAAAAGAGAAAACAAAGCAAATGTCATGATAAAGGCTGGGGAGACGGCTGCGTGGGTATAGGTGAGCCTGGGCTACAAAGTGGAAACTGCTCTCAAAACCCAAGCCCAACCAAAATAAAACAAAACAACAAAAACTATCTCAAAGAATGAGACTTTCACAACATTAAAAGACTCACTAGACATACTATGTGTTCCCCCTCTATCTTATAAGTTGCATTTCAGGTTTAATGAGAAAGACTAAAACTACTCTAAATGAAAATTTTTGATTATTTCATGGTAGTATGTTTCTCTTGTAGAGGAAAATTTAATCATTTAATCAGGCAGCATGGCTGCTCTAGGGTACAAAGAATGATGGTACACACCTTTAATCCCAATATTCAGAAAGCAGTGGTGGCACACACCTTTAATCCCAGTATATTCAGAAGGCAGTGGTGGTGCATGCCTTTAATCCCAGCACCTGGGAGACAGGAAGCAGAGACCACAAGGAGTCAGTGTCAGACGGGAAGTGACTTCTGAGATGAGTCAGAGTGAAGGGCAGGAAAAGTGATGAAGAGGAGGAGTTAGCAAAGTGAGGACATGCCCAACTTCACAATAGAAAGGCAAGCTCTCAGCTCTGAGACTCAGGCAGTTATGAGGCAGGCAGTGGGACAAGACAGACACAAAGAAGCGGTCTAACTGGGGATAAGGGAGAGAAGCAGAGAGGCTGATGGGGCAGTATGGAGCAGCTCACTGCGCACACAGAAGCAGTCTGAGGAGTTTGAGGTAAAGAACAAAGGCAGCTCCGCAGAAGTCAGTACCAGATGGGAAGAGTGAGTTTGAAGCTGAGCAGAGTGTTTCAGAGGAGTTATGGGAGTCAGCCAACTGGAAGAGTTCAGTTCAGCTTGGAGTTCAGAAGGAGCTAGGCAGAGCGGTTCAGTCAGCAGTAAGCCTCGGAGGTTTAAATATTCTGGATTGTAGAGGCTGAGGCTGAAGCCTTCCAGCTCTAGATTTAAGATGAGAATGTACAGAAGCAGAAATGCTCCAGGGCTCCAGGTCTAGGACCAGGGATTGAATTAACCAAAGAATAAAAAGACTTGAACCCAAATCAACGGCTAGATTCTCTAATTCCATGGTTCTGATTTTCCACATAAAAGGGCTGGTGACTAGAATATAGCACAGAAAACTACTAAAACACATACACAGAAACTTTACTTAAAGATAACTTATTTGCAAATTCACGCATTGTTATCCAAACAGGGAAATACCCTGGGTCGACAGTAGCAGGTCACCAATGCAAACTGATCTGATGAGCGCTTTGTCTTGCTCCAAATGTTCAACAGAGTTGGGTGACCATCTGAATGCCGCTAAACATCAATGAAACATAAATATTCATTACACAGACCGCCCAGGGTTTGATAAGGAGACCTTCGCTTAGCTTTAGTGTAGGATTCTCATTATTTGCAAACACTGCGTAATATACTAGTGATATCTTCTGGAAATGTATCCTGTGGGGTGGTCCAGCAGGGGAAGTTATTTGGAAACGGAAAAGGATGTTGAGAGGTGATGCATCTGAGAGCTGAGGCTCAGCCAGAGCCAAAAAAAAAAAAAACAAGTTCATTTAGCAAAATAATTAACAAGTAAGTTGCTATGTCTTTAGGACACACACACTCATCCTTTTCTTTCCTTTTTTTTTTTTTGTTAATAATTAACTCCTTTTGCCCAGGCACTATCTTTCTGTGATTACATAAGCAATCTCTGAATTGACACTCTTTATCACAGCCTCGGCTCCTTCCCAAGTATTTCTAAATATTACGTAACTTTATGATGCTTACTATGTGCCTGACTTTTTCTCCCATCACTGTAAGCACTTTAAACATGTAAACCCAACTAATTCTTATATGAGTGTTTGAGGTAAATGCAGTCAGGATCCTGTGCATTTTCCAGTAAAGTGTGGCACAGAGATACCTGTGAACTTGTTCTGAGTCACACAGGAAAGAGGCATCAGAGTCAGAATTGAACACAGGAGCACTTGTTTCAGAGTCTTCCCACTTAACCGCTGCTGCTGCTGAACCCTCCATAGGTGCCTTAATACGAGAGGAATGGTAACAGTGTTGCTTTCATTGATAGCAACATTCAATGGATCCTTTCTTGCATTCTTCTTCTTGTTCTTTCCTTCCTTCTTACATTAACGCTTAATTTACGCATAGCGGAATTCACCCTTTCAAATGCACAGATTGTAAGTTTTGACAAGTGTACACACACTCGCATAGCTATGACCACAGTAAAAACTGAGTGGTCTTATCAGCTCAGAGATTTCCTCTATGTTCCTCTAGTTACCCTGTCCCCACCCTAGCTCAGAGACTGTGGAATTTTAGCGCAGCATCCATGACTCTCAAAGAACCTTTGAAGAGAGTTCAAGAACAGAATATGAGTTAGAGGAAATTGCATCTTTTATCATCACTATCTCCAACTTAAATCCAGCACCCCTTCACTTCTAATGTGGGTGCCAAATTGCGTAGATGCCGCAGTTTCCCTGGTGGTATCACCCCGAGAAAGCACAGATCTGTTTACATCACACTGTAGGTACCCAAATGCAAAAATATTGCTTATCCTCCTAACAGCTCTAACATTACAGGAGCCACTGCATCCATCCACAGAACTTACATTTTGTCTTAATAAAATAAGCACCATTGGAGAGCCTCTTTACAGCACTAAATATCAATCAGAAATATTCATTGTAAAAATCAACCGGGGTGTTTATATCACAGGTGTGTGTTTAACATTTAATAACTGTGTTTCAGTATAATTTAAATTTAACTAGTGCATGGTTTTTACTGAGAAGGGATACATACGTTTTGCCAGCTTGCTAAAAGCAAGAGCATTCCCTAAGAAATGATGGATAGGTAAGGTGAGTCCATTATGACAGGCAACAAAGGAACTATGCAATCATGGAAAAACACTTTCGCAGATCTTCAGGCCAGCGTTTCTGCTGAGTGTAAGATACAGGTTGGATAAGGCTCCCTTGCTGCCCACACTGGTGGAGGGACTACAGATCTTTATCTTAAAACTGTGGAAGCTGAGTTGCGCTCCAAGGCAGGGAAATGCTACAGAGGGTACTAGTGTTGCTCGGCAGCGCCACCTGCCTCCTAGATGGGAATCTGCATGAACTGCAAAGACTAGCTGTTCTTGAAGGCCTTAGCAATTCCCATGCCGGCTGACCTTAGCTGGACATCAGAAAGAGGAAGCCACCATCTGATTCCACCAGGGGGTGAAACTTTGGAGAAAGTCGCAAAACTAAGTATAGTAGACAGAAGCTGAGTGTTCATGTTGTCTGATTATTTGGGACTGCAGCCTGAACATCCCCAAAAACAAAATATAAAATGCTCCAAAATATGAGATTATTTTTAAGCACCAACAGTAGAAAATTCTATACCACACAACTGTCTCACACATATAATTTTCTATAACATTGTGTAAAGCCACTCTTAGGCTGTAGGTATAGTGCACATCACGAACTGAATGAGAAACATAAAGAAAGTCTATGTTGAGTCTTATTGGAAAGATCTCATTGTTTACACACAGTTTTTCCAAAATAAAAAAATAAAACTAGGTTAATTAAAATTAATTAAATTAATTTCTTCCTTCTTAACTTAGTTATGCTAGGGATGGGAAGAGGTGACTTCATAAGATCTACACATGGAAAATGCATGTAAGGATAAACACCTTGGTTTCACTGCTAATAAAAAAAAAATGAACATTGAACATTTTTTTTCTTTTGTCCGGGAACAAATGACTTCTAGAAGACACACGAGCTGATAATGAGAGCTATCAATTACCTTCAATCCCAATGTGAATATTTCTAATTGAAATCAAAGTAACGTCCTTCAAAGCACAGAGATAGGTTCAAGATTTGCCGAGGAACACTGAGTTCATTTCCAAAGCTACTGTCGTGAGGCAAAGCAAAAAGGATAAGATTCTGAACCACAAACGGCACAGAGGTTACAGAAAATAGATGGGGTTGGTGTTGACTTTATCTTTCAGTAATCAGGACTTGGAAAGTAACAGCTTTCTATTCCTACCTTTGTACCCAGGATCTCCTATGTGCAGCGTGACCGGATGGAGACTTAGGCAGGCTGGAAACAGAGGCATCCTGTTGCTCCTTAATGGTGCCCACTATATCTCACGGTTTTTCACAGAGCGGTCTCACCAGCAGATAATCTCTTATGGTGGCATTTCCATGATGCTTTCTTCCCAATATCCAATGTGCCCATGTCCCCGCCTCCTGACACTATGAATTCCCCCAAGTGCTTCTGGGAAGCTCTTTAACAAATGTCAATCTATTTAGCTGTCATAAGAATTCGGATGGCATGAAATTTCACAGGAAATCTAGAGAATGAACAGTGGAGTTGAACACGGCTGCTCATTCTTTTCTCACTCTTCTAAGTGAAGGGCTACACTGTCCTGAAGCCGGCTTCGGAAGTGTGCTGTTCTGGCAGCACACCCCGCTGGCCACGAGGGGAGAGTGGGGAAAGAAACCAAGGCACCGTTTATGAATGAAATACTGACCCTGGGGGCCTAGCTGTCAGCTCTCGTAGCTGATGGAATTGGAATTCAGGAGCACACCTTGGCTTGCTTCTGCCTTCATCTTTCACAGTGTCTTTTTGGGGCCTTTAAATGTCTAGTAATTATACTACCAAATGCCCAGCTCTATCCAGTCTTCCCAGTGGCTGGTGGTGTGCTGATACTCGGTACAACCTGAATGTACAGCACTGGCTGCACAAATGAGCTGTACGAGGTAAGCGTACAAGTTAGCAGAGACTCCAATGCCAACTAAGTCAAGGGGCGAACCCCATCTCACTACAGAAGCCCTGCTTAGTGACTAATGCCATACTGTCTTTCATTCTGTAATGCCAAATGCGTGCTGTGCCCGGCTTTCAACAGAAATAAGGCTGTCAGGTGCTAACTAGATTAAAAGTTCACCATCGCAGCTCCTGCTTCTCATACCTGGCACAGCTCTTGCTGAAATTTCACACACACACACACACACACAGAGCATGCACACACTCTTTTCTCAGCCCTTCATTCACAGAAGCTGCTAATTCCATGAATCTGCTAATTAAAATGGGATATGTGTCCTATGACATCATCAGGAATCAGAAGGTAAGTCACAGGGTGGCCCAGGTTTGGGCCTGTGGTTGATGCTAGGACATTAGCAGCTTCCCTATTTTAATTAGGTGTGGTACCATAGGGCATCATGGGGAAAGCTATAGTAAAGATAAGTTGGGTTGTAGAGGAAACCCTGTACTGAGGGTCAGAAATAGATTTTAAAAAAAAGACAGAACTTATTTTGAGACATGACCTTGAATTCAAGATCCTGACAGCTCAGCTGGGGTGGGATTACAAGTGTGTGCTACCATATTTGGCAGACTTTCCCCTCCCCCCTCTCTCTGTGTCTGTATGTGTTTGTGTGTATGTGTGTGTGTGTGTGTGTGTGTGTGTGTCTGGTAGAAGGCTAGGGAGATTTATAGATTTATATTCATTCAATAGAATCACTAGATGCTCCAGATATAGAAGGAATTTACAACCTGGCCTTCTTCAAGTAGAGAGTTTGCAACCAATAGCCTTTGATTAGTAATGCCTGCCTCAGTCAGGAAAGGACCCTGAGACCATTTTGAATTCTGTGAACAAAGGGTTCTGTGGGAGATTGCTGATGTCTGTCCTGGCATGGAAAGGGAGGGCAGCTCCCTCACTTAGGCATATCTGTTCCAGTTCAGTGCCTGGGGCGCTGAGTGCCACCCATGGTTCCCAGCATTTTCCTCAGAGAGGATAACAGGTCTGAACAGGACATAGAAGCTTAAGCCAGAAGAGGCAGCGGTTCTCACAAACTCTGAGGGATTTCTCCTCAGGATTGCTGCTTGAAAAGGCCAGCCTGCCTCAGGCCTGTGGAGGGGCATTTGGTGAAAGTTCAGTCCGGATAGGAAAGCACCGGGCAGCGCTGGATGCGGCACGACTGACCCCTAGCGGCAGATATGGAAAATTTCTACTTAGAGATTTTCAAAAAGCCTACCAGAAAGTGTGACTAGGACTGCTAATGATTTTCCATGGAAGAACTTAGGGATAAAATAACTAAAAAAAAGTTTATATTATGTAATCTATATACATTCTATCCTTTCTTTGGTAATTCACCACATTTTACGAATGTCTGAGAATTCTTGCAATAAAGTAACTTAAATTCCCTTTAACGCCCCAGTTTTTTGAGCCTAGCAGGAGTGGTGGTACCTGCATGTACTCCCTAACTTAGAATACTTGGTCACACCTATTTTTCCCACTTAAAAAAACCATGAATGATGCTGAGACTGTGCTTGTGCTTTGACACGCACCTGCACATACATGTGTGAACCTGCCCCTCCCTCCCCTTCCCCTGCCTCACAAAAATACTTCAAAATATTGCACTTTTTATTTGAGGTCATGAAATAAACTAAACATTTTAACTTTAAATAAAATGTTTTAAGGTGACATTTTAAACTATTGACATGTTTTCTTTGAAAAACAGGAATTTTTTTGTCAACATCTTAAAAAAATCATATTCAACATGAATAAAAAATAATCACTGAAGCCACTTAATTTTTGATTACATTTCTATCTATCAATTTTATTTTATTTTCCACATGGATGTGAGTCAGAGGACAACTTGCAGGAGTTGGTTTCCTCTTTCCTGCTGTCCTGGACAATTTTATATCAACTTGACACAAGTTAGAGTTATCAGAGATGAGGGAGCCTCCATGAAGAAAACGCCTCCACTGCCAGGCGGTGGTGGCACGCACCTTTAATCTCAGCACTCGGGAAGAGATAGGCGGATCTCTGTGAGTTCGAGGCCAGCCTGGTCTACAGAGTGGGTTCCAGAAAGCGCCATAGTTACAACAGAGAAGCCTTGTCTTGAAAACAAAACAAAAACTAAAAACACAAACCAAACAACAACAACAAATCCAAAAGAAAAGGTCTCCATAAAATCAGGCTGTAAGCAAGCCTGTAGGACATTTAAAAAAGTTAGTGATTGATGGGGGAGAGCCAAACCCTTTGTGAGTGGTGCCATCCCTGGGCTGATGGTCCTGAGTTCTGTGAGAAAGCAGGCTGAGCTTTCCCCCTCCATGGCCTCCGCAGCAGCTCCTGCCTCTCCAGGTTTCTGCCCTGTTTGAGTTCCTGTCCTGACTTCCCTCAACGAAGGACTACAATGTGGAAGTGTAGGACAAATGAATCCTTTTCTCCCCGACTTGCTTTTTGGTCATGGTGCTTCACTGCAGCAGTAGAAACCCTAACGAAGACACGAACAGTTGGATCCTGGGGCTTGAATTCAGGCCCTCGGACTTGGTGCCAGTACCTTTACCCACTGACCCCTCTTACTGGCTCATCACAGGCAATGCTAAGTGTGCAGCTCAGCATACTGAGCACACTGACACTGCGCAGCCAGCACCACTCCATCTCTATGACTTCCCTTCCAGGACAGACACTGCACTGTATATGCTCTCAACGGTCACTGTCCACTTTCCTCCGTGGCCCCTGGAAACCATCACTGCTTTGTCTCTGCCTTGACTGCATCAGGCACCTCAGGGAAGTGGAAACATACAATGTGTGCTCTCTTGTAACTGTGCTTCCTCTCTTAGCACTTTGCCTTCAAAATTTATTCACATGACGTGGGTCAGAATTTCATGCCTTTCAAAGGCTGGATAATATTCCATTGACCATGTTCCCACATTTTGTTTGTTTACACACTCAGCTGCTACTGAACCTTTTTTTGGGGGGGGGAGGGGTTCACCTTATTAACTAGTCTGCTGAAGAGCCAGCCACGCATGGAAGCCCATAAGGCACTCACATCTGAGGCAGAAGGATTGTGAGTTCAAGGGCAGACTGAGGTACAGAGCTAGACTCCGTCTCAAAACAACAACAATGAAAAGAATGTTCTAGGCACTGATATAAAATATCAGTCCCTGCTGTCAAGTGTTTTGGGATAGATAGGCAGAAGTAGATTTCTGGCTGATGTGGTAATTCTGTCAGGTATTTTGAGAGACAGCCACACTGTACTGTTTTCCACAGTGTGTGCATCATTTCACACTCCTGCCACAGTGTGCAAAGATTCTGATTTCCCCATCCTTACCAGCACAAAGAAATACTACTCTACGGCATTGTTTTCAAATAGCAACCAGCCATTCTATTGGATGTGGAGTAGCTGCTCAAAGTTTTTTTTTGTTTGTTTGTTTTTAAAATTTGTTTGTTTGTGTGTGTTTATACAGATGTGTGTGCGTATGTTTGTATGTACATACAGGTGTATGTATATGTGTGTGTATACAGGCATGTGTATGTATGTACAAGAGTATGCATACAGATGTATCTATATACAGGTGTATGTATGTGTGTGTACAGGTGTATGTATGTGTGTATGTATATATAGATGTGTGTGTATATAAATGTATGTGCATGCATATAGATATGTGTATGTGTATACATGTAATACACAGATGTATGCAAATCTGTTCCAGTGCTTGTGTACATGCTGAAGCTAGAACAGAGAAAGACCTGAGGTGCTGTCCCAGTCACTATTCCATTGTTGTGAAGAGTCACCACAACTGTGGCAACTCTTACAAAAGAAAGCATTTAATTGGAGTCTGCTTACAGTTTAGTCCATTACATGCAGGCAGACATGGTGGTAGAGACTTAGCCAAGAGCTCTACAGCAGGCAGCAGGAAGAGAGAGACGCTGGATCTGGCTTGGGCTTTGGAAACCTCCAAACTTACCCTCAGTGACACACTTCCTCCAACAAAGCCACACCTGCTAATCCTTTCAAATGGTGCCACTCCCTGGTGGCCAGGCATTCAAAGCTATGAGCCTGTGGGGACCATTCTCACTCAAACCACCACAGGGGCCTTGCCCTATCCTCTTCTCCTCATTCCTTAGAAAAGTGCCTTTCACTGCTCTGAGTTAGACTAACAACCAGCAAGTCTCAGGGATTCTTCTTTTTCCACCCCCACAGTGCTGGGATAAACGGCACGCACAGAGCCATGCCTGGTTTTCTTACCTGGCTGCTGGGCACTTGAACTCAGGCCTCATGTGTGCACAGCAGTGCTCTTACCCCTGAGCTACCTCAGCAGCCCACAGCACAGTTTCCATTCCCCCAATGACTCCTGATGCTGAGCACATCAAAGCTCTTAATGCCTTTCCAGCCCATTCTGTGAGGAGACCAAAGATACCAAAGCTAGGATTCAGCAGACATGTAGACTTTCTGATATCCTACTTGTAACTGGTCAAAGAACTGGAATAAGCAACTATTGGATGTGCATCTGTGGACAGGCCATTGACAGTAATCCCACCCTTCCCTAAGATACATGGAAAGGGGGCCGAAAGAATACGAGTCAGAGTTATGTCAGTTAAAATTCCCAGCATGAACAGAGGAGAGGCTCCTGAGACCCAGCCCTAGCCAAAAGGCCACTGACAGCTGATGGCTGCTGGGGAAGAGAGAGTCACTTTTCTTTAGGTCCCTGCTCAGTGTATGCCCCCATACCTGTGCACATGTGGGCAGCACTGGTTGGATTAAGTGAGTTATTAAGAAAGAACACAAGGACATTAGTGTTGAGGGGGCTGTGTTGGAAAGGTTGGATAAAGAAGAAGAAAGGAATGGGATTCAATATGATCAAATCCACTAGTGTACATCATATACAGGTATGAGATTGTCAAATAACACACAAAATCATTAAACGGCAATCATTAGCTTTCTTCATCTGTTCATTGGACCCGAGCTAGTTAAGTGTATAATAACTCAAAATATAAAGAAAATACTTTTGGGCTAGGGCGATGGGTCAGAGGTACAGAGTGCCAACTGTTCTTCCGGAGGACCTGGGTTTGATTTCTAGCACTTGCATGTCTGCTCACAACTATCCCAGGGAACTCTAGTCCCAGGGACTCTAATGTTCTCTTCGGGCTTTGTGGGCACCAGGCATGCACTTGGTACCAGGCATGCGTGCAGGCAAAACATCTCACACATACATTTATACAAAAAATTTTTTCTAAAGAAAAAAATTCACAAATAGAACGCTTGTGCAGAATTTTAGCAATAAATTATAGGCAATTTGTCTAAAGTGCTGCAAAGTTGCTTCTTTTTAATTTTTCTCCTTTTTTCTTCAGTTTTAGTTTTAGTTAATTTTTCTCTCCTGGAAGAGAACCTCTATAAAATGGAAGTTTATCATTTAACTTTGGGATAGTTTGTCTTCATTTCAACATGGAAGAAGAAAGGTATGCTTTCTTCTCATCAACAGTAACGCAGATGTTTGGATGGTTATGGTGGTGCAAGTTTTACTCCCTTCCCAACGGATACCTCAGAGTGTGCTCACCAACACACACAGCGTTTGGTATTCACAGAACTGAGCACTTACCTTTGACTGGTGGCTTCTGATACCCTCAGTCTGTTCTCAGTGTAAGGATCCCTGGGTTCTGCTGGGCCTGCACCAATGTCATCTTTTCCGTCCCCACATTCTTGTATCTTGGTTTCTCCTCAAAGCCTGGAATGCAGAGCAGAGAGACTCAGGCATTTCTGCAGCACATGGAAGGACTGTCTCAAGTCAGTGACGATTCCAATTTATTCCTTATTCCCCCTTTTTGGCTACAACTTAACCACAGTTCTAGAAATTCACGTAAATCAGATATTTAGGACAGAAATATCTCAAAAACACAGATGAAACTGATCTGTTCTCTTCAACAACTGAAAATGCGACGCCAGTTTGACCTCCTTGACGGCACAAGTCAGCGTCCATCTGGCCTGGAATCTGGAGGAGGAGGTTCAGATGTGCAGCAAGTTACCTACAGCATAATCAGGGTTGTCAGGGTGGGAACGAGGATCCAGGATAATAGCACCTTAGACTCATGTCTCAGGATTACTGAAACAAGCCTGGCAGCTTTGATTCTGGTCTTAAACAGATAATAACTAGTAAGGATGAAGCTGACTGCGGATGCTGACGAACTAACCGTTAGTGCGGCCATTGTGCCTTGAGACCATTTATATGTATCTGTCCTACTCCGTATCAAAGGCGTGGCTTTTTCCCTGGAGACTCAGCTTCAGTCAGAAAGCAATCCTCGTCCTTGTTAATGGTGAAGCCAAACTGTCTCACACAGCAGCATGTAAACACTGGGCAAGGAGAACAGACAGAGCAGATGTCTGTTCCATTGTGTGGATGAATGAGACTCCTATCATCCCAGCCCCTTGGCAGCTGCCCACCCACTCGCTCTTCTGTACCTCCTCCGGATACAAGCACAAGGGGTGAGGGGCTGCAGGAGCTGAAGGAACTGAACACGACTCCCTCACAAGCACCTTTGCCCCACACTGCTCATGGATGCCACAGAACAAGACCACCTTCCCATGCAGAAAACAAATCAGTCAATTTTTCATTGCTTCAACAAAGATCTTAAATGATTTCAAAGGAAGAAATCTTTATTTCTGTTTACACTGTCAGAGGGTTGGCCCTGGGTTCGCTTCCTCCATGAGGCAGAATAGAACATTATGGGGGTAGGAACATATGGACAAGGCTGTTGTCACAGGAAGGACACAGGGAGGGGAGGGGAGGGGAGGAGAGGGCATTGGGACAAGACCCTCAAGGACTCACTCTCATTAATCCTTTTTCCAACTTGGCCCCACTTTCAAATGTTTGCCCTACCTCCCAATAATGGCAACACATCTTGAATCATTCATTGTTGTGTGAATCCACTGATGAAGCCAGAGCCCATCAGCTGACAGCGTTAACACAGGAGCCATTTGGGAGACACGTCATGCCCCATACCACAACAGAAACTCAGTATTTTAGGAGATCAGTTACAAATAAAGCACAGTGCAGTTTGGGAGTTCTGTGCAAAATTTTCCAGCACACTTCTAGAAGGAAATCACAAGTTGTTCCAGGAAGCAAGCTCATCGACTTTGATCTCCCAAAGCTGATAGAGGCTGCTTTTATGTTAACTGTTTTTAACTAAACATCAAAATGCCAAAAGCTGGCCATGGTGCCTCCTACTTGGAATCCCAGTACTTTAGGAAGCTGAGGCAGGAGGATTGCCGGGAGCTCATGGCCAGCCTAGGCTACATGGAAAGTTCTAGGCCAGTTTGGCTCTACTGTGAGACCTTGTCTCAGCAAAGAAGCAAAGCCAGTAAAATTGAATTTACATAGTGAGGGTAGTCAGGAGGAGGGGGAATTGGGCAATACAAAGATGAACATGAAGACTCTGCTCATGATTTTGGGGTAAGCCATTGGTTTCAGAAAAACTATGCTAGACATGCATTCTAGACTAAGCCCTAACTTTGCAGATAAGATGAATGAGGGTCAACAAGAGAAGGAGACGTGCAGAAGGTTACACAGTCACCCTCAAAAGACTTACACACTTCTTACTTTGTTCACATCTTTCATGTATCCACCAGGCAACAAAAACTCCTTGAGCAGCCAAGCCTTGTAGTGCTGATATACCAAGCAATATTGCATACACCAAGTATAAGGAATTAGTTAAATCTCTTAAGTAAACAAACATTACACAGCTTATATAAACTCAGACCACAAGGGCATAAAGGGAGAAATAAATAGATATTTCCTGATGACCTAGAAATAGCTACCATTGACTGAGGACCAACCATAAGCCATCCAGTATGCTATGCACATCACTTATGGTGACACTAATGCTTCCAGGAACTCTGAAAATAATACATACACTAATGTACCATGAAAATGAGCAAACAGAGCCAGGAAAATAAGACACCCATCTGAGGTTGCACATAGCTAGTAAGTTCTCAGATTCTATGACTCCCCACATTCACACCAACTTCCTGTCTATGATCAGCCACTTGGTAAGTCACAGAAGTAGGCATCTGCTTGGAAACCTCAAAGCCCAGGAATAGAAACAGTGTGCAAATTATTTAGAATGAGCTAAACAGAAGAGAGAAGAAATGGGCTTAAAGCATTGTTGTGGTTTCAGTAGACTTCGTTTTGAGTACTTGGTCCCTGCCTTGTAGTAGTTCACTTACTGTGGCGGCTCACCAGAGAAGGCATTTTCATAGGTGCAAACCCTCCTGCCAGACCTCAGCAGAGAGAACCACCATCACGGCAGGTGCCATACTGGACAGTGGAATCACGAGCATCTGAGCTCAGGCATTTTTATTGATTCAGAAATCCTTAGGTGTTCTGATAGCATATGCAGATCATGTGCAACCAATATCCCCTACGTAAACCAACACCTGCGGACAATACAAAACCCCAAAGCCTAGGCAGACCCTCACCTAACAGTGCACAAAATAACTATTTTATACATAACTAAAAGTAAATATCTACAATACAAGCTGGTGGCACACTTGTGGGAAACTGTACATTTTGGGAGATAGGAACTAGCTGGAGGGAGTAGTCAATGGTGACTTAGCTTTGAAGGTCAGTCAAGGCCTCTAGGACTCTCCTTTCTCTGCTTCTTGTTCATCATCTCACAGGGGTGAGAACCTTTCCTGCCGCATGCTTTCCTCTAAGGATATTCTGCCCAAGTAGATAGAGCCAAAGAAACCTTGGGTTGAACCCTCCAGAACCAGGAACCAGCAGTAAGTCTGTCCATCCTTTAAGATGTTCTTTCAAGTGCTTTAGTCACAGTAACATGAAAACAACTAATACAAATACTATAGGATTGTATTTTATAATGTATTTTACCATTTTATCACTGGAGACATGCCAGAAATCACGGAACACATCAACTATGTAAATGTAATGAAAATATACAGCTTAATCCTTAAAAGTCAGCAGAAGATATGTGTGGTATTAGGTCCCCGAGGATGAAACAAGAAGTACAAGTCCCAGTGAGTTAGGGTGGATGGCTTTGGGTCAACAGCAGTATTCTTTTTCTAGAATTGCCATCAAAAAAAATGAGGTGAACCGTGTAGTTAAGCAAAAGCTATCTCCTTGTAGTTCTGAAGGCTGGAAGTTGAAGGTCAAGACAGTGTGAGTTGCATGTGATCTCTTTTCTTGGCTTGTCGATGGCTGCCCTGCAGTTTCTTCAATGATCTTTCCTCTGTGCATGAGGTCTTGGAGTCTCTTTCTTGTCTCATTCCTCTTTTCACAAAGTCATTGTGCTGGCTAGTTCTCATGTAAACTTGACACAAGTTAAGGTCATCTGGTTAGAAGGAGTATTAGTTGAGAAAATGTCACCATAGTTTGGGCAATAGGCAAATCTGTTAATTTTTGCTTGTTTGTTTGTTTTTGTTTTTGTTTTTAAATTAATGATTGATGTGGGAGAGCCCCACCTGTTGTGGGTGGTGCCACCCCTGGGTAGGTGGTCCTGGTTGGTATAGGAAAGCAGGTTGAGCAAGCCATGAGAAACCATGGTGTCTGCTTCAGTTCCTGCCTCCAGGCTCCTGCCTTGAGTTCTTGCCATGACTTCTCTCAGTGATAGAGTGGGACTTGAAAGTTGTAAGATGAAATAAACCTTTCACTCTTCTAAGTTGCTTTTGGTTATGGTGCTTTATCACAGCAATAGAAACCTAAACTAAGGTGGCCATTTACCTAATTACCTAGGGATTGGAACTTCAACACATGAATTTGGTATGGGAGAACAATACACTAATAAAGCCCTCTGAATTATTAGTTCTGGTATTACAGAAATGAAAATCCAGGCTCTCAAAAGTAATTAATTGCCATATACCATCAATTTTTAGGATGTTGAACTTCTTTACCATTTAAATTCAAATTTAGTGATCCTAGAGGATTTAGCTATTAAAAAAGAAGAGTAGAGAATCTGGATTCAATGTACTTTGGGCTCCAGTAGTCTAGCTCAGAGGCAGGAAAGTGATGCATGCTGGTCATACTGACCTGTTATTTCTTTTTTCTCCTCTCCACTTCATTGTTTCTTTCTAAATAAAGTTTTATTGGCTATAACTCTACCAATCATTTACATGTTGCCTATGGTTACTGTAGAGCTACAGCTGCAGAGATTAACAGTTGTGACTAAGACTCCCTGGTCTACAAGGTCAAAGTATCCAGCATCTGAACCATTACAGCAAAATGCTTCCCAACTTCTTATTTAAACTATGTCTGCCAAGTTTCTTCACTGTAAGACTTCTCAGGGTTAGAAACTGCATTTTTCAATTTTCAAAGGGGAAATACATAGTAAAGTCCAAAAGATTCAAAAAATTATTTATGTAGGTTGTGGGTTTTTGTTTGTTTTTTGCATGTATGTCTGTGCATTGTGTGCACGCCTGATAGAAGAGGGTGTCAAAAATCTCTGGGACTGGAGTTCAATGGTTGTGAGCCACCATGTGGGCACTGCGAATTAAACTTGGGTCCTCTGCAGGAACTACCAGTGCTTTTCACTGTTAAGCTCTTTCTCCAGCCCTAAAACAAAATTACATTTTATTTTGTGTGTGTGTGTCTGATGGCTAATACATGTGGAAGTCAGAGAGCATGGCTTGTGGGAGTTGGTTTTTCCTCTCCACTATGCGGCTCCTGGGGACTGAAGTCAAGTCCTCAGGCTGGGAGGAAGCACCTCAACCCACTGAAATATCAGCCCCAAAGGTAAAATTTTACATCGCATTTCATATGGACAATAATTTTTATATGAGTGTTAAGTAAAACTGTATAACAGTAAAAAGTAACACTGAAAACTCCCCTGAGCAGAGTCCTGTGGCAGAGCCCAACACATCACAGCAGCCTCAGCAAGCCAGCTTTGCCTTCAAAGTTGCAAGTGATAACATTTTCTTTGAGCATCACATGAAACAGTTGGCTTCCCATGTATGCAATCAGCATAAAAAGATGTGCAGCATTAATACACAGAATCACTTTACACATGAAATGCCTGGAGAAACTTCTGAGAGGACCAAAGCTCAGGAAGTCAAGGCTGCCATCTCACCCCCGCCTCTTGAATTTGCAGACACTAAACACACATATGATAAGAAGCCACCAAAGTTGGCCTCGTTTCTTAGCTTCTATAACCAGGGAGTCTCCCTCCCCAGTTTTTAAACCCCAGTGAAACCACGAATAAGACCTATGTTCTGTGCATCACATCTGGGAAAATGATGAACCCAGCCTAAGTGTTAAGGTGCTATCAACTAGTCAAAAGCATGTACGATGCTTGACACTTATTATAAAGGAAATAAAGGGAACTGTAGTCAAGGACCGCTCCACACCCATCTGGGTGGTATTGAAAATAGGAAACAAGAAGAACTGACAACAGTGTGGGAAACAGAACTGCTACACCCCGCTGATGGGAGTGTGGGGTGCTGCACTGTTAAAGGGTTTGCAGCCCTCAAAAGACGAGTCCTGAACTTCCCAGGTCATTCTTTAGTGCCGCCTCTAGGCATGTGCCTCAGAGTAGGGACGTGAACAGATATTTGTACACTGATGCTCATAGCTGTCCTTTTCACAGTAGCCAAAGCTAGAGACAACTCAGAGCTCCACTGACAGATGGATGAAGGAAACGTGATATACCATTCAATGGAAGGTTATTCAACCCGAAAAGAATGAAATTTAGACACATGGTAAGATGGGGACGGATCTAGAAAACATTACACTAAATGAAAGGAGCCGAAGCACGGAAGGCAAATATTGTATGACTCCACTTATGTGATGCCCTGAGAGGAGTCGAGTCAGAGGCAGAAAACAGGCAGTGAGGAAGTGAGGGGCGGAGGAAGGAAGTGATTACTAAATGGGAAGAGTTTCAGTTTGAGATGGCAAGCACGTCCCGAACATGGCCACCAGCTGCAGCTTCACAGCAGGGCTAATGGACTTCCTCTATTGACACTGTACAGTCTGAAATGGGAGCTATAGCACTTGATATATTTTACCATCAGAAGGAAAACTGCTCATAAAAAAGATATCACAAGATTAAAATGTAAGCAGGAGGATGAGGAGGGCCCGGGCGTTCCTTAGATATCAGTGAGCAGGATGGTCATCCTCTGCTCTTGGGAGTTCAGAGCCACAGAGGCAGGCATCACTGAGCTCCCCGTTTCCAGCACAGCATCTCCCACCGACTCAGCCCATCTACTTGCTGACCCTGCAGCAGTCCACAGGGGTGAAATCAAGTAACACAGAGAAGAGGTAAAACAACCCACTCCGCCCACCGGCCTCACTCCGAACAATCGAATGTTCCTTTGCACACTGACTTCACCTCCCAGCTTTACTTTTAAAACAGGCAGAACCACACAACAGATTTTAACCCCCTGTGTTGATTTCTCCAGTCCGAGTCCTCTTTGGCTATCACGGGCAACCACTATCTTGAGTTAAATAAATATCTATTTATGTGTGTGTGTATCTGCTACGGTTTTGTGGGTTTTAGACTTTGGAAAACGTGCTTCGTACTGTACTGTGCGTTTCACGCCATGTCTTAGGTTATTTTAGGTATTTCATCTCACTCCATAGATCAGCGGACCCTTTGCTGTGCGCAGTACTCTGTTCAGGTACAGTTTTTTGCTCACAATAATGGACACACAGTGCACACTGTGTTAGTGACTTTCGTGTCCCTGTGACAGCGTACCAGGCAGAAGAAGCTTAAGGGATGGAGGATTTACACTGGCTCCTGGTTTCAGAGGGTCTCAGTCCATCACAGCAGAGCAGACAGGACAGGGCAGCATTGAATGATGGCAGGAGTGTGAGGCAGAGGCTCTTAAACATGGCACTGGCCGGGTAGTGGTTGTGCCACACACCTTTAATCCCAGCACTCTGGAGGCAGAGGCAGGCGGATCTCTGTGAGTTGGAGGCTAAGCCTGGTCTCCAGAGTGAGTTCCAGGACAGCCAGAGCTACAACAGAGAAACCCTGTCTCAAAAAACAAAACCAAAATCAAACAACTGACAAAAACAACACCACCACCACCACCACCAACACACACACACACACACACACACACACACACACACACACACACACACACACACTCACACACTCACACCATGGCACTGGCAGGAAGCAGAGAGCTCCAGGTGGAACCAGGGGCAAGCATCACCTTTAGAGGCCTGCTACCAGTTACTTGATTCCACTGCTTACACCTCGTTCCCTGAAGGCTCCACAACATTCAGAACAGTGCCCCACGCTGGAAACTGAGCACTGAGAACCAGAGGATTACATTTCAGAGTCAAACCTTAACATATGTCATGGTTAGCTTTAGTCACACACCTGAGACAAGATGACACACCCGAGAAGAGGAAACGCTCAATGAGGAAATGCCTTCATCAGATTGGTATGTCTGGGTGCATTTTCTTAGTTGCTGATTGATCCAGGAGGGCAATGCCATCCTTAAGCAAGTGGGCCTGGCCTATAAGAGAAAGGTAGCTGAGAGAGGCAGGAGAAGCGAGTCAATAAGCAACAGCCCTCTGCAGTCTCTACTTCAATTCCTGACTTCAGGTTCCTCTCTTGATGCCTCCAGATGACAAACTTCTACTGCGGTGGTTTGAAGGAAAATGGCCTCTATAGGCTTATATGTTTAGTGGAACTATTTGGGAAAGATCAGGAGCTGTGGCCTTTCTGGAGGAGATGTCGGGGGGACACATAGGGAGCGATAAGGACTCCCACCACTCCTAGGGAGCTTTCTCTGCTTCCCATTTTCAGATCAAGATGTGAACTCTCAACTGTTCCTACCACCAAACCTTTGTTCTGCCATCATGGCTTCTAACCCTCTGAAATTGTGAACCCAATTAAATGCTTTCTTTTATAAGCTGCCCTGGTATGGTGTTTTGTCACAGCAACAGAAAAGTAACTAAAACAATTTTCTTCAAGTTGAGTTGCTGCTGGACATGGTGTTTATCCCAGCAAACGAAAACAAAGTGGGGCACCATGTGTCTTTGATTGTTCTCTGTGCAGCTGTGGAGGTTGTGTAGGGTTCAGATGGTCTGAGCAGGATGCCACGCTGTGTGGACATGAGCAGGAATTTCTCCTGAAAGATGTTACGTGGAGTCCCTCAGCTCCTCTGAGTATTTGGAAGTTCAGGTTAATATTTTTTGTGAGTGGGGATAGAGGTTCACGGATGCTAAACTGTGTACAGTACACAAGGATCCGGAATACTCAGGCTTGTACCACACAAAGCACCAAGAGCCTCCTCTTCAGACAGCGTCTGATTTGAAGTAGGATCTTTGTGTTGCAGAGGCTGTGCATCTGTGAGTCTAATTACGAGCTGACAGCTTGCTCTCCAGTGCCAAGTGCCACAGCTGAAGTGCCTGTTTGCCTCCACTCCTTGCCAAATGCCACTGTCAGCCTTAGGATTTCTGCTACTCTTGTGGGTATAAAATGATGTCTCACTATGTTTTAAGCTGGTGAGGATTTGACTGTATTAGTGATGTGCAAAACTTCTTCATCTTTCTGCAGTGATGTTCCTCCACTAGGAAGGCATCAGCTAGTGAAGCATCCATTCTCCACTGGGTAGTTTGAGTTTCCCTTTGACGGTAGGAGCTATGCTGGAGACCTGGGGCTGTGTCTTCCCATAGTGTGTCGTTTGCTTTTAATTTATGCTATCATATCATGTGGAAGTTACATATTTTGATGATAGTGAAATCTATGTAATCTTAAGTGATTTTTACATTCCTAATTTATAAAATCTATTTTAACATCATAAAGATAACCCCTATTTTCTCACTTTGGGTTTTTACATTTTTGTTTTCATTGTATGTAGCCTTTTGATCCACCTCATAATTTGGTTTTGCATAAGGTGTGAATTAGGAATCTGATTGTGTTTTTCTTGTGGTGAATCAGTTATAGTAATACACTTAACTTACCATATTCTATGTTTCTCCCCTTTTAACTTCTAATATATCCTACGTGCTTTGAGGGGGGTGTAATTTTGTATTACACATTTTGTATTGCACATGTATTACACATACATATACGCACATAGCACATGTGTGTAGAGGTCAGAAGATGATCTGCTCAGCCTTCCCTAAGTCTTGCACTTTATCTCATATCATCTGATATGCATTAAGCTTCAACCACACCAGTTTCCCTTACGAACTCTAAACATCCCTAGCTAATTTCATCTTGGGACTCTAGACCTCATAGCTTCCTCTTTGAGAAATTAGTCCCACAGTTCCATGTATGGCTGGCTCTTCTTGGTGCGTGCCCCTGAGCTCAGATGTCTGCTCTCGAGAAAGCATTCCTAACTACCAGACAGGAGCCTTCTACCACCCGTAACAGTGTACTTCCTCTATTTTTCCCATTTACAAGTATCTTCTTTCGCATGTAAACGGATGTATGTTAGTGTGTGTGCAGTCACATGGATGAAGAGGCCAGAGGTCAACCTCTGTTTTCTTGACTCAGGATGTCATCTATTTTGTTTTGTTGTTTTGTTTTTGGAACCGTTACTTGGAACTTTCCAGTTTGGCTAGATTGTCTGGTCAAGTAAGCCACGAGGAACCTCTTGTCTCTGCCCCTGCTCACCACTTCCTACAAGTGCTGGGACACAAGCACACCCCACCATGGAGGCTTTCTTATGTCAGTTCTGGGAATTGAAGTTGGGTTCTCAGGCTTGCGTGGCAAGCACATTACCAACTGAGCGTCTCCCCAGACCATTGGTATTTGCTCACAGCAAAGACCAAGCTCTGTAGGAGCGAGGGTCATACTGTCATATTCTTTCCACTGTCTGCAGCACTTACAACAGCACATAGTAGGTGGTCAATCAATAGTTGATTGTTTGACAAATAAGTAAATGCCCTTCCTTCATCCTGTTTGTCAATTTATGTTACGTTGGTGAGAAGTTCAAGAGGCCCGGGCTTGTGGTTGGTGTCTAGAGGACTGAGCCCTTGGTCTGTGAGCTTTAATTAGCAGCAGAGACAGTGCTGGAAGGATGCTGAGTCAGACTGCATTAGAGACACCCAGGTGTGTCAAGAGAGCCGGAGAGTGAACTGAGTGGGAACTGTTATTAAGTTTTGCTAAAGAGATGTTTTTCCTTTTCAAGCAGGTCATTCTAAAAGTCCATTCTCCCTCTAAGATTTTGCCCAAACTGTAACATTTCATGATGTTTTTGGGAATTGAGTTATGGCTAATTTTTCTTCTAGACCTTCCAGTTTTTCTAAGATTAGCGCTCTATTTTTTTTTTCCCCATGAGAAAGATAGAAGCCCAAACTATTAAAAAGAAGTAACATTTCCCCCTGGTTCTGGCAAGAGAACAATTTCAGAGGCATCTATATTACTTATCTCATCGCTGTAACAAGAGCCCTCAAAAGTAACTTCAGAAAGGAAGGGCTTACACAGCCCTAAGGCATCCTGGAAGGAGCATGAAACATCTGGCCATTTTGCACCTGTATTCAGGAAGCAGAGAGCCGTGAGCACAGATCACTTCCTTCTTTTTATTCTGACCAGGACTCTAGCCCATAGAATGGAGCTGCCCAGGGTAAGGGTAAGTGTCCTGTCTCAACCTAGTCTAGAAACACCCTCACAGCGATGCCTAGAGATTTGCCGGCTCAGTGATTCTAGAGGTAATAAGGTTGGCAATCAAGATTAGTGTCCTAATTAATGTTGAGCATGATCTTCTCAACAGTTCTGGGCCAAAGGATGACTCTTCTAGGGTCCTGGATATGTGCAGGGACAACGGGGTCCTACTTATTACTGCAACTACTCCAGAAACAACAACCACTTCTCCTAATGATCTATTCCGTCTCCAGCTTTTCCGGTTTCAGTTTATCCCACCCTCTTATCCACAACCATGTTGGTTTAACAAAGTGATTTCTCCCATTTTCCACTGGAACACTGCCAAGAACTCTGGGTCTCACGGAATTATTTCCAATTGCTCTCAAGGTATGGTCCTTTCTGGCTAGAATCTGTCATGACTCAGTAAGCCTTTACCCTCACCACCCCCTTTCTTAGGAATTTGGGTTTAACAAGATTTTCATAAGATGAGATGATTGCTTCTATTCATTCTCTCTCTGTCTCTGTCTCTCTCTCTCTCTGTGTTTGGGGGGCAGAGTCTTACATGAGGCTGAGTTTGAGTTCATAAAGTACCTAAGGATGACCTTGAACTTTTCATTCTCCTGCCACCATTTCCCAAAGGCTGGGATTATAGGCATGCACCACCACATCGAGTTTATGCGATTCTCTCTACAGAGATCAAACCAAAGGCTTCATGATGCTGGGCAAGAACTCTGCCAACTGAGCTACATCTCGCGTCCCTGACTGCTTCTGTTCTCGGCTTAGTTTACTGCTCGCCACAAGCATCAACAAAATCTCTACACACACTTTCCTGTTTTAATGGGCCAAATTGGATCTGTGACTCCAGACAAGACGGGAAACAGCCCAAGGATCAGATTTCAACTAAAATCTCCTGTCATGTGGAGAAATTAAGCAGTTCTTAAATATTTAATAACACCCTATGATTTTTTAGACTCCTGGGCTCCAAAATTATTGACAAAGTAATTTCTAAGCCATAATTAACAAAAACAGGCAATCTTCCAAAAAGGCTTGCAAAGCTGAAGTAACCTCCTCAGAGCACTCACTGTGCAGCCAGCAGGGTGCTCACAAGCAGCACACCCCGTAAACAGCAGCAGGCAGAGAAGATCTGGTGTCTCTGGGAATGGCTCTAGGAAGAGAGGACCGTGACTGGAAGACCCAGACATTTCCAGGACCTGCTGAAGGTCTGGAGAATCGTGGGAGGGGAATGAAGAGGTCTTTATAAGCAGAGTTCCTCTTGCACGTTGATAAACATTGCTCTTCTGGCCTTCAGAGTGGTCTAGTCGCTGCTCTTAGGGTTGGCAAAGGATGCACAGATTCTACCCAGTCATTCCAGGTCACCTCCTGGGAAAGTCTCCCACCATCTGTTCGGTTGCCTATAACCTACCTGCTGTCTTTCCTCACTGTCCTCTCATTCATTCAGCCCTAGTAGCGCTCCCTCTACAATATACGCCTCGTGTCTGTGCATGCATGCAGAGGTCAGAGGTCACTGTCGAGTGTTGTCCACGATTGCTCTCCCTCTTAGTTTTCAAAGACAGGATCTCTCAGTGAACCTGGAGCTGACTGACTCATCTAGACTGGCTGCCCAATAAACCCCAGGGATCCTGCTGTCTGCCTCCCTAGCTCTGGGTTACAGGCACAGACTCCCATGCCTACCTTTTTGCATGAGGATCCTAACTCAGGTTCTCACGCTTGTGCAGTAAGCGATGAGCACAGCCCCACCCCCGACCCCAGTTCCTAGCTCTCTTGCTTTCTCCCTGGACTCAGGACAACTCTTCTTCACAAGATAGCTGTACGGATGCATCTAATCACTTCTCACCTGCTTACAACTCTTCAGTGCCTTCTCATTTTTGCAGACTCAATCTTGAATTTCAGCTGCATCTCAGTTCTCATCTGCCTCTTGGCTTCATTTCATGCAGATCTTCCGGCAAAGGCTCTGGATACTCTTGGGCACTGGCCTCCTTGTGTGCCAAGCCTCTTCTTACCACAGTGCCTTTGCATATGTAGTTCCCTCTTCTTGGGCCACTGTTTCTCACGGCCTTTCCTAGCAGACTCATCTCACGATTCCAACTCAACTCAACAGGGGGAAGATGCTGCTTGTCCTGATTATGGCGACATCCCCTTCCCAGGAGAAGATATGCAGTAGATACTGAGTGGCCACTTATCAAATGAATGCACGTGTTGTTTAGGTGAAATCTGGAGCCAACATCACAGTGTTTCTTCTCCCATTCAGAGTCACTGCTCAGTTTCCTGTCTGTGGCAAGGTGCTCATTTCCAGGAGAGACAGAGCTCACTCTGTGAATATCCTATCACCCCACAACTTGGTAGAATCTTATTTCTCTAAAAGCTTAAGAGTCAAATGAATTTAAGCCTCTGTGACAAGCTTGATGTGGGGAAACAACTGTGTAGATTGCCCCTGCTGGAAGCCAAGGGCACAGAGCCTGAGTGGGTGGGACAGTGTACAGTAGGAGCAGACGGAGGGTTACCTTTTCAAAGTGCTGAGCAAACTTGTTTGGATCTTCTGAGCTCTTGCCAAGCATTCAGTTTGAGGGGAATTCATTTAAAGCTCAAACAAGGGGATCAATTCATTGAATTATTAAATTGGCCTCAAGTTGAGGTAGTTTCCCTCTAACTTTTTGAATGAGAAATGGCAAATTTTTTTTTCTGCATAGTATCATGATTTATAGATCTCTTTATGGATGTCCATCACTTTTGTGATGTGGCCAAATGCCTATATCACATCTACTACTTATTTATTTATTTATTTATTTACTCATTCATTTTACTTGGGACTGAACCCAAGGCATCACGCATCCTAGGTGAGTACTCCACCACTGAGCTGTCCCCAGTCCCGTATTTATATTATATTTGTGGTTATAGATCCAAGATCTTCAATGGACTAAGTTCCAAAATCATTTGTGTAATGAAGGCCTGTGTGGAGCGAGGGGGTTGTGAAAAGAATAAAGGACCTGGAAGTAGAACGATGGAGAGCAGTGTGAGGAGGCCATGGAGTGAGCTCTCTGCCTAAGCCACCCAGGTATTGGATCCCTGAGAGTTGTTTTGGCTTGTTATTAATATATAGCAGATGTTTTAATAAATAATTCTTTAACATAGAGCATAAAAGGTCTGAAGCCCCGAGAGTGGGGGTGGGCATTGGTTGGTGGTTGGTTGGTGGGGTTGCTGTCATTAGTTAGTGATATCTCACTAACTTTGTTCCTAAGAGAACAAAGGTTGGAGAGATTCGAGCTTAGGACAGCCTAAAAAGAGGCTGTGAAGATTTCTACCTTTCTTCTTTCTGTATTGAGGCCGCTTATAAAAGCGGTGAAGATTTCTATCTTTCCTTTCTCCTTCTCTAAATTGAGGGTAAAAGATTGTAGCATACTGCTTCAGTATTTCTTGTTGGTTCATTAGCGTCTCTGGAAACTGGTCTTCTAAGATCTTGACCCTCTGCTGAGGTCTGGCAGTGTTTAGATCTATGAAAATGTCTCCATGTCATCCTTGCTGAGCCACACCAAGTGCAGCTACAACTACAGGAAGAGGGAACTGATTCATAAAGCTCTCTTGACCTCAACATGCATGCTATGGCACCCCCATCATATACACACATAATAACAAATACAAGTTTTAAAAAAATCAAATTTATTTTAGTATAACATGTAATCAAATAGACCCAAGTGTAATGTCCCACAGATACTGACAAATAGATACACTTGTATTCCTGTACCCATTACTGAAATGGAGACACACGATGTCTCCAACCCCTGCAATTTTCTTTCATGTCCCTTTTAGTCATGCCTCTTCTTCCCTCCCTTCCCTTTCCTCATGCAATTGGTGGTATGTATTCTCTCACTGTATGTTAACAGACTGCTTCCAGAATCACATAAATTGAATCATGCAGTCTGATTTCTTTTGTGGGTCGTGCTTCTTTTGCTCAATATAATTTGATTGGTTGGTTGGTTGGTTTTGAGACAAAGCCTCACTCAGTAGCCCAGGCTGGCCTGGAACTCTTGGTGATCTTCCTTCCCTAGCTTCCAAGTGCTGGGTTTACAGGCGCACACTACAGTGCCATATTGCTTCTTATTTTTATTTCTTAAAGGGCATAATATTTGCTCTTTTTTTGTGAGCACAGTATGACCATTTAAGACACATATACAATTTGTAGTAGGGACATCTGTGTAATTATCATTTCTGTGGACTACCCTGGTATTGTTTCTATGTTGGGAACTTTAAGATATACAACACAGTATGATAGCCATCCCACAGCTCTTACATGGCATTGAGAGTTATAAACAATCTTGAGACGGTTTAAAGATGTACAAATATTGTGCCCTTTGATATGAGGAACGTAACACCTACAGATGTTGATATCCACAGGGATCCTAGCACCACTTCCCCACGAAAACCAAAGTGTGGGTGCATGCACTCCTACAGTGGTCTAAGAAACCACGGAGGGCTGGATTTGGAGGAAAGGACTAGGGCTGAGTTAGCTTGATCCCAGCAAAGAAGGAAAAAAGCTCTGCTCTCTTCACTTCTGATTACTTTCTCTCTCTCTCTTCCCTATGCTTCATTTTATAGACCATGGGCTCAATTATTCACAAAATCTTTTTATATCCAGCCTCATAAAATTGTAAGGTGAATCATTACAAAATTAATATTCAACAGGCTTTATATAACTCTGCTTAATGCAATGCATAACTCAGATTTTTATCACACCAAGGCCTCTCAAGATCTATAAATGAA
Organism: Cricetomys ansorgei; assembly: GCA_026225945.1. Lineage (NCBI taxonomy): Eukaryota > Metazoa > Chordata > Mammalia > Rodentia > Nesomyidae > Cricetomys > Cricetomys ansorgei. The sequence goes on along the minus strand of JAMJFZ010000982.1, from coordinate 14,715,022 downwards.
ACCAAGTTACTAAGATAGTATTTTACTTCTAATGTCCCCTCCAATACCTCCCACCCAACAAGATCACTAAAATTAGATCTAACATGACCACTAAAGTTAGCTCACCAGAGGGGAGACTCATGTAAAGCTAACCAAAACTGGGTTCTAATGAGTTTGTTTTGAGAAGCCTGGGTACCTACTAGGAAGCAGAGAACTCACATAAAAACCATCTTCTTCAACTCATAAAACCTGTGAGTTTCTGATTCTTAAATTATGATCACTCCCCAACAGGAAGAAAACGCCAAATACTTCATTTAGAAAGAACCCCAGACCATCAGTGATATAAATGTGAACAATGTCCCACCCAGAAGGAGACTCAGAGACCAGACCATTCAGTCCAAAGATCCTGTTTTGCAGACAGAAAAGCCAAGGTCCAGCAAAATAAAATTACAGACCATCAATTCAAAAGATCCAGACCTGCCCCTGACTCTTATCATCAGCCACAAGAGACCTGCTCCTGATTTCTTTTCTGTTTTCATTATTATAGGTACAGTGTGGAAACTTTTAAAAAAACTCAGACAAGTGCAAGCAAAATACTGCTGAATGACTTCCAGTCTGAGGTAACCACCGGCAGGCTTCCCAGGGGGCTGGAGGAGGAAGATGGGGAAGCTGAGAGAGGGACTTCTGGGACCACGTGTTTATCAACACATCCTACTTTTTAATGCTTAATAACGTGGAGATGCTTGGGATTATTTAATCCTCTCTAGCCTCAGTTCCCTCTTCAGTAACACGTGGAGGGTCAGGCTACTTCTTTGACATTTCTGTGAGAGTGAACTTGGAGAGGACTTTCCAACTGTGACACAGTGACTGCCTGGCACGCAGCACCATGCTAGAAGCCACAGTGATGCATTGTTCTGGAGAGTTATCAATGTGTACATGCTTTTTCATTTTTTTTTCTTTAAAACCATAAACATAAGTTTATTTCACGAGATGATAGATACTTAATTAACAGTTCCCATAGCGTGGCAGACCAGAGTTGATGACAATAAATGTTTCTTAGATGTCAAAAATCAAGAAATTTGTCTTATGAAAGTATATATATTCAGTTTTTTTTAAAAAAATAAAATGACTAATATACACCCTTGCATGACACAAAATAATAATTAACTATATAAAAATCTTTCCCACAAATTAACTTTATGTGGATACATCTTAAATAATGAACTGTATGATAAAAGCAGAAACAAAAACAGCTCACCATCATCATATGGTGGTTTGAATGAGAATGGTCCCCATAGGCTCATGCATTTGAATGTCTGGTCCCCAACTGGTAGAGCTCTTTGAGAAGGACTAAGAGATATGGCCTTGTTGGGGGAGTCTTGTCCCCGGGGGTGGACTTTGATGTTTCAAAAGCCCAGCCCTTTCCCAGTTAGCTCTCTCTCAACCCCGCTTGTGGATGAGATGTGAGCTTTCAGCTACTGTTCCAGCACCATGTCTGCCTGCCACCACGCTCCCCATCATGATGGACATGGACTCACCCTCTGAAACTATAAGCCCAATAAACTCTTTCTTCTTTAAGTTGCCTTGGTCATGGTATCTTAGCACAGCAACAGAAAAGTAACCAAGACAATTGCTTATTTGAATTTCCTCCGGATATCTTTGTCCTCCTGGCATCATCCATTAAACACTAACATGTCCTTATTTTGGAGAATAATTTGCCAAGTCATGCTCTAATTGGTAGATCTGTATGAGACCAAGCATCCCTGCTGCCTGGGTACCACAGTCAACAGGGCTTGGATGGTAACAGTTTTCTTTTTGAGCAGGGAGTAAAAACAATGCAGCACCTCACAGCTACACTGTATCTAGGTTCTAGGTCCTGCTCCACCCACTCTTATAAAAAACAAAAACAAAAAACACTAAGTTCTTGAGATATGTCTCAATTGGTAAAAGTTCTTGTTCCCTAAGCATGAAGACTGGCTTTCAGATCCCTACCACTCATCTAGAAAGTTCAGTACATCTGTAGACTACCTCAGTGCCGGGGAGGTGGAGAAGGAGCCTTGGGAGCTTGCTGGCCAGATAATCTTGGGAAATAACCTGAAAATTTGAGATGTTGGATGCCCAGGTTGCTGTTGAGATTTGAACTTCTGTGGGCTAGTGTGGAGAATAACTTCACCAGCAGATGAAAAGGCCATAGAACTAGTCTCAGTCTCTTTCTCTCCCTCCCTCCCTTCTTCCTTCTCCTCCTCCTCCTCCTCTTCTCTCTCTCCTTCATTTATTTACTGCTTTTTTGAAGTGCTGGGGATCCAGTGCCTCTTACAGACTAGGGGAATATTCCACCACTGAACTAATCCCCCTAGCTTAACTTTAATTTCTGTGTATGTATGTGGTATAATTCTGTGTGTCTATTTGTGATAAACATAGTGCAGAGGCCAGAGGTTAATGTTGGATGTCTTAATCTTTTGGTACTTTATTTTTTCAAGACAGGGTCTCTTGCTCAATCTACAGCTCTCTAATTTGGCAAAATTAGCTTATACCCTAGCTACATCCTAACACTGGCTCCCTCATACAGCCATAGAAAGAGTTCCTTCCAGGGTTCTGCCATCTCAGTGATGACCTGTAATATCGTTGTGGCCAGGGTGGTGATTTCCAGGTGAAGCAGGGAAGGTTTTGGAGACTAAGAACTGTACTAGTGTAATCTCTTCTTTTCCTATCCCAAGTAAATAACCACCAAACCACTGCTACCTCTGCTCCTGAGACTCCAGAAAGAACTACTGCCCTGATAAAAGTCAGACATTGATGGATGACAGCTGCAGGAAGTGCCCTAGGAAGCTTTATGGAAATGTACCCTGGATCAGTGGGAAAGTAAACCGTAATTGATTAGTGTACTAGTTACTTCCCTGTTGCTATGATACAACATCCCAACAAGAGCAACTTAAGGGAGAAAGGCTTTATTCCAGCTTACAGTTTAAACAGATACATGCTATGATGGCAGCGGCGGCTTGGCAGCGGGAGCAGCAGGCCAGCTATTTACACTGCATCTGCACTCAGGAGGCAGAGAGCAAAAACAAAGTGGGACCATACTCTAAAGTCTCAAGGCCCATCCCTCATAACCCACTTCTTTTTTTTTTTGGTCAAAGCTTCGTCTCTTCAAGGTTCTATAACCTTCCCGAGTAGCACCTCCAGCAGGGAACCAGCACGTTAGCCTACATGGACATAGTTCACCTGCAAACCGTGGACAGTAGCGTCGGTGCTGGAAGATGGTAACATTCGCGTGCTCCACAAGCCGTGTGCTGTCCGCCTTGATCTACTAAAGTTCACAGCAATGAGGAATTGGGACTTATCCAAGACCAGAGAGACAGTACGTGGCAAAGCTGGACTTAGTAACCATCTTTTACGGGTTATAGCCTAGTGTTCCTCCCTGCGTGCCTGGCTGTCTTTCTTCTTTGGTGGGCTGGATGGTTTCCTGTCTTGTAAGCATTAGGTGGTCCTGGCATGTTTCAACCTATTCAGATCAGTTCTGTAATGAATAAATTATGGCAAGATAATTAAAAAAAAAGCCAACTCTCAGCTTTGTACCAAACCTCTTCCAACAGCCAGCACACAGCTGTTATAAGGATATGTGTCCTGTTTTGACAAAAGACAGGTGGCCCGCTTGGTCATGATGGTCTGAGGAACTATAGTGTGCTGAACTGGGACAAGCAGGGAAGCAGAGGTTTCTTCCCTAGACTCATTCATAGGTAGACTTATTTGCATAATGGAGGTCCAAATAAATAAAACAGAAACTGAATGTTCATAAGATCCTAATTATTGAGGACCAGCTTTCAAGTATTGTTGTAATTTGTTCTAATCCTCTGCAGGAAAATTGAATTCAGCATGCATTTTTATAATGACAGCAGTCCAGTCATTTATTTCTTCATGGGCTGAACAGCCATTGCTAAGTGCTTGCCGTGCACCAGGCACATGCGAGGCCTGGGGATGACACAGCGATCAGGGGGGAAATAATCTTGATTCTTACGTGAGGTCTATTGGGAAAGATGGACTATTAAGCATTGTAATAAGTGTGCACATAGCAATAAAAGAGACCAATTTGGAGAGCAATTGGGTGGGGGTGAAGTATCCACAACTGCCTTAGCACATTTAAGGAGAAAGTCCACATGACTGGAAGCTAGACAAGACTGTTGCAATTCTCTTTCCTGCCACTCACCTGGTGAGTAGCCTTGAACAAGTCTCTCGAACTTTCTATCTCAATTTCCTTATCTGTGAAATACAGCTAATAATGCTTGATCTATTGTCTGTGGCAAGCGTTGGGGTAAAATCCAAGGCAATCTCAGGCAAGTCCGATACAAAGTAGGGCTCAGTGTGTATTGGTCAAACACATACTGGACCTCTAATACAGAAGAGGTCACTTGGTAAGAGAATGACAGAACAGGAGTGAAGAAACATTAGTTCTGCTTTGTACTCAGAGAATTTAAAGCAGAGAGATGCCAAATCCTTAGAGAGACATCCCATGTGCTGGGTCTGAGTGCAACAGCAAAACTGTCTAAGACTCTGAGAATACGGGAGACACGTGTATACATGACTGTATGTGCAACATGCACCTTCATAGTTGGCACACCAGCCGAAGAAAACAGAAACGCGTAGAGAAAGTTTTTATATATGTAGCCTGGGCTGGAGTGATGGCTCAGTCTCTAAAGTGCTTGTGCAAACAAAGAGACCCACATTTAATGCACTTGCAATCCTAGCACCGGGAGAAGTGGAGACAGACAGATTTCTGGGGCTTACTTGACTGCAACCTAACCTACTTCATGAGCTTAAGCCAGAGAGAGACCCTGTCTCAAAAGACAAAGTGAATAGCACCCAGGGAATGACACTCCTCAGCGCTGATCTCTGGCTTCCACACACAAGCAGACACATGCGAATGTGCAAACGCAACTCACATCCATAGACATAAAATACAGACAACCTAATACAGTCAAAATATTGCTATTCTGACCTTCGAGAAGGATAACTTTACTAGGCATCATTTGATTCCATTTTGTGTACGAGTCTTTGATCAGGATGTACTTACACTTGCCCTATGTCTTAGTTTGATCTGGCCACAGTTCACATACTCAGTAGCTGTATGTCACTACTGGCTCCCAGTTTCAGAAATCTGCAGATGGAGAGTTTGCTGAAGATGCAGGCAGCTGAGGTGTATCGGGGAGGAGGTGGGCTTGGCAAGCGGCACAGACACTCAGAAGTCCCAGTCTTCTGAAAAGCTGTTCTGGAAGAATCTTAGATTACAGCATCCTTTACAGCATCCTCCACCACACATTTGTTTGTCTCAGGGACCCTCTCAGGTTGCTCCTGTGGGTGCAGGAGTCACGTGCTCAACCTATGTGATCCAGTGTGTCCTGTGTTGAAGGATGGTGTTGGGCTGGACCCACGTCTATATTTTCTCCTCAGTCCTTTCCTAATGCCCAGGGACTAATAGCAGAGCTATAAACCAAGCTAAGCAAAGAATGGAGAGAAGCAGATCAGCAATGGAGTCAAACCCAGTATCGTCCTCATAGCTCCCTGCTCTGTTCACAACAATCACAGATTAACTTCTGACTGGTCTTCAGCGTCTTCAGGAGATGGAGTCACCCTCTTCTCTACCCAGATGTCAGCAAGTGAGAACGGAATGCTAGTGGGTCTTGGGGTTTTAATTTCCCTCAAGTCTTCAGTGGACTAAAGTTGCATCACCCATTGATTTTTAAATGTCTCTAAGTCAGTAACTTTGCAATGGTGTTGATCCACACCTCTCAAGCCAGAGAAGCAGCTGGCTGGGCTGTCCACTTGTGGCTTTGGCTCTCGAGTCAAGACTTGGTCAGGGTCATAGGCTCCCCATCGTCTTTCTGGCTCTTTGTATCTTCTCAGATACATTTTGTTGTGAGGCTTAAGTAAGTCAGAGCCATTTCACTTCAGTTATATTTTGCTCCAAGGCTTAACTCAGATAATGCACATGGAGGGTTTAGCATAGCCTCTGGTGTCGGCTAGCTCTAAGGAACTTGTGAGATGTATTTCTGACTATTATTTAGGGCTCAAATTACAGGAAGGCCCTAGAGACAAAGCATCAGAGACCACGTTCCTGCTCTCACAAAGGAGTCCTTACCTCGCCATTTCTGTCTCACGACTTAGATTAAAGACTCTTTTATTTTATTCTGTCCATTTATCACAGTTATGTATTTACACAAAGGAAATAAATCAGGGGTGTGGGGAGCGAGCAGGCAAGGTGGAAATGTGAGTTAGTTTAAGTTTTCTAGAAAGCAGTTGACTAGCAAATGGCTGAGATAATATGTGTGTGTTTTGACTTGGCTACTCTACAGCACGAAACTCACACTAAGAAGAAAATAAGAGTTTTTTTTATAAAGATTTAGCAATAAGAACATTTATGACAGTAGAGTCTGCTACAGAAACAATTAGGGAAATTAAGTACCCATAAACAGAGGGTTGGTCACAAAAGCTATGCTAGACCGGAATGCTGATTTTTCTTCGCTGCTGTCCCCATTATTTTTAAAGCACACATTATGCTAATTGCAATCTTTTGCAGTAAACTCCCTAAGAGCAGGGTCCTCATTTGTCACATTCACCATCGTCGGCACCACTGCGTATGAGCTGGCACATCATAGACACCAATAAATATTTAAATATGGAAGGCAAAGCTTGTAGGTTATCATTCCACTTTTGTGGGGTGAAAACACATGCATTTCTGGAAGTATGGCTATTAGTGTTCTTACAGAGAGGAAGGGTCAGAAGACTGCAGACCCTGGGAAGGCTAAAGAAAGCCTTTGGAACACAGCCGTACTCATTTCCTTATGTATTGTCTGCGGTAACTTGTTTACCACAAGAGCAGAGCTGAGTGGTCAGAGACTGTATGGCTAACAAAGCTGAAAATGTTTACTGTCTGGCCCCTGAGAGAAGAAGTTTGCTGGTTAAATCTCTAGGAGATGGAAATTCTTTCTGAGTAATCAAATTTACAGAGACACACAAACATACACAAGCATGTATTATGAATATTTATGTACACATGGGTGTGTGTGTTTCTCCAATTAACATGTAGTACTTTTAAAATCACAGAAAGTTAGGCTTAATTTTACAAAATCATGAATTAAAGAACAAAGGAAGAAAGGGAGCTACTTTCTCATATTTACCAAGATAGGAACAGTCCACAATATGTATAAATGCTAACACTGCTGTGAATACTGTGATTCCAGTTTACTACTGTCTAAACAAAGAGCTGGGAAGGAATATGCTAAAAGTCTTATGGCTGCAGCTTGTGGGGGTATCTATGAATGGCTTTCATTTTATCTTACTTTATAGATCCCAGTTGTACTTCTGACGTCCTAAGCATGCCCTGCTTTCGTACTAACGCAACAAAGAAAGTAGATAATATTGAAGAGAAAGGTAGAGAAAAGGAAACACCAGTCTACCTGAGTAGCAGTAGCATCTCTGTCAGCGTTTGACCAGACAACAAAAACAAGAACTCAGAGTGGTTTCTTTGGGCTGTCCACTAGAACAAAACCATGGCCAAGGTGGCAGGGTTAAGGCCTGGGGTCACGATTGTCCCTAATTTCATGGTCCCTAATGATGGCTGGTTGTTTTTTCTTTATATATTTTAAAATGTTTGAAATAGACCTCTCCAATGCACAACTAAATTCCTTCTACAGCTGAGCTTACTGTTTCCAGGGAGGCCAGGAAATGCCTTGGGGAGGTTTTCTGCCTCAGCAGCCAACATGTATACTGCCTTCCTGTTCTAGCTCCCATCTAGAATATCTCCCCAAAGCCCACGTGACACAGGTTTGTTCCCCAGAGTGGCACAATGGGTGTGTGTGTACAGCCTTCATGAGGTGGGGCTAAACAGAGAACTTCTGGTCATTGGTGATGTGTTCTTGAAGGGGACAGTGGGATTCTGGTCCCTTCTTCTTTCTGTTTTTGCTTCCTGGCCATAAGATGCCACACATTCTTAACATGATATCCTGCTACAGGCCCAAGAGCAATGGAGCCAATAATCATGACTAAAACCTCTAAATTGTGAGCCAAAATAACCTTTTTCTATCTATAAGTTCATTTCTATTAAGTATTTGTTATAGTAATGGGATGGTGACTTGTTCATATCTCCTTGGCTTCAGTCTTAAGCTTCCTCCGACGTCCCTTTGCTTCTCTGCTGCTATGGAATCGCCTCCCAAATGAACTTCCATCACCAAGACACTGTTTCAGGCTTTTTTTTCTTCTTCTCTTGAGAATCCAAACTAATACAGTTCAAATCACACTACAGAATCCCAGCTAGCTGTCGCAGGTGACATCAGATGGAGCTCACTGGTTTGCAGGATAAACTATTCATTCTGCAACTATTTATTAGCTGTCTTAACGAGCACACACACATGCCGAATATGTAATACCAAGCTAGATAAAGACAGAGATGATAACCCACGATGTCGAGCAATGACTGTGCAGGCTTGTCTGTGAAAGCACAGGAAAGCTAGGAAATACAGGGGCAGTTCATTTCACCTGAGACTCAGCTCATTTTTTTTTTTTTTATTTAAAGAAAGCACTTAACCTAGCCCCTCACATAGGAGTTAGCTAACCAGTGCAGAAGGACTATGAAGCTCCTTCCACACACAAAGGTTGAACAAGGAGGTGGCCATTCACTGGGCTGATTAACAATATAAAAGAGGCCTGAAAACTTCAAAAAGTATATAGCCAGCAAATAATCTCCCCTTTCATCTCACATGTATTAAATACCCCAAGAGCCGAACAAACGCATGGGTACCTGCAGGGTATTAATTACTGAGAGGCCCAAAGTTGCATTAACATTTAAACATGGCCTAGAGAAACATGGTTGCAACCAGGGGCACTGCTTGATGGATTCTGCTTTGCTTCTGGAAATGAGTGTGGCATTAAAAGCAATATAACTTCTTCAAAACGCAAGGCTTCAGGTTCACAAAGACATCACTAAAATTGGTATGAAGAGCACCTGCCCGCAGGTTCTCCATGGAGAAGCTTCAGAGGAATCCGATGAAAAGCACTTGCCTTGCAAATGTAAGAACCTGAGTTTAATCCCCAGGAGCCATGTAAAAAAAGCTGGTCTCGGTGACCCACGTTTGTAGCGACTGCCAGATGGGAGGATGAAAAGGGGAGATCCCTGGAGGCTTGCCAGGGCATGGCCAGGCTACAACTTGCTTGGCAAAGTTCCAGGCCAATGAGAGACTCTGTCTCAAACAAATAGTGAATGACATTCCCAAAGATTTAGGGCACACACATTTTGAGTCAGCCTGGCTTAGCTTAGCTTCTTGCTCACCACGCACACTTCTGCACAGTGTATCCCACCAAGCAAACACTCTAAAAAGCCATCTTTGGGGCTTCTGTGTTTCTGATCGATGGCCTTTTTTACTTGCAGCAATTTTGTACAAGTTTTGCTTCGTATTTTTATTATTCTCGCTGCATACTAATTCTTCAAACATCTTAGTAAATTATGGCTCCCTGATTCCACTTCAGAATCATTTAACTGATTTAATGAGCTCAGTATAGCTACTGCATTTCACCTTTGTGTTATCGAGTACAGCAGTGTTTGTAGCTCAAACACTCAAAAAGGAAAAATGATGAGGACAGGCTATGCAGGACCCAGCACAGCTCGCTTTATGCCGGTTATTATTCATAAGAAGACATAGGTATAGATGTATAAATATTTTAATTAATCCACTCATTCATAATTCAGTACTATGTTTGTGAGGTACTTGCATGAGCCAGCTACCATGAAAGAGAGGAGGGCAGCTTAACTAGAGCTTCTGAGAGCAGCATCCCCCTGCTGGGCCATGACACACAAAAGACGCAGACAATCTGCACTGTTGTCCTCCCTCCCGTATCTCTAGGACTGGTTCTTAGATCCCCAAGACCAAACTGAGATGCTAAATCCGTTATACAAAATAGCATAGTATTTACATGCAGTTCACACAATCCTTCTGCACACTTTCCATTTATTTATTTAGACACATTCTAACTGTGTTGGCTGAGCTGGTCTCTCCAGTGATTCTATGGCCTCAGTCTCCCAAGTAGCTGGGACTGTAAGCATGTACCATCGAGCCTGACTTCATTCTAACATACGCTTCAAATCTCCTCGAGGTTACTCATTAGTCCATACGGTGCCAGCGCTATGGACACAGATTGCTAACGTACTGTTCAAGGAATGACGATGACTAGAACAAAAGTCCATATCCACGCAGGGCACAGATGTGACTTTTTTTTTTTCATGTATATTTGTTCTGTATTTGCTGGATATAAGAATTCAGAACTCATGCCCACAGTGTGCTTACTGTATATTTGAACTCTGGTTTTCTTAATTCTTACTCCTGTGATTTGAGGGCACACCAGTTAACCGATTCATTTCCCCTTGTGTAAAATGTAAGATAAAATAGCACTGACCTTGCGGGCCTGTTGTGGATGTAAAACATGCAAAAGATCACCGGGGGCGGAGCAGGCACTTGGTGATTGTTGCCTGCTTGTGTCACGATTATATCGTAGCTATCTATGAGAACTTGTAGCAGTCACAACCATCTAGCTCCTATCAACTCATCTATCCGGCTGCCTAATAGATGTTACTATTTACTGCGGCTTTCTTCATCAAATTATAAGGTGCACGAAGACATGCTCGGTGCCTGGCCTTGTTCTTGGCTCACAGTGAAGTACGAGTGAACGTTTGCTGAATGATAAACAAGTCTACGGTCCTCTATCAAGATGTATGGCTCCTTTCAGTCTCCTCTAGCCTTTCTCTGCAGAAATCTCCATCATACACGTCCATCAAACACCATTTGTTGGAAATTCCACACAGTTTCATGTCCAGATGGTGCTACAGCAAAGGAAGACATGCTGGCATGCCTGAGATTTACAGTGCCAGATGACAAGCTAACTTGCTGTATTATTCATCATAAAATGCCATTGGCCAGCAAACTGACTGCCGTCAGCCGAGCTCCACGCTGGTCAAGCAGAGGAGAGGCTGTTTCAACAGAAGCCAGGGGCATCACTACAGAAACAGACAGACATGCCAGGAAGCTGAGGGGCAGACACAGAGACATTTCTCATTGTCGCTTTGGCTTTTCAACCCTGGGCAAAGCCCTTTCCCCTCTGTGCTCTTTTGCTCGCTGTTCATGTACATAGAACACACAAAATGTCATCTGTAATCACCAACCCTGATCGCACACCAGAATCTTCTGGCAGGCTTTTAGAAACTGATCTAAATCTTAGTTCAGTTCTTTCAGGCCCGTATGTTTGCAAGTCTTTAAAATGACGGTTCAGAGACCTTGCGTCGCTCTGCAGGCCATGTGATCTGCCACAACTGCTCATACTCCGTCCTGCTACCATGCTGCCGATTCAGCAAGTCATGCAGAGCTGAGTGGGTCAGAACCAGCCAGATGGCTGACGGACTGCAGTTGGCTGACCACTGCTCTAGGCCCTCTCTCTGATGCTTCCTAGCCCAAGGATCAGTTCTCTGAGTATATACGAAATCTGTAGCCAGTGATTGGGGAACCTGGGGCTTAGAGGGTGACTTCTAGATCTACCTGGGAATAAAGTGTGAGAATGACTGCTCTCACTCAGTGCAGACTAGATGATTACTTTGATGGTCTTCCAAATGAATCACTTTGGGGTATGATCTTTTGACCTCTGAAAGCTTTAGAAAGCTAAAATAGTATTTTCATCACGTTTATCTTTGGAGGACTTCCGGGTGAGGTAATCTCAGCAAGTGACAATTTCCTCCCTTAGTCACCAAGTTTAATTTTCCTATTTTCTCTGTCAAGAAATACAACACAGACAAGCCTCTGCTTTAAGAAAAGAGTGGGTCAGAACCAGCCAGATTGCTGATGGACTGCAGTTGACAATCCAAAGATAATACAAGAACTAGGGAGATTGCCTGGTAGGCAAAATGCTCACTGAGCTCATATAAGGTCCTGAGTTTAAGCCCTAAGAACACATATTAAAAAGCTAGGCAAGTTATCACAGGCTTATAATCCCAGTGTTGGGGAGGCAGAGGCAGGCAAGTCTTTGGGGCTTGCTAGCCACCCATCCTAACTTACTTGGTACACTTCAGGACAGTGAGAGGGCCTCTTTCATAAAAAAAGGCAGACAGTGCCTAGAAAATGATACTCAAGGTTGACCTCTGGCTTACACACACACACACACATACACACACACACACACACTCACACACACACACACACACACACACAGACTCACACAAAGTAAAGGAGATTGCAAGAAATGTGAAAATCTAAAACAGATTGAGGTTTTGTTGTTGCTGTTGGTTTTTTTTCTTTGTTTTTTGTTTGTTGTTTGTTTGTTTGCTTGCTTGTTTTATAGTGTTTGAGCTGTAATTCCTCTGTATAGAGGACTCCTGAAAACCCAAACTGTTGGTAATAGTACAATCTGATTTTCCAAAACAGTCATATTTCTTTCTTAACCTATGATCTAACTTCACCCTCAAAAGTTTCTTATTTAGGAGCTGTAGCGATGGTGCAACGGGTAAAGTGCCTGTCAAGTAAGCATGCAGATCTGAGTTCGGTACCACATAACGCTGGGGTTGGCCACGTGTGTTCAAAATCCCAGTGTTCCTACGGAGAGATGGGAGAATAACCAGAAGCCAGAAGATCAGCGAGCCTGGAAAATACAGCAGCAAACAACAAAGAGATCCTGCTTCAAACACGGAGTGGAACCTGAGGTTATCTTTGACCTCCACATGTGCAAGATGGCTCCCATGTGCCCACGCTCAGGCACATCCGCACACACAAATAGGCATACATACCTTACGCACACAAAGGTATTATTAAAATGTCTCATTTGGATAATAAATACCATATCCATCTTTCTTGCTTCTCACAGGTGAGCTGCATGGAAAACAGTCAAGTTGACTGTTCTACGTGTAGTTTATACTTTCTGAGGAGTATGCACTGCTCCTAGGCTTTCTCTCTAGCGTCTCAATTAGCCCTCATAGTATTTGGGTGGCAGGTGATGCCTTAGGTTGGGTTTCCCCTGAAACAAAGAATTAAGGGTCACAGTGTGTTTAGGGATGTATTTACGTATAAGCTCGATAGGGGATTGAAGGGCTGAGACAGGAAGGAAAAATAAACTTCAACATGGTGCATTCCTGTGTAGGCTACCATTGTGAATGACCGGGTCTCAACCTCACCTGGAGCCCTCCTGACACACTGTGTGACTAGGCCTTGGTATTTTCCACAGAAAGACTAGGAATCTGCCCCACAGTTTGATCCCTCAGTGGTGAAGCTCCCTCCTGGGGCCGTTGCCTTCTCCCAAGAGTGTCTGGTTTGCCCCGTCTTCAAAAGGCTTCGTTTCTGTGGCTAGACAGAAGATACGGTGAGTTTACTGAGTGTGCATAAGAACTGTCTAGAGACAGCCTCCTCTGGGGAAGGCCCAGGGGCCCCTTCAATCAGCTCAAGGCAGACTGAGGTGTAGACAGGTGTAGACAGGGCACCATCCTGGAGCCGCCTCCCTGGTGAGTGGTGGAGACCAGACTGTGACACAGCTGTTCTGGCTTTGCAGGGATTAACCTTAACCACAGCACAGCCATGCCAGAGCCCACACCTGAGTCAGGTGCCTTCTACCCTGGATCTGAGCACAGGTTTTGCCTTCTGGCCTGAGGAACTCTGGGAATAACTTGCAAAATGCCCACAGCTGCACAGCCTCGTCACCAAGGCTTCAGCCTTAGCCTCCAACAGAGGTCTCCGTGGCAGAAGACGCCTCCTGGCCTCTGAAGAAATGTCTCCTAAGTACTGATGCACCCCCACCGCAGGCCCCAGCACTCTTCAGAGCACAGCGATGATTTCACAAAGCCTCCTCCTAAGGTATCTCCCTGAGACCTTGCCACTAGCTTGTCACTAAGCAATGGCTGGCTTCCTTACACATTACACACGTCTGTATTTACCATCTTGCCTTCCCGGCTCACTATTATTCACCTTCATTCCTGCCTCCCTGGAATTCAACTTCACTGTAAACCGATAGCACCAACATTTTTATTTTGTAACAAAACATAATTTCGAACAGTAAATTTTGGTTAAGTGCTGACATCTACACCTGTCTTCAGATCTAGAATAAGACCATCCATCCACAAAGGGTCCCTTCCTACTTTGTCCACTCTTCTCAATCCAATGCAACCAAGTTTCTTCCACCACTAAGTTTTATCCAACCCAAGCACACATAAGTGAAATCATAGTCTAACATATAAGCCTTGGCCAAGGGCTACTAATTAGAGAGTCTTGTCTAGGCCTTGCCCTTATTAGATATATTTTAAGGATTTCTCATACTTCTGGTCCACTGAAGAGGGCATCAGAAGAAGGAGCCAAAGAGAGGCAAAAACCAGCCTTTAAGGTTGATTGTTAAAACGCTTTTCTTTCATGACACATGAAACATGACATAAGTGCTTTCTAAACTGTAACTTCTTCCTATAAGGAGTCTGGGGGTTGGGATGTCTTTTGGTTCACACTAAGAAGCTCTGCGTTGAGTGGTGGCTTGGAATGACAGCTCCTGAAAGGGTCAGGGCTGGGATTTGAACTTGTCAACATCTAACCTCACTCTTGGATCTTTTACAAAATATTCTTCTTACATTTACCCGAACAGAAATCCTCCTACAATTTTAGTGGCCATGATTCTGAGGAAACCCCCACAGCAAATATCGGCCCATGAATGAAGCATGAGTTGGAAGGATAAGAAAATGTGTCCAGGGGGGCTCTCTCGTCACAAACATATGACTGGCTTGTCTTATGAATGAAGCTTTGGAAGGCTTTCTATTAAGAGTTCCACACAAGAAAAAAAAAAAAAAAAAACCTGAGGTAATGCAGAAAACCTCCAGTCCCTCTGCACAGGAGGCAGGCTGCTGGAACACTACACTGGAAGAAAGAGGGAGAGCATGTCAAACTGGGAAAGCCTCACCTTGACTCAATTGGAAATGTAAATATTTATTTTACTCACTCAAAAATATCTACGGGCAACTAGATTGGCAGCATTTAGCAGCATTCATGGCAGCAATTGGCAGCCATGAAGGAGGTAATGGACTCTGCTGTTTTGATTTTGAGCTTACAGCACTAAACAAGGTTGAGTTACTGACTAAATGCTTAGTTGATCTGGCTACAACTGTGGCTCATAGTAATTTCTTTTTTAAGCCATGGGCACAGTACATAGACCAGACCTGCCTTAAACTCATGATCTTTCTGCTTCAGCCTCCCAAGGTCAGTGATTATAGGCAGACACCACTGCGATTGGTACCACTCATTGTAATTTTAAAGCTATGCTTATCATCTTCTCTGCCCACAAGTACCCATTTGGATGGGAATGCAAAGAGCATGCTAGCCAAGAAGTTCTCTGGTTATAAGGGCAGAAGTATTTACTGAACATTGAGAGGATATATTGAAAGCCCACTGGCTTGTTGTGGAGGGTGTCACAACATTGTCAGTGTCCCAGACAAAGAATGTCTAGGGCCAGAAAGCAAACATACCTGGGTCTGATTACTAAACTGGTAAGAGTTGCAAAAAGAGTTTTCTATTACATAAAATATGAAACTAGGAGGCTGTGGAGATGCTAGGTCAGTAAAGTGCTTCCTTGCAAACATAAGGACCTGAGTTCTAGTCCCAGAGCCTGTGTGTGAGAGAAAAAATATCCAGGTGTACTTGTAATTCCAGCACTAGGGAAGTAGAGACAGGCAGATTCTAGGAGCTCACTGGCTGGCCAGCCTAACCTACCTGATGAGTTCCAGGCCAAGGAGAGACCTGTTTCAAAACCACAGTGAATGGCACTTGAGGATGACACTGGGGCTGTCCTCTGGCCCTCACATGCACATGCATATGCATATATCTACACCTTCACACACATGAGCATATATATTCATGGATGCAGACATGTACTCACACATATAAAACTCACAAGACTGGGACTAGGTAAGTATGACTGCAAACATGTTACACATGGAGATGCCTCATAGAAGTGTTTCTGCTAATAGAGAAGGAAAGATAAAACTGAAATTACAGTGTCACTAATTGGCAGCTATGAATGAGGTAATGGACTTATCTCTGTCTGCTGATACCAGAGTGACTACCCCATACAATGGGCCTCCTGAGAGAATAACACACCATCCATACAAATTAGTGTCAAAAACGGAAGGTTGAATATGAGCAAACCCTTGGATCCACTTACCAAAACCCAGCAAACAGAAGAACGGAGGGAATTATACCACAAGGATAGCATTAGCTAAATCCAGACAGTGAGAAATGTTTCAGGCCAAACAACCCAATTTAGATATCGAAGAGATATCTAAAATATAAGGAGAAAACAAAACAAAACAAAAGAAATAGAACAGAAGCTTCTAGATTAAAAAGAGAATTTATAGACATAATGACTAACACCAATAGGTTGACACTATTTGGACCTCAAACAGTGTACAGAAAAAATATGAATCTGTTACATTACATATATTTATTATGCTTTCTACATGTTGCTTAAATAAATTCATGCATATATTACTGGTGACGGTGAAGTTTAACATTGACTGACATTTTATTCTATCTTTATACATGTGAGGTTGTCTTTGTGAAAAGACTCCCTATCTTTCAGAGATTCTCGCCGAAATACTTAGGATTGAAATGACATGAAATGGTGACTGAGATGTGATTCCCAAATAAGAGGAACTAGAATACAGCAGCACGGTTGACCACAAGTTAATTGCTGAAGCTCTACTAGGCAGGGGAATGATCACCATACCTGCATTGCCTTTTAAAAAATGTTTAAATTTCCATAACAAAGCTTAAACGGAGAACAGAGAACTCTTAAAAAGCAATGAGACCTCAAGAAGAATGCCAATCATCAAAAATTCTTGGTTTCTTTGAGCAAAGTGGAAGGCAGGGAGCTAGTCTTTGCTCTGTATCTGTCTAACTCCCAGGGGTCTCCAACACATGGCTGAGACACGAGTGGGATGTGAGAGCATGGATTCCGGGGCCGGTGAGAAGTGGAGCTTGTACCCTGGCCCTGCAAATGTGACCAGACCCTTTGGTTCTCTGAGTTCAACTTTGCCCATCTCTGAAATGAAGTTCAGTTGACCTTACCAGTGACTTACTGAAGGGCAGTACCTGAATCCAAACTCTCTGACTCCAAAAATCCATGCCTGTCATGACTGTGTCACCTGGTCTTTAACAGCAGGTCTCACTATCTGTGATCAGTTATAGAAATGCAGGTTGCAGAGACCTAGGTGCGGTGGAACCTGGGTGCCACTGAGAGGGGACAAAGCACGTGGTCTCGAGGTCTAGCTTCCCGTGACTCAGTTCTACCTCTACCAGTATTACCTATGTGACAACTAGTAAGTCAGGTGACACATCAAGTCTCAGGCTTTTAGTGTTTTGCTCCTGTAAAACAGGTCAATGAAAGAACATGCCTAGGGTTTTTAAGAGGAATAAACAAGAAGACTGCAACCAGGGTGGCTGAGCCCCTTTCCCAGTCTGCACCTCCCAACTTTAGGAGTAAAAGCACCAACCATGAGATCCTGGCCAGAACTGCTTCAGGTCTGGGAGACGGAATAACAGCCAGGGACTTAGCTGGGCTGTGGTGGTGCACACCTTTAATCCCAGCACTTAAGAGGCAGAGGCAGGTGGTTCTCTGTGAGTTCAAGGTCAGCCTGGTCTACAGAGTGAGTTCTAGAACAGCCAGAGTTACAACAGAGAAACCTTGTCTCAAAAACAAAAACAAATCAGCCTGGTCTTTCTGTTGCAGATTCTCCAAAGAGGAATGTTGGCTCCTCTCTAATACTAAAGAAGCAATTCAGCCTGAACCTGCTAGGCACCTGCATACTGTACTAGCCAAGGTGAAGAAAAACAGTTATTCAGGTACAAATTACTCCCACAAGCTCCAGTCACACCACAAGATACTGTCCTATGGGCCGAAGCCATTCTGAGCATAGGGCCGTATCTGATAAAGCTCTGGGCATGCTATCTGGTGTCAACACTCACATGAATAGGATCAAAGTTCTCTACCCAATATCCATTTTTTTAAAATTTTATATGTACTAGTATGTTTCCTGCATGTATGCCTGTGTACCATATGTGTGCCTGGTGTCCTCATAGGTTAGAAAAGGGCATTGGATCCTCTGGAATTGGAATTACAGATGGTTGTGAGCTGCCACAACCAAATGCTGGGAACCAAATCCAGGTCCTCCATAGAAGCAGCAAGTGCTCTTAACCATTGAGCCATATCCCCAGGCCCCTCCACCTACTTTGCCTTGTGTTGATTTGACTATTTTTTCTATTTAAAGTTGTTTAAAATTACAGATAATTTCAAGTATGTGCACAAAGAGGAGAAAAACAGTGAGCTCCACCAATTTTTAATTTGTGGACACTTAACTTTTGTTCATACTGTACTGTTCTAGTTTGCTTTCTGTTGCTGTGATAAACTGCTGACCAAAAGCAACTAGATGGTTTATATGCCTTATAGTTGATCACTGATGAAAGCCAGGGCAGGAATTTGGAAGTAAAGCTGAATCAGGGACCCTGAAAAAAATGGTGCTTTTTTGGCTTGCTTAGCTATCTTTCCAGGTCCACCTGCTCAGGGATGGTATCTCTGAGTCCTCCTTCATCAAATAGTAATTAAGATGATGCTCCCCACCCCCAGACATGCCTACAGGCCAGGTGACAGAGGCAATAACTCGGTTGAGTTTTCCTCTTCCTAGGTGTGTCATGTTGACAACTAACGATAACTATGCCACCTAACACGACTTCTTATTTCCTCCTATTCTGAAGCAAATCCACAATATGCGCCTGTTTCATTCACAATTTTTTCAGGCCCTTTTATAATGTTTTCTGTGTAGAAGACATTGTAGTGGCTTGTCTATTATTTGTGTCCTCAACTGCTCTGTCCAGTGGTGTTACCTTCTTAGTCCTTCTTATTAAGGAAACTTCTTACAGCCCAAGATATAGATACCATCAAAAGTCCAGAGGCAAGCCTGTTTGCTTATGGGTAATTTAATTCATCTTGCCAGTAACAGGGTCAGGAATATTACCTAATATCTGCCTTTGCAATACTAACAGGACATAAAGGATGAAGGTATAAACTTCTGGGGCAATTTTCTGCTTCCCTAAGAGGCAACCATAAAAACCTGTTTTCCCTGGATGTGATGCTCAGAAACAGAATAGTCATATTTTCCAAAGGGACCATAATGGAGTTAATGCCAAGGATGGCACAAGACAGAGGAAAGCAGAGCCCTTAATGAATCAAGCAACCAGAAGGCCAGCCTCACCTCTCAGTGTGCTGTTAGAAGCAAGAATATGTTTCCTTGTGTCAGCTTCTTTTAGCCCAGGGATTCTGTTACTTGCCGCTGAAAAGTATTTACTTTTATTGCCATAGAGTCTATCAGATATTTGGTCTGAGTTTCAGAAACTAAGGAATCATAGGACCCGCAAGATGGTTCATCAGGTCATTGATGCACAAGTCGTCTGAATGAGTCTGTGGAATCTACTTAAAGATGGAAGGAGAGAATGGACTCCCATAAGTTGTCCTCTGGCTTCCATATGCATGTCATGGTATGTGTGTCCACACACATGTACACACACACACACACACACACACACACACACTAATAATAAAATGGGAGGGAACGCCACAGGGAATCAGATATGCTGTAACAAATATGCTCTAAGATGCAATGGTGTAGACCAATCAGAGTGGGCATATGGGTTGTATGCATAGGCTAAAAGAGCTTTACAACCACCACACACAGTTTTCTCTGCACCCTTAGCATCCAGCCTCCATCTCGACACAACAGACAGCTGTTCTTACACTCACCAGCATGCACACATTCCCACACTACAAAGGACGTCTGCAGTCACGGTCACTGAGCCCCTTCAAGGTTAAAACCCAGACAGGAATTACACACATCTCACCTCACAGGCCAGAAGTTAGTCACATGGCCACAAACCACTGCAGGGGAGGTTGGGAAACACAGCAGATATTCTGGGAAGCCATATGCCAGTTCTGATACTTTGAGAAATGAGCAAAAATAAATATGAATATAAAAAGCAGGCTCAGCTGGAAATAAACACACAGGGATAACTTGATTTGGTTCAACTCGGAGTGTAAATGAAACTTTAAGTAGCTGTTCTTAAGAATCCCCCAAATGATTTGAAAAAGTCAACTTACATAGAGGCAGATGCCGAGTGTTGTACTACTTCTTTCAGGGCAACTTCTAGAAGGATCCCCACAGTTCCCATTACCTTGTTAGTCTAATTTATTATCTAGTCAGTGTTAAATTAACTACCGAATTTTGCCAATTTCCTTTAACTTCAAATGTCTTTTTGTCATGGCACAAGGATGGTTTAATTATATCCTGTTGGCTAATCACCAGGATCCCACAAGGAGCTGCCCTGTCACAAGACTCTTATTAATCAGAGTATTCCAATTTACGGAAAAATAAGGACAGACAAAAAGAAATGACAGAACTGGCTGGCACACTATTCTTCAGGACAGCTGACCTGGCTGTGGATGAAGGGTGTATATTATTGAGGTCTAAGCAAGACTCGAATGTGCTGGCAGCAGGTTTTAAATGATGCATGAGGAGCCACCAAAGCAAATCTCTTTTTCCATGGTCCCCTCAGGGTCAAGTACCAAGTTTCAATTACAATTTCTCCAAATTGCTACATTGTGGCACATGCTTCAAATTAATAGTCGTATAGCCCACTTCTCTGTGGGACAGAATCTGAAAATCTAGTTCATAGGTTTGTTGAAAGATGCCCTCAAGATACCCAGTTGCAAAACACATTAGAGACTCTGAGATGATGGGAATATTTCTGATCAGTATTCCCCACAGAGGCTTCTTTCGGAGAAAACAAGTTTATTATTTATAGTAGCAAATGTGATTTCTCAGCTCAGCCAAGGCAGCTTCATACATTTACATTGAGAAGGCTCCATCATGCAGACCATTATGGAAATCATATTTACATTCACAGGCAAGTCTGGGGTTGGTCAAGATGAACATTTCTCCCTATGGCCTCCTCCTGACTGAGCTTGCAAGGAGATGCCAGAATGTGTCTTCGCATTTTGAGTAGTGCTATTAATTGGGGAAAAGATTGTACATATAAAGACACTGTTTGCAAGTCCCACTTCAAGTGACCAGTCCAGTCAGTCTGTCTGTCTCTCTGTCTTTCCTTCCTTCCTTTCTTTCTTTATTCCTTCCTTTCTTTTTTTTTTGTTTGAGGCAAGGTTTCTCTGCTGTGACTCTGGCTGTCCTGGAACTCACTCTATATACTAGGCTGGCCTTGAACTCACAGAGATCCTCCTGTCTCTGCCTCCCAAGTGCTGGGATTAAAGGCTTGCCCCACCACTGACCAGTCTGGTTTCAAGATGAGGTCTCAAAGGTTGTTGCTGTAGGTCAAATGGCCATGGCATGACTAAACTGGGAATAGAGAGCTCTACTGACTGCAAGTCTTATTAAGAATGGTGGCTGCACTATCAAATGCGAGAGAGGGTCTTTGTTTCTGTTGGAAGATTGTATTTTTGGCAATGCCCTCCATAATTACACTTCTAAAGGAGCAAGAGCAATTTGGTATCTAACTTCCAATTTGGGATGGGGGGGGGTCACACTCTGTGATTCCATGCCCTGTGAGTCTAAGAGAAGACAAAGGACATTCCCAAGGGTTGGAAGTTGATGGAAAACCTTTAGCCCTTCTCTCGGAAATAAATTGCTCAGTCATACCATGGGAAGAGCCATGGTTAAGAATTAACCTCTGCTTTCTTCGCTTTGTCTCCTCCTGTTCGCCACACAACAGAATGCAAATCCCTCACCCAATTCTTGGGTTTCACAGGGGTAAGGGACATTGTCTATATAACTGGAGGCTAAGAATCCTTTCCCTCCAGTCTATTCTTCTCAAATGTGGGCTTCACACTCCATTTTCAGAGTTGGAATATAATCAAGACCATTTACAAATTAAATTAAAGCTGTATTTAGATTTCTCATAACAAACGTCTTCCCTAAAACCATGACAAAGGGCATGGTAGCTCACACCACTAACCAAGTGTTCAGCAGGCAAAGGCAGGTGGATCTCTATGAGTTCAAGGAGAGTCTGAACTACATAGTGAGTTCCAGAACAGCCGGGGCTGCATAATGAGACTCTGTCTCAAAAAAAAAAAAGAGAAAAACAAAACAAAACCAAAACAACAGCCAAACAAAATACACACACATGCCCACAAACACAAAGCATCTCAATAAAACCATGACAAAATCACAATGAACTCAATAAATGCCTTCTTTTGGAAGCTGAAACTCTGCTTGGAGAAAACAAACAAACCACAGCACCTGGGCCTCAGACACCACTGAACATCTACTCATCTGTCTCATGCATGCAGGTTTCGCAAAGACATTCTTGCAAGACCAAAGTTCAATTGTTTTAGACTTTAGTTTGCTTTCTCAGGTGATAGGAGGGGGATTGGGGTGGGGTAAATGCTGCCATATGACAATATTATTAAAACAGCCTACACAGGTTGGAGGTGTGACTTGGTGGCAAAATACTTGCCTCACATCCACAAGGCCCTACGCTTAATCTCCAACACTGCAAATGAATGAATGAATGAATGAGTGAGTGAGTCAGTGAGTAAGCACTCCATGAAAGCAGCACTTCAGACACCTTCCCTGTGGGTCCTAATAATATCACAGAACTGGATGAACTGGGAATTATGGGCCATAGCCCTGGAGACACCTGGAGTGTGCCTGCTCTGTACTTAATGATCAGAATACTCCCACAGGTACAGTCTGGGAGGATGACTCATAGGGAGTGTGAAGGAGGAAAAGAGGGCGAGAAAAGACAGAAGGAAGGAGGGGGCAGTGGAGAAGAAAGACAGGAGAACTAAGGCTTTCTGACATGGGATACAGCTTTAGAGTCGCTCTTCAAAAAGTTTCACCCGGTGGTGGTGGTGCACGCCTTTGATCCCAGCACTTGGGAAGCAGGGGCAGGTGGATCTCTGTGAGTTCAAGGCCATCCTGGTCTACAGAGTGAGTTCCAGGATAGCCAGAGTTACAACAGAGAAGCCCTGTCTCAAAAAACAAGAAAAAAAAATAAAGATTCCTGTAAACATTTCAAACATTTCACACAGTGAAGATATTTTTTCTTAAAGCTTCCTTATTACAGAATGGCTCTACCAGGTACCTAAGAAACAAAGCTTTTATTTATTTGTATGTATATGTATGGTTATTTGTATGTATGTTTATACTGTGTATCCCAGGCTGGCCATGAACCTAAGTTCCTGCCTCAACCTCCCCAGTACTGGAATTGGTTGTAGGCATGCTTTATTCCATCCAGCTAAGAAACTGTATATCAATATTTCCTGATATGTATGAAGGGAAAGAGGCAGACCTTTTTTGCCCAGGAACTGTCATCATATGGAGCCACTGACTGAGATGACCTCAAGTACTTTCCATAAGGACCCTAAATATCAGTGTGTTTCAGGGTAAAACAACCCCTGTTTCATTCTCTTGATTCTTAAGAACAGCCTTCAAAGAGTCTCCATTTGGGATTGTTACAAACATAGCACCCGCCTGACCCCGCATACCCTCTAGTATACAGGGAGAAAGCAGATGCCCAGGCAAGCAGTAGGATACACACACCATTGTGCTTCACTACAGTGAGTAACTATGGGTGTTCAATTTTAAACTGGATACGGCAGATGCCTTTACAGGAGACACGTGAAAGTATCTTTGGAAATACTTGTTTTACTTTATAAAAAAATAGAAAATTTCAAGAGCGATAGCAAGAGTGGTAGTACCAGCAAGTAAAAGGACACAGGACGGACTCTGCCACTAGGTCAAAAAGGAGACCCCATGTTCCCAACCAGGGCCAGTATGAAAGTGACAGGCAGGTCTTTTGGGTGGGAAAAGTTGCTATGAATTCTGAGACTTTTATCAGAGATTCAGGGGTTTATTGCTTTTGTTTGTGAGTTGAGAATCAAAGTCCTGCATGTGCCCTTCACATGCCCTACGCATGTTCATGTGTCCTGCACATGCCCTATGCACACTAGGTAAACACTACCTAGTCCTGTCAAAGTTCCAGTCTTTTTTTTTTTTTTTTTGAGACAAGTTCTTACTAAATACCCCAAGCTTGCCTGGAACACTTGGTCCTCTTGCCACAGCCCCTAAGCTCTAGGGCTACCTGTAGGGGCCACCACACCTGACTTCACACAATTTAGAATAATTCTTAAGCTAAGTAAACACTTAGACCTTTCATCTAAGATCACTACATGGTAGGAAAAAAAAAACTGTCTTATTTGACTGCGGGAAGCTTAACATTGATCGTATGTAGAATTGCTTTCCCTCCTATGCATGAAAAAAAATGCTGGAAAATATTGCTGTACCATGTTGGGAAAGGGTCAGCAAAGGGACATTTCCCCACATTTCATGCTGGGAAACTTCATGAGGAGAAGACACAGGAAACCTGGAAACTGCTGGTAGATCAGGAATGATGGATCACTTTGCCAAGCGCTAAAAATAAAAAGCAAGAAATGTTAACCAACCATGGTCCCATATAGTTATTTTTAAAACCGACAGAAATAATATGGAAGACTTACTTTCCATTGTATGACCTTATCAAAGGCCCTGAATGATTTTTATTTGAGAGAACATTTATTTCTTTTAAAATAAAAGCCAGTATGAAAATGTCACAACGTAACCCATTATTTTGTACAACTAATATAAGCTAATTAAAAATAAAACTCAGTCTTATCTGACACTCAAATAATGGGACAGGAACACCACTCAGTAGGGTCTCTGCTCAGTTAGCTTAAAGGTTGGATCTGATGGAAGTAATGTTCATATTAGCCTTCTTTTCCCTTTATGCAGACAGTCATGGCAGCCACAGTTATTCCTATGCCTCATTTCTTTGGTCCTGGGGTTTTTTTCCCCCCATGAATCTCTCTTTTTCTTCCCTATGGAACAGGTCTTAACAAACTGTTATATCGAAACTTTTTGCGTGATAGTAAACTAAAACTCTTCTTGATGCACTCATTTAGCTCCTTGCAAACACAGGATCTCCAGGGAGGTGTAGTAGGAGGGCTCTTATTTCAATGGTGATTGAACACACACACGTGAAGAACAGTTGTGATTTAACAGTTCAAGACAACAAAAAGGTATCTGTAAGACTCTACAGAAGTACCGCCAGTCAGATTTCCACAAGTCTAGTTGGGGGATGTGCATGAAGGAGGTAGCCTGGGCAAGTACAATGCAGGGGTGGCGTAGTGAATGCACATACGTCAGTGAGATGGGGCTGCTCAGTTGATCAGTCACATGTAGTTGCCATGTGGAGATACAGACCATGCTTCAACTTTTGCAGCTTCATGGGAAATTTATGATTTACCTTCCTCTGTTTGGTTACTAATACCAAACTTCAGATTTCTAATTGTTGGCAACTATTTTTAAAAAATCAACCAAGGCCAATGAGATGGATCAGTGGGTAAAAGCACTTGCTGTCAAGCCTGATGACCTGAGTTTCATTCCTGGCTCCCATATGCTGGGAGGGAGAACCAAATCCCTCAGATCTGTTCTCTGACCTTCATACACAGGCAGTAGTAGCTTGTGTGCATTCACATGCCTACACAGACACACATTAAATAAATAAATGCAATCAATAATAGAATCATTTAAAACAGTAGAAAACATTTCTGCAAGCTGGATTCACAGGTCTATCAGTTTTCCATCTTTGCCTTGTGACTAAATCATTAAGGTTCGAGACTTGAACTCAGAACTTCACCCTGGATTAAGCACTAGTAAGTGAGTGTATGCATAATCTTAATGCATAAATAAAGAAGAGTTGCACAAGGAGAAGGGAAAGGGAGGGGGTGGCATGCCACATGTGGGCAGTAAATGAAGAAGAAGTGTCAAGGAATATTCAGGAAGCACTGAACTGCTTGGTTCATTAGAAAACTCATATTGACCCAGGTATGGTATTGCATGCCTGTAATGCCAGAGCCGGAAGATAGAGGCACGGTGGTTAGGAGCTTAAATCAGGTCTGGGCTGCAGGAGACCCTATCTCAAAAAAACCAAAACCCAAAATATCCCTTCCACTTCTGAAATTAGATAGAAGGCTTGATAAGCTAATGGGCATGATAAGGATCTGAAATATTAAGCTGACGAATCTGTGTTTCATCTCACAGGTGATGAGGATTTGGAGGCCTAAAAATTGATGTGAAGCCAGAAGCCAGATGAGATCATCAGGTTTCCTGGAACTAGAGCTACAGACAGTTGTGAGGCCCGTGTGGATGCTTGTATCAAAACCACAATCCTCTGCAAGAGTAGCAAGTGCTACCTCTCCAGTCCTCTAGCTTATGTTTTATTGTGTTTCAGTTTTGTTTTGTTTTGTTTTTTTTCCTGTTGCTGTGAAGAAAATACACCAAGAGAACTTAAGGGAGAAAGGATTTATTTGGCTCTCAGTTCCAGGCTACAGTCATCACTGTGCAGAAATCAAGGCAGCAGGAACATGAAGTAGTCACACTGTATCCCACAGTCAAGATCTGGGAGCAACTGTTTAACTAATTCCTGCATATTAATGCTCAGCTCGCTTTCTCCACTCTTTCACAGCTCAGGACTCCTTGCTGCCAAATGTGCCACCCAGAGTAGGCAAGCAGGTCTTCCCACTTCAATTAATGCAATCAAGATAAACCACCACAGACATGCTCACAGGTCATCTAGATAATTCCTCATTGAGATACCATTCCCAAGTGATTTAAGATGGTGTCAAGTTGATAGCCGGCATTAACCATCACAAGTAGTGAAAATGAAAGGGAAAGGAGCGTTAGAGTAGATATTGCCTTGTCAAAGACAGCTAAGATGAAGCTCATTAATTGTCCAAAAATTATTTGCATCAAGAGTTGGGCATCCGAAGGCTTCATACCATGTCAGAAAGATGTCAATCAATTCGCCTGAGAATCAAGAAGCACACTCACTCTCACGGTCAATGGTTTTGTCTAAAACTGACAAGAATGGACCTCAAGGAAAGAATCATTTTAACAAAACCTGCCACAATGACTCCTAGACAGACACCTGAAAATTATAGTCTGGACCCTCCCCCATCTCACGGCACACAATGCAATAATAACACCAAGTGGCGCACCAGAGACCTAACTACAAGAATGAAACTTATAAAACGCTTAGAAGAAAACACAGTGGCAAATTTTTGTGACTTTGGGTTGGGCAACAATTCCTTGAATATTACATCAAAAGATCTATCAATGAAAGAAAATGCAAATAAGATTCCGCACAAACTTTAGAACTTGTGTGTTTCCAAGGACACCATAAAGAATATAGAAAAATAACCTAACCTGGAGGAATACTTACAAACCAGGCTGCTAAGGAGCTCTTAGTCCTTAACGATAAAACTGCCAAAAGATTTAACTAAATATCTCATCGAATAAAATGTAAAATTTACTAAACATACAAAAAGAGGTTCCACATCATTATGGAAACATAAGCTCAAATCACAGTGAGATGACACTCTATTTTGTTTTGTTTGAGGCAGAGTCTCACAATGTAACCCTGGCTGGCCCAGAACTATGTAGACCATGTTGTCTCGAACCCACAGAAATCTATCTACCTCTGCCTCCCAAGTGCTGGGATTAAAAGTGTGTGTCACCACACCAGGCCAAGATGACAATTTTAATGCCCTGGGATGGAAATACTAAAAAGGCAAGTAACACCAAGTGTTGGCAAGGATGTGGTTAAAACTAGAACCTTCACACATTGCTTGTGTAGATGCCAGATGGTAGAAGGACTCAGGAAACTACTTGGTAGGCTTCTGAAACGTTAAACTTAGCGCTTCCCATGACCCAGAAATTCCACTTCTGTGCAGCCACCGATGAAGGATGAAAGTATATGTCGACCAGAGGACCTGGACAAAAACCACAGAAGTATTACTCATCAAAGAAAATGGAAGACTGGGCAGTGGTGGCACATGTCTTTAATCCCAGCACTCAGGAGGCAGAAGCAGTAAGATCTTTGTGAGTTCGAGGCCAGCCTGGTCTCCAGAGTGAGTTCCAGGACAACCAGAGTTATAACAGAGAAACCCCATCTCGAAAAACAAGAGAGAGAGAGGGAGAGAGAGAAAGAGACAGAAAGAAAGAGAGAAAGAGACATGACAGACAGAGAGGGGGGGAGAGAGAGAGGAAAACATGAAAGCAGCCCAAGTGGCCATCAACTGACCAAGGGATACATAAGATTAGAATATCCATATATCTTAATTATTGGAATGCAGGATATCTGGGAGCAACTGATCCATACTGGATCCATTCAGCAGTTTGTCCTTGTGACTTATGTTCCCCCATGCAGTAAACCCCTGCAGGTCGAATTCATATTTCATTTTTTAAAAGTGATTTTATTTTTGAGATAATTCTTATTTCACACCTCTCAATGGGTAAGCATTTGCTTCTGGATACAGTGCAGCCTATTATTGTCAAAAGTCCAAACCTCCCAGCTATTGATTGTAAGATACCAAGCAACCTCTTTTTGCAAAAATCCAACGTTTCCGTGACTTGTGGTCTGTAGAAATCACAGAAAAGGTGGTGACTATTATTGTTCTGTTAACAGCAGCGGTGTCTGCGTGAAAGTATGCAAGCATTACCTGGCACTAGCTTGTGGTTCAGATCATTATGTACAAATGAGAAGACCTGTTTTAACCACAAAATTGAGTATACATCACTAGAGACAGAAATAGAGGCCTTTGGCATTAAAGGTGCTGAACCATCAACCGTTTATGTTGAAATCATCTAGAAATCATGAGTAACCCTCTGCCTGAACATGAATGCCAATTTTGCAACACCTACTTGAGGCTGGCTCTCCCAATTACTCCGGCTCATGGGCTATGTCTGAAAATTACATCTTCCTCTGGTGTTCAGCATGCTCAGCTTAACCAACTTAGGCTTCATGGCACCTCTTGGCATACATGTCCAAACCTTCAAGTCCTAGAGCAGCAAATATAAAGCCAAACGGAAGACTACGAGAGGAGTTTATAACAACTTGTCGGACTTACCTTTAGCCAAGTGTGTGTGGCTAGTCCTTGTTGTTGGTAACTGCTCTAATTTCTGTTTGTCTTGGTTTTGACACAGGTCTCACTGTGTGGCACAGGTGGCCTAGAACTCCAGATCCTCCTGCCTCACCCTTCTGAGTGCTGAGATTACTGGTATATGCCACCACTCCCGGCTCTACTGATATTACAGTATTTGAGTTTGGTCTAAGTATCTGAGGATAAGTTTTTCAACTAAATATATCTGAGAAACACATTGTTCACTTAATCTCATATTTTAAAATGGGATTCCTGGGATAGCCAGCACCACATAAATATACTGGAGGCCACTGACCAGTGTCTTAAGTGGAGAACATTTTAAATGGAACAGTATCATTGAGGTTTAAGTGTGAAATGTCCCAGAGATGCAAATGTATTTGAACACTTGATCCCTGGTGTATAGCACTGTTTGGGAAGGTTCTAGAATAGCAGCTCTCAACTGTGTGTCTTGACTCCATTGTGGTTGAAGGACCCCAACCCTGTGTGGTCACAGGGGTCGCCTAAGACCATCTGCAGATTAGATATTTACATTATGATTCATAACAGTAGCAAAATTATAATTACAAAGTAGCAATGAGAATAATTGTATGGGCGGGGGGTCACCACAACATAAGGAACTGCATTAAAGGGTCACTGCTTTAGGAAAGTTGAGAACCACTGCTCTAGGCCTTTTAGGCAGATCCTTGCTAGGGGAATAGGTCACTAGGGGCAGATCTTAGGGTTTATCACCCTGCCTACTTCTTGTTCTCCCTCAGCTTTCTTACTGCTGGTACAATGTAACCAGGTATTTCCCCCTTCTGCAGCCATGCCTTCACTGCCATGGTGGTCTGTATCCCCTCAAACTGTGAGCCCAAACAAACCTTTCCCTACTTCTTGTCAGTTATTTTGGTCACATTGATGAGGAAAAATAACAGATACAAGAGATATTTAAGTTTTTATCTCAAAACGTTTAAAAATCCATGCACCGTGTGTGGGCTGAAGTTAGCAGCACTGGTTATAGCACACGTCACCCTCTCTAGTGCCTCCTGTAGGACCTCTGCAGTGGTTCTCGCCTTTGTCAGGCACACCTCCATTCCGTGTGTCGCGGTGGGGCTTCTGCCTATCAGAGCAGCTTACACTCCTGCCTCACGCAGCCAGGGGCAGATTACCTTTCAAGCATCTGCCTTGGTGCTCCTGCCCCTTGGGAAGCTTCCCTCCCTGGCATTACTGCCTCCTCTTGGCCTCTGAGGTACAACTCCAGGGAGAGGATCTGGGACCCCTCACTCACACAGCACCCAGCCACTGCTTACCACCCATTGTATTTGTGTGCGGTATGTAAGCATCTACCAGTAGCCTCATGTGTGTAATGTGTCTGCTTTCTTGCTTAAATGCAGGTCTTCTGTCTGTCTTCCTCACTAAAACACTCTGGCTCCGTCATAAGTAGCCCGCAGCACCAGGCCTGGAATGAGGAGTCGTTAGCTAACTTTCTTTTAAGCTAAATAAACCACAAAAATATGATTGCTTCTGCCCTTGGGATAGTGAGTGGGGGGAAACTTGGGCTGAAAATGTGGCTTCATCATAAAGTACTTGCCTAGCATGTATGAGGTCCAGGGTTCTATCCCCAGCACCACACACAGATAAAATAGTGCTTATTCTTCAAAATTCTGCTCCCATTCACCTCTCCACTACCAATGCCAAGACCAAGCAAGAATTTACTCAACTCTGACATTGGCCTTGAAAACCTCTCAAGAACATGATTCAAGAAAACATTCCTCTCCATTGACAGACAGTCCAGCCCAGCTCGATGAAAACTGTTCCATGAAAGATACAGTCTCAAGGAAAAAAGCAAGTGACAAAGGCTAGCTGGCACTTCTAATAAGCGAGCATCAAAGCCGAGCCTGTCCCAGAGGAGCTGAGACAATGGGTGTCTAGGGGCCCTGCAGGGCTGGTCTATTTCTCAAGGAGGCAGCTCCAATCTGCCCATCCCCCCTGACAAAAGGAGGAGCCCTTGGACAAAGAGGAGCGCTGCAGAGCTCACTGTGTGTGGAGCTTGCCCTAAGATTTATAGCAGGCTCTGTGACAGGAGCTGCGGAGCACTGGGTCTCTTCAATATTAAATTAGTGTGAGAGGGAGAAGGGGGGCTGGGGGAAGAGGGGGAGGAGGGAGGGAAGGAAGGAAAGAAGGAAAACATA
The DNA here is from genome assembly GCA_026225945.1 of Cricetomys ansorgei. Taxonomy (NCBI): domain Eukaryota; kingdom Metazoa; phylum Chordata; class Mammalia; order Rodentia; family Nesomyidae; genus Cricetomys; species Cricetomys ansorgei. The sequence continues at coordinate 14,683,784 of JAMJFZ010000982.1, read as the reverse complement.
GATTTTCTAAAAATGAGAGAAGCAAGAGTATTTCTTCACTTCACTCCTTTTCTGCATACAAGAGCTAACAAGAAGGATGCTGCCCAGGGTACGTGAACCCCCGGGTTCAGCCTTCAGCACTGAATGAAGCAGGCCGGTGTTACACACCTATAATTCTATTACTTTGCAGGTGGAAGATCGTCTGCTCGCCAGTGAGTTTGAGGCCAGTCTAGACCATATGAGACCCCATCCCAATAGAAAGAGCTAATGAAAGAATCCAAAGCATGCTGATGATGGTTGATTCCCATTTGACGTTTTGACAGCTTGGAATTAAGGAAAAGTTCATGTAAAGCTACATATCCATTCTTGGATTTCTGCTCTATAAGAACAACGATAGAGGCAGAAATAGAGACAGAAGACAGAGAAAAAAGAGACTGAGAAGATCCAGAGGAGCATCATCATGACGTAAAGCCATTTAATTAATATTCAGTTTCTGTTAAACCTACAAGAACGATACAGGATTGATAAACAGCAGGCAATAAGACAATCATCAAAAGGCCATGATAGTTTACCTATTAGTCCGTGAGAGACATCAGATCCACAGCCCTGGATGACACGAAAGTCTCCAGCCAGGTCAGGGGCAGCGGGGAAATTAACTGGTGTAACCGTGTCCGCAGCATGCACAGCAATGACCAGCATTGTATCTCAGAGGCCACTAAATATGTGGAGCCAGGAATGTCCTCCTGTTCCAACAGGAGGGTGTGTGGGATTGCAGAAGGCCCCTTTACCTAAGCCACCACTTCCCCTCCTCCACTCTACCCCCACATGTCCCCACAAGCTCTGCCAACAACAAGATATCAGCTGATCAGAGGCTCTCTTCCTATCCTTGCAATTACATCCTGCCCTGGCAGGAGAGGAACCTGGCAATCAAGGATCCCTTTCATCTCTGTCTTCTGCGTCTGGCATGTTTGAGGACTCGGAGCACGCGGTGAGACCGCACGCAGAAGTGAGAGACTGCATTGCCTGCCTGGAACCCCAGTTTTGGCACTTGCGTCATGCCAGCTTCACAGGTGAACTGCGGCCAGCAGTCCCCACCCCGCTTTGAAGGAATATGAGCATCTAACCATTCTTGGCATCAGCAGCTGCTCGGTAGGTGTCAGTCCCCTTTATTTAAGGTTTCTAAGATTCTTCCAGTAAGAAAAGAGCTTACAGAGCCTCGGGGCAAATGAGGGTACCCACATGTCCACAGAGTTAGACTCAAATCAGACCTGCCTTTCTGCTCCAGGTTCTGTTTACCAGCGTCTAGGTGCCCTATCATTTAGGCTTCACCCAAGCTTACTTTCAGCCTCTTGACAGAAAGGAGGAACACAAACTTGTCGCCACAGGTTCTGGACATTCAGGCCTGGGGTGGCTTACAGCTACGTGATGAGATAAGCGTCGATTCTGCCTCAAGTTTGCAGTGACACATGGTGACAGAGCTACTCATCCCAAACTGGCCTCAGATGAGGACACCGAGCTGTAATTAGATGTCACTCCAGGTGACACCTGTCACTGGTGACACCTGTCCAGGGGACATCACTTCTGTCCTGGGAAAGGTGAGTAGACAGTGAGAACCCTTCCTTTACCCATACCTATGCTTCTATCACTACGCGTCCGGCCTGGAGAGAGATACCGTTGAGGTGGGGCTTCTCAGACACAGGAGAGAGAAACACCCCCCACCCCCCAGAGACAAAGGTTATAGACAGTCCAGAGCAGCCACATGTGACAAACCTGTATTCTATAGCTGAGTATATTCTATGGGCTAAAAAAAGAATTTCAAACTGAGTCCAGAGAAGGAAGCCAACATAGATTTGGGCACAGTTTTATAAAAGGCTGAGTCTAAATTCTAGCTCTCTAACATCTTCACTGGAGGCCTTGAGGAAGTTACTTCATGCTGTCGGTGTCCCATGGTGGTGTGGGAATAGCAGCGGTGCCCACCATACAGATGGTTATGAATACACAAAGCTGCTGCATATAAAGTACCCGAGTCAGACTGGTGGCTTCTGTGGTAGCTGTAATCTACTGCTCTACACTACATCAAAGGAGGATCCGATAAGGCAAAACATACCTGGGCTTACATTATTGACCCAACTAGAAAGTGCTCTCAAGGAAACATTTCCAGCCTGTTTACCAATATATGGAAATTTCTATCACTTCATCACTGAATTTCACCTAGACATCTATTTCTTATTGAAAAAGAAAAGTTTCTTGTTTTAATGCATAAAAATGTATACTGCACCCCCTTCCCCAGGCTCAGAGATCAAAGGAGAAGAGGGAGTGGAAAGAGTTTAGGAGCCGGAGGCATTGGCTGACTACAAGGAAAGAGTGTCTTCCAGCCACAGCAGGGCAGTTACACACGTGACCTCACGTGCTGTGACTACAAGGACAGGACCAGTGCAAGCCCGAGATAGACCAACTTCTAGCAGAGAGAGGGGAGGAGGTGGGCACAGAGTTCTCCCCTAGACGTGGATTGATTGGCAACTGTTAGCTGATGGGAGAGGGAGAGACAGTTTCCTCTGAGAATGTAGTCCCTTGTAAGTGGACCATGTGCCAGTTAAGCATTGTGAAATATACCTGAGAGCTGAGCCAGATGAAATCCCAGCAGGGAGAGGGGAGGTAGGCAAGAACTCCCACTCCCACTGGGGAAGTATTGGCAATTGACAGCTGCTGGGAAAAGGAGAGCCAGTTTTAATAGTGTAGTCACTGATAAGTTGGCCATGCTTCAGTGGACAGCCATATATCCAAGAACGTATGAGCAGCACAATTGGCCTACACGGGTTTAAGACACACACACACACACACACACACACACACACACACACACACACACGGAGATGGGGATGGGGAGGGGCAGGGAAGGGGAAAAGCAGGCAGACATGAAGTTGGGTGGGTAGATAGGGAAGAGGGTGAATCTGGGAGGAGTTGGTGGAGAGATGTATAGAATCAAAACACACTGTATGAAATTCTCAAAGAACTCCATAAACATCCCTAAGACATACCTAAGTGACTCATATTATTTGTTTATATTCATTACACAAAGTAGAAGAAATATGTTCAAGACAGCGTGTTCAGGAGTGACTCTTAAAACCCGATAGCTAATATTTGGCAGAAATTAAACACAGTGCAATTAGTAAGGAAGCAGGACCAGGGCTTCTGGTCCTGGGTGAACTGGGCAGTTTGTTTCAAGTATCCAAGGAGTAGAAAGGATATTCAGGTGGGAACCGTGCTTCCTAGAGGTTCTGTGCCTTCAGTTTCAGTTTATTAAATGGAGGAACGTGTACATAACCATTCATCGGAATATCTGTATTCCCTTTAAGAACAGGACTTTAAAAAAAAAAATCTCACATCACAGACTCTTTTTTTCTTGGTGCTCTAAGTAATCTTTGGTAATGTTTCCCCAGGACTTGGGTCTACAGCTTCTCTCTCTGGATTAAAATAGTCATTAGCAGACTATAACCGTGGGGCATTCCTGACTTTGCAGAGCCATAACATATCCTTATACTTTTTTCTGGCTTTGTTTGTTTGTGTTTTGCTTGTGTTACAGTACTGAGGTGTATTTGAGGTAGGGTCTCTCCCACCAAGCCCTAGCCATTGCTCTTTAAATTAAGGGCTGATAGAAGACAAATGCATAAAGCCCCCCACTGCAGCTCTGCTCCTAGTAGCAAAAGGTTAGGAACGCTCTACATGTCCATCAGCATAGCACTGGATAAGTGGACCTGATATGGCCGTCTCACAGAATGGTGCACACATACTAAAACAAACGATACAGCTTTGTTTGTGACAGTGGTGTGATTTTTAATATAAATGGACAAAACAAGAACACTGTGAAAGAGTGTGCCTCAGTACTGAAAGACACACATATATGTATATACTTACACATACACATGTGCACAGATAGTACACATACATGCATTAATCTCAGAACTTAAAATCCATACTCATTTCCGACCAGTGAATTTCAGCGGCAGAGGCTAGAGAGAGATATATTTTCTACTAAATAAACAGATAACTCATTATATATGTACCTCATCTATCTTTTTCTAACCAAGCCAAAAAGTATGGCTATGAAGCAATTCATTTTGGTTGTGGATATTTAAGAAAAACAGACCTTTAACATGCTAAATTGCATTCCACAGAAATAGTACCTATGCCTTTCTGTTCTCTAACTTTTATGATGCTGATGTCCACATTGGAGTCTCCCAGAAGACGGACAATCAGGAACCTTTTGTAACTAAATGTAACTGCGACATTTCCCGAGTTTCTTAATCAATGACCTTTCTTCTACCGCAGGATGCTTGCTTTGATGAGCCCACAGCCAGGCCCTGCACTATTTGTTGTGTGGGTGTGGTCACCACAGTGCACACAGCTCCCAGCTCAGAGGTGAGTGTCTGGCAATACAATCACCTTCTTTTCCTCTTAGAAATGTATGTATTTCTAAAGTGCATTCATCAGATGTCTGTATTTATACATCTGTTTTTTAGTTTCTGCACTACTAGGAATTGAACCCATAGCCTTAGGCATAGTAGGGGGAAAAATCTACCATTAGGCTATAGTCTTCACCTTAGGGGTTAGTATTTCATGAAAAAATATTTTTACATTTTTAGCATAACTGTCTGAACTTTCTTATCGTTAAAATGGACACGAAGGCCTCTATGGTAAAGTAAGCAGCTTAGATGTCCTAGGGTTAGGGGGAGCTGCTGTTGAGAAAGTACTTGTTTTGCAATCACAGGGATCTGACTTTGATCCCTAGAACCCACATTTTAAAAAAAGGCAGATACGGGAGTCCATGCTTGTGATCCCTATGCTAGGACAGCACGAACAGGTAATCCTGGAACTCACTGGCCAGTCAGTCAGGCCATGGTGTGAGTTCCCAGCAACTGAGACCTTATCTCAGAAAACATAAATGAAATAAAATAAACTGGATGGCACCTAGGGAACCACACACAAGGTTGTCCTGTGGCCTCCATACATACACACTTGCCCACGGGTCCACGCACACATGCCTCAAGTACACGTGCACACACACACACACACACACAGACACAACCCAAACAAACAAACAAGCCAGATGCAGTCTATCAGAGTGCCTCTTGCAAATGAAGCAGGAAGGAAGATACCACCCTCCACTTGAAGCAAAAATCAAGGCAAGCCCGTCAGCACTGAGGACAAGTAGAGCAGTGGATAGTGTTTCTACCAAGAGTAGCCATGCATGCCATCTGTTGCCTGTGACTAGAAAGGCCAGTAGAGAAAGAGTACAGGTCAGGGGTGAGGAGGCACAATCAGCCATCCTAGTCACCATGAGCCCTGAATGTTTTTCAGGCTTGGGAAAGATTTGAGGCAGCTGTCAAGGAGGCTGCTCTCTTATCCAAGGCTCTTGTTGCTGCAGAGACCACGCTGTTTGTAAACACACTTCAGGAGTCCCAGGGACTGCTGCCTAAGTTTGGTGTTCATCCACCAGCTGCCTTCCCCACAGGATCCTCTCATGTAATAAAGAAAAAGTGTGAAGAGATTGTACCCAGGAGCCCCCCACAAGAGTTTAACAGCTATGTCAGATTAAAAACCACAGCATGTGGAAAACAAATTTACCCTCAACTTAAAAAGTCCCTTCATCTGGAACACATTTGCAAATACACAGTTTGGGAGCCTAATGATACTTAGCGTCCTCTGCGCGTGAAGCCTTGGGTCAAATTTCCACTAACATAAGAAGTGATTCTTGCGGATATTAGTTACCCTGGAGAGGTTGTAGTGGGAACATGCATTAAAAAATAAAGAACAACAAAAGGGACACAGAGCATGTAGGCACACGCCACTGACCCTAGCACGCAGGAGGCAAGAGGCAGTGGATCTCTTTGTGTTATAGTTCAGCTTGATCTACATAGCCTCGTTTACAGGCCCGCCAGACCTACACAGTGATACTTTGTCTTTAAAAACAAAAACAAAAACAAAAAACAAAAAACCCCAGACCATTCAGAATGTAGAGTCTATTAGCCACTTAGAAGTCTCCGAGCATTTTCAGTACAAGCCGTTCTACTGGAAAATGGTGTCTGTATACATAAATCCTATTTGTTCCGTTAGGTGTGGCACTGTCCATCAGAACCTCTGACATCCCAAACAAAGCAGGGTCATAAGTGGTAGTTTTCTATTGCAAACTTCTGCAGGTGTGAGGAGGGACAAAACATTTTGTGGTTCACTGGCTGTCCAGAAGTGACCCTTAAGATGACACAGATTAGATGAGCCATGTTTTATATTTAAAAGCCTAAAAATTGGACTAATAATCTTTGACTTAGTATTTCAAGTCTAGGAATGCATCTGAAAGAGCTACATTAGATGCGTGCAAAGATTAACCCGTATAGAGAATTCATTTTGGAAACTGTTCAAACATCCATTACTGTTCGATGAACAAGCAAAATGTGGTCAGGGCTGGGAATGTAGCTGAGTTGATGGAGATTCCTTAGCATACATGTAGCCCTGGTTCAATCCTCAGCACCACATAAACTGGATGTGGTGGCAATCTCAGCCACAGGGGGAGGCAGAAGCAGGAGGATTAGAGGTTCAAGGGCATAGTTGGCTAAATAAGGAGTTTGAGATCAGCCTGAACTAGAGACCCTGTCTTAAAAAAAAAAAAAAAAACCAAAACAAAAAAAAACCAAGTGCTGATCTGTATTATAGAATGCTTAGCACTAAATTCTGAGTACCCCAGAATGGGTTAACCTCTTATTCTTAAGGTAAATTAAATAGGACAGATACAAAAGCCCACATACTTAAGAATTCCACCTCTCTGATACACCCAGGAAAGGGAGACACAAAAGCTGAGTGCAGACTGGAGGTTGTCTGGATCATAGTTGTCAGACCAACTATGATGGCTACAGGTTTCTTTTTGGAACAACAAAATGTTCTAGTATCAGCTGATAACGGTTACACTGCTCAGAATACACTAAAGACTGCTGAACTGTACACTTTATATGGGTGAGTCTTATGATATATAAATTACATCACAATAAAACTGCTATAAAAATCGCTCATCTCAGTGTTGCTTTAGATGGAGGAAAAACCCATAAACAATCCATAATAGAGATTGGTAAGGTGCTGTGCACTGGTGTCATTTTGTAGATGAGGACAATAAAGTTGGCACAGGGCAGTTTATCTGGAGAAATACAAGGAGCCATCTGTTCAGCAGCAAAAACTGTCTCCGCAGCTGATGGTCTGGAAAGAGGAAGTGGTCACCCTGTAAGAGGCAGGTCTCATGGGTGTAGGGAAACCCTTCAACTTCCATTTCTGTATTGGATCTTAGACTTGTAACACTTCTGTTGGGAGTGTATTTCATAGTGTAATCTCTCCCCCCCCCTTTCTCTCTCTCTCTTTTCCTCCCCCCTTCTCCCCACTCCTCCCCACTTTCTGCTTGCTTCTTCTTAGGCACTGTTCTAAGGGCTCTATAGACAAACATTTAATTCTCACAATAACTCTCTAAGAAAAAGCCTGTGGTTTTATAAATTATCCCTTCATCCTCCCTGTATTCAGTATACTGGAATAGTAAAACACACACACAGCACACACAGCTTACAATCCAGTCACCTGTCATTTAAGGACAAGGATGCAGATTTCTTACTGTGCAAACCTCCGAGAACATTTACACAAACTAAGAGGGCAACAAAATCACTAGGTGCTGTCACCTCATGAGGCCTCTGTTACATTTATGGCCTATTACTGACTGGAACAACATTAAGCAGAACATGGCATGATATAAATATGCAAATTTTTGTTGTCTGCTTTCTTTCAACACCGATAGGACATGGAATAGAAATTATAACTGTGTCTTAAGCATATGCAATATCACCTCCAGAATAATATTAGAGCAAACAAAGTAAATCTTCTCGGGGACTAACTCATATGCACGTGTGTGTGTGTGTGTGTGAGTGTGTGTGTGTGTGGACACAATTTAGGAACAATGCCAGTCCTATGACTGGAGACCATGACCCTTGTGCTGGTGATTCTTCCTGCTGCTGCTTCCCGTGGGAGGTGACAGGAGAAGGGATAAATGTCCCTTCCTGCTCTCTCCCACTACTGGGCCAACATCCCTGGGACAGGAGAAGGTATGAATATCTCCTCCTTGCTCTCTCCCACTGCTGGTCTATGTCCCTGGCAGAAACTCTTTCCTGAGTGATTCATCATGACGGAGATGCCTAATCTGTAGCTCCAGCTGTGACCTGGTACAGGCAAGCTCTGTTCCTCCATTTGACCTCTCTGTCCTCTGGATGCTAAAATCTTGCTCATTGCTGGCCTTGGACAGTTCTTCCTATTCTATGTTAGTTCCTGAAGCCGCCATCCACACCTCTTTGATTCACTTATTTGAACTAGAGTGCTGAGTCTGGTTTTATGCTTAGAGCCACACTAACTGATATTCTGCTTTAATTTCAAACAAGAGAGCAGCATCTCTGGGAATGAGGATGACCCACACAGGACAGTGAAAACACCTTAGAGATCCTCCATGTATCTTCAACCATGAGACTGCATTGCCAAGTCTCTTATTGCTGAGGCTATAAAAATCTATTTTCCTAAGTCCTGATATGACTTCTGCTAGATGCACATGTGTCATCTCAACCACATGCCTGACCTTAGGCTCTTGTGTGAAGCCAACTCTGGAGCAGCCTGCAGGACAGCTACACCCTGCTGTATCTATCCAAACCACAATGGTGACCCAGCTCCAGCCATGGCTTCTGGGGCTTGGCTTGCTCTGGGTGCAGAAGCCAGGGAGCCAAAGGATTCATCTTTGGCACTCATCTTGTGGCCTCTGGGGACCTTCTAGTACTCTTGACCTCATAGAAGACCCTTCTCTTGGAGTCCAATCTCTTACCACATGCTCTTGGGTAAAGACACATAATCTTGGCCAAGTCATGAAGCCGGATCCAGGAAATGGCCTGCAAACTAAAGCTACCAGTGGGCAGCAAGGCCAGACAGCTAATCCTGTTAAGTCTCCCTGTCCTCCTTAAATTAAAGGACTTGGGGGCTGAAGAAATAGCTCAGCAGTTAAGAGCATTTGCTGCTCTTGCAGAGGACCTGGGTTCAGTTCCCAGGACCCACATTTGGTGGCTCTCAAACATCTGGGACTCTAGATCCAGGGGATCTGACACCCTCTTCTGACGTCTGAGGGCACCGACACACATGGTACACATGCATCCATATACCTGGGCATGCGCACGTGCGCGCGTGCACACACACACACACACACACACACACACACACACACACAGACGTTAATCTTACATTAAGGGACTAGAAACTAAGATGGATGCTACCAAGCCTGCCGCTTACTCATGTTTAATCTCTCTTTCTCTCTCTCCCCCTCTCTTTCCTTCTCTCTCTCCCTCCCTCCTCCTTCTCCTCCCTCTTCTCTCTCACATGTTTTGATTTTCCATCTTGTTTCATAAACAATGCCTGAAGAAGATCTAAGCCAGAGTCTGTCTCCTAGATCCTTGTAATTTCCAGACACATCTAAAAAATAATGTCTGCAATCTGAAACTTTCTCATTAAAAAATAAGTAAAGACTGAACTGTTTGTTTTGTGTTTTTGTTGTTTGTTTGTTTGTTTGTTTTTCGAGACAGGGTTTCTCTGTTGTCACTCTGGCTGACCTGGACCTCACTCTGTAGACCAGGCTGGCCTTGAACTCATAGAGATCTGCCTGCCTCTGCCTCCCGAGTGCTGGGATTAAAGGCAAGGTGTGCACCACTACCGCCTGGCTGAACTGTTTATTTGTAATAACATATTTTTGGCTTGCATAGTAGAAAGTAAAAAAGAGCAACACTTTGCTATGAAATGAAATAGAAAGACTGGGGCATTTACAGTCCTCAGAACAGGTATCTAAGCCCTGTGTCTCCCTTTGCACTCTTGTGTTCTGATCTTTTACACACACACACACACACACACACACTCTCTCTCCCGTACATGCATACATATCCACACACAGCCAGGCACATACATATGAACACACAGAAAACTCAGTTTACTCAGATCACTCAGAAGGCTTCATCATTCAGAGCCGTTTGCCTTAAGGAATATTGTAGCAGTATAATACAATCTTTGACCCTCAATTTAGGGAAAGAGAAAGGAAGGATAGAAAGACATCTTCACCACTTTTGCAAGCAGCCTTGATACAGAATGAGAAAAAGATAGAAATCTCCACAGCCTCTTTAAGGCTGTCCTATACTTGAAGAGGACTAGCTGACAGTGAGTCAGACTAGTATCTCAGCTCATGATCTGTAAACTCAATTCCTCCAACCTTTGTTCTTTTAAAAATTAACACATTAAAGACCACAACCCTACCAAGGAACACCAACCAACACTCATCCTGACTCTCAATTCCCAGGGCTTCAGACTTTTTATACCCTAAGCCAAAAAGTTCCCATAAACCCACGCAGCACACAATCCCCAAAACAAGCTACACATGCCGGAAGACTGCACCTAACCAAATTATAGCCACCTGCATCAAGCATTCCAAATCCAACACGTAAACAACTATACCACAGCTGGGATGGGAACACAAACCTAATCCAAATGCCATTTTGCATTTTTTAAAGAGAGCAAAATAACAAAAACTTCTTCCAAGTGTTCTACTGCAGAATATCGCTTCCCTAAAATCCTTACCATCGTTTCAAGATTGCATGAGTTCAAACAGGGAGGAAGCCTTTGCCTGGTAGCCAAAGCTTCCAAACACCTCTTTGTCACTGCAGAATGGGTGGCAACACCAACTAGATGCTGGGTCTTCAGTTCTGACTTAAGAGCTGAATCCACATGCATCTTTTTGTTTTCGCTCGGCTCAGAATATAAGCAAAACCAAGGCTGAACAGCGTCTCCTGGAACTTTCTCGGCAGTGTTCTCATAGCCACTGTTTCCTGGAATGGTACAGATGCAATATTAAAAGGAACACCTTGGGAGCTGCCCCAGCCTGCCACCTTCCAGCAAGTAGTGTTCGATATCAGTTAGAGCAACAGAAGGACGAGTTCAGTAGGGCACTTTCCTCTGTAATGGTAAACATTTCAGTAGCGTTCAAGAGCATTCTCCTGTCTGCCCTCAGCAGTGTCTTTCCTACTCTACACATTTGAGAACTCCACTGGCTGAACCTGGGTAAAGGGTCCAGCCTTAAATTGATCAACACAGCTATCAGATGGTTCAGCACCTTTCAGGTTATACCGAGACCAGAAATGGACCCTCTGAAAAACCATACACTGACAGTATCAACTTTTTTCTTTAAAATTGCTGAACAACTTTAAAATTTCTGAATAGTTTCAATAGGGACTGATTTTAAAGCATTCACAAATTGTGAGACAGATTTGCGCTTCTGGCATTTTTACAACTCTTACTAAAGCCACCATCTGTAACAGTTTGTTTTTTTTTTTAACTCCAATTTTACAAATCTGATTCGCCTTTATTACAAATAATAGCTAATAAGATAATGTGGAAAATGAACATTTACTGACTAACCCAGAGGAAATACTATGAATAAGATTTTATTTGAATACCTAGTCTAATTATTTAGGTCAGGCCCACAATATTTTCTACCTAGAATACAAACAAAGCCTTCAGAGTTCATTTCCATGCCATAGATTCTTTGAATACTAATTTGGGTGTGCCTTTAATTGGGGAAATCTGTGCTGTGAGTTGCTGGTAAATTTCAGGCAATAAAATAATAGTCCTCAGTTTAAGTATAAATTCCATTCTCTGCAGACAGTGAGGAATTTATTTAGTGCAGGTTTGTGTGTGTAGAGGACAGCCGTTGGAGTCAGTTCTCTCTTCCCACCATATGGGTCCTGAGCCGGCCTGTGGGCTCTGCTGTGGGAGACTGTCTTAATTAATTTAATTAATGGGTGAAGACCCAGCTCTCTGTGAGCAGTACTATTCTCTAGGCAGGGGGTCCTGAACTACAAAAGAGGGGAGAATTCAAGCTGAGCACAAGCAAGCAAGGGTGGTGCTTGCATTCATTTCTCTCTGCTCTTAACTGTAGATGTCACGTGGCAGGCTCCAAGGAGCTCCAAGCTCCTGCTGCTGAGGCTTCCCTGTACAGTGGACTACCACCTGGAACTGTGAGCTGAAATAAGCCCCTTCCTCCCCTGAATTGCTTTTTGTCAGCAACAGAAAGGAAACCAGGACCCTGGGGTACTAGAAATTGGCCCTGGCGGAGTGACTCTCCAAGCAGAAGGGAACACATGTTTCAGTGGCAAGGGTATCGAGGCACCTCTGCATTGTCTTTCTGTTTTCTGAGGTTTGATGTGTCCCAGCCCTCACATGGATGGCACCTCTGTCACAGTCTGAGCTAGGAGGAGCTCTCCTCTAGATAGATGGCGTTCACTCGCTCCTTATAACTGAGGGTGCCAGTAACAGCTGAGTAGTGCTTTGCAGACATCACACCCCATTCTAAGTATTTTACATATATTTTATCATTTAATCTCTATGATCATCTTAGAGGTCAGTGTTATTAATAGTGCTCATCTTATAAATGAAGAATTTGTCAGGCAGAGGGGCAGAGTTGGAATGCAAAGACACCTGGGAAACTACCAACCCCATTCTAGCACGTCTAACCTTTTTACTTCAAGATATAGCTTCATCTATAAGTTCACACTTAAGAACCATGCAATTGGGTTACCATTTTTTTTTTTAAATCTCATAATATTTTAAAAGTAACTTCAAAATTTTGGGTTGCATTCATAGCATCAGAGGGTGCATGTGACCCTCGGGGCATGACTGACTACACTCCCATGAGGCTGTGCTGACTCACAAGGAAAGCCCACTTCTAACAAACTAGAGTGAGGCTGAGCACAGAGGGAGCACACAGAGAGGCGCAGAGAGGCCTGTTCTGCTGGAGGACAGCCATGCTTCTGCCTGGGCATAGTGTGTTACTGTAGCTAGTAGATTCCGTTCTCTCCGTCAAGGTAGACGAGCGATCATTCTGTTGCTCTGGTGACTGCAGAGGCATGTGACAGCATTCACTCACATGGATCATTCCACTCTGGGAGTGAAACCATCTAGGATTATTCTCAGGATGAAACACAAGAATTGGATATTGTCTCCCTATATCTGAGGAAGATAACCTCAGCCCCTGGGACTGGGATTTCCCAACTTCCTCAGCCAACAGCAGGGCCAGTGTGGGCCTGACCTAAGATCCAGCATGGACATTCATGGTCTAAATTAAGTCTAGGTCTGTACCTTGTTACCCATTCTAGAATTTTAGAATCATAAAGTCAACCCTGGCTGCCTAGATCCTTTCTTAGCAGTTTCACTGTTGATGACTCTCTCTCTCCCACATCCCCTTTAGACATGTCAGCTTTCCGCTCTGATGGCTTCAGTTCTAGTATTAGTTGCTTACCACAGGCGCACACACAGACCCTTCCTGGATTCCCTATTTTTAGCCTTTGTAGGACAGCCCTGATCTCAGCACCTTACCTAGATTACTAACCATATCTTATTTGTGTCCATAAAGCTTGTTATTTTCTGTCTTTCTGGTCTTCTGTGCCCATTTGTCTCATGTCCAAGCATCTCTCGAGCCTAGCAATCATTTCTATTTCTAGACTGCTGCCCCACCCGGTGCAAACCACCTCCCTGTGGCTAACCATTGCGGTGGACCATAATCACTAATTTCATCCAAGACACACTCATCTTAATTACTATTGTATGTAGAGCTGATGGCACAGAGATGAAAAACACATGTCAATGGATGACAAGACATAATATTGCCTTGGCTTCATGCATCCAACAATTTTTATGAGGACTGGTTATGTGCTCAGCCTGAACTAGGGCAGGCAGGTGACTGCAACCACAAGGAAAAGAAAAATTAAACAAACAAAGAGAAATGCAAGAAAGAAGAATTGAAGATAACAAAAACTGGTATCAGAAATCGAAGGTGTCTACTTTAAAGAAGTATTTACACTTCTGAGACCTGAATATGTTTTCCTACCTTGTACCTATCTTTGATTCTGAGAAACAGGGATGTTTATCTGGTAACGGTTTTGGACTACATGTAACAATCAATGTGTTCTGTGTGATCAGAAAAACACTTAAAAGGGTAATAATTAGGGTGGGGCATGATTCCCTACTTCGTCCCAGCACTTGCTACCCCTGAGTGCTTCCTCTTGGCCTTAACCATACATTTATGATAGCTCCCTTGTGGTTCCTACCAGAGATTGAAGTTTGTAACCAGAGACACAGCCTTTCAAATACTTACAGCAAATAAAACTGGATCTCCCTCTACTGCACTGTCTTTGCAATTCGATGGCTTTATAAGCTTATTTGTCCCAAAGTTCCCCTTATCTAAATGATAAACTGGAATTTAAGCTAAAAATCATGTGTGTATAAGTTGTTGGTGCTCTTCTGTGCATACTGAAGAAGGCACACGGTTGACCTGCAAGATGGAGTTTAAATTCGCAGGACTCCAGCCTTGATGATCACTCAGGTCGTCCTTCAAGAATCCTAATGGAGCACTAGAGCCTGAGGATGCGGAAGTGCTTGCGCAGAAAACACCCCTCCTCTTAGAAACAGACATGAAACATAAAATGGATGCCATAGTTAGAGGCTCAAGAGCACTCAAATGTAGCTTGGACCATTTGTCAGCCAATGGGTAAAGAGCTACTTAAAAACAGCTAAGCAGCACTAGAAGCCCTGTAGTCATGCTGGAAGAGGAGGCTGCGGGCATCATGATATGACTGAACAGAGCACCCAGTGTAATTACAGTGGAGCCCTCACACCCGAAACCCTGAAATTACAAATCAGGTAAATTATGGAGGAGTGAATCCATAACAAAATGGTTTCTTCCAGGGTCACAGAAGAGCAGGCCTCTCGTTGATGCAGAAAGCAATATCCTCAAGCACGCATGTTTGCATTGCCTATACCTGACAGCATTTCCAAAAGCATCTGCAAGCAGCTTATCGTGCTCCATAAAAGAGAATATGACTCAAAATAAGGCTGTTCCTTCTTTTCAAATCAGAGCTCTGCCGTCCTTTGAAAGATTTCCATTTTCTCTGGGCTATTCTTCCAGAAGAATTCTGCTCACTCCAAGAGTCATTATAGGAATAAATTACATTTCCATAAAACATTTACTACACTGATGACAGTCTTGCTAATAACTACCTTTGTAATTAGATCAAAATCCTTAAAACATCAGTGAGAAGCCAATGTCATAACCTCAAAATGAAAGTGTCAAAAGCCACGGTTTCATAAAAACTAGAAATGAAGTCAACTCGGTAGTCTACACATAGAAGCCAGCAAGATGGCTCAGCTGGTAAAAGCGACTGCAACCAAGCCTGATGACATGAGTTTGATCCCCAGGTCCACCATGGCAGGGCAGAAGGAGAGAATCTATTACTGTACATTGTCCTCTGACTTCCATATGCGCATGGAACATCATGGCATGCATGTACACGTACACACACACACACACACAAATATAAAACGTGATAAAAAATCTAGGAAGACCACATATAAAATAGTAACCACTCTGTCTCATGTTGATAATTCACAGATGTTTTATTTTTCTTCATGTGGTATTTTCTTCTATTACTTTTACTGGCAGGTAGAACAATAAAGCCATTCTTATTTGGGGGGGGGGGAAAGAACCTTAGATTAAGCGTAGGCACTGCTAAGTCTAGGAATTAAGGATAAAGACAGATTTTCCTTTCACTTGCTGGATTACCATGCTCCCTCCCGGCAACTGCCAGCACTCCAGGCGTGTTTGTAATAATTGATCTAAACTCACATATATAAGACTGAGGAGCTCAGAGAAGGCCCGCACAGGTGTTGACTGCATTGGCCCCGAGGGTTCTACACTCAGCAGACAGTTGAGGGCAGAGAAAGAGGAAAAGATTGATAGAGCTGTGTGTGTCCACATAGAAGAGCAGGCGCACATGCATATGACAACCTTGGCTCCCACTCTTCCAATGCTGAACACCTTCTTTTTTTGAGACAGGGCTTCTCACCGGCCTGGAAACTCCAGGTATGCACCTGCCTCTGAATCCTTAGTACTGGGCTTAGAAGTGTGCACTACCACTTATTTTACATGGATTCCGGGATCGAACGTAGGTTCTTGTGCGTCCAGGCAAGCACTTTACCCTAAAAGCTATCTCCCCAGCCCTGTGAGGCAGCTTTGATGCACCAAGCAAGAAACCTCATGTAACCCTTCTACCACATTCCATTGCCTGGAACACAGCTTCCTGCCTCCAACCCTCCCAACTTCAGCAAGAAGTGCTGCACAATGGAATCCAGCTGCATGAGGCCCGGGAAGTTAAAGGGGTGGGT
The DNA here is from genome assembly GCA_026225945.1 of Cricetomys ansorgei. NCBI lineage: Eukaryota > Metazoa > Chordata > Mammalia > Rodentia > Nesomyidae > Cricetomys > Cricetomys ansorgei. The sequence goes on along the minus strand of JAMJFZ010000982.1, from coordinate 14,667,491 downwards.
GTGATAGACATGGGTCCATGTGATCAGAGTTCTTTCCATCAGCTCCAGACGTCACTGACCTCTGGGTCTTGGGTCAGTCTTTCCACTCAGGCTTGTGTTTTAAACTGTAGCTTCCTCGAGCATGGTGCTGTTAAGGGACGCAAGCGTTGGAGCACCCTCAGTAACCCCACCTCAACACCTCCCATACAGACCCTGGGAGAAGCCAGACAGAAGGAGATCTGGTAGCGTAGCTTGTAGACTTCTAGTCTGGGTCACAGCTCAGAGTAAGAACGATGAGTCTGGGGTGAACTGACTGCTAAGCGACCATCACGGAATCAAAACTATTCACTCCACAGAGAAGGCCAAGAGGCTACAGACCTTGGCCTGTACCACAGGTGATTTTTCTAAGGCCTTTTCTAAGGATCACTCCTCTGGCAGAGCAAGCCTTGGGAATCCAGCTGCATGTTTAAGAGAGCAAAGTAGAAGCAGTGCGACTGTGTTAGAAAAACATTCTAGCCATTCAAAGAGACTATATAATATCAAAGAATATCAAAGAATGGTTAAATGCTCAAATGTGCGGCACTGTGCACATCTGAGGCAAGCTCCGACCGCAGATGGTGGGATCAATGATTTGACTGTGAAGCTGGATTCCAGGCTGCTACAAGAAGGCTGTAACCCAGCACCACAAAGGGATAAGAGGAGTAGCTAAGTATCCTTAACCCTGGGTTTCAGACCGTGAGAGCTATTGGAAAGTTCATTGGGAAATGAGGCTAATACTCATTCACCTACGTAAAGTCGAAGGGATGGGGAGAGGTAAAGATGGGGGAGGAGTCAGACAGCATTCAAGTGCTGTTGAAAAGGCCTTCAAGATGGCTCTGTGGATATAGATACCACCAGCCAGATGACCTGAGTTCAATCCTAGTAACCCACACAGTGAAAAGACAGAGCCAACTCCAGAAAGCTGTCCTCTGACCTCCACGTGTATGCTGTGGTACACACACACACACACACACACACACACACACACCAAAAGTTTAAACATTAACAAGGTGTTATCTTCAGGTAGTGATTATCAGTAGGAAGCAGGACACATCTATCATCTACTTTGCTGTCCTGGTCTGATCCTACGGCTCTGATTTCAAAAACCACAGTTACTCGCTAACACGTCAGCATACTGTCTGTGTTCTAGGTAGCAGAGGAAATCTGGAAAGGCAAAAACATATGACTCTCACCTAAGTCAGTTCCCAGAAAGAATGCTCTCTCAAGTCTCACCTTGCTGGCCAGAAATTGGTCACCCCAAATTTACATAGTAGGAGAGGATGGGGAATGTTTTTAAGACAAGCACACTTCCTATCGCCTCAAAGAAAACTGGTCGTCTTAAGAATCCTGGAAATGGATTATGGACAGACAGGGACTTAGCCACAGACAGCGAGGATGTGGCTTCAGGACAGTGAATGCTCTAGGTTCTCCTTTCACCAGTTCCTATCCATCCTACAAGCCATCCCAACAATCCTCCCGAGGGCACGACTCTGTAGGGAACCAGGAGGAGACTGTCTACTGAGTCATTAGGCATTGCCTCTTCTCAACCCTATGGAGCTGCGTCCACTAGCTGAGGCAGGGAAATGCTGCTTGTGGGAAAGTAGCTGAAAGACCACAGGGATTCTGACCACCTGCTCACCTGCTGTAGGGGCCCAACTTTTCTAGGATCTAGCGAAGCTGGTTCTAAAAGTCAGAGCAGAAGAGTCTAATCTGATACTGCTGATTACTAAGGTAGCTAATAATGCTGAGTTGGCCAGCAACAACTCAGCATGAGGAATAATTAATGATGACAGAAATATCATCAACTGTATCTTCCACTGACCGTGGACCAGGTGTCAAGCACTGCACTGGGCATTTTTATACCAGCAGTCAGCTTGCAAGGCCTGTGTGGGACTTACTAAACGTGGTAATGTAGACACCTACATAGGCAATAAGTAAATGCAGAGCTAGAATTAAAGTCAGGTCTTCGGGGCCAGTCGATTGGATCAGCAAGTAAAGGCATTTGCAGCCCATGACACAAGCCTGAGTTCAACTCCTAGAAGCCAGGAGCAGACTCCACAAAGTTGTCTTTTGATGTTACAGGGGTGCCATAACATATATGTATATGCGATACACAATAGCTAATTAAAGTCAAGTCTTATGACCCAAACTCCAATGATTTTTTTTAAGATTTAAAAAGAATTTTAATTATGTGTATGCCTATGTGTCTGAGAGTGCATTTTATGCACATAAGTTCAAGTGCCTGTGGAGGCCAGACTGAAGCTGGAGATAGTCAGTTGTAAGCTACTCTACACATGTGCTGGGAACTAATTCCAGGTCCTCTGCAAGGGCAGTGCATACTCTTAACTGCTGAGCCAGCTCTCCAACTGCACAGTGAGTATTTAATGAATCCAAAGTAACTGATGCTCAGTCATGGGCGAGCATCATGCCCATGAAAACATGGGTTCTTGACTTTGGCAAGGAGCAAGGGAGAACGGTTTATATTAGATCTGTTTCAAGTGCCAGTACAGGCCAGCATAGTGGGAGCCAGGGGCTGCATGGTCCATCTCAGCTCCACACAAAGTCAGGGGTTCCTGCACCTTGGTACTCTGTAACTGCTAGATTGTCATCCACATCCCTCTACCTGAAGATGGCTCATGACACTTACTTCTTCCAGCTCAGTGGAAGGCAAGAGTCTGGGTGGGGTGAGAGAGCAGGTAGAAGGTGTTTGCTCTCAAAGGGAATAACTCAGAGGCTGCACATGTCACTTTCCCTCACATTAAATACCGCTTCATGACATAGCAATGCTGTCCACAGGGAAGTCTGGGAATGTCCCCAAATGAGAGTCACATGTCAAGATAAAAGGTAAAAAGTGAAGCCACTCCTCCAGGAGGGAAATGGGTATCAGTGGACAAAACATTTCATGATAACATTTTCACACTGAATCCCATGAGGAGGGAGGATCTGGAATTCTTGGTTAAGAAGATGTGGGTACATCTTTACTCAGACCACACTGAATGGGGTGGGTATGGGGACAGCCTGAGACCTGCCTGATACAGACAAAAGTTCAGCTAGGTATAGTGACCTATGCCTGTAATCCCAGCATTTATGAGGCAGAGGCAAGAGGATGAGAGGGAACCCAAGGGGATCCTAAGCTACATTATGAGTCTGAATCTAACCTGGGCTGAGACTTTATCTCACAAAGACAAACAAGCAAAGAAAACTTGTTGATCATTCCACACATGCGACACTTACTGGTCCTGTTCTAGTTCACAGAGTAGGCTTGTACTTTGTCCAAACTTCTCTTCCTGGAACACACTGGACAGATAGGTCTTGGGCTTTTCGATAGGGAGAGACAGCTTGAGTCTGTGCCAAAACACCCATTCTGGTTCCTTGCTCTAGACTCAGATCCCATAATAAGTGTCCTTATGGCCCAGCAGCTGGAGAGACCCACAGGAAAAGCATACCAGATAACAACTCACAGCACGGGCTGGACAAGCCTTTACCTGGGAGCAATTCTGAGTCCAAGAAAAGTTTACAAAGGCCCAAACTAAGATCTCAGAAGTCCTCCAAATATCTGCATGTGGTAACAAAGGTGTTTAAGCGAAGTAGCTTGGGACAGACAGCCTACTGATTATCTTTCTTGTCGGGCCTCAAGTATTTTCCCCGGGGTTGTGTTTCCTGGTTTGATGCACAGAGTCAGGTTAAACCGCATTCCTACGTCTCCTTCACACCGTACTCTGTACCCCACACGTCTGGTTTCCAATTCTCAGAGAGTCCCACATTTAGGTGCCATTCACACCTGTGTAATTTACAACTCCTGCCCGGGAAGGGGCACGGATCCCAGTCTCCCTCACTCAACTAGGACGTACATTTCTAAATCGGGGGGTAAAATTTTCACACATTTCATCTCCAATGAAGACACAATGTCACAAAAATAGATGAACCAACAGCAGAGAGATGACAGATGGCCCAGGGCAGAACAAATGTACATTAGGTGTTTTACCCATGAATACAGATGACAAGTCTCCTTCTTCTTTACCTCTGAGCAAATACTGAGACCCTCTTCGAGAGACATTGTCTTAATTTGGGTTCCTACTGCCACGACAAAAAGCAACTGGGGAGGAGAGAGCCCAAAAGCCTTACAGCCATAAGTCCATCACTGAGGGAAATAAGTGCTTCCTACTGATTTGCACTTTGTTGTATGTTCATCCTGCTTCCTTCTACAATTCAAAACTACATGCTGAGTGGTGGTACCCCCTCTCCATGTGGGATGGGCCCTTTCACATCAATAGTTAACCAAGACAGTACCCTACAGAGTTGCCTACAGGCTAATCTTATGGTGACATTTTGTCAGTTATGGTTCCTTCCTCTTAGATAGTTCATGTTGGGTTGACATGAACCTAGCCAGCACAGGGATGCAATCCTGCCTAGCGCTTCTTGTGAGTGACCATGAAAGGTAAGAGGGATTCCCTGTCTTCCAATTTACTCCTTGGAGGGACAGCACTGTGTTAACCCAAGTCCATCCATCCAGCAGCGAGGCACAGGCACTGATGAAAGAAACCCGAAAATCACATTTTGCAATTAGAAAATTTAGAAGGTGTCTGGGGAAATGGCTCAGTAGATAAAATGTCTACCACAAAAGCGTGAAGTCCTGAGTTCGGATCTCCAGGACCCAGGTAAATAAACAAAACCCAAACTGTTTAAAATTATATCTAATCACTCTATTACAGTGTTATTGAACATATGTATATCCATTCATCTCGACTCAGATCATAGAACTGTCTCTTCCCTTAAACTCCCATGGGCTAGCCTCTGCTAACAACAACTCTTTCTTCTACAGCTTTTCTTTCCTGGCTCAGCCTTTAAGAATTAAAGACTGGGTATTGTCCTGGATTAGAACTTGGCTAAGGAAAGATGTGACTGGTTTGATATTCTACCCAAACCATGCAAACTTTCTCCATATCAGCAACAAAAACGTTTGCTTTCTTTTCTTAAAGATTATTTATTTATTTATTATGTGTTTATTTCATGAGTATGCATGGTATGGATGTTGTGCCTGCAGATAGGTCCGGGGAGGCCAGACGAGTACCATTGGATCTCCTGGAGCTGGTTGCAAGAACAATACACTCTTAACCACTGGGCCATCTTCTCAGTACTGTTTACTTTCTTACCATTTGTGTGTGTGTGTGTGTGTGTGTTTGTGTGTGTTTGTGTGTGTGTCTACAGAAGTCCTTTCCCTCCTGAATTTCTTTGCTCTTCCAGCTTTTGTAACTGTTTGGTACAGAAGTTGTAGCTTTTAAGCTTTTTCTGCTTGTGTTTGTTATTTGAAGTAAGGTCTCACCCAGGAGCCCAGGTTGGCTTGGAACTATGTGGCTCATGGTAGCCTCAAACTCATTACAATCCTCCTGCCTCAGTCTCAAAAGCGTGGGGTTACAAGGTTGAGCCACCATACCCAACTTCTTTTTCAGCCTTTGACACTGCTTCCTCACTTTTGATTTCAAGAGAACACCTGGAGAGGCCACTGTTCTGTTGTTAATTGGCCTTGTTTAAAAGTCACTGCACCTCAGTAAGTAGGGAGGCCCAGTGATGGGGGTGGTGTACAGGGCACCTGGGAGGTGGACATTTATCTGTCAGGTTCACAGTCTCTTATCCACATGATTTATGGCACCATGAGATAATTACAACAGCAACATCAAAAATCACTGGTCACAGATCACCAAAACAGACTAACACCTTGAGCAATAAGAACTACTCAAATGTGCCACAGACATTCAGAAAGCATGCATTCCTGAAACATGCCGTGCTCTGGGTTACCCAAACCTTTAACTTCTTAAAAAGAAAATATCATCAATACAAAATAAAGCAAAATGCTGTAAAACTAGTCTGTGTCAGTTGGCCAAGCAATATAAAACAGTGAATCAGATGACTATGGGCATGGTCGTGTCTGATGGTGAGCCCGTAGGTCTTAACAGAACTGAAGGTTTCCTTTTGTCTGGAGTCATCCTGGACATAAGGGAACATAGCTCCATGGTGTCACATTTTGTGACACAGCATTGCTGTCCCAGAATGCCATGAGGCACTGTTCTGCTGTACCACCATGATACAATGCTCTCACATAATGCCCTCACCACATAAAGGGCCTTGGTGCTGTGATGTAACAGGATATGACACTTTATTCTCATGTGCATGCTTGTGTGCGTTGATTCTGGAATAACCAAACATTGTGGTGCCAAGATAGCCCCTGCACCTGAATGCAGTGCCTAAGACAATCATGACAACACCTGTTCCTATCTCAGGTGTTAATTGTGTGCTTACCGTTATTTTTTATTGTTATTTGGTTTTGATTCCTTCTTTAAAATTTTTTGATTGCTTGTTTGAGACAGGGCTTCATGTAGCCCAGGCTGGCCTCCAACGTTTTGAGTACCAACTCAGGTACTATGTACCTGAGAATGATTTTGGACTCCTCTGGATCCTCCTGCCTCCACCCCCAAGTGCTGTGATTACAGGTGTGTACTGTCTTTTACTGTTATTTTGAATGCACTTCTTATAGGACATATCAAAGAGGCCCAAGTCTCCCTGGGGCACTGCAGCAGGAGTCAAGCACTCTCGAGTGCTGTTAAACTCTGCTAACGAGTTGTTCATGTTAATGGTAGGCCTTTACTATAAGTTTCCTGAACCCCATTTTATATTATTTTTCATTTAATGAATTAAGACGCTAGAGGTCTTGCATAATTTGATTCTCTGACAGCTGTTGGCCAGACTGTCTTGAACCAAGCGGTCTGGCTTCTTTGAATACTGCATGGATACCTTGAGGAAGCTACATTTTAACTACAGCTACTTGCTGCCAAAACACAACTCTGGCTCCAGAAGGCTTTGTCCCAGCCTGAGTGTCTCAAACAGCTTGCACAGGTTTTGTTTTGTTTTTTTATCACTACATGCCTCAGTGGACTCTATTGAACATTTTCATCCAGGCCAATATGGAAGCACTTCCCTGATGGCTCTGGAGAAGACCTATGGTTTGTTTAAAAACAATCCTTCATTTGCATGAAGGACAGTGCCATGATTTGTGGCAGCATATCTTCCAAGGCCCTCAACTGACTGCATAAGCAGGCTGCTCATTTCACTTCTGTGCAGAGTTGGCCAGGGCTCGACCTCTGGGGCTGCCCCCAGTTACACGATTAGAACCAGAAAAGCCTTTTCTTTGTCTCCTTTTGATTTTTATTGTGAGCAGAGAAGGCCAAGGTGAACACTGAGAAGGAGCAGCAGCAACAGCAGGTCCAGTAACAACAGAGAGGCAGTACTAGCGAGAGGGGACAGAGACCCGGAGGCAGAGGCAGCAGAGGGGACAAAGGATGGCAGACACAGAGAAGAGGCTGAGAAGAACCAAAGAAGACACTCTGGATTCTGGTTACTGGTGAGTGATGTTCCAGGAAGTGGTCTGGCCCTAAGGGCTGAAGGTTAAGAACTGCGATCCCAGCTGCTGTGAAGAGGCAAGCTGTTAAGAGTGTGGCCCCTAAAGCCTGAGAGTGTCATACTTGGAGCAGTGACACTAGCTGCTGCTGCTGCTAACATCTGAGCATTTCACCAGCTTGCAGCTTGCAGAACAGCACACCTCACCTACATTTCTGTCTTCTGCAATCTGGAGCCACAAGCCAACACTGACATTGGACCTCCACACACACTCACGTATACACACTTGCTTACGCGTACATTCATACACAATACGACACACACACCACAAAATAAAAATAAATAAACAGAGAAGTCAAGCTTACTATGAGGGGTAGAGAGATGGCCCAGTTGCTAAAGTGCTTACAGGGACCTGAGTCCCAGCTCCAAAACTTAAATAAAAAACCAAGTGTGGTAGTCCCAACTAGTAATCCCAGTGCTAGGGGAAGGCAGGTAGGAGGATCCCTGAGCCTCACTGCCTAGTTTACTGGTTTACTTGGCATGCTCCAGGCTAATGAGGACCCTGTCTTAAAAAAAAAAAAAAAAAAAAAAAGAAAAGAAAGAAAGAATAAAAGAAAGGAAGGAAAGAAAAAGGTGAACTATACTTGAAGCTGTGTTCTGCCCTCCACATGCACACAAAGACATGTACACATGCACCTACACACATTCACACTTTCACACTTTCACAAAGGTTTGCTGTGCAAAAGTCTCATTCATGTTTACGGAACCTAATGATTGCACTAAGAAGCGGCACTGACCGACCTGTATTGTGGAAGTGTGTGTTCATGCGCTCTGGGATGTATGCAGGCCCAATTTACCTAATGACTCATTTCTCAGGTCTCTTCTCCACCATTAAGAGAAGTGAGAACATAAATCTGTCAACTCCAAATGCCACTAGGTGAGGAAAGACCTGCCCTTTCTCCACACTTGAAGACAGGAAATTGAGGTACGAGGTGTTTAAAACACTTGCCTCAATTGAGTAGTTAGAAGTGGGGAGAGGGACAACCTAGGCAGAGTCTGTTACCTAACAACGAACATGCAGACTTTAATACCCAAAATAGTCCTTTATCTTTTCCTGTGGAAGAGGGGTTAGCAAAAATACATTTAACAAAAATACAGTTAGCAAAAATACAACTTCTTCCCATTGCTTGCTTTATGTAAATAAGGGTCCACCAGAATAAAACTATAACCTCAGTTAGTGTCCATATACACGTGTGTGTATGAGCCAGTGCACGCTGAGGCCAGAGGCCGGCATCAGGGTCTTTCTCAATTGCTTTTCACTTAATGTTTTAATTACTTAAAAGACTTATTTTATTATTTTTTAATTATGTGTATAGTATGGATCTGTGCAGGTGAGTCTTGGTGCCCTTAGAGGCTAGGCATCAGATCTCTTAGAGCCAGAGTTAATGGAGGGTGTGAATCTTATGGCCTGGGTGTTGGGATGGATCTCAAGTCTTCTGCAGGAGGAGTAGATGCTCTTAACCATGGAGTCATCTCTCTAGTCTTCCAGTTACGTTTTTGAGACAGGGTCTCTGTTGTCTTGGATCTCACCAAGTATTGACCATCTAGCCATAGGGATCTGCCTATCTGGGCTTCTCCAACACTGTGATTACAGGAAGGCACTACCATGACAGTCTTTTACATGGTGTGCTGGCTAGTTTTATGTCAACTTGACACACAAGTTGGAGTCATTTGGGAAGAACAGATCTCAATTGAGAAAATGCCCCTACCAAACTGGCTTATGGGAAGGAGCCAGCCTAATGCAGGCAGTACCAGCTCTGAGCAGGTGGTCCTAGGGGTGTAAGAAAACAGGCTGAGCAAACCAGAAGGAGCAATCCAGTAAACAGCACTCCTCCATGGCTTCGGCTCTAACTTCCTCAGTGATTGACTGTACTGCAGAACTGTAGTAAAGCTGAAATAAACCCTTTCCTCCCCAAGTTGATTCTGGTCAATAGTGCTTTATCACAGCAACAGAACCCTAACTAAGACTCACTCATAAGTTCTAAGGGAAATTCAGATGCTTGTGTTTACAAGGCAGGTGCTTGCTGAATAAGACATCTTCCTGCCTCTGCACCCCTTATTTGCTTTACTGTCTGACTCTCTAGCTCTACAAAGGCAGAGTTGAGAAATAATTGCAACCTTGGCCACATGGTCTGAAAAGCCCAATGTATTTAGCATCTGACCCTTTGCAAAAAAAAAAAAAAAAATTGCCAACTTCTGCATTATAGATTCACCAAGCATTCTTCTGATTGCAGGTTTCTCAAATATGCTACTTAATCATAATGTTGGAAATTCTAAGATCCTTCCCAAATCCCCAGGCTCCAGAATTGAACTTACAAGTCAGACTTTCAGAAATTGCAACTGTGCAGAAGATGTCTAGGAACCCAGGAATCAGCAGAAACACCTTCAGAACCCCACCTGCGCTAAAAGACACCAAAAATGCTACCTCAAAGAAGCACTGCTCTAACTAAAGGCCTTCACCAGCACTGAATGCTTTCAAATGGAAGGGAGAAACAAGAGTAGTCACAGGGCAGAGAGGAGTGACTCAGATCATGTTAATACCTGGCAAGAGGTGCCCTGAAGCTAGGGATCTGGCCTTGGGTTCAAATCCCAGGTCTATATGCTCCACCTCCATCTTATCACCAGCGAAAGGGGGGGGGGGTGATCAGTGCTCATTTCCCTAGCTGTTGGACCACTTAGCCAAGATCCTCGGTACGAAGTTCTAAGCAAGCTGCCAGCCATTTGCTAACTAGTCTGTGGAGCTTTGTTGCTGGGAAGCAATATCTGTGAATTTGTTTATATATTTATTGACAGAGACTCACGAATTTCAGGCTGGCCTCAAAATCACTGTGTGCTGGGTGACAGAACTTTTCCTGGGGAGATGCAACACACCTGTCTGTCTACCCACCCCAGATAGGGATCCTACCAGAGACCAAAGTAGGATACCACCAAAGTACAATTTGGGAAACTAATGTGTTTATCAAGGTTACTTACAGGAGTATGAGTGAGGGGTTACTTTAAGGAGCAGACATGACTCAAAGGCAGAGCTGTGTCACCGAAGCAAAGCCCACTCCAGCACAAGTGACAACTCACAAAGCTAAAAACCCAAAACACACGGCACAGCCTGTAGGCAGCTTAACCGGTTTGGGTGTGTCCCTTCTAGGTGCCTCAGTGGGTCTAAACCTCTTCCAAGCAGCTCAGCTGGTTTCTGCTTCTTCCATGCAGCTACACTGGTCTCAGTCTTCTCAGCAACTCAGCTTCACTCCTCTGAGAAGAACTCTCAGCTTTTATGGCTTAGTCTGGTAGGGAGGGATCTAGAGAATCTGGTCAGTTTCAGGAACTTTCGGAGCTATGTTGAGTCATTTACCTTCTTGTTTAAGGAACTTCCCTGCAGAACAGAATATTTCAATCTCAGAGAAAACAGTTATGCAATGCTCAGCTAGGCAAAGCTGCAAAGGAGACTGAGACCAAACCAGTTGCCTAGAACAAGAAGCAGAAACCAGCCAAGCTACTTGGGAGAGTTTTAGATCAGAGTTGCTTGGAAAGGTCATTCTCTAAACTGTTAAGCTGCCTGCAGGCTCTGCAGTGTACTCCAAGTTCCTAGCTTTGTGAGCCATCTGTGTTGGGATGGACTTTGGTGATATAGCTGCCTTTGAGTCATTTCTGCTCCTGTAAGTAACCCCTCATCCTACTTCTGTAAGTAACCCCAATAAAACTCATTGGTTCACCTAGTTGGACTTTGGTGGTATCCGTACATTGGTCTGTGGTGGGATCCCTGTCTGGGGTGGGTAGACATCTACCCAGGAAGAGTTTAGTCACATTGGGTAGCAGACAATGGCCTTCAATGTCTGACCTTCCTATCGCTGTCTTCCAAGTGATAAGATTACAGGCACTGTGCAAACTGAGCTACATCACCAGCCTCTTATTTTTCTGAGGCAGGGTTTCCAGATGCAGTAGATGTGACCTGGAACTCACATCAACCCTCATGCCTCTGCCTCCTGAGATAGGTGTGTGCACTGCCATACATGGCTCAAAGACAGTGGCTATTTTCAAAGAGACCTTCAAACCATTACCATCCAGCTGTTCCAGAACAGGATGATAGCAAGGGACCATAGGTGATGTTTATCATAAGAAAGCCTTGGGGCTATAGGGATGGCTCAGCCATTAAGAGCACTGGCTGTTCTTCCAGAAGACCCAGGTTCAATTCCCAGCACCCACATGGCAGCTACAACTACTGGAAACTCCAGTTCTAGGGGATCTGACACCTTCACACCAATGCACACAAAATAAAATTAAAATTAATTAGGAAAAAAAGGTCAAGTGCAGGAAAAATGTAACCGCACTAATATTCTCCAGGTTAGGAAAGCGTGTGCCGTGTTTTGATAAGCATTAGTTCAGTTGAAGGATGCTATGACTACAAGGAGGTAAGTCTTAATCACCTGGAAAAGAATAGTTGAAATGCATTGCTGACCCCTGGACATCAGTAAGAGAATGAAACTGCATACAGGGCAGGAACCAAAAATGCACTGTGAAGTGTAAAGGAAGTCAGACCTGAACTGCTCTCGGATTGAATAGCAGAAGCATCCATCAAGGAGCATGCATGTCTTCTGAAAAACTGTCAGTTTTAAGATATCCTTTATCATGACTTTACTTGCAGGTTTTCTCTGAGATCTACAGAGAGCACTTTTTTGTATGAGTTCCCAAGGAAGATTAAGCTGGAGAATATAGTGAGATACACTCATGATTAGAACTATCTACAGCAGCTGAATCTTAAAAAACAACAACAAAAAAAAAATGCTGACTCTGCCTCCAATAAACTGGCCGCCCAAACCTTTCAGACGGTGGAGCGATAGCAAGACTGGGCCAAGGAGGTAGATTAAAAACAACATGCTTTTTTTATTTCTCTTTCTTCAAATTACAAATTGAATTAATTTAACATGGTTGGAGCGAATAACCGTGCTATGTGCTCAATTTAAGTCTTATAGGCTCACTGGGACAAGGTTCTGTGTCCCAGTCTGGGACATATGGATTTCATTAGTTTATCAAGATCCTGATTTTTACTTTGTACATTTAAGTGGAGCCAATTTGATCATGTGTGATGGCCTCAAATGCCCTTATCTTTTCTGAATTGCTCAGAAGCCACACTCTCCTGTTTTGAAATTTCTCTAAATACAGAAAGGCTATTTGATAGAACCAGTTACACCAAATACCTTTTTTTTTTAACCGAACAGCAAGTAATTTTACTGAAACAGTCACACTAAGAAAACTTCTCTTTAGAAAGAACACTTGTCTGGGAACTTTAAAAACTGTGAAAGTTATAAAAGTTTATTGCTATAAAGCACAGTGTGCGTACCCGTGATTTAAGGATTTACAGGCTAGAGATGTCACCACCCATTTGACAAACTCAGCTAGTTAAGACACCTCATGTCACCCTACTGCCAAGGTGGGGTGTGAACTCCACCTTGCTGATTTTCCCAGTAGTGTTCTTTGTCTTTCTTGCATTGCTGTGACTAGAACCCAGGGCTCTGAGCACGCTAGGCAAGTGCCCTACCATCAACGTCTCCTCTGCCCCGGTTCTTCAGCCTCTGCCAGTTCTAGAGCACAGCTCACCTCTTTTCTCCCCAGCTCCTACTTCATCTGGCAGTATCCTGCCCCAGCATTCAACTTAAATAAAGCAGGACCAGAGCTAGCTATTTAAGCTCTATGCCTGTGGGTGCCTGGCATTCTGGTCACATATGGCCCCTTCTGCTCTCTTGCTAGGACTGAATTGATGGGATAGGCTCAGTCAGGTGCAACCAGGAAAGGCTGAAAACAATTCCTGGCCCCATCCATTGTTTGCTGCCCGACAGACTCTGTTGGCTTGTTGGAAGCACCAGCTGGAAGATGAATGGTGGTATTTCCAGAAAGACCTTTTGAATCAGGAGGGCTGCGATGGGGCCCCACGCTGTGGCAGAGGCATAATTATTTCCAATAACTGTCTAGGCTGCTTGGTGGGTTTCAAAGTCAGGGGCCTCCTTCCTGCAGCTAAATATTTAGGGCTGATCTGGGAGGGTTTTATATTTACTGCCTCTGTCAAATTGCAGGCTGAAAACTCTACTCTGCTAAAGGGTTATTCAGCAAAACAGAAGAGAGTACTTTTCCTTGGTTTTGTTTTGTTTTGTTTTGTTTTTTGTTTTGCTTTTTTTTTTTTTTAAACAAATGTTGCATTAGCCGTATTATTTGTGCTCATTTATACACCCCTACTGCCAGACCACACAGAAAAATCTTTTCTAAATAACAATGGTAGAGAAAGTACATGGCATGTTGCTAGGTCTGTTGTGAACTTTTCCTAGAGAAACAGCCAGGTTCTTATACTGTGAGTGTTGGTACAATAAAGAGGGAAGTCTTTTAGAGCAAAGTGGTATTTACCCACCCCCAAGCCTGTCACTCACGAACTGTATGATCCTGAACAAGTCCTGCAGCTTTTTCTAGGCCTGAGTTCATCTCTGTAAAGAGTGGGTAACTTCGGGGTTGGTGGAGATGCATGACATATTGTGTGGGAAGCACTTGGCAAGCTTGGGGCACTTGGAGAGGTTGTACTGATGCTGCTGACATCCGCAGGTGGGAGGCTCACTCTGTAGAGGGGAATGTTACTCTAAGCCAGTGCTGCGGACCCATGATGCTGAAACCGTTCCTCTAACCATTGTTGTCCCCTTCCCTCAGACTGGGATCCAGCTGGGGCCTCAAACACGCAAGGCAAGCCTTCTAGTACAGAGCTACACCCCATCCTCAACTTGCTAGAGGCTCCATACATCAGCAAGACTGGCAGTATTTTGTCATTCGAACCACACGGTTGCCAGATACAGCCGCAACACTGATTACCTCCAACTTACAGAGAAGGAAACTAAGGAACAGAGGGTAAGCCACTTGTGCAAAATACTTTAGTAAGCAATGCATTTAGATTCTGGAGCTAGTTGCATTATGCCAGATGGTCATGTGACACAAGAACTGGTGTTCCTGACAAGGACCTTGCTTCTCTATACAACACTAGTGCAGTACAGACGCTGGTTAGTCAGTGAACGCTGTGTGATTGGAGTCCAGTCATAACCTCAGAATGAGCTCTCTTGGTATCACAAGGGATGGAGAACCAGGATTCTATGGCTTGAATATGCTTTAAGTGTGTCTCATGCTGGTTCAAGTATTGGAAACAGTGCTCCCAGTCTGGCATTTCCGAGAGGTAGCAGAACCATTGAGCCATGGGCCTAAAGGAAACTAGGTCCCTGGAGTCAAGGTGCTTTGGAAGGTTTCAAGGAGTGAGTTCTTGCAAGAATGAGTTGCTATAAAAAGATGGATTTAGCTCTCCTTTATGGTTTCTTAACTTGCCTTGCAAGCTTCCTTTTCTTACATATATTCCCTTCACACACACAAGCATTTGCCATCTGCGCCGATAAGCCTCTTCAAAGCTAAGCATAAACCGGCTTTGAACTCAGAACCAAGTCAACTTTTCCTAATACAATACCCAGCCTCGGGTATTTTGCTATCGTAACAGAAAACAGACTAAAATGAAAGTAAGAGCCACAAGGCATGAACATTTCACAACCATAGCCTAGTAATTCTTAGTGTAGCTGAACATGAGTTGATACCCTTGACATTGGTTCTATTGTTTATTGAGCCTTTACAGTTATATCATTAGGCATCAGGAGTTTGGTCCTTCACTTCTGGTGAACACATCCTGTTTAAAACTTTTAATAATTGTTTCACATGTAAAAAAGATTAATGAAAATAAATATAGAGCGGAATAATGATCTCAAAATGAACACCCATATAGCATCATCCTGTTGCCTCAAACACTTTCCCTGCATCTCAGTTACTTTCTGTTGTTTGATCAAATACTCTGACGAAAACACTTAAGGGAGAAAGGGTTTTGTTGCTGGCTCAAAGTTCAGGTCCAGTCCATAATGGTGAGTATTAGGGCTCAAACTCAAAACTGCTTGCTGAGATACCTATTTAACATATCAAAGTGAACCTGGCCGCCATGTTCTCCCAGCATCCTTCTGCCCCTACCTGTTACAGGGTTCTCGTGGCTTGCATACAGGACCCCTACTCTGAACTCTCCAGCCTAGGGGGCTGGCCTGCTCTTCCCTATGTAATTCCAGCCATTTTGGTTCTCTCTCTATCTATCTATCTATCTATCTATCTATCTATCTATCTATCTATCTATCTTTCTCTCTCTCTGCCCCTGCTGGCCTCCTGGCCTTTTAATCTCTAAGTTCCTCTCCTTCCCTCTCTCCCCTCCCCTCTCCTCACATGGCCCAGCAGCTCAGCATGTCCACCTGGACTCCCCAAGATGTCTCTGCCCCTGGGCTATGCTCTGCCTCATATCTACTATATTCTCCCTCATATACACAATACACTTTCTCCTCTGCCATACCTAGGACCAGTCATGTTCTTTCCCTTTTTGTTTCTTTTTTCATTCAGTGAGGAAGCTGGTCACATCACATCCACAACAAGGAATCAGAACAAGGCTCGCGTGCAGCCCACTACAGCCTTTTCATTCAGCCAAGACTTGTTCAACGAAAAAGTGTTACCCACATTCAAGGTGGATCTTCCCACCTCCATCAGCCTAATTCAAGAAATCCCTCACAGAAAGACCATTGGACAACCTAATCCCTTACCAAGGATCCCTCCTCAGGTAATTCCTTCCAAGTTGATACTGAAAACAACCATCACATTCTCTCCTTCCAATGTCTCCCACCTTAAGGGGCTACCCATCCACATACCACAAACACTGGGGCTGGGCGTTTCTTTGGTATACTGTAGATCTTTCTGAGAACTCTGCCTATACCCACTAGGTTCCACTGGTATTGTTCCCTAATGGTGACTACCAACAAATTTCTCTGGCATTAACAAATATCCCTTGTGGGCAGAATTTCCCTGGTGCAGAATTACTACAGCCTTGGATAGCGATATCTTAGGTTTCCCTTTTCTTTTGCTATGTAATTGTACATCCTTTAGCGTGATCATTCAGTTCTTCCTGGTAAAAGGAATCCTTTATCAAATAATTTAAACTATTACACAGACCCTAGTCGTAGCCCTCCAAAATGGCCTCCTAGGCAGGGTGACCATGTAATTTACTGTCCAAACTGGAGGCACAGATATTAATCAGGACCGACCCCGGGCAAGTCAGCATGATCAACCTACTTCTAAGGACCCTCTGCTGTGAGTGAGCATTATCCTTGCAGCCAGGCTCAATTAGAGTTCTCTTCCCACTGCTTAATTGTATATGAAGTGACAGGAGACAATTAAAAGCAGTGCATTCCCCCAGGGCCAAGTTACACAGACCCAAATAAATAGCTCAAGGCTAAAGAGCTGAACAATGGTTTGGCTCTGGGTCTTAAGGGGGTGCTCTCCCCAAATAATTCCCTCTAAGACCAACTTACATCAACTTATATCACGTTAGAACAAAGAGTTGACTTAGATGCCTTCCAAGATTTGCTCATATGTGCAGAAAGACCATCATCATCCAGATAAGAGGGTTTGGGATACGCCGTGGATATTTAATTGATATATCTGCACTTTTTCTCCTCAGGTCTCATTGAAAGTAGCACGCCTCTTATCAATTTCACTTGCTCTACATTTTGATCTTATACGCCCTGATATTGACCATGTTCAGAGGCAGCTGAGGTTTTCTTTCCACACATGACCTCCATTACGCGTGCCATCAAAGAAAACAGGAATCAGTCATCTTCGTTAGGCCCTTGTCCTCTGCTGGAACACCTACCTCTGACCTCAGAGTCCAATTCTCTTCCCCACCAACTATATGCATTATGGAAGGTCATATGGTCTCAATGGCTCTTTACTCCAGAAGCCATTTATTACAGGAGCTTCCTCCAGAGAAGTAAACCAGACTGACTTTTTTTTTCTTTCCTGGAAACTTTACAAAGAACGCTTGCGGTTTGGTAGGCTGAAAGTTCAACATCGTGTGACCCCCCTCTTTTGTTGCGGTTACGGTTAGGGATTTATGGTAGTGGCACCACAATAGTGAGAGCTCACGAGGAAGGAGATCACACAAGAAGACAAGACAGAAAGATTCAGTGGCCATGTCTCTCTGGAACTGACCCAGGTCCTATAAACACTACACTAACCCCTTCCTAAGACGTTGCCCTAGAGTCCTTCACTTTTTCACACGGTCACGCTGGGCACCGGGCTTCCAGTCCATGAAGTTTTAGGGGACATACTCAAGCCATATCCATCTCAGCTAGCAATAGCTATATTGCTTACTTACTAAGCAAAAAGGAACCCAGGACGCAGGACAGAAAAGCACGTTTTAAAGATAAAAAGTGAGAAGAAACCAGATCTTGAAGTAGTTGTTCATCTTTAAGCAAAATACTCCCCCTACCTGTTAACGGCATAAACCCATACACTGGAAAAGACACAGTGCTTTTGTGAGATCTGTAAAGTATCCTATGTCTATTTAAAACTGTATTCCCCACTTATCAAAACAGTATTGATGGATGCAGACAGCCTGTAGCAGTGCATCTCAAACTTTTGACGGTTGCTCGCAGTGAAATGACAGGCTATACTGTAGCCCCAAATGTGTATACATCACCCCTACACCCTAAATTTGACTCAAAGTTCCATGAAGCCACAGAACTATTACCAACCTATCATGATGCCTGTCTCTTGTCTTGCCATATAGTCTTGTAATATTGGTTGTAACCAGTAAGTGAAGTATATGACCTTCATTTTGGAAAACACTGCACTGGGAGATTAGGTTCAGAAATTGATTTCTGGAAAAATTAGTTTATTGTTTGTTTTATTTTTTTTAATAACATTATAATTTCAGGCAGGCAGTTTACAAAGGAAAATAAGTTTGGCCCTTAGATTACCAAGTTTTTTTGATCAAGCATCTAGCAATGCAAAAATGCCATCTTGGCACATCTTTCTGATAGCCCAGGACAAATGTTATTGAGAAGAGGAGGTGAGAGAAAGTCCTAATGATTTAGAAATGAATTAATGACTCAAAATTACCTAAAACAAAATAAAAATGATAAGAGAGAGGAAGGGAGAGGGAGAGAGGAAAAGACAGAGGGGTAGGTGGAGGAAGAGAAAGCTTATTTGTAGTGTAAGCTCCAAGCCTTCACTTAATGTGTTCAAAGACAATTATGCAATTCTAGAAAATTATTGCAGACTGGATAAGACAGTCAGGTATTTCTATCTGGCTTCCATGCACCCTGTTTGCATTGTCAGCCAAAGTTTTCTTTCTGTCTCCTCAAAGGCACTGCAAAACCTTAATTAAATCTGTGCCATCAAATAGACAAACGGAAGTCTCAAGGTTTGCTAGAAACAGAGGCTAGAGATGGTGTACGCTACTGAGAGGTACTGAAGGGTAACTCTTCCCACACTCTGGACTGGCTCTGAAGTTAGCTCCTCCCACGCTTTTCTAGACTCTTTTTAGACCCAAGCGCAATTCTGAACCTGCTGCAAGAGGTCCCTTAACTTTTCTGAGGCTAACACGGAAACTTGTGAATTTGCAGAGTGATTGCACACCCTGAGAGTGATCTTCTGAGAACTTTGTGGACAACAAGGAAAGTCAAATCTCATTGTACATGTGTTGTAGGGAGAATTCTTCATCTTCCACCATTGTCTTATTTCAAAATACTTTCCACCAACATTACTGAATTTAAGCAAATGCAGTGTTTGGTTAATACACGCACAATGTCCAGAAGAAAAGACAAATCTCTCTATCCCAAGAAGTCCCAAGTTTTTCCCGACCTCCTCTGGGAAATATCTGTACCAATCCAAGACATGTGTGCAGATACTCACGTGCTGTTGCTTACAGAATAACCTGCTGTTTTGTAACATTGACCTTGGGAACAAAAATACACAAAACTCTTGATTCTCCATCAACTCTTAAATAGCAACTTAAATTTGTGAGAAAAAAAAAAAAAGGCAAGGTGACTACTGCTGTTAATGTGTTTGTTTTCTTCATAATCATTAACAACACATGACTGGGGTGCCTTCTAGTGACCCTGCTCTACGAGGAGCCTAACATGAAATTAGATGAGTTTCTAGTAAGCCTAAATGTCACATTCCTTAACCTCCCTCTAGGATTTGGCTAACCACCTCATGGACTATTCATGACGCCTGCAATCTGCCTACCCTGATGTGTGACACAGATCTCTCCCCCAGTTCTTGACAGATCAAAGAGCGGCTTCAGAGGGTTAAGTAAGGCAAAGAGACTTTTTCTTCCCCTCCAGACATTGGATTTGGAAGCTCCACAGATCCACTCCCTTTGAGACATGAATCAGCATGTCAGGGATTGCCCTGTAATCTTGAACACATCCTCTGAGTTGGCTGGTACATTTCTGGGGCAAGCTCAGGCTAACTCTAAAGAAGCATTCGCCTTTCCTGAGAGACTGCTGCTGTCAGCACCGTGGTGTCTTCCTTCCCCAAGGAGCTACCTTGTAGACCCGGCCCTCTTGGTACCAGCAAACACATTAAGTCAGCTCGCAAAGTTCAGAGGAGTTGGCTCTGGTATGTTTACAAGTCCTAGCAGATCTCAGGAATGTTCAGGATAATTATTACCGCACCCAGAGGCGCCCAGCCCAACCCTCTCACATCTGGAAGGAAGGAAGCGGCTACACAAAGGAGAGCTAGAGAGACCTCCTCCTGCTACTGAATTCTCAGACCCGGGTAAGACTAGAGTCGGGCTCTTCCCGCTTTGTAAAGGGGACTCAGCTCTGATCAGGAGCATTTTTAAGAGCGTTGGACGCCCCACGTATAGGAAGACTTCGGCCTCTAGTCCAAAAGAAATAGCATTTCCAAAATTATGGCTAAATGTGCCTTCTCCGGATGCAGATGAAAAGTGAAATACTCCAGAAAATTGACAGGGAGCGGTTCATACGCACACAGCCTCTCGAATAAAGGCGCGCCTAGGATGTGACACGCCTATTTACAAAGGGCAGCCAAGCCAAACCAAGCCCTGGGTGTCCACGGCTAAAGTCAGGGACCCCTCTCGTCCTACCTTCGGAGGGCATCTCTGGGCAACAGGGTCTGGGATTCAACGGTTCTTCTCCCTACCTCCCACCAAAGCAAAAGGCTCATGTGCCCACGCGGCGCGTTCATAAACCCCACCAGCACCAAACCCTCAAACCCGCCAAACTTCCTGTCACAACACTGCCAGAGCCATCAAAGCGCGGCGCCAAGTGCCCAGGGACTCCAGTCCAGGCTGCACCAGCCCTGGAGGCTCGGGGCGGGGCTTCCCGGTGGCAGGAGATTGGAGACCTTCCCTGCGGCTCCCCAACCTGCTGGCCGCTCCGGGGACGCACCCCGCGGCGAGGAGGTGGAACCTGGGCCTCCCCCTCCAGCGACAGCGCGCTCCCACATCCACGGGACAGTCGCCCACCTACCTGCTCAGCCGCCTCCTCCCTCCGGCGCTCGGGACCGTCGCCTCGCTACTTGCGGGACCCGGAGAAGCCGCTCCGCGCCAGTCACACAACTCCGCTGCGCGGGGCGCCTTCCCCGGCGCCGACTGCTTTCCTCTCGGTCCTCCTCCTCTCCGCCCAGGCTTGGGCTCAGCTTCGGAGCCGCACAGCCCAACTCTGCCGCAGCTGGCCGGGCTGCCAGCGCCCACAGCATCCCCCGGCCCGGCGTCCTCACCAGGATCCCCACGCTCCGCGGAGGAGCCCCGAGACGCCTCACTAGCGTCCCCGCGCCCCTCGGTCCAGCCTCTGGCCGCTGTCAGCTCCGGCTCTCCACAGCTCTGAGCTGCCCCCGCCCGTCGCCTCTCCGGGGGCCGGGCGGCCCTGCCAATGAGGCTCGGCGGATGCGCTGTTCCGGCCCAGTCATTGTATCTGGAGGAGAAGGGGGAGCGAGGCAGGGAGGGGGCGCTCGGCCCCGCGGCTGCGGCTCGCCCGGCCTCCTGCGCGCGCACGGGCGGCGGGCACCCGGTGCAAGCAGGTCCTAGGATGCAGCTGAGAGGCGGGAGAGCTCGCTTCTCTGCATCACGCAGACTTCGAAAAGCTTTTGGACTCTCGATTGCGCTTCCCGGACCTAGGCATCCCGGGACCCTAGAATAAAGGGAGACAGTTGGAGATGAAAGGTGTCCCCAAGGACCTGAGTGGGGGTGGAGAAACGGTCTCGATCTGAGACCCCTGAAATCTGGTGGCTCTGCATGAAAGAAAGTGTGTGTCTGATACTGTCTCACACCACACATTCATGACATTTATTCACTATGATTCAGGGTTGCTGTGTTGCGCTTTTTCTGAAGGCTCAGAGAGACCCCCTCCAAACAGTTAATAGAGATTGTAACCTGATCTGATGCTGAGTTTAAAGCAGCGATTTGAAGAAGGAAGGGAGAAGACCATTCATGAAAGACCCCCTACTAAGATATTTTCTGTTTTGTCTAAATGAGTTGACAGATGGAAAGTTGTGATGGCTGGGCTGGATGAAAGAGTGTCCCAAAGCTCCTTAAATGCTCTCCCCCAACCCCCACGTGCGCACTCATTTCTTTACATGCAGTTAATTCATTCTTCAAAGTAAATCCATTACAAAACTAATTATCTTCAAGTACACAATTATATAGCTTTGCGTTTTCTTGAACAGTTAGTTGTCTTATCCCTTGTGAATATTTAATGTTTCTGTAACACTGGGTTCTGACCCTTTCTCTTCTTTCTTCCCTTCTCCTCTCCTTTTCTTGCCTTTTTTCTTCTTTCTGTTCCTGATCCTCTACCCATCTCCTCCTTCTCATCAGATCACAGGCCCACACAGAATTCGAGGGGAAAGAGGACTTTGGTTGTCCTGGTCCTGTCACTGGCGCTGGTGGGAAGGGAAGCAGGCAGGGAGCAGGCAAAATCTGAAGTGACAGACACTTGAGATGGCTTGATGTGTGATAGATATGCGTGCCTGGTGTAAGTTTTAATTAAATCTTCTTCTGGAGTCGAATGGACTGTTTGCTTTCCATTAAAAGGAAAATGCTGAATGAACAGCTAACATTTGTTGACTGGTAATTACTTGCCCTCCCAGACCTGAGATGTATAAGCCCATCACTAGACACCATCTCACTTCCTCCCCTATCCTGACCCTCATTCCCACCCCCACTCCCATTCCCAGGAAGATAAGAAAGCCCACTGCAGTCAAGTTCACATCTGACTTTTTCAGTTTCAAACACATATTGGGAGCTCATTCTGTGTCAGTTGAGTTTATGGACCTCTATTTTTCTGAAGAAGGACATGAGGCCCAGAGGTCAGCTGACCAGCCTGAGAACAGGACTCTGGGAAGAGGTGGTACCCATCTGTAAATTTGCAGACCATTCCACAAAACTGCAGTCAATGGGCACACCAGTGTAAAAATATCCTCCATAAGCTAATGTTTTGAGCTTTGCTTCCTCCTGGTCTGGATATTTTGCAAACCAGAAGACCTTTTTGAAGGTGGGACCTGACTGGTGAAAATAGGTCACTAAAGGTGGGCCTTTGAAGGTAGTAGCCTGGATTAGTTCCCCAACTCTCTGCGTCCTTCTCCACGCTGAAGTGATGCTGCTATGAAAACTGCTATACCTTCCCCCACATCTTTCCTACCAAGACAGAATGGACTCTCTGAAACTGTGAGCCAAGAGAGTCTTTGCTCCGTGAAGTTATTTCTGACAGGTGTTTGATCAGACCGAGGAAAAGTAATGAATATACACACCCAGAATTAAGGAAACCGAGGGGTTACATCAGATCTCAATGCAAAGAAGAGTCTCTTTTTAGCCAGTTGGTTCTCTAGGAGATGCTTTCACAAAAACGTGGGAGGAAACGGAAGGGGAGCAGGATCATTGAAGGATATATGGTATTTGTTTTCAAATATACAAACAATTTGTAAATCTATGTGCCTAATTTAAATAAGATTGTGAGATAACCCAAACCGGACAACATCTAGATAGTAAAAATATTTGTGTTTCAAAAAAAAAATTTAATACATCCTGTAGTTTTTGTAAGATCAGTAAATAGGTAACTCCATTCTGGGCAGTGGGAAAAAACAATGCAATGAATCAAATAAAAGAAAGAGGTCTGGCCTTTCAGAAAGTTGTAATTTAATAGATAGGAAGCAAATGTTTATGGTTAGGTTGATAGAAATGAACATCAAGAACCCGAAACACAGACTTTCCAGATCAAAAGTCAAGGCCCTACTAACAGCTCCGTATACAAAAGGAACAGTTTTGATGCAAGATTATGTTAGAAATTTCTTGTCTCTGCTTCCAGTCTTATATTAGTTTTTCACAGCATACAGGAGTGTTTTGGTATGTGTGACACGAAATTGAGCTACTGTGTTAATAAGGACATATACTATAAATATCCAAATAAGAACACCTTTGAAGTATTCATTTATTTGGATTAAAGGTAGATATAGGCTCACTGGAATTCTTTAAAATTTATCTGTATCAGAATTTTGTTTGCATGTATATCTAGTTACCACTTTTGCTCCTAGTACTCATAGAGGGCAAGAGAGGGCATTTGCTCCCCTAGAACTGAAGTTACAGACAGTTGTGAGCCACCATGTGGGTGCTGGGAATTGAACACAGATCCTCTGGAAGAACAGCCAGTGCTCTTAACGGCAGCCGTCTTTCTAGCCTCTCATTTAGAGATGTTTCTGACAATACAACAAAGTGTGTATGATAGAAATAGAAAAGTGCCCACAAGTTCACTGCTCCGAATAAGACTCTTTAATCTATATACTTCAGACTTTAAAAATATATGTGCAAGCACATATACAAAACAAATATCTTATTGATGTGCAGAGTCTTATTCACCCAGGCCAATTAAGCTTCTTTGATTTTTTTTTTTGTTTGCTTTATGTAAAACTTGAAAGACAAGGTTAAAAGAAGGTCATGGCTTGCCTGCAGCAAGATTTTAAATTTAGCAAATTTGTACTCTCCAAAGGTTTCCTGCTGATCACTCAAATTTGGGATAAAAACACACATAATGCTCTCATATTTGTAGCTAAAAGCTTGTGAGTGGCAAGTGTTCATCTATGGGTAATGAGAAATAACCACACTTGGGTCCCCTGCATATATGGGACATCATTTAATTACCACCCCCAGGAAGCGTTCACTTCTACAGTCTCCACTCTAGACAAGGAGGCAGAACCACAGAGGAGATGTTATGTACTCAAGGTCAGTCAGCTTGGTTGGCTCCTAGTCTATGTGACTCAGCATGGTGGTCCCACCTGGGGACCATACCTGGGAACCCCACCATCTGGGCCATTCCTGTTATTAGTATAATGACTCAGGCAACTCTCTACTGGTTTGGGAAATTCTCAAGAAGACTTAAAAAATCAAATATCGAGTCAGGCTTGGTAGTGTACCGCTGTAATCCCGTCCCTCAAGAAGCATACATTCTAGACCAACCTGAGCTAGGGAGAGTTCTGGGCCAGCCTGAGCTACAGCATGAAATTCTGTCTCTAAATTACAATAGAATGACAGTGATATTGGACATATCAAAAGCTATTCTTGGACCTACTCTGGATCAAGGCCAGTTGCTGAGTTTTCCTTCTAGAACACTCTTTAGATAAGCAGCAACTGTTGATGAGGATCATGGCCACCCAAAGATATACTGCAGGCGATTTTGCCCCTTCTTAAAGAGCACCACGACATCATACATTTCCACCTAAGCTCTCCACAGACTTTCCATCCCAAAGACACAAAAATGTACATTGTAACTGACAAGGGGTCACCTGCCCCTTGCTGTCTTTCTGGGAAGTGTTTGTTGTCATAATGCCTTCATCTTTCCATTAACCCCAGGACCTTTTCACATACAGCAAGATGAAGCCAAATTCTCTCTTTCCAATAAAGTCTCCGAGACTGTTGTGTTTTATACTCAGATATAGCATAAAAGGATTATTTCTACTTTTTCAGTATGTGATGTGATGCAAATAAACACGAAATAAATGATTTAAGTACATGAACTATGGGGCCCTTGAGTTAAAACAAAATATGAAAACTTTAACAATGCCATCTAAACCAGAGTGGATATTAGGTTAAATCATAGGAAACTGCTTTCCAGAGTAAATATTGGCAATTTCATAATGTCCACACTAACGTGAAGCTATCGCTGCAGCTTAGCTGTGAACATGGGCCTGAGCCATGAGGCTGCCCCATCTCTCTTGCTTCCACATTATGCGAGTAATATAACCGAATGTGAACTTCACAGCCATTCATATATAACTGTCTTTTAAGGGCTTATCACTATGCCCTTCACATGTGAAAATGCTTTTTAATAATGCTCCTTGGCACTTAACTGGTTGAAATGCCTTGGAGAGCAGCCAGTGCAGCAATCCAGCCCCTTATGGGCTAGCCTGAGAGAGGAATGAGAGTCTGATGAAATCTTACATCGGAGTACTCAGGCAGCAGCGTCTTTCCCACCAAAGGGCAAGGGCACCCTGCGAGATGTAAACAACTATTCTTTTACCATTCTGCCGCCCTGCTACCTGATCCCAAAGATTCAGAACTGTCCAGGAGGAGTAAGGCAGTGACAGCATTCCTCTGGAGAGGCTACCAGTTAGCGTTAGGTCTGGCCTGTGAGGTGGGGTTTTATTGTTATCATTCTGTTTTGTTTTTCAGTGATGGCTAAAACATGGAGAATTTAACCTAAGTATGTGGATTTGTAGGCGTGCTTGAGTATATTTGGATAGAAGCTTCCAGATGAATTCCACCACTTGACACCATTCTAAAAGAGGGTATTTTAAATTTTATTTTTAATTGACAAATGATCATTGTACATATTTAAAAGCACAAAAATGATGCTTTAATGAGTGAGTATGATTTGTGATGATCGAGTTAGGGAAATAAGTATATTCAAGCAGCAGTTATGATTTCTATATGGTGAGAACATTCAGAATTTCTCTTATAGCCATGCTGATATACACAGTACAGGGTTGTTAACCACTCAACCTTTCAAACTTCTATTTAATTGAAACTTAGCTGCTGGTAGCCATCATTAAACATTCTAGCACAAAGACATAAAATTTTTATTACATTTGCTTACTTTGGGGGTGTGTGCATTGCCACATTATGTGTATGGAGGTCACAGGATAATTTGTGGGAGTCACTTCTCTCCTTTCATCGTATGTGTCCCAGAGGTTGAACTCAGGCTTGGCAACAAGCTCCTTTACCCACTGAGCATCTACCTGGCCCAATAGGAGCTTTTCTGTTTTCAACTTCTCATTGATGGTCTTGAAATGCAAGACTCTGCGGATGTCTTGCAAATGCCCAACCACTGAGCTCTGCTTCAGCTCTCAATGTGTGCAGATTACACACAAGAGCAAGATCACAGGGTGTCTTTCCTTCAGATCCTGGCTTACTTCGTTGATAGTGTCTTCCAGGACAATGCTTACTATTGTAGATGACCGAAACATGAAATGGAGTTCTAACAGAGAGTGGCAGGTGTATTGTAAAGAATTTAATGTTATTCTAGAGGCACTAGTTTTCTACAAACCTGTCATGATCTCTTTTTATGCTTTTCCAGGTATTTCATACAAGAAATTACAGTTTTCTATAATAATGAAGCAAAGCAGAAATTCTACCAACATGGCTGTCATTGTTTCGTGTGATTACACCAATTGCATTATTTTACATTGTATAAGCATGTAAATGTAGGATGATGAGAGTAAACAATATGCTTAATAATGTAAAAAAGAAAAGGAGGGTATATTCTTTAAAAATTTCATCAGCCTAATATAGTTTTTTTTTTGGCAACTCCTGAAAAAGGGAGGGGTCTTCCAATCTGTGGGTGGCTTTGATGCATCTTCTCTTAGGCCTGTTTCATCGAAATGCCTTGTTGACTGGTGTCAACACCCTTTCTCTAATAAAACCTGAAAGATCTGAGAGAACTTTGTGCCCAAGGGTGACTAATTCAGACGCTTAGAACTGGGCAAAAAAATCACCAGTGGGCACACAGGTGTTGTGATTGAATTTGAAATATTCCCCCCTGAGATTCATTTGTTTGAACACTTACTTGGTCCCCAGGTGATGGCCCTGTGTTGGAAAGTTGCAGAAACTTTAGGAGGTGGAGCATCAAAGAAGGAAGTGAGTCACCAGGAGGCTGAGAGATTTCCTAGCCCAGCCCTGCTTCCTGTTCACTCTGCGCTTCCTGACTGTGGATGCAGTGTGGCCAACAGCCTCCTCCGGTACCTGACATTGTGCCTTGCCACTGCGGACTGTATCTCCCCAAACTGTGAGCCAAAGTAAACCCTTCCTCAGTCAAGTTGTTTCCTGTCTATTTATTTGTCACAATAACAAGAAAAGACAACTAAGCCAAGAGAGTCAGGATGATAAAGTAGAGAACACCACAAAGTGGGAAACATGTATCCTATCCACAGGGTCCCCTGCTACCTAGTACCACCCCCCCCCATTAAAACAATAGCAGTTTGTATTTGGGATTTTATTTTTTAAATCTCTGATTATTAAATGCCAGCAATTAATTTGAGACCGTTTAGAAATAAATAGTCAAACAAAAGATATCTGCAGTCCTGATAGGACTCAAGGGACCCCAGTTTGACTGCTGGCCTATCCCAAACTCTTCTTTTGCAAATTGGGAAAATGAGGCTCAGAACATGAAGGTAATTTCCCTAAGAATACAAAGTAATATCAAAGGAAATTGAAGCATGGCTGCTTGGCTTCTAGCCTAAGGTTTTTCCAATACAAACATCTGCTTCTATTTTCTTGCTAAGATTTAAGTGATGTTCCCAATTACATGATTTCAAATATTGTGCATTGTAAAAAAAAATAATAATGACAATATTTATTGGCTTTGAAGCATGCAATTTACAATGAATGGCATTGTAGTCACATGATCATATATTCTAAATCATTTCTAGTGTTTATAAAACCAGTGCAATTCTACTTCAGTTCATGTACTTTCTGTACTTCTACTTCCCTACGTGGCCTCTCGCTTACTGAATCTGGCCAATTTTAGAGAAAAGTAAAATATTTAAGAGGTACCACATTGACCACTCAACCGTGTGTAAGAATTAGGTGGGCAGCAAAAGAGGAAGACGCCGTGAGTCAGCAATGGTAAACGCTCAGCCATGTGCAGAACCTTTAGAGCCTTTGTTTGTATCGTCAAAGAAAACAAAACACACAGCAAACTGGTCAGGGCCCTGGGACCCTCCAGAGAAAGAGCAGAGATAATTTTTCTAGGAATTTTAGAAACTGGAAATCTCCATGATATAGCTGAGACTACTTTCTTTTTTTCTTTTTCAGAAAAGGTTTTTGTTTTTGTTTTGTTTTTCTATAGCAAGCACACAAAACAACCACTCAGGTCTTTGTTTTGAATCAAAGTAAAACATTACAGAAAGCTGAAGTTCCCTTTGTCTCCCAGTCCCAATATTAGTCTTCCCAACTTTCCACAGGAAATCAGTAGCATGAATTTGTCTGAATCCATCCAATATTGTGCGTATGAATATGTACCCATGAATAGTTCCTAGTATCGCAATCTGTACTTTGAAAATATGTGCTTCCGTCATTTCATACCTAAGCTGCCGTTACCTGTGTGTTTCATTTAATAATAGCCTGACAAAGATTTATTCAAGGTGATGGATATGAATCTAGTTTAATTTTTAACTATTCGCAGATACTTTACATTTTATTTGCTCATTTCAATTGTCACTCTCAAGGTCTGAATTATTTCATCTTCAAACATTTAAACAAGGAGCTAATTTTACTGAAAACATTGACCATAAGTTTGTTTTGTCTGTTTTTTTTTTTTTTTTCTTTTCTAGACAGTTTCTCTGTTGTAACTCTGTCTGTCCTGGAACTCACTCTGTAGACCAGGCTGGCCTTGAACTCACACAGATCTGCCTGCCTCTGCTTCTGGAGTGCTGAGATTAAAGGCATGCACCACCACTGCCTAGGGGACAATAAGTTTTAAATTGGTAATTTTTCTTATTATCTAGAGCTAAGGTAAGAACATTCTCTATTTTCTTCTCAGTCCAAGATTATTGATCTTCCAGTTGTTGCATGGAATCTACTGAAAAACTTAGGTATGGAAAATTGTTTAAAATGGCATTTTTTCAGAAGGGAAGCTTAAAGGTTCTTGCTTTGAGTTTCCTCAAAACGATGAAGATTGAAAAAAGAAGTGGTGTATATACACAATAGTTTTATTCAGTCATAAAGAAAAACAAAATTATGTCATTTGTAGAAAAGTGGATGAAACTGGATGCTATTTTGTATACTAAGTCAGTCTCAGAAAGAAAGTATGACATTTTTTTCTCCTAGATTTTATATAGATACATAAACTTTTAGGTATTCATGGCATCAAAGTAGAAGCAGCCAGGTAGTGGTAGCACATGCCTTTAATCCCAGCACTTGGGAGGCAGAGTCAGGCAGATCTCTGTGAGTTCGAGGCCAGCCTGGTCTACAGAGTGAGTTCTAGGACAGTTAGAGTTACAACAGAGAAACCCTGTCTCTATACTCCCCCCCCCCCCCCGCAAAAAAAAAAAAAAAGCAGAAGCAAACTTAGGGTAATGAAGGGTACTGAGGAGAGGTGGAACACAGGGGAATACACTCCAAGTCCATTATATACTTGTATGAAAATGTCTTTATGAAACCCAATACCACCCACAGCAAGTATATACCAACTAAAGTTTTTTTGTGTTTTGTTTTTTTCCTTGTGTGGAAAATAGCCATTGGCTTTTTGCAATTGTGCTTCTTAACAACACTTTTTGAACAAATTATCATCTTGTATTGTAGTTTTAAATTAAAATAAATCCAACCATTAAATAAATTAAATGAAGAATGCATCAAATGTCTGTGGCTGTGACAAGTTGCCAGAGACAGGGACAAGGACAAATTGAGAAAAGCATAAAGTGCTCTCTTCCCCTGTCTTGAAAAACCATGAGGTATTCTACGTTTCTGAACTTCAGTTCCTTTCTTAGTGTACTAGGATAGTTCACATTGCTAGCCTAAAATTCTCTAGTACCCATGACCTCTGAGTCCTCTGAATTATCAGCATGGGTATGAGGAGTCAGTATTTGGAAATTGCTTTTATTTGAATAAAAATAAATACAGAGAGAGTGCTTTGCTAAATATTGTATATCATGGAAAGCAACCTTTTTATTAGAAAATGCAGCCTGCAGATATATTTCTACATTACTTCTTTTTAAATGAGTTTGTCAATTGCCTACCTCATTATAAAACAATCTTGAAGATAACCATTAACAGGAGTTGTGGGCTGTTTATCTCATGGGTTAACTTGATCTTCAAGAAAAAGGGTGTAGATTTAAAGCTCATGACATTTTAAGAATCTTTGAGCCATAAGACATAGCCAATGAATGCTTTTCCAGAGCAGTCAAGATTTTGACTGGATTGTCCCAGAAAAGATGATGTCATGATGATGCTTACTACTAACGAAGTGTCTCTGATGTCTGCTGTGTTGGTGGTGCAGAACCTCTTAGATCTAGGTAGATTCTAGAAATGGGTGTCATTCAAGTAGCTGTGGAGTCATTAAATAACTGCATTTTAGCTCTTAAGGCTATGGTCAGTATTCCACATGAATGCAAAGATTTGGGTCTGAGAATTATCAAATGCTTTCCTAGCTTATATACACTACCAAGGCCCTCCCAATCAGGCATTTGGTTCTTCCAGGCTCTTGGCATGGGCGACCTCTTTCTCTTCATTCCAAGATCAACACAAGGATCAACTCTTCAGAGAATATTTCCGTGCTTGCCTTAGGGGAACAAAACCCTACATTCTCTGCCTTTTAAAAAAAAATTAATTTTAATCATATTTTCTTAGTAAAGGGGCAGCGGCAGCTTCAAAGCATGTCTTTTTTTCTTGGTTTGGTTTGGTTCATTTATTTATTTATTGCTGTAGCAGAAGCATCTAGTAAGGATTTACTAGGTACTTCATCAGATAGTGAATGAATGCCTTTCTTTGCTTGGTTAACTCATGAATCACTGGGCTTTTGGCACAGATCATAGCCCTGGGGAAATCTTTCTTGAGGATTCAGGCTCTATCCAATCATCCTATCACATGCTCAAGTGATGCTATGATCTCTGTCCAATTGGCACCCTCCTGGGTCTTCTTTTCATTGAATTTTTGTACTTGTCGATTTCTACAGACCTTTTTGGGGATCACTCTTGAGGAGTAAGAGTGCAGAAGTTCCTGCTATCACCTCATATAGTTTAGAGATTCCCGGGCACATGCAATGATACAGAGAAGGGGCTCTCAACAAAAGGATTTATCCATCTCAAAATAACAACGGTGCTGCTGTGGTCCACGAGCCTTGCTCCGAAGAGATGAGGACTTCACATCTGTCTGTGCTATTCTTTCTTTCTTTGTTTCCTGTCATTCAACTATAAAATAATGTAATGACTAGAACCTGACATTTGAAGGTCATGAGCAATTACAACCACTAGGCAGCTCACTTAACTGTTGGCCTTGCCAGTCGAAATCGAGCTGATGAGTTCTATAGAACCCTCCTCAGCAGGAACAAAGCAGAGTGGGTGTTTAGCCATTTAACCATGCATAATGGAATTCGAGAAACTCATTCTCAAACGCAAAGAGCCAAGCACCACAAGCAGGTATTCAGATACACAATGGTCCATCACAGGAGCAGGGAAAGAATTTCATAGTAGCCTTGCAGTAAAGAAGGGATGCCACATCTGTGGCTTTTGGTGTCAATGGCATACTAACAGTGTGTATGTGTGTGTGTGTGTGTGTGTATGTGCGTGTGTGTGTGTGTGTGTCCCATCTATTTGAAAGAAGAACAGAATTCAACAAGAAAGCAGATGCTCACATCCACCTAGGGTGAAGAAAAGGTAGAGAGACTGATTTTGCACATATCAAAAGAAAGCCTTGTTAGATTCTTGCCAACTATGTCACAATTATAACAAGGAACAAAGTTGTCCCCCTTTTAAATTTTTGGTGGCAAAGAGGATGACTTAATTTATTAATTATATTACTTAATGGATCAAAATTATGTAAGGCAAGAACATTTGTCTTTCAGATTGTCTTCTGAATCTTTTAATAAGAAGTAAGGATTTCTACTGACTCATGTTTGGGTGTATTTATTGAAGTAAGGCATTTAACTTAAAGAGCTATGGGCATGGGAGAGGACAGACTGTTGTATAGGTGGTACGTGTCATTTATACTTGCACCAGGAGGTTGGGATAGATGATCTGAATTTGATTTTTAAAAAAAGATTTGGTTTCAGCCTTTGAAGTTATCTACAACCTTTTTCATTATTGGCTTCCGTTAGGAATCCCAAAGATTTACACTCTCCAGTTTTCTCCCCAAGAGCAAAATTCCAAGTTGAAATCCTTAGGGCACAGATGGTAAAGCCTGTTTATTCTCCCCCGCCTCTCTCTCTCTCTCTCTCTCTCTCCCCCCTCTCTCTCTCTCTCTCTCACTCTCTCACTCTCACTCTCTCTCATTCTAATCTCTTCAAGTTTCCAAGGACAGAAAACAAATGCTTCTCACCTGGTGTGCTTGTTTTGTTCTGTCGGATGAGCCAAGCTGACCTCCAGGTGTTGGGGAGAAATCTGTTCAATTAGCTCAACAGTTATTTTCCTAGTTTTCAGCACTTTTTTTTTAATCTTTCAGGATAAATCTTGGCACACCTTATTAAAACATTCTTCTTAACTATATACTCGAGCCTATTGGTTGAGTCCTCTTACATGAGATGCTGTAAAACCACACAATGTGGTCTTGAAATAGATTTAAACTCTTACTTAGGAACCAGTTTCTAGGGGGTTCCATTAATAATTCCAGGATCCAGGTGCCGTGTTCGAACCTTTATAATTGCAACCATAGGACAGAGATAAGAATATTCACTTTCCAACCTTTGTATTTAGACCTCTGACCACAGACCTCCTACAAATACAACAGATCGTATTCAGGAACAATAGTTTCCCTATAAAACATCTGGCAGTGATTGGAGATACTTTTAGTTGCACAACTGTCCAAGTAGGGATGTGTTGCTGAAATTTAGGCAGTGGGAGATAGAGATGCTCTAACCATTCTCCAAGGCATGTGGCTGATGTCCTATAACTCAAACACCCAAATTGCCACTATGGAGGAATCCTGAGTTGTGTGTGTGTGTGTGTGTGTGTGTGTGTGTGTGAGTGTGTACGCATGTGCATGCATGCATACATACATGTGTGTACATGTCCTTGAAAGCAGTAGGACAACATCAGTTGTCATTCCTCTGGAAGACTGTCCACATCCACTTTATTTTTGAGACAAGGTCTCTTATTGGCCTAGAGCTCCCCAATCAGGCTAAGCTGCCTGGTCAGTGACCCCTAGGCATCCACTTATTTCTGCCTCTTCAGTGCTGGGATAGTGCACGCACATTAAGTCTGTCTTTTTATATGGATCCTGGGATTACATTTAGGTTTTCATGCTTGCAAAGCAAACACTTTAGTAACTTAGCCATCTACCCAGACCCTGGTCTATTATTCCTATTATCAACCTCAACTGAATCAAACCTGTACCTGCCAGACAGTTTTGAAAGCACAGTATTTTAAAAACCAGATTAGACCTTACTTTCTTATCTTTCAAGGAGGTTAAATATTAATGGGGAAATCAATTATTTCTCCAATTAAGCCTCTACGCATTAAGACTCCATCACTGACCTCTCAAAAGAAGTCCTTTGTTAGGGACAAGCATGCAATTACAGCTCTTCAAAGTTCCACCGGAAGCCCCATTAAGGAAATCCTGAGCTGGAACCTTGTCTGAGACTTCAGGGAAAAAGGCTATCGATTTCCTATAGACTTTTATTATTTCTTAATGGTCTATATTTGGGTTGTGTTTTTATTCAGAAAATGACAAAACAAGTAAGTGGTGTCAATTGGCATCGCTGGAGTGCTCAGTATTAGAACTGTGCTGTCTCTGGAGGTGTGGCCCAATTAGGCTGCGACGCAAGGCACGTTGCTGGACAGCCGTATACGATAAACATGTTCTAGCCTCGGTCACAAATGCTCACCTGTTAATTTTCTTAAGCTGAATAATTCCAGACTGAGATCCAGATCCAAGAAGCAGATTCTCTCAGGAGCAGCTGCTGAGACAGTGAGGGCAGTGGGAAAGGAAAGGGAGTGAAAGTAAGCGAGGAAGCCCTGTCAGGTCTAGCTCTAGTTCCAGCCTTAATTCTGCAGGTACCTTCAGAGTGAAGCTACACCCCAGACTTCTTCCTGGGGGCGGCAGCCTGTTGTGAACTTCCTGGGTAGTAGACTGAAACCTCCAGGCACTTTTGGATATCCATCCAGGGCTGTAGTTTCTAAACATGATCGGTCCTCTGAAGAAGGTTCCATGCAGGAATGTCAGACACTGGTGTCTGAATCACCGAATCAGTGTCTGACACTGGTATCAAGAATCCAGGGACCTGTGACTCCTGCTACTTTATGGTTCAGAAGTGTGGCAACACAATTTAAGGACTCAAAGACATTCATTTGAGTAGCTATTCATTCAGCAAATGACGATTGACTTTCCACTATACCATGAACTACGCTGTGAGCTGGAGGGGGATGAGGAACACAAGCCCTTGCACTTGGTACTGGAGTGAGGTCCCCTCCAGGAGGAGCACTTCAACAGTTTTCAAAACACTCTCTGAGTGGGTAACACCGCGTTTGGGAGGGGCAAGCTAAGGAAGAGTTAGCCTGGTGCGGAGTCAAAAGTTAAGGGCTAGACAGTAGAAGCGCGAAGATTCCCCTACACATAAAGACCAAGATGATTGATAACCTGGAAGAACTGAGAACTGAAATCAGTGGAAGAATTAGAGGCTAACTACTAACATGTATTTAAGTTGAGAGTCCTTATTGCTTCTCAGCCTTTTGGCTAAGATCAAATGGAGAGTCCCTAAGCCAATATTCATATCCTCTTCCCTCTTCAAATATTGTCATACTACTTCCTGGGATACTATTTTTCCCCCAAATATATTCCATCATCTTGGTCTACAGGGATCATGGACTCTTGTCTATGGGATTGGAGGACTGAAATCAGCCAAGTACTGTGGATTTCACCATCAGTGTGGAATATTGCCAGAGATGACATGTCTTAGGTAGAAATGAGACAAACACATTCTACCTAAACTATCACTCTCCACTTACCAGCTGTATGTATCTATGGTCACCCAGCACAAAGGTGGGGTCCTAAGAGGTCCTTCGCTAGTGCCAGCCTTGGGGGTCTCTGGAGAGGATTTGGAACTAGTTGGGCACTTGAGGATACAGACAAGTTGAGGACATGGGTTTGGAGCCAAGTTGTATAGGAATACTTCATTATTTTAAAAATTGGAACCATGTCCGGAGTATATGTGAGCCAAACACCATATGAATGAAAGGGAGATGAGTATTAGATGCTCTTTAAAGTATAAATCACATAGGCATTTTGACCTCTTGCTTTGGATCAAGATCTGGATACGCAGAAAATTTTACTTTTCTCTCTACTACAGAAGGAATAACAAGTTTATAACAACAAAATAACATAATCATGTTGTATACACAATGACATGTAGATGTAAATGAGACATAAACACATATAACGTAAATATAGCAAAGCAAAGCAAAGCTGCAGGGAATGGGGGAAGTGCCATAATGTGGAGATCAGTCTTTGACCTACTAGGAGTTCATCTCAGCTATAGCCATGGGACTACACAGGAACACAGGCAGAGGACTGCCAAGTTCTTTCACTCTTCGGAAGCCAGAACTTCCATTTAATAAAGTTAGCTTCAGACTTAAAAAGCGGCAGCCAATTCAAAAATCAATGCTAACTGCTATGAATCAAACAAAAAATGTCTGAGCTAGATTTGGTTTTTGGGCCGCCAGTTTGCAAAGCCACGTTTCTGCACAGAGGTAGGTTCATATCTGTCTTGCTGCCTTCCCTTGTCTCCCAAAGCTTTGTCCTTCTATACTTGGGTCTGATGAGACCAGTGGCCTGGCACTGATGAGCTGTGTGCCTCATAATGGTGACGACGGAGGCTTTTCCCAAGCACAAGTGATGGAGGTAGCCAGGGCTGCTAGAGTTGTCAGAGCTGAGCTTCGTGCTAGCATAGTTAAGTAAGCTGATTCCTTTCAAGACTGAGAAATTTGTCACTTGGAGTTATCTGTAAACGATACAGAGCAATCAAATAAAACAAGATGGATCGGTGGCCAAGAGCACTGGTTGCTTTAGCTGAGGACCTGGGTTCTGTTCCCAGTACTCACACTGTGGCTCACACTCACTCATAACTCCAGTTCTAAGGGATCTAACAGCCTCTTCTGACCTCTGTTGGCATCAGTTATGCACATGCCTGCAGACAAAAAGCTCAAATACAAATACAAAAACAAATAAACAAAATAAATAAGTCTAAAAAGATAATCCATCACCTTAGACCATTAATGGCAAGATATCTCGACTTACCTTTTGTACTAAGTAGTCTACTCTCTGAAGTGACTATGAGCATCTGAACTGTGTGTTCAGAGGCCACAGCTTGCCCTAGAGTCAATATTCAAAGAAACAAGGGGCTAGAGGTACAACTCAGTTGATATAGTGCTTTCCCGGCATACAGGATGGCCTGAGTTTGATTCCAGCACCATGTAAACTACATTTGGTGGCATATACCTGTATTCCTAAAACCCAAAAATGATGACAGGACAATCAGCATTCAAGATCATCATTGACTATGTTGTAAGTTTGAACTTGCCTGGGATACAATACAATAGTGACATTTATTGTCTTAGGGTTTCTATTGCTGTGATAAAACACCATGACCAACAAGCAAGTTGGGGAGGAAAGGGTTTGTTTGGCTTATACTTCCACATTGTTGTCCATCATTGAAAGAAGTCAAGACAGGAACTCAAACAGGGCAGGAACCTGGAGGCAGGAACTGATGCAGAGTCCATAGAAGGGTGCTGCTTACTGGCTTGCTTCCCATGACTTGCTCAGTCTGCTTTCTTACAGAACCCAGAACCCCAGTCCAGGATGGTACCACTCACAATTGGTTGGGTCTTCCCTCATCAATTGCTAATTAAGAAAATGCCATATAGCCAGATTTTATGAAGGTATTTTCTCAATTGAGGTCCCCTTTTTATCAGATAACTCTAGCTTGTGTCAAATTGACATGAAACTAGCAAGCACACTTATATCTTAACAGTAACCAACAGGTGTCTAATTGGACTTAATGCCTGGTCAACAGTAGGAAAACTATACCTGGTACTGGAAACCTAGTCAAGTACCCAGGGTCTGTGAAGTCATGTTTATTAGAAGAGAACCTACTACTGCCACTAATTCCTAACTGCATCCTAAATACTTATTCTTATACCCACAAATAATTTTGATCTCACTCCTCATCAAAGAAACTTTTTGCAACAGATGGAGACCATTACAAAAGAATGACAACTGGTCAAGATGCAAAAAACAGCTGACCAGGAGGTACCCAGTCCCAGTTGATCCATCTACAACACAGCTCCTGTACCTAAGGCTCAGGGAACATCTTGGAAGAGGTTTGGTAGGCAAGATGAAAAGAACCAGAGGACCAGGAAAACTGCTGTGAGAGCATGACTCTTAGAAATGAGGTATCACCCATGATACCTCAACAATATGGCTGCCTAAACAAGACCTGAATAAGAACAATGCCAATAGACATGTTAACATGGAAGGTAGAATTCTCATGAGGTCCTACCCCTAAAGAATGAAGTATAGCCAACTAAGGAATACTAAGAGCTGAAGAATTAGTCTTCCCAGGGAAGACTCCCTCTAATTGGTTATCCAATACCAGTGGTCATCCCTGAAATCGTGTACACATAAGGAACAATAAGCACTTGGTTATATTCACTTATGCATACACATATACATAAATACACAAACCATATGTGATATATTATGCATATATAAATTAAAGAAAAAAAGGCCATGGATTTAAGAGGGAGCAAAGAGGGGAAGACATGAGAGGTGTTGGAGGGAGAAAAGTGAAGAAGGGAAATGATATATTTTAATTTTAGAAAGGAAAAAGAAAGAATAAACTGATACACATCTCGCAGATACTGAACACTCAAACTCAAGTATGTGAGCTCAAATAGGAACAATCCCTCTAGAGCTGGAGATAAGGCTCAGTGATAAAGTGCTTGCCTGACATGCACGTGGCCCTGGGTTACATGCTGAGCACAGCAGGAGGAAAAGTCCTTTAATTTGTCCCTTTGCCTCTTTCCCCTCTTCAACCTAGACTCCAGCTTCCATGCTTGGATTAAGAAAACAGATTTCACAAAGCAGTAGAGTAAATCCTTGATTCTTGGTCTTTCAGAAGTCTGTTGATACACAGGTGATCAATAGGTTTCAAGGGAAATACTGGATGAGAATATCTCTTTCTTTTATTTCCTGGCTTTCAAAGATGATCCCTCACAAGACCAAACTTAATGACAATTATTTAAAATAATTGTAGTCATAACTAGCTACCTTTGACTGTGTGCCAAACATTGAGCTAACACATCACAGTTGGTATTTGTATGCATCCACTCAGGCTTCCTGGCAATACTTCAGGGCCTGACACAGCAATTGTTCCCATTTGACAGATAGGGAAATAAATTCCCACCCAAAGTAGACCAATCTAAGCTCATCAGTAACAGAGACAAGATTCAAGCTCAGTTTATCTGGCCTAAAATCTTGTATTCTTTGAAGATAGTATTAATGTTTATCCCTTCGTTGATAGTGGTAAATACTTGCTGTTTCCCTGATAACTAAAATCATTATAAGATGCCCTTCCAAGAACAGTGTTCCAAACTGTGAATGAAGGATGCAATTTAGCCTGGGTACATTGAGTTTTACTATGGATGAGAGCTAAGCAGTCAGTCAAAGCCCCAAAGGACAGCTTGTGAAGGACCTGTGGCCATACCAGTTCTCAGCCCTTGGACCAGTTGTAGTGTTAGAGTCACCTCAAGAGTCTTCATTAGCAAGTTAAGCTTCTAGCTGGTCGAACAACAACCACTTACCCTTCTTAATTGGTTTCTTGAGCTTGTTAATAATTGTGAAGTGTGCAGTTTTTTACTATCTAATTGTTCTGATGTCATCTGTAGACATCTTGGGGCAAAATTTCCTAACATCCTCAATAGCTCAATTGCAGCCTTTATTGCTGAGAAGGCTGCCAAGCATGAGACGATCATGAAAGTACCACAAGGCTCCAGAACCATGGTTCTGCTTTCTCAGTGGAGTCTGGCTTAGGGGGCTGATGCCTTCTTGTGGGTCTGCAAGCAACAGAGCTTATATTACCACAGGATAGCAGGACGAAGGCTGGCCTTTACAGAAACTGAGAGATTGCTATCGTCTAAATTTAGACTTCTCTTATTTATTTCTTGTTTGAAATTTCTATGTTAAAATGCTATCTAACCCCCACTCAAGTGATGGTGTCGAAGATGAGGCCTTGGGAGGTGACCCATACCCTTGTCAAAGGTACTATCGGGCTGGGGAGAGGGCTCAGTGAGTAAAAGCACTTGCCTTGCAAGCCTGCCAACCTGAGTTCAGATCACCGGAACCTAGTGCTGCAGGGCAAGCATCTGTAATCCTAGAGCATCCCGCTGGGGAAACGAGTGGCAGAAACAGGAGACTTTCCAGAAGCACATGAGCCAGATAGCCTGGCTAACAAGACAGCAAAGTTCTGTTTCAACCAGCAGGAAGGAGGAAGACCAACACCCAACAGTTGGCCTCTGTGCTTCTTATGTGTGTTGTGGCATTCGCTCATTGGGGCACATGTACATCCACAGGCAGGAACATGCACACACACACACACACACACACACACACACTCACACAAACACACTCATACAAAGACCCTGGAGAGTTAGCTAGATTTTTTTCCCTCAAGTGAGAACATAGCTAAAAGATATCATTTGTGCTACAGATAGTGGTTGCTTCTGGAGTTTCTCAGTTTTCTTTAAGGGTGTAGCCCTTGATGGATAGACTTTAGAAGATGGCCCCACAGCCCTGGGTATATGGACAGAACAAGCCAGAATCATTGAGCTATTAAAAAGGAAAAAGAAAACAAAAAGAGAGGGAGAGAGAACATGAAGTTTGGAAAGACCAGGTGACCAGGTGATGGGGGGAGATCTGGGAGAAGTTGAGGGATTAAATGATCATTTTATATTACATGAAATTCTCAAAAAATTATATATATATATATATATAATATATATATATATATATATATGTGTGTGTATATATATATATATATATATATATATATATATATATATATATATATATATATATTTTAACCTCCAAGACAGGGTTTCTCTGTTGTAACTCCGTAGACCTTGTTGACTTGAACTCACAGAGATCCACCTGCTTCTGTCTCCTGAGTGCTAGGATTAAAAGCGTGCACCACCACCACCCGGCCAAAAATGTTATATTTTTAAAAAGATGTCATTAACAGCTCTCATTAGATTTGGAACCTTGGTCTTGGACTTCCCAGCCTTCAAAATGGTACAAAAGCAATTTCTGTAGTTTGAATGCCACTCAATTTTGTTACCTTGCTATAACAGCCTGACCAGACAAGACATTGGCCAAAGAGGAGCAAAAGCAGTTCTTCAGTCTGACTGGTTTGTCTTGACAATTTTCCTCACACATTTTACAGACACCCTGGGTCTTCGAGGAGCAGCAGGTGCTGCTGACATGCTCTGAGATGGTTCCCTGGGAAGTGTAATCTCCAGAAAGACTGGCAGGCATATGGTGTGCTGTAAAACTCCTTTCATAAGGATCTGTGAGGGGTACCATAAGGCATAGAAGGTAGTCATGTTTGGGGGCTCCGGTGTCACCCGTCTCCACACAATGACCCTACTAAGTAATCAGGTGACATATTAGCACACATTACATTGGCTGTATTCCTGACTATCTACTCTCTCCCAGGCACTGAACAAAGAGATTTATGTCCATCATCTCTCCCCCAGAAGAAAGGCAAACATATTAGAATTCGCTTTGTAGCTCGCAGGGTTCACAGCTGGGTATGACTGATGACTGCTTTTCTCCTCCAGCAGCAGGGATAGCAACTGCAGCACTGTGAAAGCACACATATAAACAGCTGGCCATGGTGGAGCTCACCCAGCAAAGGGGAAATGGAGACAGGCGGATCCCTGCAGCTCACTGGCCAGACAGCCTAGACTGATTGGTGAGAACCAAGTATCGATCGGTAATAGACTCTGTCTCAAAAAATAATGTGGGGGAACAACACCCATCGTTGACCTCTGGCCTTCACACATATGTGTACACAGAGGCACAGGTACACTTACACACTCATAACACAAAAATGAGCCTGATTTCCATCAGCCTCAGCCCATCTTCTTCATTACTTTACATTAAAACTCTTTACTGGAGAGCACACAGACACTCAATTCTGTCACACCTGGTGTGTATGTGTGTTTCTTCGGGTCCCACTGTTTTCTGACATTCTTATGTTTCTTTTTCCTTCTTACTCATCTGTACAATAATTTGAAAGGTAATTTCTGGGTCCAACTTACTTTCCTACTTTATTCTTCCTTCCTTTCTAGACCTTTCCAGTAGGCCAACTTACTCTGCTATCTTCAATAAAATGTAATCCGTTTCCTTTTCCTTCTTACAATAGCTGTGTTATCATTGATATGTGAATCCTTTTAATTCATTATATATTTCCTGAGGATCTGAAATTCAGATGCTGCTAACCCCTTCATATATTCCCTTCTAACCACACAGCAAGTGCATCTCAGTATCACAGTTCAGACTTTTGATTAGTCGTGTGAGGGCTTTTTCCTGCCTGAACTTTTATGGGTTAAACTGAGCCCGGGGATCTATAAAAAGCTCTTTCCTCTTGAATTCTTCCCTAGCTGGTATTTTTATTTTGGCCCGTGGCCTTTAGTAGACGAAATGATTGAAAGAAGAAGTGGTCTGCATGCAAGCAAACACACTTCAAGCACTTGATCAGGAAGCAGAAGGAAGCATGCAAGCAGTAGTGTTGTCTGGACATTCCTGACTGTCAGCAGTTTGATTGCTGGCACAAGAATCCAAGAAACAAATTCAGAGCACAGACAGTGCAAGACCGGAGGAAGCGTCTCCATCCTGAGAGCCAATACCCGTGTCCTCCTTCAGAGGACAGTTTTATCCACTTCCAAACACCACTCTGGCAATTTGCTCTCTCCAACGGACTGGCTCTCCCACAAGACCCAAATGTTGGAAACAAGCACGATGTGAGAAAACACGAGGTTTTATTTTAATGCATCCAGCCTAACCTTAGATATTATGCTATTGCTTTACACATTGTATTTGTGTTTAAAAAGTATTGTTGTTTGATACAGTCTTATGAGGGTAGCTCAGATTGTCATGGAACTTATTAGTAGGTAGCTCAAACTGGCTTTGAACTTTCAGTCCTCCTTCCTCAGCCCTCCTCAGTGCTGAGATCACAAGTATTCACCACTACATGCAACTCTTAAATGCAGTGTAAAAATTTAAAATTTAAATTATGTGTATCGGGTAGGTATGTACATGTGAGCACAGGCGCCCACGGAACCCACAAGAGGACACCAGGTCCTTTGGAGCTGTAGTTGCAGGCAATTGGGAACCAGACTCGGGTCTTCTGCAAAAAACAGTGACTGTTCTTAACTGCTGAATCATCTCTCCAGACCTTAAATCTACATTAATATAAATTTCGGAGAAATGGCTTGAACATTTTTGCTCCAGTTTCTGATTGGAGCATTTAATTCACTGTAGTTTTCCTTCCCTCGTTATTTTACCTGTTCGTTGGTCACATACTCGTTCATTCTACAAATGCTTAACGAGCTTTTCTTTTATCTTCCACTGTGGAGTTTTTAAAATGGCAGGACTCCCAGTCTAGGGATTCTGATGCTGTTGATCTACAGTAGGATCCAGATGTCGGTAATTTTTCAGGACTTCCAAGAGTTTCTACTGGTTAAAACTCAGTATTAGGATTGGCAAGGTGGGTCAGTGGGTAAAGGTGCTTTCATCCATGTCTGATGGCCTGTGTTTGGTCCCTGAGATCCACATCATGTCCATTTGTCTATAGTTTGTTTTCCAATACAAGGTATGATTTGAAGCATTACTGTAGTTTTTTTTTTTTTTTAAGATTAAGGGGTAGATTTGCCTTGGCATAGATACTAATAGTGTGTCACAATTTAATACTAATATTATTAGTTAATTCTTATTGAGGGCTATGGATATTGAGGTACTTTTTATATAACCACTTATTTAATTTTTACATCAATCCTGTAACCCATGTTCTTTCCATGTGTGTGGGAGCATGTGTATGTGCGTTGTGGTGTGCGTGTGTGTGTGTGTGTGTGTGTGTGTGTGTGTGTGTGTAGTGTATAAGCACATGTGTGTGAAGGTGCACTGTTCCAGGAGCTAGAGGAGGATGTCAGGTGTCCTGCTCTATGTCTCTCTGCCTCATTCCCTGGAAGCCAGGTCTCTCTGTCCCCAGAGCTTGCAGATTTTCAGCTTGGCTGTCTGGCCAGCAGGTTCGCTCATTCTCTTCTCTACGTCACCCACCATAAAGCTTGATTTACAGGCAACAGCTAGTTTTTAATGTGAGTATTGGAGATACAGACATAGGTCTTCGTGTTTGTTCAGTAAGCGCTCTTACCCACTAAGCCATTCCACCAGTCCTTTGGTTTCTGTTTTCTGTTGAGGAAAAGCTATGTGGAGAGTGTACCTTAACACCACAAGGTAGACATGATTTAGATGGTGGGATTCAAAGTCTCTACACCTGACTTCAAAGTAACATTTTTACAATTCCATACTCCACATGTCATTTTAAATATACCTGTATTTGTAAGAATGATTAATCTTCCAGAGAACAATTCAGAGACTTGGTGGAATTCCATCTTGATGTGCTCAAGGGGAGTTTCATGGTGAAATGGAGTCTGGAGCTCTTGGGAGACAGGACCACTAAAAACCACTCAGTTTGCTTTGCCTAGAACTAGAGGTAGAAACCCCGGTGTTTTCTATTGTGTCATACTTCCTATTTCCTCGGTCATGTTCTGGTTGAGAAGGAACAATAATGTTCTCTATTGCTGCAACAGAGTAACAAAATCCTTGACGAAAGCAACGAAAGGAAGGAGGAGTTAATTTTGATGCACAGTGCAAGACACATTCCATCACGGTGGTGAAGTCACAGTGGCTGAAGCTGGAGGTGGTCGGTCACGTCGCAACCTCAGTCAGTAAGTACAGAGAGCTACTGCTGCACAGCTCCTTTTCTCTTCTTTCTGCAGTCCAAGACTCCAGTCTTTGGAATAGTGTCACCCACAGTTAGCTTG
The DNA here is from genome assembly GCA_026225945.1 of Cricetomys ansorgei. NCBI lineage: Eukaryota > Metazoa > Chordata > Mammalia > Rodentia > Nesomyidae > Cricetomys > Cricetomys ansorgei. The sequence continues at coordinate 14,622,830 of JAMJFZ010000982.1, read as the reverse complement.
GGCCCTCCCCACCTCGATTAACCCAGTGTAGAAACTTCCTCATAGGCATGCCCAGAGATTGGTCTCCTGGGTGACTGTGGATCCTTTCAAGTTGACGATATTAACACAGCACAGTATACAAGGGATCTGGCAATGCAGTGCTGTGGCCACAGCCTGTTGTGTAAAGATGAACGCCATCCCTGGGTTGAGCCAATCACATTTATTCTCATGCTGTCTGTCTCTGTCTTTCTGTCTCTGTCACTCATCTCTGTCTCTCTCTCTCACCCTCACTAGATTTTTAGGATTAGAACTTGAAAAGACTCAGTTCTAACCTTAAGCACTGTCATGGTTTGGGTATAAAATGTTCCCCAAAGACCTACTTGTTGCAGACTGGGTCCCCAGATGCTGGTGGTCTTAAGAGGTGACTAGATCACGAGGGTGTCAATCTCATCAATGAGTTAATCCACCGAAAAGTTCATTGCTGAATGGATTATTAGAAGTGGGCTATCGGAAGTGGGTCACTGGTGGCACACCTTAGCAGGGGTGGAAAGGACCCCCAGATACAGAACCTCGATTTCCCGTTTCTGGGAGAGAGAGAGCTTTCAGACCAATACAGAACTTTCAATATGATTAAGGACTCTTTAACGGGTGGGAAATTCAAAACCCGAGGGCAAGGGAACCAGCAGAGGAGACGAGAAAACTCCTTCAGCTTTGGAAAGCCAGACCCCCAAGTATGGCAAACTTGGAAAGAGGAGGCAGAAGCTTGCAAAGATTCCCACAGTAACTGGGAACAGTTGGAGAACTGTAACAGTTTGATAGCTCTTCCATGGTGTGCCCAGTCCTTCATCTTATTTGTGCGTGTACATTTTGCCTGTCATTCAGATGGTCCTCAATACATTTGTCCACACTGGGGCTTCATGACTAGAAGACACAGTGAGAACTCCTGGTTCTGGCCAGGAACCTGGTCCTCAGATGCTCCTGCTCTTTTGAGGAAAGAAGGCTGATGACTTCTGAGTCTGTCTGCCAAACAGCTTGGTTATCCAAAACTCCTGGTACTTGAAGCTTCTGCCCCAGGCTGGTGGCTGACCTTCAGGCCTCAACCAGCTCTTTCAGAGAGAGTGAATCATTCCTGCCTTGGCCATCAAAGACCTGCAACTCTAGCCTTCCCAGCCTACTGAGACAGGGCACTTGCTGTCTCCTCTTGGGAACCTACAGACTTGCTCTGCATGGGAATGTTCTGGTTGACACTCCCAAGACCCTCCAAGATATTTCAAGCTATAACATTTGCTTCTGCAGATTTGCACCTCGAGAGACTATACTGAGCAGGTAACCCAGTATCTAAAAGCTTTGGGGCTATAACACTTAAGATCTCTTGGCTGGTACCCTGAAGTCTGCCAAGAGCATAAGGCTGTCACAACTACAGCCTCTCAGGTAGGCACCCCAAAGCCTTCTGAAGATTTCTAAGCTGGAGCATTACCAACCACCACAATCACTTTTGACATCCTGTTGTCCCTCAAGGTCTTCAAGCTATTTGCAATTCAAACTGTCATTTCCAGTGACAAATAAAGTTACTCTTATTTTCTCTTCAACATCTGCCTTCTCTATTCTTGGATGGAGGTGGAAGATGGATGGTGGAACAAGAATTCAGTTGGAGACAGGAGATAGTATCTACCTACTGAAGGATATGTCTTGTCAGGAATTTCTCTCTCTTTCTCTCCTCTCTCTTCTACCTCCTCTCTCTGTCTGTCTCTGTCTCTCCCTCCCTCCGTCTTCTATCTTATCCTCCTCTTCCTTCTTCTTCCTTCTCTTAGTCCTCTCTCTTCTATGCTGCTTCTCCACTATGTCTTCCATCGGCTCCTCTTTCTCCTTCCCCTCCAGGTCTTCCTGTCTGAGGTGAATGAGCCACTTTCCTTTGCCATCTCTTTCCACCATGACACCTCTGCCTTGCCGCAGGCCCAAGAGCAACCTCTGAAACCCTGAGCTAAAACGAACCTTTCCACATGTAAGTTGATTGTCTCAGTTATTTTCTCATAGTACTGGAAGGCTCACTAACACAGGCAGTCAATCCAACAATGCAAGCCAGCAATTGATGAAATCTCATTAGTGTGGTTCTTTCTAAGGCTAAGCAAACCGGTAGGAGAATAGATGTCCATGGATCAGGTTCTGTGACTTCTCCTGAAGATGTGTAAACAAACGACTATTCAACCAAGTTAGAGTACCGATGACAGACCACAGAAACAATTCTGGCCGAGTCTTGTGAATCAATGAGTTCACTGGGGTTACTTATAGGAATGTCGGTGAGGGGCCACTTACAGGAGCACAAGTGACTCAAAAGCAGCTATAGACTCAACAAGTCTGCCCCAGTATAGTATAGGTGACAACTCACAAAAACCGTGTCCCTGGGGCACCTTGCATGACTTGGAGGCAACTCATGGTCATAGAATCTCTTCTTCCTAGAAACAGTTTCTTCTTATGCCTTAGGAGAGGTGCTACATTTACTTCCTGGGTCAGGCATCTTTTGGTTTCTTCCTTAGTCTTAGAAATCTTCAGGAAAGAAATAGCTACACAAAGGGCGAAGTGACACCCTGTGAGCCCTGCAAGGCAAACAGGCAGAGAGAATCAGCTTTTGACACCTACTGTGGTAGCTTGAATGCAATGTCCCCACAGTCTAGGGCATTTTAACACCGGGTTCCCCAGCCGATGGCACTCTTTGGGAGGTTTAGGACAGTGGCCCTGATGGACGATGTCCTAGAGGTGGGCTGTGAGAGTTTAAAGACTCCAGCCATTTTGATACCTCTCTCTCTGCTTCCTGCTTGCAGTTTAAGACATGAGCCCACAGCTTACTGCTCCAGCCACCCTGGCCACCTCCAAGCCTGCTGTTCTGCCATGATGGTGATGGAGTCTTATCCCTTCGGAATGGTAATTCCAAAGAAATCCTTCCTTGACCTTGGTCAAGGGGTTTTATAACAGCCATAGGAAAGTAACCAATGTACCTGTTGTTGTAGGTATTATAGGCTATGCTGTCTGACTTTCATTACTGCTCTTGCATTTTTTGAGCAACTCAAGAAATTCTTCTGTTCTTTGCACACAATAAGTTTCTCCTGCTTTAACCCAAACAACCCATGACTCAGTTAATCATCATATTTTGGACCTCATAACAGTTATGTACTTTTGGATTCCCTCAGCCTGGGTTTACATTACATTCCCAAAGATCCCCAGCTTACTCACCAGTGTGGATGATTGTAATTGCAAATGACAGAAACTTGACATCAAAGCAGATCAAGGGAGAAGGGAAATTTCTATGGCTGTTGTCACTAAAACATCCAGGACTTGTTTTTGCCGTGATCTAATGATGACAAGAGGAACATGCCTTATTTTTTTTTCTCTCTCAACTTCGTTTCTCCTCTCTAAGTCCTTCATTCTGCTACAGCTACTGTAGTGGCAAGCACAGCCATCAGTGACTCCTTGAGTGCTTCCTACTGGGTTAGGACCCCGATGGGAATGGTACCCTATGCTATGAGTGCCAAGGAAGGGCCCACGCCTATCTCTTGCTGGCTTGAGCTGGGATCCCAAGATGTTCTAGTTTGGTGTGGGTTTTTTGTGGGTGCAGTGTTCCAGAGGGAGTGGGCAGCACAGAGTCACTAACTCAAGAAACAGACTCTGGGGAAAATTTCCATGATGCAAATCTGTTTATTGCAGAGAGAAATAGGTTTTTATGGAGAGAGTAGGGTGGTACACAAAGGAGAAGTCCAATAGCATTGGTCTGTGTTTACTAGACACTTTAATCAGCCTATCTAAAGCTTGTTAATCAGAGAGAGACGGGTAAAGGTCTGTAGATGCTCAGTAGCCAATATTGGTTAACAAGGTTTCCGTAAAGACAGAGGAAGTAGATACTGTTCTGGCAGACTTTTCAGCTATACAAGATATACTTGTATTCAGGTATACAAGGACCCACCATTTAAAGGGCCATGCACACATGCATGTGTTACCTGCCGAGGTACTGGCCTAGCACAGGTGCTGGTACCCGCCTGCCTCTTTCTCCTGCTATCAGGATCCAATAGCTACCAACAGTTTGGCTTCTGTTGCTGTGATAAACCTTTGACCAAAAGCAACTTGAGAAGGAAAGGGTTTGTTTGGTTTATACTTCCACATCACAGTCCATCATCCAGAGAAGCCAGGGCAGGAACTCAAGGTAGGAACCAAGAGGCCGGAACTGAAGTAGAAACCATGGAGGAACACTGCTTACTGGCTTCTTTCTCCTGGCCTGCTTAGCTACATTTCTTATATAGCTCAGGTCCATTTGACTATGGATGGCACTGCCCACAGTATCCTGGGCCTTCCCACATCCATCATTAATCAAAAAAAAAAAAAATGCATGATAGACAGGACCACAGGCCTTCCTGATAGAGGTAATTCCTCAGTTGAGATCCTCTCCTCCAAGGTATGTTTAGGTTTGTGTCAAGTTGACAAAAACTATGACACAGCCCATCACTGAACTAATCTCTGTAGTCCAGGAGCCTCCTTGTCCAGCCCAGGTCCTCCTCGTCCAGCCCTGGTCCTCCTGGGCTGGAAACTGGACACCTCTGCCTGGTGCTACAAAAGCAGCATTTCCTCTTGAACTGCGAGGACTGACAAACATTTCTCAAGGACACAATTAGGTTATTCCTGGATTACATTTTATATAAACTAAAAGAAATCTGTTTACAAATTCACCTTCTTGCTAATTTCTGAATCTTCTATGATTAGGGTAATAATTTTCAACCTAATTCACCATTGTACTCTGTGCATGTGTGTGTGTGTGTGTGTGTGTGTGTGTGTGTGCATGTGTGTGTGTGTTTGTGTGCATGCACACACGTGTGCCTTCATGTGGGTATGAATGCATGTGTATTGTGTATATGTGACCTGTGGAGACCAGAGATCAGTACTGAATGTCATTCCTCAGGCACCATGCACATTTTTGGGGGGACAAGGTCTCTCATAGACTTGAAGCTTGCCAACTAGGCTGGGCTCGCTGGCCAGCGAGCTCCAGGGATATGTCACCTGCTCAGCTACCTCACGTCAGGTAGCATTATCTCAAAAATTAGGCTTTACATAAATCATGTTACTTTGCATGAGGTACTTGCTACATTTAGTGGGATAAATAATTCCAGTAAATGCCAAATGCCAAAATAATCTTGGCGTTAATCCTAATATAATGATTCAAGCCATTGAGTCACTCACTAATCCAGATTGCTGGAATGCCCGTTGTGGTATTCTTTGAATATTTCTTACAAATAGCAATGAATAAATTCCATGGCTCTATCAACCTCAAGATCAACACAGGATCCAAGACAGGAATTTTGGAAATTTTATCCAACCTTCCCTCTAAAGTCTTAGAAAATTCTACAATTTAGCAAAATCACCTCAACTGTCCAATCAAAGACTATATCTATGTAGTCATTAACCCTTCAGAAGTCTATTTGCTGACTTGCTGTATCAGTTATTTGTTCTTGTTGCTGGAATCAAATGCCTGAGAATAGCAACTTAGAGAAAGAATGGATCTCTGTGGCTCACTGTTTGGGAAGCATGCCAGTAGGAGTTTCAGGTGGCTGGTCACATTGTATCTGCAGTAAGAAGCAGAGAGAGACCAATGCTGATATTCAGCTGATTGTCTCCTTTTTATACAGTCCAGGATCCCAGCCTGTGGAATAGGACCATCCATGGCTAGGTGGGTCCTCCTTCCTCCTTAACCTAATCTAGACAATCGCTCACCTGCTTGCCTAATGTTTGCCACCTAGGCAACAGGGTCCAATTAAATTAACAACTGTATTAGTGAGAGTTCTCGAAAACAACAGAACCAATTGAGAGTATTTAGAGTAGCTTACAAACTGTGGTTCAAGTATTTCAACAATGGCTGTCTCCTGATGGAAAGGCCAAGGATCTGATAGTTGTTGAATCCCCTAGATTGGATGCCTCAGTAGTCCAGTTCTAATGCTAGAATCCCACGTAGGTCCTAGAGAGCTGCCAGTCCTCAGTCTGCCTTGGAATCCCAAAGATGTAGGTTCTAATACAAGCAGAGAAATATCTCAGCAACAAGGTAGATGAACTTGCCAGTGAGAGTGAGGGTGAGCAGGCAAAAGACAAACACTCCTTATTCCATGTTCTTTTTTATGAGGGCTTCCACCAGAAGGTGAGGTCCAGATTTAGGATGGGTCTTCTAACCTCAGATAATCCAATCAGGAAAAACCCTCAAAGGCATGCCCTGCTGCTTAGGTTTTAGTTGATTCCAGATTCAGTCGCGCTACCAAGATCAGCCATCACAGCAATATTACCTGTAATGGGGCCCCAGACCTTAGTGGGTCCTGAGACCTTAACACAACTGACTCCATGAGGGAAGTGCCATTCAGACTGTAAGACTCAGCACGTAGACAGCACTACCTGCCAAAACTAAAACAAAGGCCTAACCTATCAAAGTCCACATAGTTCTGGGTAAGTCTCAAAACATACTAACTTTGCTTTTTAGCTTCTGTAGTTTCATTTCTGGATAACTGTACTTGTTAATTGAAGTATGTCAACCCAGAATATGGTTTTTGTTCTTAAAAGCTCATCCTGAGAAAGGTTCTGGGCTACACTGGGATCTCAAACACTCAGAGTAGTCACAGACTGACTGATAGACTTTCTATTCGCCTAAACCTGTGTCCCAGCAGGCTTCTCTGGTGAATACCCCACAGCATTAGCCATCCTTTCTTCTTGATTGTTTGAAAAATTCCTGGTTCTTCTAACTCTCTGTCTACTAATTTCCTGCTTCCACTGTGATTTCCTCATGCTTTTAAAAAACTTTAAATATTGTGATCCCCAGTATTCTGATTTTATTCCTTTGCCCTTCTTACCTCTCCCACACATTCAATCTACATGACCTCTTCTGAGTGGGAAAGTACAGGGCATGGTTCAGCAACCTGAGACTCTTCTGGGCTTGGGTTATATATAATCTCATCATCTAATAATGCACTAGGTGGCCTTATTCCTTTACCTACTTGTACTGTGGACTCTCTCAACAATATACTTAGCAACCTTGAACCCTCTATCTGCATCATCTTCACAACCCTCTATAAACAATGGGATACTTTCTCCTCTCCAGATAACAATCAAACTTAGATGGTGTCTGCTGAAATAGATCCCCAGTGTTTGTAGGTATGACAAATGGAGATGCCAATCTGTCCCAAACCAGTTTAGAGTACATATGTAATGAGGCAAAACTGTGGCCTTAAGTGAACTTTTAGGGAGAATTTCCTATTTTTCCATCTTGCCCTTATGCCTAATTGGACATGTATATGACTAAAATCAGATGCAATATGGGAAGGAACATGTGGAGTAGGAAAATTATTGTATGACATAATGTACCCATCAAAATGCAGACTATTGCCTATGCTTCACTCCTTAGCAGTCAAACTCCCCCTTCTCTTTAAATCCATAAAAGGAATCCCTAAAGAATAATGTGGCCCTTAAGTATCTCCACTCATATGGTCTGCTGCTCTTCTCTGATGTATTCTGATCTGTTCTATTGCTTTGCTTAAAATAAAGTTTCTTTGGTACTTTTGCAAATCTGCATGAGCCTTTGTTTCAATTCCTTGAAGAGGAGGGCAAGAACCGGGATACATCCAGCCCAGACCCTCACCACCGTAACACGACCACTTGCGTATTTCCTATATTTGATGTCACTTAAAGCTGAGCCCTCTTAGGAGCCTTCCAGATTTCCAGACACAGTAGCTGGCTGACTTCTGTATGCCTCCACCCCTACACATTCCCAAGATACCATCCAAATCTGAACTCAGGACCTTCTCCAGAAATCCTCCCTAACTTCCCACCGTTGCCTCAATACAGACAGTTCTTGTTTCTCTCCTGAGCAGAATTCCCAGCCACCCGATGGCTGCAGCCATATTTCCCAGGCTCATCTCAAACACACTTTCCTCTATGAATCTCCATCACTTTCAGCATACATCTAGTTCAAGGTGAGCAAACCTCTTTCTTAAAGGGCCAAAATAAATAAAGAAATAAATATTTTAGGCTTTTGAGTTAAGCATCAAAATTAAAGTTACTATACAGGTACTCATGTAAATGTATAAAAGAGTTATTGTAAACAATGAAATCTATTTTTTGGTGCTCAAGGTACATGTGCATCTGCGTGACACTCCCTCGCTGTTCTCATTTCTTGCCTCGCTCTGTCTCCCACTCCCTGCCCAGCTTTTTGGGTTGTGGTCCATGCTGTTTTCTGCCTCTCCGCTTTGCTTGTTTCTCTCCCTCGGCCAGCCACACTTCTCTCTTCTCCAAGTCCGTACTCATCTGCTACTCAACTCCAGGACTCTTTGTCCTGGGAGAACCCACATGCTTTCCTGCCTTTCTTGGTAATGTACAGGTTCCCTCCTAGCTCCTACAATTCTTGTATCTGTTTCCTTAATCTTCTGCCTCACTTGGTAGCATAACTGTTGGTTTTGGTTGGTAGCCTACACCACCTGTGAATTCCTTGATGAGTAAACCTAGATCAGACTTTTCCTATATCTTCAATAATTAGCACAGGGCTTCAGCCAAAGCTCACATTTAATAAATGGTGACTATTATGCTATTACCACATTATTCATCTTCCTTCATGTCCAAAGAGTATTATGTCGTAAATAAATTTTCTGAGATACTAGTATTCTTTCCAGCCCATGAAACAGTGTCAATGGCGTATTTCAGGTCGAGGGAGGTCTTTCTATTTTTTAGTCTGAGACTTTATTTTATAGACGGCCAGTTCCTTTAGGCAGTGCATAGCTCTAATAATAGCAAGGCCAAGGACTCACCAGCCATTGAACTGCTGTTGACTGACAAGTTGTGTCTCCATCCCAGCTGGCTTTTTCTCAGATCCCTTCCATTTGTCACAAGAATCTGTAGATGCCAGACACAGAAATCCATCACCCATGGCTAGGGGAAAGTGTTCAACAAATAGGCCTGTAATGGGGAGATAAAGGGCAAGCTCCATAGCAAGTATATAACATATGTAAAGGGAATTATAACCTACATAATATAAAATAAACATACGGAAGCCGAGAAAACAGTTTGTCCCTGATGTCAACCATTAAAGGCAGCCATTGACTAAAAAAAAGAGTGGACAAATGGATAATAACCTTTTTTTCCCTATAATTTTCCTCACTGCTATAATTCTGTTCTTGAAACTTAATTTCTCAGTTTTTCCTACTATTTAGCTTCTGTCTACAGCATTCTTTCAGGCCTCTGAAACTTTTTGCAAATGTTACTTTAAGTTATTACTCGATGCTCCATGGAGTGACTTTATACCATGATTGGAATTATCATTGATCCACTGATGGAAACGTGGCATCCAAATTAAAAGAAAACCCAAAAGCCTTCTTGAGTTTTCCAGCCCTCTGATTCGGATTCACACATTGTTCAAATTTACTTCTTTTTATATTGCCATAAGCAAGAAATTGCTTATACAATTAGAAATAGGGCTAGAATAAATGAGGTGCTAATTTCATTTATCCCTTTGTTTTTCCAGAGAACAAAATGGGGACCCAGGAGCTGCCAATTTACCCTGGAGGCCACTGTCAGGATTCCACTGCAGTCAACACAGGACTCTTTCCAAGAAATGAAGTCCAGAGACATGCTGACCCAGGGAGAGGCAGCAAGCTACCAGCATGCTGAGCATTTTCCTATCAGCATCATTCATGTCTAACATGCTCTTCTGTGAACCCTCACCTCTCCTTACAACCTCACCCAAATATTGTACTCTATGAATAAATATGTGGAAATAAACACTTGCCATTTACTCTGTGTATATATGAGAAGAAATACCTCATTAAATCCAGCTCATTTATGTTTGGATTTAGCTATAGTTTACCAGTGAATAAAATGTTTTTTTAGATAAGGTCTTGTAGTGCTACACTGCTGTATGGGCTCACCAAGAATGACAAGGAAGCATATTAATTGGTGCAAGCCCTGCCAGACCTCAGCAGAGGGAACCACAGTTATGGCCAATGCCATACTCGACAGTGGAACCCCCAGCATCTGAGTTCAGGTGTTTTTATTCAAACAGAACTCCCCAGGTACAGATCATAAAAAACATCCTCCACAGAAATCTAACACCTGTAGACAATACAAAATGCCAAGGCCTATATATCCCTTTTCCCAACAGTGCACAAAACAATTATTTTGTACAGAGCTAAAAATAAACATCCACAACAAGGTCTCTTGCAGCCCAGGCTAGCCTCCAACTTACTGAGAAATTCAATCTGACCTTGAACTCTTGGTCCTCCTGCCTCCATCTCACAGGCATGCACTACTACACCCTGTTTATGTGCTTCGGTGGCTTAACCTCAGGGTCTCATGCATGCTATGCAAGCAGTCTACCTATAGAGCTACCTGCCTACTGAACCCTCATGGATATTTTAAAGAAAGAAATAACCACAGAGAGAATAGAAAGAGAGAGAAATAAAGACTTGAATAAGAGGGGAAGTCCACTTGGGCTTAAATACCTGTGAACAACAATGAAGAAGTTTTCATCTGCATTCTATTTTTGAACAAGGGTGTAAGGAAGAGTAAAGACATAACAGCCCCCACATACATACTACATACACATTATAGACATACTATTCACATTTACTTGTCGTGGCCACCAGGTTTCCTGAGTGGCAATGTGTCTATATGTTTCCTTTCTAGGAATGCAAGCAGTTCTGTTCAATATGCTTACCGGGAGCAGGAGATGGCTTTACAGTGTATTAAATTCTAATCTTGACTTTGGAATGAAAATTGATGTCAGTTTCACCCACCCCATCAAGCTGTTTTCCAAACGCTAAACTCCTCTGTCTTTGAGCAACCCTTTCTTACCTCATCTGTCACTGTCCTTTCATTGTTAGAGATGCTTTGTACAGAGCCAACGTAACATTAAAATAAACCCCTTCCTGTCATACCTGCTGGCTCCCCACAGCAGTACTTGCTTGGTTGTTAAGGACCTATGAACTCAGAGGAATCCTTGAAATAATTGCCAGGGATAACAATGGCCTGCTTATTTTCTTGGCAAAACATCGTAGAGAAAGAGAGCAATGCCCGGCTTAGCTTTATCATCATCTCCCAATGGACACAGTATAAGATTTCTTCCCAGAGGCTTCCCATCTCCAGGAAGTAGTTCCACTGTGGTGTGGCCAGCAGTGCAGCCCCAGGCAAGGAAGCTGTATGGTATGGGTCTACAGGCCCATGCAGTCCTTGTTCAGAGGACTAAGAGCCAGCAGGAACTTACAGAATTCCTGTGAGCACACAACAGAGGGCATAACTCAGTTTATTGCTGTAATGGGTCACATTTATAGTGAAAGGAAGGGTCTCCTGTATCCAGGGACATCAAAGGAAACTCATTGGTGCAGGTACAGCAGCCCCATTTGCTTGTTGGGGCTCTAAGCCTGGACCTAGATATTTTCCTGGAGACCAGCGGGAGAGACCTTATATGGTCACATAGGGAGAGATTAGTTACAGCTCCAGGTAAACAATTTGCCAGGTCTCATACCTTCCAGGGGGTGGTGTCTTGCTGTGAAGGCAGGTGGTATGGCTTGTGGTTTGTCAGAGCAGCAGTGAAGGAACAGCCTTCTGCTTTCAGAAATGTGAATTCCTGGGTTCCAAGCGTGCTTCTACTTTTCTTCGGCCCCAGGACAGCCCCACAGTAGTTGCCACTACTATCCTAGTACTCTGGAATTGGAGGCAGGAGAATCAGGAGCTCAGTGTTGGCCTTAATTACATAGTAAGACAGAGGCCAGCCTGGAATACATGAGGCTTAGTCCCTAGTACCCACACAGTGGCTCACAGACATCCATCATTTCACTTACAGAAAATCCACTGCCTTCTTCAAACTTCCACAGGCACTGCACACATGTGGTATACATATATACGCGCAGGTAAACACTCACACACATAAATAAAATAAATGACATTAAAAAAGAAAAGAGCAAATATATGAAGAAGAAAATCTTAGATGATGATTAATTACTGAGAGGGTGCTGAAAAAACGGTGATCTAGAGATTGGGGACAGGGTCAGGGAAGGTCTCTGAAGATCGTTCGAGCAGAGCTTTGGAAGAAAGAGAAGCTGGCTATGGGAAGATCTTAGATCGGTGAATTTCAGGCAAAGGGAGTACACAGATTCTAAGACCAGAATCAACTAGAACAGTGGTTCTCAACCTGTGGGTCTCAACCCCGTTGGGGGATCAAATGACCTTTTCACAGGGGTCACCTAACACTATCTGCATGTCAGATGTATTATGCTACAATTTATAACAGTAGCAAAATTACATTTATGAAGTGGTAACAAAAGTAATTTTATGGTTGGGGCGTCAGTACAACATGAAGAACTGTATTAAAGGATCACAGCATTAGGAAGGCTGAGAACCGCTGCTCTAGAACATTTGAGAGAAAGAAAAAGGAGTAAGTGCTTGGCATTATTGTTAATTTTTAATGAAGGTCATTTCATACAATACTTCTAATAATTTTGTATAGGAAAGAAATTCCCACTCCTGGCTCCATATTAGGGCTCAAAGTACACTTGGCATTTGAAGCTTTTTGGATATAGTCAATCTGTAATCCCTATCTCCGCTGAGCTGCTAGTCTGGGAAACTGCTCATACATCACGTGCTAGTTAGCTTTTTGTCCTTGACACGAGCTGGAGTCATCCGTCAAGAGGGAACCTCAGGTGAGAAAATGTCTCCAGTGGCCTGTGGTGCATTTTCTTGATTACTAACTGATGCGGGAGGGCCCCAGCTCACTGTGGGAGGTGCCACCCCAGGGCATGGGATCTTGGGTGCTGTAAAAGAGCAAGATGAGCAAACAATGAGGCGCAAGCTCGTAGGCAATGTTCCTTCACGGCCTCTGTCGAGGTTCCTGCCTTGAGTTCCTGCCCCGCCTGCATTTGTGATGGGCTACGATGGTAAGCCGAAACAAACCTTTTTCTCCCCAGGTTGCCTATGGGCGTGGTGTTTATCACAGCAATAGAAAGCAGCCTGTGCTTCTTAGCTAGGGTGATTGTGTTTTCAAATCTGAGGGGTCGATGAGACATGCTCACTTACCGGGCCAAGGTTACCTGATACAGCTGTCAAGAAATGAACACAGGCCAGTTCGAGGCTCCACACCAACCAAATGTACTATGGAAATTTTATTGAGAGTATCGGACTTTTTATACCTTTATCAGAAACAGAATGTAGTGACGATTTGCCAGGATCAATTGATAGTTGCCAGGATGCAACGATGCCTGAAAGCTATTCAGAATATATAAGATTAGTGTCCAATTGTCCTTTCAAGTTTTTGTGCTTCCTTGACTACTAAGAGAATGTGCAAAGAAACACAAAATGACCTGAAACGCTCCACTATCTGAAGGAGATTTACATCAGTCTCTTCAGGAACTGTAAGCACACGGTGCCTGCAGGAACCATGGGCTCTTATCTGAGAAGCCTAAGACTCATGCTTCTCAAGGCAGCTGGATCAGGTCATCTCCATGGTTCCCTGAAAGAAGGCACCTCTCTGAAAGAGAGGGCTCCAGCCTGCTGACCGTCCTTAAAGCTGATTCCATCACAGGGAAGCCCCCTTTCCTCACCCCTTCATCACCTGATGATCCAGGACTTCCCCCAGTACAGTAGCAGCCGGAAGCCAATATGGGAGGCAAGTCACTGGGCCCTTGAAATGCGTTAGAGAGATGTGGGAATTGAATTTTTAATTCAACTTAAAAAATTTAAATATAAACAGCCGCATGTGGCTAGTAGCTACTGCCTTCCACCATTCAATTCTGCACCATGCAAGTCGCACATTTCATGTGTGCATGTATGCACATGTGTGGGTGTATGTGTGACATGGAATTCTCATTGAGGTCAGGGGAAAGCCTTAGTTCTCACCTTCTTGGAGGCAGGGTTGCTTCTTTGTTTTTTGCCACTGTGTAAGAAAGCCTAGCTGACCCTTATGCTTCTGGGAATTTTCCCCTCTCCCATCTCATTGCAGGAGCACTAGGTTTACAGATGTGTGTTACCATGCATGGCTTTTTAAAACTTGCTTGAGGGTGGATTTGAACTCAGTTCCTTAAGCTTGTGTAGCTAGCACCTTATGCACTGGGCTATCTCCCCAGCCTGAGTTATACATTTCTTAACAGCTTTGCCGTGTTTTTCAATTCCTTTCTGCCTCTCTTAACATTTGAGTGCCTTTTTCAGGATTGGTTAGTTTGCATCTTCCCAAAGTAAAAGCCAAAGGGCACCTTCTTGAGCTCTATTACATCTAAATGTAGGGATGTGACATGCAAGCACTTGCTGGGCTCCATCCTGATGACATGACTTATTCCTCTGGTTTTCCAAAGTCCTAGAGGGTTAGTCAAAGGCTCCAGACCATACCCAAATATGGATGGTGCAAGCTACAAAGCCTGGACCCAGGGACAACAGCTGTCTTGTAGCCACTGGAGAAAGGCTCACTAAATAATTGACCATTGTTCCTAACCAAACAGTTAAAGCTTTACTCTCGAGCTATTAAGAGATAAAGCATGCTGCTGACTATCCTTCAATAAACTGCACCAATGCTTAAAGTGGTAAAGATATTTCTGATGTCCACAGCTATGGAGTCTGACAGTAGCAAAATACCCACTCTGAGCTTTGTGTAAAGTGGAGAGAATGATACATCAATCAGATAGGCTAGGTTTAGCTGCAGTAACAACCAGTCCAGAATCTCAGGGCCTTGTGACCTCACAGCCTATTTTCTATCTGTGTCCCATACGCTGGTTGTGGTACACTGGCTACAGTATTCAGTGCCCATCTCCATTTCAAGATTCAAACTCTTAGAGCAGCCCCACCCATCACATGGATGGTGTCATAGAAGAGAGCAGAGAATTGCAGTGACCCGTAGCCTGGCTCATCAATGTCTTTAAGGACTCAGGAGTAGAAGTGAATCATGTGACCAAAATTAAGTTCAATGGAACTGGGACAGTATATAGGCTACTTTGAACAAAAATACACCCTATATACTATTCTATAACTTTTACAAGCAGCTGACATTACTTCTTTGTCAGTTTTCTACCAATCAGTAGACGAATGCCTTTTATGTACATTTTCTTAGCTGAGATTTGCATTGTGCCAGTTTTGTTTAGCTTCTTACTTTACAGGAGAGAATAAGACGGCTTAGTAAGGCTGGGTACGTTGCCCTGATACCACTGTTAGTCTGTGATAGAGACAGAATTCAGATATAGTTCTCTTTAATTTTGCATGCTTGTGATGTAAGGGGAATCTTCCTGAGAAAGAGCAGAAAAATAACCCAGATGTTTGCAAAAATTCCAAACAGAACAAGACCAAACCCTCCTTACGTTTATGGTTAAATACTCTGAAGAACAAATATCTCCATCTTCCATTTTTCAAGATTATGAAACCTAAGTCATTGTTCTCTGAAACTCTGTTCTTTGCTGAAAATTATTTTAGGATTGTACCTTAGCTGACACAATAATGCTTCTTTAATAACAAAATTATTCAGGTAACTAAAATATTAATTCACCATTGCATTTATGCTTTTTCTTTTTCTTATAAAAATCTCTCTTCTCCCCTTAGAGCAAGCAGCAAAATGTTTGGATGTGTTACCCCTCCACACACTTGGAGACTTAATAAATCCGTGCATACTCTAGATGAAGTTTCTCAGAATTAGTTTGTACCAATGGGTTCCAGTCTGCTGATGCTGGATTCCTTGCTCTTTTTTAATCTTATTACGGAAGGCTTAGGAGTGATTCCTTATTTTTATTTCTGCAGTTTATTTTGTACAGCAGAGTTTAAAGTGTAATTGTGATATATTCCCTCCACCCCGCCTCTGCTCTCCCAATGCTCACATCACACTCGGAAAAAGAGTGCAAGGCTTGGAGAGCTTGGAAATGAACGCTGGTCTATTTCCTCTGCTGCCATCACCCTGACAGAAGTCATTTTTCTCTTGCATGTGTTTTATTACCTGGAGACTTTCATTTATCCTTACCTGGAACTGGTCTTCAGAACGAAGGGAGCTTTTTCGGCTCTGATTCTTCTGTTCCAATAGAAGGGGAGCAGGGAAAAGAGGTTCCCAAATGGGTAGATCAGCAACGTTTTGCAAGAAACTCCAAATGACCAGGAAAGCAATGGCATTCCTAATAACAGCCACATGACTAGGACACTTTCATATGCGTCAGGGCCTCCCTCCTGCCTAGTTTGAGTGTACAGATGACTGTGATAACCAAGCAGATCAGTGTTTAATTCACAAATGTGTACAATACTCCTCAATAACACTTTAATTAACTAAATCTGTTCTTGATGGTAGCCTTTGGGTTAATATAGCACACAGGGAAATGTGTCAATCACCGGAACTAGGGAACTTACTAGTCAAAGAGTATAGACTACCAGGTCCTCCAGGAGACAATTTGATTTCCAGCTGGCCAACTTCACAGGCCAGTGGTGCCTGAAGCCATGGGCAAGGGGCCTTCAAGCATTACGTGCTGGCTAAGCACTCATTTCAGAGGTCCCCATGGGGGCTGGCCTCACTGAGCCTGATTAAACAGAAGCCTTGGGGTTCAAGGAGGGGAGCCACATGGGGGAGGAGTCCTAAACCCAGCTTCTGAAAGGCCCTTCCGGTGTGTCCCCAGGGACCACACCAGCTGAGGCTTTCTGTCAGGCTTGTAGAGCAAATAACTCACACAACTAATTAAGAATAGCCGTGAATAATTAACATCTGTGCTACCAGACTGCTCTGCCTGGGGACCATTAAGAAGCACAGCCGAAAGTGAATGTACACAATGTGTCCTGGATGTTGCAAGGAGGAATGAATCCCCTTTTGTCTCCCTGGCAGATGCATTTCATGCACTCTAGGGAAGGTCTGGGTAGAGGGGCGGTCTTGCCTGGTCACCCGGGAAGCGAAGCAGAGGGAATCTCCATTTGTGGCTTTATGATGCTTGTCCCACCTGCCCTGTGTCTGTATCTCTCCTGCTGTCTCTCTCCTACTTCTTGCCTGGGATCGCTTCCCAAGGGAACAAGTCACAGACTACACACACACACACACACACACACACACACACACACATACATACATACCTCTGAGGGTATGACTTGTAAGCACAGATGAGATCAGATCCATTCCTGGGAAAACTGGATGGGGGATAAAAGACTGGAAAGTCCTTTATAATCTACATTACACCAAAAGTTGAAATTAAGGCAGACTGCCACGAAATTGGATTCAGTCTGAAATTTCCTTGTTGTATAGAATCTATACTGGCCACTTAATTAGAATGACCCCCCCAAAACACACCTTTAGAGCTGGCCTGAAATTCACTAACTCACAGAAATCCACATGCCTCTGCTTTCCCAGTGTTGAGATTAAAGGCATACACCACCATACCCAGCTGAATGATCTCCAATTTAACTCAAACTTAATTTTTAATTTTTAAGACATTACTGTTTTATCTACTTTTTATTTCAAAGTTACCTTTCTTTTTTTATAAGTGTATTAACTCACATTTTATATTTTATAATATGAAACAAAGAAATAAAAAAAGACCATATAAAAGTGCAGAGAATGACATAATGTGTAATTTAGCTTAGATGTGGAAATAGTGCACAGGATGAAGGTAGCAGACTCTAAAGCTGAGGCCAGAAATTGTGTTCCCTACAGAGTCCTCTGCAGCTTTTCCATTTTGTATCATGCCCATCTGTTACTGAAACAAACAAATAAATAGTTTAAAAATTTTTTGTGCAGGGTGGAGGTGGTGCACATCTTTAATCCCAGTACTCAGGAGCCAGAAGCAGGTGGATCTCTGGGAGTTTGAGGCCAGTCTGGTCTACAGAGTGAGTTGCAAGACAGCAGAGAAACCCTGTCTCAAAAAACAAACAAAAAGAAAGGAAGGAAGGAAGGAAGGAAGGAAGGAAGGAAGGAAGGGAGAGAAAGAGAGAAAAAAATAAAAAGAAAAAAATTTGTTTTGTTACAACACACAGAAATATATGGCACAGGTTGGTTAACCATTTCTCCTTTCAGGCTCCATCCCCAGCAATAGGTTGGGATCTAATCTGAATCAGTAGTCTCCAGCTTGGCTGTGTGTGGGAATGATATAACTAGATGCACACATACACATGTCAACATTTCCTCTCTGGGGAAGATAGCTTAGAATTAGACAAGCACAGGGGATAGTTTAGCAACGTAGGACTTCACTTGGCCTGGGTCATACACGTCCCTTTCCTAACTGTACTTAGCCCACCTGCATCAAGCTGCACATCCACTTCACTCAAAACAGTGGAATAAGTTTCTCCTTCCATTTGACAACCATTGGATATGAAGTTTCTATTCAAGCATATTCCCAGCTGTCTAGGTATGAGAACAACAGGGCTGACCCAGCCTTAACTAGTTTGGGATGCATGTGCAACAAGGAGCACAGTGTGCTCTAGGTGAATTTATAGGAAGGGGTCTCCTATTTACTATCTTATGCCCATGCATATTTGAGAAGACGTAAGTACACATGATGAAAACTAGATTCTTTATGGAAGGGACACATACAGTAAATAGAAGGCTACATAACTCAAGTGTGCTCAATCAAACCCTTGATTTGGGAACCTTACTTGTTATAGTCATTAGCAACCAAACCCACCCCATTTTGAGACACCGTAGGAGAAAGAAGTCCCAAGCAAAAACCTAGGGATCTTGAATATTCTTATCAGGCCGACTGTCACTTTTGAAAGTGTATTTCTGGTCTACTTCTTTGCTTTTTAAGAAAATATGTTTGTTGCTTTCAATCTGTATTTATTTATTTTCTTGAATAAGAGACCAAGGACTTAGAAACACCTAGTCCAGACATCTCCCTCCACTCACACTTTCTCACTTTTTCTCTGTATAGTCTCATGTATGTTGTATGTGTTTGTGTGGGAGCAGGTGTGTATGTATGCTTATGTATATGTGAACAATGTGTATCTTCTAAATCAGTTCTAGAAATCACAGTGCAAAGCCATACCTTCATTTTTAGTAGCTATTTCATTAAAGGCAATCTTAGTGGCAAATAATTCAACTATTTTTCAAATTAATGGAAACCAAAGGAAGATAATTCATTTGAAAATGTCAAGCTGCTTAAATAAACATCCAACACCTACTGGCCTGAAGAGCCAAAGTTTTGCCTCTCATTCCTTCCACAGGCAAAGCTCGTCTTCACCATATGGCCACAAAGTGAGTCAAGAACTTTGTGTTTCTTTAGCAAATGGCTGACCCAAGCCTTGAATCCTCTGCTGGATGCTGTTCAGTTGGGCAGTCAACAAGCCAAGAACGAGAGAGTCTGTAAGAGCCCTCCGGAGCATAACGAGCATGAGGTTGTCACTACTTCTGTGTGGATTCCATTGGCCAGCACTCAGTCATGTGACATTACTTACCTGCAGAGGAGTCTGGGAATGATAACATAACTACACCCAGGAAGAAGAAGGAAGCAATGGGTACAGGGAAGTACTGCAAGGGACCTCTGTCATAGCAGCAAATATAGACATTCAGGCTAGGTTAAATAGGGATGCAGTGACATTTAGGAATCCTCCCATCTTAGCAAGGGTCTCTCTCTCTCTCTTTCTTTCTCTCTCTCTCTCTCTCTCTCTCTCTCTCTTTCTCGACCTGTCTCCCTCCTCCTCACCCTCCCTCCCGATGTACATGGCACATGCTGGACTACAATGTCTGTCTTTAACTCTTTCCGAAAAACTAGGTCATTCTTCCTTCTTCCTCTCCTGTGTAGACTTAAGGTAGACTCTGTTATTTTGTCTGTCAGATGAAAAGAGTACCTGGCTCTTAAATTAACTATTTAATTCTAGTTATAAATGCACCAAGTAAAAGTTTAGCTTTGCAGAGGCTGTGGTAAGAGTCCTGACTTAACTAACATGGTTTCTCTAAAACGTATCATTCAGGCTAAAATCTGACCAAAAGCACAGCAAACAGCAGAGAGAACTCCATGCAGAACAAATAGCTTGTTTACATTGGTTGCCATGGGAAAGGGAGTGGTATTAATCAGGCAAAATATTACAGAGATGCACAGCAAGAAGAAACTTAGTAGACCTTAATAAAAATTTTCTAGTCTTTCGTCATGATCTTAGACGCCATGTCTATTTATTTAAATATGTATTCCTTAGAATAAGGACCATTTTAGCGCTCAGACTTTTGTCGCAGAAATTAGCTAGGGAAGCGTGATTGCTAAGGCAGAATAGTTCTGGCCGTGACTGACAATACACACAGAAGTGGAAAATCCTAGCCAAGCCCAAGTTACGCATTAATACGCAACAGCCGCACAGCCCTCTCTTCTTTTGTTTAGTTTATTTGTGCTGTCAGAAGAGCGAAATGAAGTCATTCAGAGGGTTTTTTATTAAGGCATAATTGCATTCAAATTGATAAATGCTGCAATTATTAGGCAGACACTGGGCTGAGGCGCGCCCACTTAGTCTATGGGAAGGTTGTGTTTGGTGTGTTTTCCAAGGCTGGTCACTGGTTGACACGTTATCAGCACTCATTCCCTTTGTCTCATCACCACCACCACAGTGGATTTCTTTGTCCTGGGTGGAAAGTCAGCAGGCAGAAATGTGTTGCTAACGATGTGTTGGCAGGACGTTTCCTTCGTTGCAAAACACAGCCTGGATATTAGCAGGTCCTCTTATCAAGCACATGGTTCGGTTTTTAAAAGCTGTTCTGCTGAATTTCTCAACCCTAATAATGAGGCTTCAAACTCAAAGTGCAAAATCAAGGGAATTAAATCAACACTCACTGTATGCTCCTTTGGCCATTTGCGGTGGGAAAAGGAAACACAGCCGTCAGTAAGTTTGTAGACTTCAGCGGAAGTGAGCATAAGCAGACTGCAAAGTAACACGTGCTATAAATGCTATGCAAACCACTCTGGAGCATCCTGCTTCCGGTCGTCTAGCAATCACTTTGTCAAATGCAGCCACAGATCTGGGCCTTACAGGGTTTACGGCATTAAGCAACTTACTTCAGTCTCTGGGCCCTCTGTCAGTGAATGTCTTACTTATGTCAGATTCTCTAAGCTTGTTTTATTAAAGAGTAATTGAGGAACTCCAGAGTGTTTCGTGCAATTTCTAGCTCTTAATAAAAGTCCTTCAGGGCATCCTACCTCTTTCTACTGGACTATTTCCTATGGGTAGATTCAGGGCACGATAGAATTGTTGCCTTCAGTTTGGGACCCACAGGTGACTCCATCAGGCTCCAGTAGGCACTCCCAATCTGATGATCAGATAGGTGGCCCTGACCAAATAAAATGGGTCATATCTAAAGCCAAAAGTCATAAATTGAGAAAAGAGACAGGCAGGAGGAGGAAGTTGGATAGAGATTAGGAGATAAAAAGGAAGAGTAAATGGAATGCATTGTGTGTGTGTGTGTGTGTGTGTGAACATATATGTGTGTGTGTATATATATATATATATATATATATATAATTTCATGCATATATGTGCATGAAATTGTCAAAGAACTAACTTAATAAAAAAAAACAATAAAGTGATGCTGTGTAACAGAGTCTCCTAACAAAACAATGACTCCAGGTATTCACTCAATAAAATGCAGTTTTGAAATAGCAATAGGTACGCGGAGGTAAACATAAAAAGAAACACAAATGTCATAGTCCCTGTCTTTGAATAATTTATTGCACGTTCTGGGGAACATAGCTAAGTGGCCATAAGTGCCACAGCAGGAAGTATGTAACTAAGTGACAAATTGATATTATAGACAAGAAATATTATATTTCTTGAAACTTAGATCTTTCTTAAAATAAGGTGTTCCTTCAACCTCCCAGGATTAACTTGACTGATTTGTATTATAACACTGATTAAATAGGGGCAAACAGAAAGCACATTTAAGATCTTTATTACTTTTAAGCATCTTTGAAACAAAAGCAAATAAAGAAATGAAGTGCAAGCTACAAAATCGATAAACTCAAATACATAGAGCTCACTGTATTCAAGAACACAGCTTGCTGAAACCAAATAGTCCTTTAGAAGATTTGGTATGGGGAAGTAGGGAGGGAACTGGGGTCAGACAAGGCTTTCTTACAGAGCAAGAGTTTGAAGCAGGCCACAATAGTGCACATTCTCCCCCTGGAGTAACTTGGTTATCTGGGAACCGAAGTAGATGGCACATTAGAGCCTTAGCGTAGGAAGAGGAAAACTATACAGGGGAATTACAAAATTAAGAGAAATTTCAAACTTGGGTGTATATGCGCTTATTTGAAGTCACAAGTAGGGTTCATTTAAGGGAGAGGAGAAGAGCCTGCCACAGGAGGGGAGAGAGAGAAGGCTGCCCCATGTTCATCTGTCCAGTGTCTTCCCTCTTTTCCCTCAGAGCGGGCTCCAGGCCCATCATTACTCCACAGTGATCAGTCAGTAGAGATGTTTGTTGAACTAACCAGATTGTTTCTCCAGAGATTTTTTTTGTTATTATTGTTTTGTTTTGTTGAAACTTAATCAGAGATTCAGTTTTACAGGAGTCTGGTCCCAGAGTTTCAGGAGTCTGGCCCTGGTCTTATGGGAGTCTGGCCCTGTAACTTTATGATATGATCCACAAGGAAAGGAGCCCAGCGTCCACTGCCAAGGCAAACCAGAACTTGTTTTAAATTCTCTTGGTAAAATCAATTTAGCCTGAACTAGCCACAAATACATTGAATTAACAAAAATAGAATTCTAAGTGGTATGCATATGAGTGGGGGCTCTACATGTCCTCTGGGAAGAAATTGGGTTTGGTGTGTCTTGCAGGGGACACTCTTAAGGAAGACAGCGACAGCTGAGCACAGTTTGGATGAAATGTAAAAGCAGAAAGCCCTGCCCTGTCCCAACACCGGCCTAACCAAAGGGGGACTTTGATGAATTTAGAAATTAGTCATCCCGAGTGGTGCGTGGGAACAGGGAGGCTTTTATCACAGGTGTGAACTGGAAGTTATGAGAGAAATAAGTTCCGATGAAAAGAGCTGTGACTGTAATTAGGAAACATGTGTTTGCTGTTTGAAATTTTCTAAGAGTAGATCTTAAGTGTTCCTACTACAGAAAGGAATCGCAGGAAGTGTCAGATATGCTAATTATCTTCACCGTGCCAATCATTTCACAATGTATACAGATGCCAAAACAACTTGTTGGGGAGGGGAAATGTCTGTCTCAAAATTTAAGATAGAGAAAAATTGAGGAAGACACTCAACATAGACTTCTGGCCTCTACATCCTCCAGCCCACATGCACACACCACACACACACACATACACATACACACACACTCAGACACACACACACAAAACTCCACGTTATGTTTTACACTTTGAGAACACACAACTTTTATTTGTCAATTATGTTTCAGTAAAGGCAAAATTTTGAATAGATATATATTTTACATAATATTTGATTTTGCCAAGTGGCCCATGACTTAAAAATGGATACCAGTAGTATTCCCTATAATTGTTACATTATTCCTTCTTGGATAGGACCGGGGGACATTCATTCACACAAGAAGAACAGGGAAGGGTAAACTGAGAGTAAGAGAAAGGGAGGCTCTCAGGCAATTTATTCAGCCAAACACCAAGGAAGCAGCAAGGAACAACAAAATGTTTTTAGGTAAAAATAAGAAAGAGTCACTGGTTACCTTGTGTGACAATTGCCTAAATTTGAGAAACCTAGATGCAAATTACAGGAAAAAGGAGGGAGGAAGGGGGAGAAGAGCCAACAAAATCATGGAGATGGAAAGGATTCTGTCTATGAATGATTATGAGGTCAATAAATTCTTCTTTTAAAGAATAACTGTAAAACAGGACAAAGTTGGCAAAGGCAACTTTTTTTGGGGGGGAATAGAAATCAACTAGCAGGAATCAGGGCAAGAAGCCTGCATTAGTGATAAACTGCTGTCGTGGGGAGGGGAGCAGGGGTCTGCCACTCTCCTGCTGTGGCTTCACCTGAATGGGGAAGGGTGGTCTGAAGAAACGAACAGCTTTGTCACTGGAGGAGGCTGACTTGATTCAGAGTAGAGAGTGGAAATCTGTGCCAGTGGCAAATGTTTAAGCCCACAAATAAGCCACGCATGTGGTATTGCGGTCCCCAGTGGATGAGAAGCAGATGGAAAGACTAGCGAGAGTTTAATGGGGAAATGAGTCCTCCACTGAAATGTTTCCTAAATACTCTATAGATAAATCCAGGGCTATAGTTATGTGGCCAGCAGCTTACGTGTACCCACGATGGAGTATTGAGAGAGCTTGGTACACAGTAAATATATTGGATGGTTTTCAAATTGTACAAATATTGACTTCTTTCCATAAACAAATCCACCAGTGGAAGACATAAGCCCTACGGACCACAAGTGTTTCAACGCAATGCAGGGATCAGTCACTGGTGACTACAGGGTGTGCAAGCAAAACAATAGATGCTAAATTAAAGAAAAACTGAGGCGGTCATCAGGAGTTGAACACTATTGGCAGACCACCTGATTATGCAGCTTGCACACTGATAAACTACAAGAGCAACAAAGGAACAAATATAAAAACCAATGCAGAAAACAGATCCTGGAGTTGATACAAGGTAATACCTTACATGGCAGTTTCTAACAAGAACAACCACAAAATTTCCAAGAGCTGGAAGATCAGGAGAGAGGCATCATTTTCATGAAAATAAGCAGTCGACCAAAAGCATCTCTGTCTAGATGTTGAAATTAACAGTAAGGATTTCAAGAAACCACATTGACATACTCTAATGTCTAAAAGCAAACAAACTTAAAGAGGGAGAATAAAGTCATAAGCGACGATGACAGAACTTAAAAAAAAATGAGGAGTGTTATTAAAGAATTAAAGTCTAATAAGAAGACGCAAAGGTTAAAAACGATGTTTGGACTAAGATGAGGCTAAGGGCCGTACCCAGATGGCAAAAGAATGAGTGAACTTGAAAGTAGAAGGACAGAACCAATTCAGTGCAGAAGAGAAGTAAGTGATTGAAGGAAAAATTAGAATAAGAACTGCGGTGTGACTCAGCAGTTCCATCTCCGTGTGCACGCACAGAAGAAATGGATTCAGCATGCCAGAGATATCTGCATTCCATGTTCATTGCGACTTTAACACAAGAGCCAAGTCCTGGGATGAACCTAAGTGCCCACAACAAAGGAGTAAAGAGAGAAATGCTGTTCAAAGTTTTTTTTTTTTTTAAAAAAAGAAATCCTTTCATCTGTGATACAGATGAACACAGGGAGCACTCCGCTAAGTGAAATAAGCCAGGCAAGTGAAGACAAGTATTTCAGGATCTCACTTTTATGAGGAATCTAAAAAGCCAAACTCATAAGAGCATGGAGTGGAATGATGCTTACCCAGAGTATGAGGCCAGTACAGAGGCGGGGACGGGGTCTTCCATTTTGGTTGATAGAAACAAAATTTCAGTTAGGAAGAATGACACCAAGTTCTGGAAATGCCTCACATAGCATAGTAGCTGTAATTCATAGCAAAGCATTGTACACTTGAAAATTATGAGAGTAGGTAAGAGACTAGGATTCAATAATATATCAGAGTAATCACATAACCTGGTCAGGTGGGATTTATCACATGAATGCAAGGCTGGTTTGACCTGGGAGTACAATACCTCAATGGCTTTGAGGCTCAGCTCACCTTGATGAAATTTGGTCTCTATCAGTTGTCTTGATGGCAAATAAGAACGAGATATGGTTTTCTTGGTTAAAGGGCATTTGCCAGAGATACAGACAGCTAATTGAGTTAGACAGAATCAGGCACAGACAATTGACTCAGAAACCTAGGAGACTGTGTGGTTTGCAGCACAATCAAAATCAGACCATTGAATCAGTTTGATTAGCCTGCTGCTGCGACATCAATTAAAATTGATCTAGCTTGCCAACTGCCTGAATTTCGCTATTGCTCTCTGCACCATTATTAGCTATCACACTGCTAGACCTCAAGTTGAAGGTCAAAGAGCTGATAACTTGGAATTCACTCATGTTTAGGCTACTAAAGCAGGATGGTACCAAGTCCCACATCTTCATGTTAAAAATACTGAAGCAGCAGAAACCATGTTTCATGATTTGTACAATAAAAAATAAGGAACACCTTCTCCCACTTGGTCTCCAAACAGGCCACTGGAAAATAATGTTAGGAAAATAATGACCATTCTCTATAAACCAGAAAGACTTCACCTTTTCCCATCATCTTCCTTCTGAGAAAGTTTAAACATGGCTCAGAAACAGTGTCTCACCTATTTATTTCTAAAGTCACTGGGACAATTTGAATGACCGGTTCAAAAAGGAGGTCTGTTTTTCCTTAAGGACCAATTTTGCACCATGATGCTTTCCTCATGAAATGTTGAAACTGTATGTTTATTGCTTCCGTGCTTCTTTATGCTTAACGGATCCCACACTGTCCCTTGACCCTTCTTCACTCCTGCATATTAAGAATACATATCTTTATTTGAGCAAACCCTAATGTCTTCCCGAATGTTATAATACAAGCATGAGATGTTCTCCACAGGCTTGTGTGCTAAACATTTTCGTACTTGGGTGGTGGGGCTCTTTTGAGAGATTCTGGAAATGTAGAAGATGGGCCCTGCTGGAGGAAGTAGGCCACTAGATACTGGGAGCCAGCTCCAGCAAGGGTTCAGCGGCCTGTGAGGGAGAGGCAGAGTAGGTCAAATAATAATCATAACCACACTTCTTATGGATGGGACAAATTTCTCTCTTTATTTCTTCCGCTTTTTCTTCTTCCTTTTTCTATTCTCCTTTCTTCTTCTCTCTCTCCTTTCTCCTCTTTCCTGCTCCCACTCTCTTCTCTCCTGTCTGTTACTCCTACTGGCTGTTTTTCCATGATATATAACAAAGCTTGTCATGGGCAAAGATCGCATTACGATCACATCTTAATCATGAACTTTACATAATGATTACAGGTTTTACATTCCGTGACTACAGGTTTCATATTTTCTTTAAAACAAGTTATCTTAAAACCCATATCGGAACACCAAGTTTTCCATATATATATTTTTTCCTAACGGTACATCTATATCCTAGAAGCAATAGTTTTTTTTTTTTTTTTATTACACATTAATAGAGTTTAAGCAAGCCAACTAATCTCACAGCCAACTTCTATTGTAATTGGCAGGTTGCTAGGGAACGAGTACAAGTCATAGTATCCTAACGTACACAATTCTTATTTAGGTAACACAGTGAAACACGTTTATTTTAACTAGAAAACTTTAAGTCAGTGCTCTTTTTGCTTTCCTTAGGTAAAAGGAGAATCTGTTGCACAGCTCTATGTCCCCAAGGCATACTCCAAACTCATCAGTAAATTTTTGATTATAGAAACCAGGAAAGAGTCAATTTTATTTGTGGGCAAGGAAGTTCAGGCCTAAGAGTGGGCACGGAAACTCACTTGTTATTATTTGATCATGGGCCTGTCTTTCATAGGCAGCACTTTTGGGCACTAGCAATTAAGCTTTCTTTGTTCTAGCTTTCCTAACCCTGACCAAACAAGCCCCTAGCAAAAATATGTTTTCTTCTTAAGTTACTGATTATAAGGCAGCTGACAAAGCATCCTAATTTAACCCTGTAACTATCTGTGAAAGACACCTACTTTTTTTAATCTTTACATGTTTTTTTTAGTTGTTCTTTCTGGAGTTTCAATAGAGTCATCAATTCAACTGAGTGGCACTGCCTTGCCCAAGTGGCAGGACTCAGGACACAGGACTCATATCTTCCTGCAGTCAATTAATGTGCCAAATCTTAAGACAAATACAAAAACAAATATGTCTTTTGTATTTTCTCGGTATCTTTGTGATGCATTCTTTTCAGAGTCTGGTTCTTCTGAACCCTCATTGTAATTATTTCTCCAGTTTCCACTGCTGTTCTTTATGTGTTGTTTTTAATCCATGTAGGAAGATGACAATTTATCTGACCTCTTGTTTGGCAGTCATCGTGGTGTCAGAATTGGCAGTGATTCCATGGTTTGGCCACTTTGTTTCCTATGGTACTAATGCATACAATGATGTCTGCTTGCTGGTATTTACTGTATCTTCCACCACACAACGCGGCTGAGAAAATACGGAGATGTGCACTTGGAAATAACTTTGTGTGTCCCCCTCTGTCCTCAGTCTCTTGCCAGGATTCACCAGGTGCAGTTCTTTTGATCTCATGTAATCTTATCCTATTACTGCTATCTAGTACTTCATGAAGCAGATGAAAAACTACAGCCCAAGCCAGTACCACCGGAGATTCCTGTGTCTTTTCTAATGGTGCGTCTAAGTTTGCCGTCCATTTGATTTCCAGGACACCAGCACAGGTTTAGATTTTTGCATAAATGTGTCACATGTATTTCAATTGGGAGAGTGACTAGGGGGAGGGGATCAGCTGTTATTCTTCTTCAGAGCCACAAGGGAGACCTCTGAGCACTTTCCCAAATGATGATGAATGTCAAGTCTGTAAATTCTGAAAGATGGAGATCCCATTGTTTAAAGGTAGAAAAATGATCTCTAATTAACAGGGTCTCAGCTTCACCACATGTATCATTTTCCCTTTGTTAGAGTAGAAACTAAAATGCTCTCTATGGTGGGTTCAGTAGTACCTCAAAAGCAAAAGCAACATCATTAAGTTTTAAGTTTTGTACACTGCAGCTCTCCTATGGATTTGAAATGATAATGACGCTACAGAAATTTATTGACACCACAAACATAGGGAGATTACTTTGTAACAGAGGGACTCATTTCTCTCTTATAAGTGCTTATCTGTCATATCTCAGATTCTCTAGAGGAGCCTTTGTCTCATACTTTAATGAATTTCTTGGTACACATTTTAAGAAAACTGTCCAACATTTCTTTCATACAATGAACTAAAAACAGAGTGTCTTCTACCATTGAATGCTATGTTGCATGAGTTCAATTTTGTCTGAATCTTTCATGATCTTAACAGAAATAATATTTATATAGCATATATTTCAAAACTAAGAAAATAAATGGGGTCTGTGACTAAATAAAGACAACAAACAAAAAAGCAGACTTCTTCTTGCCTTGTGTGAAATGACTGGGTTAAACATGCTATCAACACAAGAGCTCCGTAAAGAGGGCCCTTTTTAATTTAACAAGCAGTCTCAAGAAAGTATTCATTTCTCAAGAAATGTACTGGCGTTGTTAAAATAACAGCATTTGCCTCTGTCAGGAAGAATGAAGAGGCAACAGGCTGCTATTTTTCAAATTATGCAGCATTGATTTAGTGTAGTCTGCCAAGGAGCCCTCTTCATAAACCTGCTACGTAAATATGTTAAGTCCTTAATTCAATAATTTTTCTCCAAGCTCCTCCCACTCTTGCTTTGTCTTCAATGCTCAGCTCTTTGCAGATTAGGGATCTCGTTATTCATGGGTCGGGAGGAACTCAATGAGTCATGGAAAGGTAATTTATGAAGGCAAGTCACTCTCATTGTCAATGTGCATAAATAGTAATTCATTATTGTGATACAATGACCTGTTTTCTATTTATAGCTTTGGTCTTGAGAAAAATTAAGTGCAGCATAATTTCCATGTAAAAAGATCAGTTTATGAGCCACTTGTCTGTCGGAGGCAGACAGACCTCATTTGGAAGCAATGAGGGTGCCAGTAAATTCTAGTTTTTCCTCTTTGGTTAACGATACAAACTCAAAGTTGTGACATCCACTCTTGCTACACAGATATTATATTTTGATGTGACTCTAGAATGTTCCTAAAATTTCATTTGTAATTTTTCCAAGCCCTGGGTCTAAATTATATACCATTTTGTATGGAAACTCTCATGTCAGGAAGGCAATCGATGACATAACTTCTAGCTAAACTTTTAGAAAGCAGTTTACTTCTGGTGTGATTAGATGCAATAGCATTAATTTTGTCTGGTCATGGTCTGTCAGCTTATTAAAAGATGTTTTAATTACATTACAGATGTGCACATGCACACAGACACAAACTCTAAGCATACAGCATGATGAATATGTACATTTACACTTTGTCACAGAAGCCATACATTTATATATTATATATTATAAAAATATATTTATTACATATATTTAATATATATTATTCTTTGACTGAGTTGAGCAAAATTGCTAGTTTCTGTGAATTAAAAATAAAAGACTTTGTTTTCATTTTTAATTATGTGCATATGCGTGTACATGAGGGCAGTTGTGTATGTGTATGCAGATGCCTACTGAGGCTGGGTCCCCTAGAGCTGGAGTTACAGGTGGTTATGAGCCACATGACCCAGATGCTGGGAGCTGAACTGAAGTCCTCTAGAAGAACAGCAGGTCTTCTTAAACCCTGAGCCTCTCTCCAGACCTAGTTACTTTGATTTTTTTAAGGGTCCAATGGTATTCTAAGTTTTGAAAACGATGATGGACTTTTTCACATTGGGATTCTGGTGGAGTTTCGAATGGGTCAGAGAAAATAATTTTTGCTCATTTATTTAGTCATTCACAAAATAACATATTAAACATCTATCGTGTGTGGAAAGTATCCATGTTGCTGGGAAGGCAAGAAATAGAATGGATGTAATAACAAATGTCAGGAGTTTCAGTCCAGTGGAAAAGCTAGACAAAAAAAAAAAATCAAGCAAAGATATGTCCAAAGGAAAGCAGGTCACAGAAGAACACAGGGGATTTGTGCTTCAACTGACATGTTGGCATCACCTCTGAAGAAAGGACATGTCAGTGGAAATCTGGAGGAGGAGGAGAAGGAAGAGGAGGAGGAGGAGGAGGAGGAGGAGGAGGAGGAGAGGAGGAGGAGGAAGAGGAAAGAGTAAGAAGAGGAGGAGGAGGAGGAGAAGGAGGAGGAGGAGGAGGAGGAGGAGGAGGAAGAGTAAGAAGAGGAGGAGGAGGAGGAGAAAACAAATAGAAAGTTAGGAAAAGGGAAAGAGGAAAGCAAAAGGAACAGCATGGGAAGAGGCCTGGGGTGAAAGAGACTAGAGGACATCAATGTGCCCACAGTGTACTGAGCGTAGAAGGAGGTTGCAGAGAGGAGCATGGGGTTTGGGGCAAGGCAAGCCATGAGGACATTCTCTGCAGTTGGTATCTGGGATCTTGACATTGATTCCAATGTCTGCAACCTGGAGATATACTGGAGTTTTGCTTCTGTGAGTCAGAGCACCAGTGTGTCCTGAGGTCAATTACGGAGGTGAGCATGTGACACAGAAACACAGAGGGTGCGGAGTACTGAAGCCTGGGGTGAGGTACCCACAAAAAGTAGCCAAGAAGCCATTTCAGACCCAAGTTAGGGGTTCATGCAGGGACTAACTTCATGCAAGGAAACTCTCTTTGAGCAATTCCTCAAATGATGACAAATTTCAAGCCTGTGGAATATGAAAGATGGAGATACCATTGTGTAAAGGTAGAAAAATTATCTCTAGCAGGTGGACCAAGTACCTTTAATTTTGAAATAGTGGCTAACGGTACACATTTTATCACTGACATTGTTAGAACACAAACATAGTTTGGTGATATGGACCTTGGGCAATTTAAATTTAGATCTTGTTGAAGTTTGGATATGACACATCCCCTACCAGACTTGTGTGTTTGTACACTTGGTCTCAGCTTGTAGCCTTGTTTTGGAAGGTTGCAGAATAGTTGGGACTTGGGCCCTACACGGTGGAGGTATGTCTCTAAGGGCTGGATCTTTAGTGTAATAGCCTGGCCCTATCTGCTGTGCAGTTCTCTGCTTTCTGGTCTGCAACTACAGTGTAACCAGCTGCATCATGTTTCCACTGTTGTGGACTGAGCCGCTCCTGTCACCATTGTGTCACCAGCAGCAGATTTTCTAAGCCACCATTTTCAGAGCATATCCTTTGGCTTAAGAAAGAATTTTTCTTCTCTGTTTGTCTCTCTCTAGTTTCTGGATTGATGCATTTGCTTTACATGTCTGTTCCCAAGTCACTCCCTACCGTCTGGGGAAAATAAATTTATTCCAAGGCAATTGGAGCCCATCTGCAGAATTCAGGGTAAAGTCAATCCTGTCCCATCTGTAGGGCCACAGATGTGGGATACTGATCCTCCCAAAGAAAGACTGGATGCTTTTTTTTTAATGGTCAAAGGAAGAGATGCTGAGAGAAATCAAACAGCCACAGTTGTATGTCAAGTCTGTTAGGTAATCGCTGTGTAGCAGTACACATACCCTGCTTTCTCCAATTTAAGAATCCTTTCATAGTTCTTACTCGTGGGATCCCTTTACAGGTGAGCAGCAGGAAGCAATCTCTTATTTAATGGTAGGGGTAGGAGTCCTGAAGGCGACTCTTGACTTAGTCACACCAGTAAGCAAGCCCTACTCCCAGAGATGTCAATGTCAATAAGCACTCTTCTCTGTTCTGAGGCATCCTGCAGCCTCTCAGTGCCGAGAGGACCACTGAGAACTCTAAAGGGGGGTAAAAAATACAAACCACACAGAAGGACAAACAGCTGCCAGGGGGAAAACATGCCTTCAGATGTTTTATATGCCAAGCTGTGCTTCTGACACTCAGACTCGGAAGAATACCGGGTTCAACTCCCACAAAGGAGCTGGAGCTCCAGGGGAGACATCTGGGTGCTGCAATCAAAGGAGACCGGTTTTCCATTCAATATTATGTCCCCATAAACATTCCTGACTGAGTTGTCCTTTGATAAAGCAGTGTTCATCGTGGTGCCAAGCTTTGAAGCCTTAAAAGGCATGCACCAGTAAGTGGCGTTATTTTAACCTATCACGAGTGTCAGAGTGTCAGCAAGAGTTACAGAACATCAGAGGGATCAGCCTTGCTGTGATGCCTCTGGCTGCCATCCTGTACCCACAAGTAGAAAGAGACGTGTGTGTGGCCTCTTACCTGCTGCTTTTTACTCCTCACATGTATTTTGGGATTTTTAATGGTGGCAGCCCCAACCCTTTTCTGTTTGCCAACAGTTTTATTTATAGTCTAGCACATTCTGTTTTGCTTAAAGGATGAGAGCCTGAAGAAAAATTTATTAGATCCAACTGAAAAGTTGGCTGGGTTGAAAGACTCCCTTCTGTGTCTGGCCCCTAGCCTTCTCTATCGGCTGGTGCTGAAGACAGCCACAGCCCGCTAGTGTCCTGGGACATCTAGGAAGAACTATCCAGACCTCTATTGTTTAAGTAAACACACTTAGGGGATCTTTCTGAATGAATTTTTTGAGGTATTGCCTCTTCACAATAGAAAAATTGGGAAGTGTTTTGTAGTTCAAATAAGAATTCCCCATAATTTTGCAAGTGCAGGTAACCACCATTCTTACCGAATATGGTTTCGCCCTGATCTTTTCGCCATATGGTAAATAAACATTTGCTTGTTCCCATTAGAAAATGGGATGAGAGTAGAGTTGGGTAGGGTGGCGCACCCCTATCACCCCAGCACTTGGGAGTCCGAAGCAGGTGAACTGTAATTTCCAGGCACCCTAGGCTACACAGACAGACCCCCGTCTCAAGAAAACAAAAGAAAATGAAAAGCAGAAAAGCAAAAGGCAGACTATTAAGTAAGAAGGTAAACCAGAGTATCAAATATAAGCAAAAGTGACTTAGAGAGCCAATAGTCTTCCAAGAATTACCAGTTGCGGGGAGGATGTAAAGATTTGTCCCATTTCCTATAACATAGCCTCACCTGCCCACAGAATAAATCCAAAACGTCCAGACTGCCTGAAACAGAGTGTTGGTGAGGTCGTGAAGCACCGACAGCTTTCCTATGTCTTGCTGATGGAATGACATTAATCAAACACTGGGAGACAGCATAGGAGTTGATTACAGAACACAGTGTATGCTAACGCGCCAATTAGCAATTTCATTAGGTTTACCCAGAAGAAACCACACACACCTATACTGAAGAAACAGCTGTCTAAAATATTCTTTTAAAAAAGAACTGGATAGTTTCTGAGCATAGGTGAGTACCTGTATGTATGTATGTGATCATGTGTGTGTGCCTGTGGTTAGATGAGAGCATTGGATACCCTGGAACAGAAGTAACAGAAGGTTGTGAGTCACCATGTGCATGCTGGGAATCAAACCCTATCCTCTGGAAGATCAACCAGTGCTCTTAACCTCTGAGCCATTACACTAGCCTTCTAATAATATTCTCAACAGCTTTATCTGTAATGGCTGAGAACAGAAAACAACTGGAACACACAAAAGTCCAAGTAAACAATACAGAATAACATACATTGCTATCAAAAGCATTGCACTTAAAGAATGAAGCCAGCAACAAAAGGCAACATGCTATACAGTTCCATCAAAAGAAAACTCTGGAACTTCCAGAATATTTGCAGCAACATACTCTGCTGCCAATCCTGTGTTAAAAGCCCTGGTCTTGGGGAACTCACCTCCTCACGGGGGAGGATCGGTTCCTGAAAGCTGTTAATCTGCCGGGCTGAATGCTTTCACTCTGTTTTAGGTTTGAATTCTGTTTCCTAGTATTAGTGAGTCTTTTTTTTTTTTTTCATTTTTAAGAGGTGTTTTTATTTTGTCTTCAATAACTTTTGTCTCAGAAATTAGTATTGAACTATTTTATTTTTCTGTTGCTGCCATATTCTTTTCCCTGAGTTCTGTTGTGAATTAAAGGCATTAAACGTGATGACATTTTTGTGGCAAGTGTTATTTTTGGTTTATTTATATATACACACACACACACATACATATACACATACACACCACACACACACATATACACACACACACACATACACACACACACACACACACACACACACACACACACACACACACACACATATATATATATATATATATATATATATATATATATATACTGGTTTTTTTTGAGACAGGATTTCTCTGTTGTAACTCTGGATGTACTGGAACTCACTCTGTAGAGCAGGCTGGCCTCGAACTCACAGAGATCCACCTGCCTCTGCCTCCAGAGTGCTGGGGTCAAAGGCGTGCACCACCACTGCCCGGCTTGCTTTATGCTTTAAAGAGCCAGACTTCTTTGGTGTAACAGCCAAATTTCTTGCTTTTCTCCTTTGATACTTACCCCCATGCTTTCCTCTCCACAGGCTAAGCTACAGAAATCTGTGCTTCACTTTTCTTTCTTAATTTAATTTTTAGATAAAAAATTTACTTTAATCTGAATTTACTTCTTTCTTCTTTTTTGAATGTTGAAAATCTTGCAGGAGCTTTGCTTAAAACATTCTTCATAGTTATTTACTATAGTGAGCCATGTATCTATTACATGAGTGGCTATGAGTTAAGCTATCGTTGCTGTAAGTCTTAATATTTAATAGGGTTTGCTTTAGTCGCCCACTCATTTTTGAGGTATCCTTTAGCTTTAATGGTTGAGTTGATTCTCTAAACCCTGGGGTTGATTACCAGGTAGTGTGGTAAGATAAAATCTAAAGCAACAGACAGTTTTTGGATGTTTATACAGAAATACTCAAGTGCTACAATATAAGCAGATGACTAAACAGCTAACATACAGGGCTTTATATAGGTAGGAACTATTAGATGTTTTGCACGTACCATCATACTTAATGCCCCATAAAGCTTATGTGAAGTAGATACTCAACTTACTTATTTGTAAATAAGAAATTCGAGTCTTTGGGAGGTGGGGCCTAGCTGGCAGAGGTGGATCTCTGAGGGAAGGCTCTGGAAGGTTATGCCCGCTCAGGTTCTTTCTGCTCTGCTTCAGCGTGAACAGCCACCATGTTGTTCACTATCATAGACTGTGTTGTGCTGTCCTGCCTTCTCTGCCATGGCAGACTGACACCATCAGCAGACACAAATCTCCCTTCTCTTAAGTTGTTTCTGTCAGAGATGTGGACACAGCCACATGAAAGTAGCTGGTACACCGCCCAAAGGGCCCAAACATGCATCCAGACACATGTGTAAGTGCGGGAGCTTAGGAGTGTTGTCCTCATTAGCCAGTGATGGAAACAACCTATATGCCCATCTACTGAAACTGCACAACCAAAGAGCACTCACTGCTCTCGCAGAGGTTCTGGATTTATTTCCTAGCACCTATGTGGTGGCTCACAACCTTGTGTTTCTCCAGTTCCTTCTGGGGGGGACCCAACACACTTTTCTGGCCTCTGTGGGCACCAGGTGTGCATGTGGTTCGTATACATACACGCAGGCAAAACACTCACACGCACAAAATTAAATAAATAAATCTTAAAAAACAAAAAGTAGGGGGCTGAAGTGATGGCTCAGAGATTAAGACCACTGGTTAATATTCTAGAGGACCAGAGTTCAAGCCCCAAGGGAGACAGCTCACAAGTATGTATAACTCCAGTCCCAGGGATCTGACAACCTCTTCTGGCTTCTGTGGATATTGCACATCTGTTATGCACAGACACACATGCAGACAAATGCCATCACACACAAAAATTAATGAAATATATAAAAAGTTAATTAAATAAATAATAAGACAATACTAATGAGTCTTGAAAACGTGTCCAGTGTATGAAGCCACACAGTCATCAGTGACAGGCTGGTTTGATTTCCTTTGTGTGAAATATCTAGAAAAGGTAAGCTCTCACAGAGACCAAAAGCAGGGCAATGGTTGACAGGGGCTGAGGGGAAGAGGGCTTCCTTACAGAAGTTTAAAAATGGAACTAAACAGAGGTGCTGAGAATGCCCTGTATCCACTGAATCGTACACTTTAAAATGGTCAGTTTTTTTGCTGTGTAAGTTTTGCCTCAAGAAGTGATGGGGGATATTTTGCTTATAGAAGCTCTGCTTTTAAACCACCCCAAGGTTGCTCAAGTTGGCTCAAGACTGTGGCCAAACATACATAAACAACTTCCTGTGATACACAAAGGCTAAGCAACTGGGTATGTTTGGACTCCATGAAATAACAAATGTCTAAGCCACTCTGAGTTTGCATTGCTACCTGTAAATGCTTCTTGAGATTCCAATCTGTGTTGAATTAATATCATGCTTTAATTTGAACTGTGACTTTCCTCTCTTTCCCACCAAAGCCGGAGTCAGCAAGTTCCCTTACTCCCTCCATTTTATGCTCACTAGCCTTCTTTTTAATAAGATTTATTTTATTTTAATCACGTGTATGTGTTTGTCTCTGTGTGTGGGTACGTACACGTGCGTGCAGATGCCCGAGGATGACAAAAGAGAGTAATGAAGCCCCTGGAGCTGGAGCTATAGGTGTTTGTGAATTGCTCCACTTGGGTGCCAGGAACCAAACTTGTGGCTTCTGTAAGAGCAATGTGCAGACTTGATCTCTGAGTCGTATCTCCAGCCTCAGTGGCCACACTTTTCCACAGACTTTTCTGTCTGCCTGGTCAGAAAAGATGGCATGACAGCATGTCAGAGCCTGCCTGAATGCTCATGAAAGCCAGTGAAGTTCTCTTCCCAAGTCTATGTTTGATGATGTCAGGTCAGTAGTTAAACGCTGGCCATCATGGGAATATTTACACTACAGAAATTAAAAAAAAAAAAAAACAACTATGATATACATAGCTTTTGTTGAATTTGGAGGACTTGCTGTGATGACTTGTAGTCCATCACTGAGGTCTGTCTGTCACACCAGTACCCCACTCTTGGTACCAATTTCTGTCTTAACATTTCTATTGTGATAAAGTCTACGTCAAAAAACAACTAGGGGAGCAAAGAGTTTATTTGACTTGTGTTTTCACATCACAGTCCATCATCAAGGGAGTCAGAGCAGGAAAACGAGGCAGGAATCTAGAGGCAGGAACTGAAGCAGAGCCCATGCTTATTGGCTTGTTCCTCATGGCTTGCTCAGTTGCTTTCTTATACAACCAAGCTCCATCTGCCAGGGGTGGCACCACTCACAACGAACTGGGCCCTCCTATATCAATCACTAATTAAGACAGTGCCCCCATAAGCCAATCTGGTGGGGTGGATTCTCAATTGAGGTTTCCTTTTCTCAAATTATTCTAACTTGTATCAAGTTGACAAAAAAAATAATAATAAGAGCATACCAACATACTCCTATCTGACCACACTCAACACAAGAGATGATAGGCATTTATTTTCATATCTATATGTCAGTCATCATTACTCTCATTAATAGTCTTTGTAGCATCTGTATTTCTGCAAGGAAAGGAAGATGTTTTCTTGGACCTTCCCCATGGCATGGTTGGCTCACATAGCTTCAAGGACACGTCATCACAACATTTTCTGTTCTATTGTTTAGCAGGCAGAATGAGGTAGGATTGGCAATGTGATCATCCCTCCCAGCATCCACAGACACACATTATGCCTTGTAGACCACTTGGCAACAGGTTGCACACAGCAGCCTCCAGCCCAGCCTCTTGCAAATGGCTGTAGCCCTGGTGCTTGCTGCTGTCACCATTCTCCAGAGTCTATATGTTGATGGGTTCTTGTTTCTGTGCATAGGACAGTAAATACTTCCCATGAGACTTCCTGGTTCAGCTTTCTACCCTTCTCTAATCACCCATCTACAAGGCAGAGACAATCATATCTTTACCCACAAGAACATTCAAATGGCATTCACACGGAAGAGGGAGATCTGTGAACAACTGACTGTTGCCTAAGGTGTCTTTGAACCAGCCACTGCAATTAGGTTACCGAAGATTTTAGCAGCATGTGAGAAAATCATGTAATACATACTAATGTTAACCTGCTGTTCCATCTTTGTCTCCTGCCAAAACCTTTTGGTTTTATTGTTGTGTGGCTCAAAAGAAACGAGGGAGCGTAGTGTAAGCTGGTCAAGGCAGTGGCACCAAAGTATCCCAGTAATTATTTTAGTCTTTGCTAACATGCATTCTCAGATGCAAATAATTAGCAAAAAGCAATGCATGAGGATTTCACTGACAGGTCCTTGATTCAGGAAATCATTTCGTAGTGTGAAGAGTCCTGCTTTACTACGCCCATTCAGAGGAAATGGAGAAACTGGACAGGTTCACATGTTGACATCCTGTAAAGTCATATTTTGTGTAGGAAAGCTTCAGACACCAATAGATTTTATGATATGTGCTTAGCTAACCTATAACATGACTCTGCCAAGAGGAAATCCTAGCTTAAGAAGGTTAAATGGAGCCAAGGACCATAGCTGCCAGCATTGCCAGACTGAAGGATCTGCAAGCCAGGGAGAGATCTGGTGATTAGAGACGTGTGCTGCAGATACAGAAGGCGAGAGGAGTGTGTGTGCCAATCACAATTTACATTGCTTTGAAAAATACATTTTATTAATCATTTTGATTCTATTCACTCCCCAAAACTCCTCCTAGACCCTCCTCCACTTTATCCTCCCCATCAGCATGTCTTATTTATAAAAAGTATTT
Source organism: Cricetomys ansorgei (assembly GCA_026225945.1). Classification (NCBI taxonomy): domain Eukaryota; kingdom Metazoa; phylum Chordata; class Mammalia; order Rodentia; family Nesomyidae; genus Cricetomys; species Cricetomys ansorgei. The sequence goes on along the minus strand of JAMJFZ010000982.1, from coordinate 14,583,625 downwards.
AATTTTTTTAGATTGCATTTGCTTTCAAGATCTAACTGGGAAATACCTTTTGTAGGCATACAAGAAACAACACTAAAAGAGGCTACGTATTTTATAAGTCACATATATGGAACTACATAAAATAAAACTTGATTATTTAAGCATAAATAAGTAACACCGATTTGAACAACTCAAGCTAAACGACCATTCATCCAATGAACATTTGTGCGCGGCCAGTTCTTTGAAAAACTAAAATTTAGAAAACTTTTTCCTTGTGTCCTGATATTTCATAGTCTAAGATCAAATTTTTTGTTTTCTGTAATGGGCTACTAACCCTGGCCTTAGGGAAGTTTTGAAGGTCATGTTGTAATTTGTTCATGCTAAAAAATGGGATTCTAACTCCTAACCAATACTTTAATGCTCACAATAGCCGTTCTCGTACTTACAGCACGGGCTTGAAGGGAAGCGTGTGTACACATATGATTTTCTTTACAGGGTTTAAATTCCGTTTGGCTGTTCTACCTAACGAGGAGAAAAGCAGATGTGTACTTGTATGAACTGAGACCCATTATGCTCTCTAGCCATAATGGAGCTGGGTGACTTAGCATCTGCTCCGAAACTGTGATGGCTCTTATGCTTTTGTTTTGACATGTCTCATACCTGCACGTTACGAATGATAGTCTTCAAACCATTTGTGCAGGGTGTGCTGGGCAGCTTCTGCACTATAAGTAATATTCTGGATCCTCAGTCATCGGCTTGGTCCACATTGGACAGTTGCGTTCTGACAGGTTGACTTGGTCATGCAGCAGCAGAATGGGTGCCTTTCAAATGGTCCTGTCGACAATGTCCATTTGATGCTGGACATCCAGGTTGTTTCAAATTTCTGGCTATTATGAATAGAGCAGCAATGAACGTAGTTGAGCAAGTGTCTCTGTGGTAGGATGAAGTATCGTTTGGGTACATGTTCAAGGGTAGTATAAATGGATCTTAAGGTAGATCGATTCTTACATTTTTTAACCTTCCAGATGATAGTTGGGGTGTGTGTGTGTGTGTGTGTGTGTGTGTGTGTCTCACCTACTCTCCCAGAAATCCTCTTCAAAATACAAAACAAACATGACAAACTGTTTCCATGTTGTTCTCAACTGAGCTGGCTCTGTCTGTGTATGCACAAACTGAACAGTCGTTTAGTTGTCACAGGGCAGGTACACAAACAAGCAGTAGGAAAGGGAATCTACCAAACTCTTCGGTCACATTTTCTGCTACAAAGTCCGCAGTGGTTCTGTGTATGTCTAGTGTTCTATAGGCAAGCAAATGTGGCGTCAAATACTAGTTCCTTGTTCACCAGTTGTGCTTTTACATAGGATTCCTTTTCTTTTTTTCTTTTAATTATTGTTTTTAAGATAATGTTTCACGGTGTGTTGGCTGGCCTTGATTTTGCTGTGTAGACAAGGATGGCCTATATTCTCTGATCCTCTTGCATCCAACTGCGGAATACAGGATCACAGGTGTGTGCTAGCACACCTGTTATATGAGTGAGTTGGCTCAAACTCAGGCCTTTGTGCAGGCTGGGTAGGGTTAACTGAGCCACACCCCTAGCCCCATGTATTTCTAGACCTTCAAGATACTAGATCCTCCCATATGAAATGGTGATGTCCATCACGCTGTTGTCGTAAGATTCAATTCAACATAAGATCATGTATGTTTGGCATCAAACTGGAGCTTAATAGATGTTTTCCTTCTTCCTCTTGAGGCTCTATCAGTCCATAGAACTTACACACTAGGAGGCATGTTTGTTAGCTCCTAGCTCTTTAGATGTCTTAAATAAATCTTCAATGCCTTAAATAACTGAAGGCTGGCTCTTTCTAGAACAAGCACAGGATAAAACGCTGAAGTGGAACGCAAACATTTCATTGTCTTTTTAAACACGCTACCCATAATGGTGGTCCTTCCTGTTGCCTGCCATTCTTTGCTCTCTTGTGCAGACAAACACTCAAGCAGAATGTTTATTTCTCACATTTGCTGCCGGTGAGGTGACTGTTTCTCCGAATAGCTGGGGCTGGAAAAACCACGCCTTGGCACATACTTTAACCTTCCCAACCCTGACTCCAGCAGCTGCTTTTGAGTGGGTGCTGGGGAAAGCAGCAATGGTTTTAGAATCCAGATAAGAAAAGAATTTCATCTGTGCCTCTCCAATAGATTGTTTTCCCAATAATCGAAAGACTCAGGAGATGTGGTTGAATGTCTGAGTATGAGCGTGGACTACTCTGAGGAATAAGAAGTCTTTAGATGATGGCTTCAAAAAGTGTTTAGGAGACAGTAGGAACACCAGTGTTCCCGGGAAGGACCCAATAGCAATACCATAGTTTGCCCACAAGAACTGACGGTAAGACCCTGTTGTTGAAGGTACTACACTTCTTGGTTGCAGAATATAGAGAAGTCATGCTGGATCTGAGTCAGAAACTTCCTTCTAGCTGAACTAGAAGCTTCTAGCCTTCTCTGTGTGTGCGACTGTGTGTGGGGTGGGGTGGGGTGGGGGTGGTGTTGTTTTGTTTGAAACTGTGTGCTCCTCTGTCACTGGCAATTACAAATTCTTATTAACATAGCACTGCATTATTGTCAAGATTTAACTTGATTTATGTGAGGCAAGCATGTCAGAGATAAGTTCAGGCTTTTCATCATAGCCCTGGTCCAAGACAGAATGACTTGTCATCTCTTCTTTACTGTGCAACTCTGTCCTCACCTCCCACTGTGACCCAATGCCTGGAGGGACAGAACCTGCTCTGTCTCGGTCTGTCTTCCATCACAAGATTATACCAGACCCATTGACTAGAAGATGAGACTCGTGCAGCACAGCCAACCACAAGTTAGGGGAAATCCCAAAGATCCACAAGGTAAATAACTGTTTACTGATGCTTGCTCTAAAGCTTGGGGGTGATTTATGCAGTGCTACTGTGGCCATTGATAACCAATAAAAGGGCTACCATTCATGAAACATGTTCCATGTGCTAAAAGCTTTATGCATATTACAGTTAGATAGATTCTTGTGTCCGTGAATTTTACATCCATGGTTTCAATCAGCTGCAGGTAAGAAGCGTATCTTTAAGCATATCTGTTTTGAATATGTACAAATTTTTTTTATCATTGTTCTGTCAGCAGTAGAGTCAAGCAATTGTCCATAGAGCATCTACATCGTATTAGGCATTGTGCTGATGCTGCACTAGGGATGGGAAAAGAGTCTTCCTCTTGGAGCAGTTTAAACCAAGAGTGAGCCCAAATTTGAATGTCCCACTTCCCTACCTGTGCCTTTTATCTGCTTATAGTCTGTGGTCTGTGGTCTGTTGTCTGTCTGTTGTGTGTATCTGATCTGTCCTGGCTGCCTGTCCCTAATAAAGGGTCTTGATCAGTATTTATTGAACAAAACAGAAAATAAGAAAGCACATGATATAGAGAAGGACTGAAGAATACTTTTTCAGAAACCCTTAACAGAGTTTTGCAAAGGAAGAAGTTCCTTCACTGACCCCAGAGATCCACACTAGTGTTCAAAGCCACACACAATTGTCATCAACCTGTTATATGCTGCTTTCAACATTTATAGTGGATATTTGATGTTTAAGCTTGCTTTCAACCTTTTGGCTATTTTCAGCATAATTACAACAACACACTAACATACGTGCATTTCAGGGCCACAGATATGAACAGAGCTTAGGATTGAAGCTATGCATTTAGTTTAGGTTGTGAAAGTTGATTGCATGGGAAGTGCATTGCATCTAGAGATTGGTTGCATTGCTTTCTTAAAGACAAATTAAACTTACATAGGCTGAGCACACAGTAGGAGAGCAGGTTACGTGTACAGTCTTAAATGAACTCAAGGCATATTATTAACCTTGGTTAAGAAGCCTGGCAAAAGTTCAGTCTCTTCCAGGGTGAAAGGTATTTTCAGAAAAAGATGCAAGGCACTGTGAATAAGCTAGAGGTGATTTGAAGTGTACAAAGGGTGTGCATAGATTCTGTGTAAATCTATATGGTTTTATAAAAGGCATGGGCATGTGTGGGTTTGGTCCCTAGTAATAATGAAGGATAGTTGAGTTATCCATGACCCCTTAGGAAGTCTCCTGAGATATCATTAATTCTATTTTATAGACAGGAAACCTGAAGTGCAGCAGGAGAAGGAAGTTTCATATATACATGAATCGGGACTCCAGCACAGGCAAGCTGACTGCAGGGTGCTTTCCACCAGGGACTTCACTATCCGACCACTGGTGACCATGATGCACTGGTGCTTGCCGAGTTTGGCTGATGAGTCAGTGATTTAAAATCGGAAAGTGCCAGGAGACTGCTTTCATGACACTTAGGTTTGTTTTGTTTGCATTCATATTTCAGTTTGTGCACTTCAAGCTCCAATACAAAACATATTTCTCGTGAATCTTGGCAAAAAATCTTTTAACAGGTAGCAACTATTCCTATTATTGCTTTTGAATGGAATTATTTAGCAAAACATTGCTTCTACAAAGATTGTTGTTGTTGTTTTGATACAGTCCTTGGCTGGCCTGGAACTCTCTGTGTAGTCCAGACTGGCCTCAAACCCACAGCAATCTGCCCGCCTCTGCCTCCCAAATGCCCAAGATCATTTTTATATCACTCTCCAAACTTCCACTGCTTGGTACTCCAGCCCTAAGGGAGCAGTTCATGACCTCACTGGGATCAGAGTGGTGGGGTCCTTTTTCTTCTGTCAGAACTGACATAGTTCTGGTGTTCCCATCTGTGCTGGTTATTTTTTATTGTCAACTTGATCCAATCTAAAGTCACCTGGGTAGAGGGAACCTCAATTGAGGAATAGATCATACCAAATTGCTATGAAGTCATGTCTATGAGAGACTGTCTTGATTGATGATTGATGTGGACAGGGCATAGCCCACTGTGGGCAACACCATTCCTAGACAGGTCTGGGATGTATAAGAAAGCCAGCTGAGCATGAACTAAAGATCAAAATGGTTAGCAGCATTACTCCATGGTTTCTGCTTCAAGATCATTCCCTGAGTTCCTGTCCTGACTTCTCTCAATGACGAACTATGACCTGGAAGAGTAAGATGAAACAACCCTTCCTTTTTAAGTTGCTTTTGATCATGCTGTTTATCAGAGCAACAGAAAGCAAACAAACTTACTCATCCAAGCTTGCTTCTTCTTTTCTCAGAGACAGGAAATCCTGTTGATGGATGAACGCAGGAGATACTGCTGAACTGAATAACTATTCTCCAACAAGCCAGTGAGATCAAAAACCACAAACCAGGCAAGGTCATTCTGCCTCGTAAAGACTTTGGACTTTCAAAATGAATTGAAGCTTTCATCCTACTGCTTTTCCCCCAGAAGCCTTTGGTCGCTTAACCAAGTTCATCAGTCAGGGAACTTCGTAACTGAAATTTGTATGTGTTGTCCACACACCGAAAAGTCATTAAAATCAATGCTGTAATTGATAGGTAACTGAAGGGCCATTTTGGGCACATGATTCTGTTCATTCTCCGTTAAATAGTGCTAAGCAAGCATAAAACTCAGGAAAAGATGTGAAAGCTGAAGAATTAAAACAGAAACAAGTCTTTGCCAAGTCCTGGCATCTGCAGTTCCCTGGCCCCAACAGGCCAGCACTTTTCCCTTTGTTGACAAGGAATCCTTCCCTGCCCCAGCTTAGTTAATGACTGTATTTTGAAGCTCCATTTAGACCAGTACAGTGTAGATATGATAGAAAATGTGTAATACCGTCAGGGAGATGTCTGCATGTGGCATCTTCTGCGGGAAAGCAATCACAGAGCTAAATGAAGGGAAATTGAATCTTGCTTACAAGAGAAGGTGTTTTGACGTTTCTGTTGACAGTTTAATAATGAAACACTGGTGTTTTGGTGATGTTCCAGGCTGTACCAGGCACCATGGGCACTTCAATTTTGATTACCTAAGAGGATTATGCCTCCTGCTCCCCACTGTGTAGTAATGAGATTGTCTTCTATCCCAACACACTTCTGTAGGGCTGACACCTTTCAGGAGACACTGAAAGGACTCTACCCCCATTTGGATTTCTCTGTATCCATTCACTGAGAAATACAATAGCTGCTTCTCGGTCAGTGGCTGAGTGTCCCATTTGATGTTTTCATTGTTCTGATTTCTAATGTGTGGAATTGCATCACATCAGACACAAGGATTAAGAAAACCTGTATGGGCCAGGTGGTGGTGGTGCAAATACTCCCAGCATTTGGGAGACAAAAGCAGGCAGATCTCTGTAAGTTCAAGGCCAGCCTGGTCTACAGAGTGAGTTCCAGCCAGAGTTCCTGTCCCGCCAGGACAGTCAGAGTTACAACAGAGAAAGCGTGTCTTGAAAAAAAAAAAATTTGTATGGAGTCCAACACCCCTTGAAACTCCCTTAAGTTAGCCATACGGCACAATGCTTTTTCATCCACCATTAAAGCCAAGTGAGTGTTTCTTCCAGCCCTGGAACAGATGGCTGGGGTTCTGTGGCTGGTACCAGCTGAAGCAGTTGGCTTATGCCAATGAGCCATATTGTTTGAGAAATACATCTTTCCACACATCAGAATCACACCTCAGGACAAGATTCTGACTCTTTGGGGGAGATGAGAGAACTGGAAACTACCAATGGACACAGATTGCTATCTGCCGCCCCAGGCTTGTTTGTAGAGCACACACCCATTTTGGAAAACTGTTCTGTTTTCGTATTCCCTCCCTCTCCCTTCTTTCCCTAATCCAGCTCAGTCAGGAAAATGTGCAGGCACAGACAGATATATGGGCATCCTACACAGAAGGAATAAGAAGACTCCGAGTGGGCTAGACAAGTCAAGTGTGATCATAACACTGCCTCTTCAACACAGAAACCTGAGCTCCTGATGTCCAGAGGGATGTCCACTGGGTGCTCTGCTTGCTCAGGCACTTCCCTGCCATCGTGCTGTGCTTGCACAGAACTCTCATCAGCCCCGTGAGAGAGGATTGTGCTCGATTACTGGTGCAAGGGATATCTTTCTCAGTTTTTATTCAGCTCAGGTACCTCCGGGAGCATCCCCATAAATCAGCCCTGTGGATGCAAAATGAAATTCCAACTCACAGTGCTGAACTTCCATAGTATAGATCCCCCAGCAGCTGACTTTATGGTACACACAGGAAGTCTCTGGAGGTAAAGTTTATGAACGTCTTCCCCCTCACTCTAGTTGGCTCCAGGAACTGGGGGATCCTTTTATCTAGTCTTGCAGCAATAGGGCACACAGTGTCTTGTGACCCATTGTGTCTGGTATTCGATATGGCTGTAAGGCAAGCAAGGTAAATTCTTGAAACTGGGCCCAGACTCACAGCAGGTCTGCACTGAGAGTGAGATGTTCCTATTAAAATGATTCTGACTTGTTTAGAATAGTAGATCTAAGAATTAAATAAGTCATCACAGAGATAACTACATATTTCTGAATGGAGCAGGAAGCTGACCTAGATGGGGATGCCACTTTGGTCCACTGCCCTGTGGTTTTCTCTTTGTCCCTGCTCTCAGTCATTTCGTTTTGTGTATCACATGAATAGCTCTGTGGTTTGGGGTTTTTGCTTTGTTTTGTTAAAAAAAAAAAAAGAATGGCTAGATGTTAAAATATCATTTTTTTAAATTTTTATTTTGACTATGAGATAGCAGGTACTATTAAGGGCAAAGCGCCATAGAAGAAATTTAACTTACATTAAGTAGATTACAATAAAAAATGTGTTATAATAACTGTCTTCATTAGCATTTCTATTGCTATGATAAAACACCATAACCAAAAGCAATTTGAGGAAGAAAGAGTTTATTTCATCTTACAGCTTGTAGTCCATCATGAAGAGGAATCAGGACAGGAACTCCAGATAGGACTTGAGGCTGTAACCACAACAGAAGCCATGGAAAACACAGCTTATTCACGCACTCTCCCTGCCCTTCTCAGTTTGCTTTCCTGTATTCAACCTAGAGCCGCCTGCCCCAAGGGTGGCACTGCCCACAGGAGAGTAGGCCCTCCCGCATCGATCATCAGTTAAGAATATGCACCACGTATTGGCTTGCCCACAGGCCAATTTGATGGAGGGCATTTTCTCAATTAGTTTGATGACGTTAGCTTGTTTTAAGTTGACATAGAACTAACCAGCACCATTACTTCATAGTGATGACACACGAGCACTTACCATGTGCCAGTCTAGAGGCTGCACACAGTTCCTGACAAGAAGTCCTCTGGCGGACTCATCTCCGAAGTCCCCATCCTGTCTCCATAACTATTCTTACATGATAAATGGTGATCACAGGAGTGGGATCCCATCCGTCTCCTCCATCCTAATTTACTGATAGAAGCAAACTATTAGTTCTACCCAAGCATTAGTGGAGGAGATTACCCGAGTAGCACATGCTGCTCTATGGGGGCCATTGCTGTGGGGTTGTTCCGTACAGGTGTGCATAAAGTATGTGCATAAAGTGATAAAGTATCGAATCTGCCGGCTGATGTCTGGACCTCAGGGCCAGAGAGCCTAAAACACCAAGTCTACAGAAAGACTCAAGAAGCCACCATTTCTAGGAAGTTCTTACAGCTGACGGTGGTCTGGGTTAAAAAAGAAGGCTCTTATTTGTCCTAATGGCACATGCATTAATTTACCTGTTCCTTTATCTTCGCTATTGGGACATTTCAGAGCAACTGATTGTCATTATTAAAATTCATACTATTGAATCTTTTTGCCTTTGTCTTTACTTTCAGAATTTGACCATTGATGATTAAATGCAACTTATTTGCTCTCCCAAAACCTCTCCAGTCCAATTTTTGTGGTGATGCTGCTGGGATTCGAACCCATGGCTTCCTAGGTATTAGGTCAGCATTCTCCAGCCCTCCAGTACATTTTTCCCTGAGGCCTGCTATCCAGATATTTGGCACTCATCTCTGCTCAGGGAACTGGTTGAAAGAGGACATTTTTTTTTCTGGGACTATATGCTAAAACCATAAACTATTTGCCTAGACTTGAGGGGCCCTCAGGGTTTCCCAGTGCTAAAACTCAGCCAGTTTGGGTAAATTGAGATAACTGGTTATCCTCTAGTTGTTTCTATTTAAGAAAAGCATAAGGAACATGCAAATGACCCCAAGTTGGTCTGGGACTGTATATTTCTGGATTGTAGATTTTTCAGTGTTGAAACTAACTTGATCCATGGTCGCTATGGCAGGCCAAAAACTCAAGCCTTCCAAGGTATCTCCCCAACCCCTGGAGCTTGTATTCTCCTTATCTGGAAAAGAGATTTTGCAGGTAAAATTCATTTAAGGATCTAATGAGGAGATTCCCTTGGACTATCCAGCTTGGTTCTTGTTACCAGGGAGGCAAAAAATGTTAAGTTCAAAGAAGAGTAAAAGTCAGAGATAAAGCTGCTACGGCCACAGAACAAAGCATCCCAGGGAGCACGGAGGAAAGATAAAGACTGGATTCACCCCTGGAGGCAGGGATTTCTTTCCTGCCCCCCTCTTCCTCCTCCTCTTTCTCCCCTTCATCTTCTTCCACCCCTTTCTCCTTGTACTCTCTTCTTCCTTTTTTACTCTTCTTCTTCCTTCTTTCTGTTATCAGCTTTCCTTTTTAAAATTATTTTAATTAAGCCCCACCCTATTTAATGCACTGCAACATGCACTCTCAAAATTCTATTTATGGAGTTCACAATTCCACAGCTGTCCACGAAGTTGTCTTTGTAAGTGGCACAGTAAAAAACTGGGACAGTGTCAGCAAGCAAGGCCATGCTCTATCCACTTCCTGTGGCACCCTTTCCTTCCTACTGGGGTGGGTGATGCATGCTACTTTATTCTATCTTCTCACCCTGTATTAGTTGGGAAGTTATAGAAAATTTTCCATTTTTAGTGATACTCTTCATTTGACAGCTACCTAGGTTCTCCATCTTTTTACAAAACAGAAGCACCATTTGTCCTTTGTGCTGTTATCATTTTATAATAGGAAAAATGTTTTCAAGTTCATAGTCCTGAAATATGCCAGCATTATTGTGCAGTACCTGCTTACCAGAGTTTTATTTTTATTTTATTGTGTGTGTGTGTGTGTGTGTGTGTGTGTGTGCACACGTGCACATGTGCATGCCATGCCTGAAGAGGCCAGCAGAGGGCATCAGATCCCTGGGAACTGGAGTCACAAGCAATTGTGAGCAGCCTCACATGGGCTGGGCACTGAACTCCATTCCTGGAGAGAACAGCAAGCTCTCAACCATTTGCACGGCTCTCGAGCCCCAACCACTGTTTGTTGTAGCCATTCCTTCCTCAGGATTTAAATATTTTTCTTTCTAACGTTCACTCTTTGGCTGGTCTCTCCATAAAGCACTGTGGGTAGCAAATGATTTCTGGTTGTGGATGTCTTAAGTAGACTTATTCTCGCTAGGAGGATGTTTAGCCGAGTACAGAACTCTGGGGGACAGTTACATCCCTCAGCTCTTTGAAGTACATTACTTCCTCTATTGACTCCTGACATCTGCTGTTGACAAGAAATCAACTCATCTTCATTAAAATTCTTTCCTGGAAAATCTGCTTTTCCTCACAGCTACTTTTCAGAGTTTTTTCTTCCTCGCTGTTCTGAGGCTTTTCTAGTGTGTTGGCTGCGGCTGCTGCTTTAGATTTATTCTTCTGTCTCTGCATCCATCTTTACTGTCCATTTCTATTCAGAGGACCAGTCATGGCTAAAATATTGCTGCTGCTTCCTCTTCTTCATTCTCTTCTGAAAAATCATCACCTGAACATTATACCTTGTCCATCAACTCTTTAGGCATCGATTTCTCTGACAGTGGTATTTGTCTTTTGCTTCCTCTACCCTATTCCTTCTGTGAAGTCTTTGGTCTATCTTTCAAAGTATGTATGACATCATTGATTAGAGTCCCTGAAGATGTTCATTGCAATATGGATGATTTTACTTTTTCTTATACTATTTTCTTTGAGAATAGTAAATGTAATTATTTTAAAGTTATTTACAGATTAAAAAATAAACTATAAAAAACTTGCAAATAAAAGCAACACACACCAAAATTAACCAGACCCAAAGCCTACATTATATATTAAAATTGAACTAAAATCTGTAATCTATAATGAAGATTCATTCATTAAATACATCATGCATGGTGGATTCTTCCAACTGTTGTGTTGGCTGTTGTTGTTGTATCCCTTTCCTCTTCTCTTTTGGAAGTGGTTGAATGAAAAAGTCTTTAGCTTCTCTGTCTCTATGTATCTCTCTCTCTCTCTCTCTCTCTCTCTCTCACACACACACACACACACACACACACACACACTTGTGATTTTCTCCACAATATAACCCTAGTTTCGTTCTAGATCATGCACCTCTTGTGACCTCTTGCATCCTGTTTCTGAAGTCAGGAGATGATGTTCCCACACTAACTGTCCCAGTGTTCCAATTTGTCCCAGGTCTTGATTGTGAGCCTTCAATTTTTGCTTCTCTCTCCTGGATTCTTCTCTTCATCTAAGCTCAAGACTCATACAGTCACCCCCTTATCCATGAAGCCTTCCAGAGCTGCCATGCTCATCTGGGCTTCCATGCACACTATTGTATTATGTACCATATTGTCTTGATAATAATTGTCCACGTGACGTCTCTTCTATATGATGGCACATTTCTCAATGTTACAGGCAGACTTTATTATAACACATCTTGCATAATACCTAGGTAGCTGATTTACCTAAGCCTATCATAGAATGCTTGCAAGAATTAAAAAGTGGTAGAAATAAGGTTAGGTAAATACAGCTCGGTAGGTAGTTTGTCTGGCATACACAAAGTACTGGGTGTGATTTCCTAGCACCATATAAATTGGGTGTAGTGGCACATGCCTGTAATCCCAGTACTTAAGAGGTAGAGGCAGAAGGACAGAAGTTCAAGCTTATCCTTAACTATACAATGGGTTCAAGCCACACCTGGGTTAGAGACCCTGTCTTAAGAGAAAAGTGATAGAAACATAAATGAATCTCAGTGTTTGGTGAATGTATATTATGAACAACACATTCGGAAACTACTACATGGTTGAATCTTTTAAAAACTTTTGTATTTTACATTTTAAGATTTATTTATTTTTATTTTACGTGTATGAGAATTTTGTCTGTATGTATGTATATGTGTGTGTGTGTGTGTGTGTGTGTGTTGTGCACATATTCATGTATTTATATATGTATTATACTATACGTGTGCCTGATGTACACAGAGGCCAGAACAGGGAGTTGGATCCCCTGGAACTGAAATTACAGACGGCTGTGAACAGCCATGTGGTGTTGGGAATTGAACCCTGATCCTCTGCAAGAGCAGCCAGTGCTCTGTACACTTGAGCTTCTTTATAGCCCTCTCCTATCTGCTTGTTACTGTGTGATGCTACCCTAAGTCAGATTTCAATATACACTTCTTTAGTTTTGCAGTATTTTTCAACATAAACTGGTGTTAGAACTCCCATTGTTTCCTAAGAATTCTGCATGTAATGAGGCCATGCTATGGGTGTTAACTACACGTCACTAGTAGGATAAAGCCTACTAGTGGGATACTTTTAAAAAAGAAAAACCATCAACAAAAAACAATATGACAGGTTTGTAGTGGACAGTAGCTCACACGCTTCAGGGACTTCCAAGTAGGCTGAATTCCAAGACTTCCCTAGATTTCATCTCCACAGTACAGAGAACATGCTACTATGTAGACAGATTTGCCAAATCTAGTTGAAGCTAGAGGATATGTAAGTGTCACTGGCAAAGTTTCCAAAACCAGCGCTTAGATTTTCCCAAGATTCATGCCCGTGAATACATTTGTAGCCAATCTGAAAACATCATGTGTAAACTTTCACACCCAGTGGATTCCAAGTGTGCGATGTCTCCAGACTTTTCTTCTTACAAACCAAGCTCATGGTAATTTTTCTACGATTAAGAAAAATATTCCATACTTAACAATTGAGTTAAAGACAAGGGCTTCTGTTGTGTAACAGTCTCCTCTGAGATTGAAACATTCTATCCTACAGGGAAGCTCCTTAAACAGGAAGGTCAACAACTCAAAATAGCTTCAGGAAGTCCCTAAAACTAACCATATTCACTAGGCCCCTTCCCACCAGAGTAAGCTTTAAAAGCTGAGAGTCCTTCTTAAACTCAATGAAGCTGAGTTGCAAAGAAGACTCCAAGAGCAGACCAGCTTCCTGGAAGAAGCAGAAACCAACCAAGCTGCCTGGTTAGACTAATTGAGTCATGTGGAAGGGTCACTCTCCAGCCTGTCAAGCTGCCTGTCACAGGCTGTGCAGTGTGTTCTGGGTTCCTAGCTTTGTGAACTGTCACCCATGCGTAGGTGGGCCTTGGTGGTGCAGGTCTTTGAGACATTTCTGCTCCTGTAAGTAAACCTTCACCCACATTTCGGTAAGTAACCCCATTATACTCATGGGTTCACTGAGTTGGACTTTGGTAGTAGCCATATTTTGGTCAGTTGTGGGCTCCCTCTCTGGGGTGTGTAGACATGTGTGTCTTTATTGGTTTATAGTCTGTTTTTTAGTTAGAGATTTGACGCTTAACAAAAAAGGTTTCCTTTGTTGGAAATTTCGAGGGCAGAAGTGGAAAGAAATTACAATTAACCTGATAAACATAGAATGTGGAATCTTTTTAAAAAGATAAAGAACTGGTTGGATTATTCAAAAGAAAAGGACTAGTTGAATTATTCAAAGGTCAGTGTTGGAACTGGCAAGAGACCGAGCAAGTAAAGGCACTTGCTGCTAATGCTAAATTCAATCTGAGTTCAATCTCCATGACCTACAGGATGGTGAGAGAGATCCAGAGAGTTGTTCTCTGATCTCCACATGCAGGCCATGGTTTAAACACACACACACACACACACACACACACACACACACACGAATGAATACCTATAAAAAAAGTCAGTGTAATTTTAAAAAATATATAGTAGAAGGTAACTAAGAAGAAAAAAAAAAAAAGACAATGACCAAATACAAAATACATGCCTTGATTTGTAGTTCAAAATCATGGCCATTAAAAGCATCTAGAAAAGAATTCAGATAATTACATTAGTGTAAGATGGGAATTATATGATCCTAGGAAATTATTGGTAAGGTGAATAACGCTTTTGTGGCTGTGTGGCAGAATATGCTTATTCTTTTTTATTTTATTTTACTTTTTTTTTTTTTTGAGACAGGGTTTCTCTGTTGTAACTCTGGCTGTCCTGGAACTCACTCTGTAGACCAGGCTGGGCTCAGACTCACAGAGATCCGCCTACCTCTGCCTCCTGAGTGCTGGGATTAAAGGCATGTGCCACCACTGCCTGGCTGTCCTTATTCTTAGGAGACAATGGGTGAGGATTTTGTGACAGAAGTGCAAGCTGTCTGCAGCTAGAGAGGAAGGGAGGGGATAAAGGAAGGAAGGAAGGAAATGACCAACGGTGTTAGAAATTGGAAATCTACATGATGAGTAAGTGGGTGTTTGTTGTGTTACTTTTTGTCAACTTTTGTGAATACTTGAAAATTAACAAGAAATTTGAAGAATATTCCATAGGATCCAGGGATCATGCCTGTTTCTGAGCTCTGCCTCGTATCAGCTTAAGAAGTTATTGCAATTCTTTGAATTTTGATCTTTTCATCTGAAAGGATAGAATCATAATAATTTTATTTCAAAGAATTGTTATTAAAAGTACACCAGACAATATCTCGACCATATCTGTATTTTATAGGGACTGGTATCTATTGCTGTCAATGTGAGCATTGCCGATTTGTAGAAGGCGTGAAGTGGTCACGGAGAGCGGCTGAGGCTTGGCATTGCATGGTGATGTCAGAGTCTTGCTGCAGAGAGGTCAGGAGAGGCCATTGGTGAAGGTCGCAGGCCTTGGTTCAGGTGGAAACTCCAAGATCGAAGTGGTCACGGGAGGAAGCTGAGGCACATGGCAACCCTGTGCAGGTGAGCCTGGATGTGTAAGAAAAGTAGCTGAACAAGCCATGGGGAGCAAGCCAGTGAGCAGCTTTCCTCCATAGTCTCTGAATCAGTTCCTGCCTCCATGTTCCCGCTTGCGGTTCTACCCTGCCTGACTTCCTTTGATGGATAGATTGTAACCTGCAAGCCAGATAAACGCCTTTCTTCCCCAAGTATCTTTTGGTCTAGGTATTTATCACAGCAATGGGAAGGAAACTGGAGCATGGATTCACTTAAAACTCAGGTAAGTAATGTAGTAAGTCTGTTGGTCTCCATCTTCTTCCTGAGACACGGAAGGCTGCTGTCACTGAAAGGCTGCATGCACAAGGGTTAGAGAAACTTGGGGGCCGGTTGTTGGCTTTAGTCTTGTTAAGGTCACAGGGGGATGGTAATGATAACAGCAGCGTCCTGGTTGGTTTTTATAGATATTTTAGTTTGTTTTCTTTTCAACTTCACACAAGCTAGAATTATCTGGAAGGGGATCCTCAATTGAGAAAAATGCCTCCATCAGATTGCCTGTAGGCAAACCTAAGGAGAATTCCCTTCATTAATGATTGACGTGAGCGGTCCCAGCACACTGTGGGTGGTGCCACCCTTGGACAAGCGGTCCTAGGGTGTATACGAAGGCAAACCAAGCAGGCCAGGGAGAGCAAGCCAGTAAGCCGCATTCCTCTATGGCCTCTGATTCAGTTCCTGTCTCCAGATTCCTGCCTTGACTTCCCTCAGAGTGTGACCTGAGAGTTGTAAGCTGAAAGAAATCCTTTTCTCCCCCAAGTTGCTTTTGGTCATGGTGTTTTATCACAGCGATCAAAACCGAGGACAAACAGCTTCTACCACTTGAAGCGTGCTGTGTGCCAATAGTCATCTAAGCCGTGCCTCTTCTGTAGCTTTAGATGAGTATATCTGGGCCTAATATTTCTTCTCTGACAAAACCGAGCTATTAAGAACTGCCAAAGTGCTCCTTCCTTATGCGCGGCCCAAATGGGATGAGTGAATGTGCTTGAAACTGTAAAGCATTCTCTGGGCGTTAAGTGCTGTTCGCCTCCCCTGAAATGTAACCTGGGAAAAGCAGGGGAGAGGGTGTTTCTATCTTTCTCTGTAAAGTCTTCCTGTGGCAGTCTGCGAACACAGACGTTCTGGCAGCTCAGAGAGGAATGAAAATGATGTTTTCCTGGTGAAATTGTGAGAGGTGAGCTGCCTGTCTCTTCCCAATATTCTACAATTTGAGTTTCTCTGTCTTTGTTCTTTTCATCATGAGATCATCATTTGCAGCTTTCTGGAATCCTGTTGTATTATTTATCCTAATGGGGAATCATGGGAGAATCACATAAACCACTAAGAACTTGACCAGAATGAAAATATGTAAACAACCAACATGTCATGTTTGTATTGGTAATAAAATTTTATGGCTAGTTTTCAATTTCAATATTTACGGGTATCTGATTAGTCACATCGCTAACTCAATCGCTGAGGAAAATATATGATCTGAAGATTTTTTTTTCTCTGTTTCTTAGCATTTGTCATTTCAAATGCCATTGGTATTCTTCAGCCATGTCAAAACATGTCAAAAAACTAAAAGACAGGTGTGGCTAAAATGCAACCCCAAACTGAAATGCGGTGAGGCAGGGTGTGTCAAGTAGAAAATATTCTCTGCATATACTCGGAGGCCACCTGACCCTCCAGCTTTAGGGATTCTCCCATCTCCACCTCCAATCTTGCAGAAGTAGTAAGATTACACCTGCTCTGCCAGGTCCAGCTATACATGGGTTTTGGGGATACATGGTACAGAGATCACCTCACTTACTCATGCTCCACTGGAGTTCAGGGAGATGGAGGCTCCCCTGGCACCAGAGAGCCCCTGCCCTGTGGGGCTACAACCACAACCTGAAGACCCAAACTTGTCATGAGCTCCGTGGAGCATGCCTTTCTGTTACAGATGCTGCAGTCTGGGAACCACCGCCTGGTTTTTTCTGTAAAGATTACAGAGAAAAGACATGAATCACTGCAGAGCAACAACCTAAGAAACGCATACATAACTTCAGAGCAAGAACAAAAAGGGTTCATTTGGTTTTAATGTCATCAACCATCAGGAGACCTTCCCCTATTGCAACAAGATCCCTCAATTGTGTTACCTGAGATCCCAGCTTGCGTGTCTGCAGGTGCTGAGCCAGTATTCTAGAGTCTGGCTATTAACTGCCTCTCATCCTCCCAACTGCTCTTCTCTTAGGAGACACAAAACCAGGAGAACAGAGGATCAAAATGAGGGCAGAGAGGTAAGTCGGGGCAGGGGAGGGGCTTTGTTCCCTGCCCTGGTTTACTTAGGAAAATTGCAGCCACACAACTCACACTTTCAACGCCCTTGTTCACTAGAAACCACGGAAGAACTGGAAGGTACCTACTCTGGCATCGGAACAATCAATTGTGTAGACATTAAGAACCTAATTATGAATCAAGCTGTAACACATGTATATTCTTTCGTTTAGCAATTCCACACACGGGAGTTTCCCTGTAAGAGGTATTCAGAGGAATCATCAAAGGGGCTCACCAAATTTTGTACCAAGGCGAAGGAGAACAGCAGGATGCCCTCAATAGAGAACTGATTAGATAATTTTGGTTAGTTGACCTGTGCAGATATTATGACCTGTGCAGATAATTATGGTATGTTCATTTGGATTTTCATCAGCAAATTATTCATTAAGTATAATGTTGGTGAGATAATATTGTTAAATGAAAAATGGAACATAGAACAAGAGGCTGCCAGGCAAGCCGGGTGTGTCTGAGTAAGTGACAGGAAAACTAATCAGCAAAATGTCGGTCACTGCCCTTCTCTGAGTGACAGTGGTGTGATTTCCATTTTCTTTCTTTTTGTTTCACCATTTGTGGGAGTGTGGGAGTTAGGAAGATTATGTGGCATTTCGATAATTAAAATTTTGTTTTTATTCAGAAAAAAAAGTATTCTTTTTGTAAAATCCACACTCCTCTAAATGACTTGCTAAGATAATGAGGGGTCCTTGATCCTGGAAAGAGATTTCTTCATTTGAGAAGCACAAGAATCTATAAAACGACCGTTTTGACATCAGAAAATTCCAGGACCTGCAAGGTGAGGCTGCGGCACAAGCTGAACTTCGTGGTTCTATCGCTTGGCCGCGAAGGTCGAAGGCATGACCGGATGCACGCCACGAGATGTTAATTCTAAATCCTATCCCGTTCATTCCATCAGCAGCGTCACTCCCACCGCGTCCCTGATGCCCAGCTCATTTCACAATGAGGAAACACGCTCCATTTCCTCATCTGTGAAAGACCCGCGGCTATCATACCTAGGTCAAGAGTTCTTCAGAGAGGAGAATAAACTAACGTACGTAAAACGCAGGAAACACAAGCTGGTAGACACTGAGTTCTCACGGTGCAAGCTGTTACTGATGTGCTCAGTGACACTGAGCAGCTTAGTTTCACAAAGCTCAGATGAGTCTTGTTTTCCTAATCACGCCGTTGGGATTCTCTTTGAAATGACAGCTGCTTCGGCAACTCCCACTGGAAGCAGGAAGCTCTGTGAAGTGCCGTTTCAGCGATGAAATGATTCAGGAAGTTTTGTTTGACAGTTCGGAGATTGTTGGTCATGAGTGCTCCCAGGAGTTCAAAGTGTCCAAAATGAACTAACAGTATTGGTACTTGCAACCAAATAAGAGGGTGTGGGGTCCTGACTGAATTAGCATTGTTATGGTGGGAATGGTTCCCTTATCACAAGAGCGGAGGTGCTATCAAGTGTATGGTCCTCATTAGCTTCCCTTTATAGCGTGAAGGGCCTTGTCAGATGCCACTGTCAGGTTCTTAAACTTTCCCACCTCCAGAACGGGTGAGCCAAATACATTTCTACTATTTATAAGCTCTCCAGTCTGTGACACTTGAGAGACAGCAAACAGGCATGCATTAGAACTTCTTAAGGGAGCTGGAGATGAGTATTTTGTAGGGAATCCATGCTGTTCTCCTCTTCTGCCCCTTCCCCCTAAGCAAAAAATAACAGAATAAGAGAAAACAAAGCCTAAGTTTAGGTCCATAAGGCGAAGCATATAGCAACTTGAGTAATATTTCTTCGTGTTTACTAAGAAAATTAAGTGAGATAAAGTGGATACTAAATCACACTGCTAACTGTATTATCTATACAATAAAATCCTGTCCCAGCATTCAATTTTACGTTAGAAATATATTCCTGATATGAGAAAATGATCGCAGGATATAATACAAATTAAAAACGGGCAAGCTGCAAGGCAACGTATAACTGCAAGACAAAAAAGGGATAATAAGCGGTGATATTTATTGTTTACCTCGTGACAGGAAAATGCAATAAGTGTTGTATATCTGGGCTGTAAATAGCTATTTCCACTTCCCAGAACAACCCTAGGAAGCAGAGGTGATTGTATTTCCCCACACTATAGCTGAGTGAAGTGAACTATGACTAACTTGTCCAAGATCCAGCTGGGATCAGAATCTAGGTGTGAAAACATCCAGGTTTCTAGACTTTGGCTACATAGGGAGGATGAGTCAGGGAAGGTGTGTCTGGAGGAGGAAGAGGAGAAAGAGAATAGGGAAGTGGAGAAGGGAGGAAGAGGAAGAGGACAAGAAGAAAGAGGAGAGTCACGAAGGAGAAAGGGGAGGGGAAGAAGGAGTAAAAGAGAGAGAGGAAAGAGAAGGAAAAGAGTAAGAGGGAGAGAAAGATAGGGAAGAGAAAGAGGAAGAGTTGAGGACAGGTTGGTGATGCTTACTTTGGAGTGTATCTTCTCCCTAGAGTGGCAGGCCTCTTCCTGTCATGCTCTGTTCCACCACTTGAAACAGCAGAGGGTAAAGGTCAAGAGGTATCAGCATGTCTTATTGTCTTTCTAAACCGGTTTCCCACCACAGCCTAGCCGGGGTTGCATAAGAACAAGTTCTTGAAGTCAGCCCCCAGGAGTGGACTCTTCATAGACAGGCCTGGTGTTCGGGGCAGTCTGGAGAAGCATCTACAATTAACTGCTCTCAGTTTTGAATGAATGAGTTTATTAAAGAGTACATAGAAAAACAGAAGCCACAAATAGATAAAGCATCAAAATAGGAGTATCCACTATCCAGCAGAGATGACTGCAGTGGCCTGACCGACAGAGCAAACAAAGGCACATCATCAAATCAGGGCTTATAAATACCCAACACAATCTCCTTGGGAAGCTGAGACTGGGCTTCCTATTGAACTCTTTCTGCACTGATGAGCTGACCTTTCCCACTGCAGACATTTTTATATTATGAAGTAAACTGCTGGGAATGGCTTGCCTTCTGTCTGTTCTCAATGACGATGCCTTCACTCTTGGGCTATCTAGTCATTCACTTCCCTGTCAGAGTTATGCAAGCCAACTCAGAACCAGACAAGTGACCTTAAGAGTTTACTTTGAAACAAATAGTCTCAGGTCTAAAATTGGGGCTATGCTGCTTCCAAAGCCAGAGAAGATCTCCCAGCCCTCTCCAGCAGTAGTTAGATCTCAGCCACTGGTCACCCCAGCAGCTGGAGGGACTACAGGAGGGGCCTCAGAGAGTGACCTCTCTGTGACCCATAGGACAGTCAATGGAAGCATTCACATGGAGCGAGTGTTATCCAGGTCCTTGACATTAACTATGTCTGGTTTCTAGACACACTCCACGGCATCTTGCCTTCCGTGGAAGTCCCCCAGTCAAGTCCTTGGTCGTCACTGATTTCCATCTGTCATCTCCGGGAATGCTAATGAATGTCCTTCAAATACAATGCCTCTCCAGTGGATTTATCCAACATATTTTCAGGGAAGTAAAGACCTACCATCCTTATAGTAGCAAGTAACAGCACAGGACATTATACCAAGCACTCATTACCATCTGAGCTGTGAGACAGGTTGTGGGTTACCAGCAATTTGAGGCTCTAGGCCATGCCTCACTCTGGTAAATCTAGTTATTTTCCTGCTTAAGGCTGTCTTAGAATTCAACCAATTGGATCACAGTAGGAGCAGCCCTGAAGCTCTTCTAATTTCAGCTTTTAAATTCGGATTATTTGTGAATTGCTGCATATAAAAAACAATGGTTACAGTGATGGTTATGTCAAATATTCATTTAATCTATGCAAATTTAAAATATATTAATATAGTGAAATTAGCACAAATTTACTTTCTGGTACCCTTTGAGAAACCTTGCCGTATACAGATTGTATTTATAAATGTTGAGACAGGAATAGTGGTAGGTACACACCTCAATCCCAACAGAATCTCCACTGCCTTGGGGTACAGAAGCAGACAGAAGCAGGTCTTTGTGAGTTTAAGGCCAGTCTGTTCTAGCAAGTTCTAGGCTAATCAGCATCCCACAATGAGGCTCTGTCTAAAAGAGAAAGAGAGAAGAAGAAGAAGAAGAAGAAGAAGAAGAAGGAGGAGGAGGAGGAGGAGGAGGAGGAGGAGGAGGAGGAGAAGAAGAAGAAGAAGAAGAAGAAGAAGAAGAAGAAGAAGAAGAAGAAGAAGAAGAAAAGAAGAAAAAGAGGTGGTAGTGGTGGAGGAGGAGGAAGAGGAGGAGGGAGAGGAGGAGGGAGAGGAGGAGGAGGAAGAAGAGGAGGAGGAGAAGGAGGAGAAGAAGAAGAAGAATGTATAAATATGTACTGTATGTACTGAATATGTACTGTACTTTGGGAATAAATTTACATATTCTCCAGAAGTTATTTTGGTTTACACATTTGTTTTTGAGACAAGGTCTCACCCTATCTCAAGGTAGCCTAGAATTCACTGTGCGGCCCAGGATGACCTTGAACTCAAAGCAGTCCTCTTACCTTAGCCTCCCAAATGCTGGGGATTACAGGTATTAGCCACCCTGCCAAGTTATACCCATTTGCTTTACGAAGTATCTACCTCCTCTTGCCTTGTCTACCATCATCACCTTAAGCTATGACTCTATTGTTATAATAAATCGATTTCCGTGTCTTCTAGATAGATGAAGCACTATCAGCTAGTGCTAAATACTATTGATAATGAAATCAAGGGAGCAAGCAGCTGCTTTTCTTGGTTAGAATCATGAAGCTTATGTCATTTTCTGTTAATATTGCGTGCCCAACCCCAGTGGGAACTAGGCACTGCCTCACTCTAAAAATATCCTTCCTTTTCCCATGGGCTTTCTAAGTTGTCTGAAAACTCATTTAACTGAATGTGTATGTGTGTGTGTGTGTGTGTGCGCGCGTGTGTGCATGTGTGTGTGTGCATACGTGTGTGTGTGTGTGTGTATGTGTGTGTGTGTGTGTGTGTGTGTGTGTGTGTGTGTGTGTGTGTGAGAGAGGGAGGGAGGGAGGGAGGGAGAATGTGTGTCAATAGCGATGGAATATGAAACATAGTGGCAGTTTTGTTGATATAAGGAAGACTTGGGCTTGCTTTACCTACGCAGAGTTGTAACATTGTCTTTGTAAAACAGAAATCTTAATTTGTTGCTTTTCCATGCTTCAAATTCCCTGGCAGCTTCCGGCTACACAGGAAACGTCCAGATTTCACGGAAACGTGACTTGGAAAATCTCAGACTCTGTCTGATCTTCTTCTCTTGCCTTGCTCCAGACAGAGGGAACCCTTTACACAGGCAACCTTCTGTGTCTTCGGGTTCTGTGCTGCACATTTCACTGAACTTGAGTTATAAATACTATTTTTAAAGATCACTTTAGCAACTGTTGTTTTAGAAACAAGGTCTTATACAGTCTGGACTAGTCTTGAACTCACTGCATAGCCAAGGATGGCATTGCATTTCTGATCCTGCCTCCACCTCTTCAGAGCTAGCATCGTAGATATATGCTGCTATCCCCAGTGTTTGCGGTGCTGAGGATTGAACCCAGGGGCTTTGTGCGTGCTAGACAAGCATTCTACCCACTGAGCTACATTCTCATATCTCATAAGTATTATTGTTGAAAAGCTTACATTGGGGCCCAATAGATACAGACATGGCTCTCATCAGTGTTCCCCAATAATATAGTAAAGCAAGTATTTATGTAACATTTACACTGCCCAAGGAAGGATAAATAATCTGGGGATGAGTTTAAGTATGTGGGAGGATTTACATATGCACTTGAACATCTGCAGATTTTAATATCCTGAAAGGATGCTGGAACCCATCATGTTCCAATACCGAGGGACAACACTTGCCAAAGCCTCTTCAAAAACCTAGGTTTTGTTTCTGTTGTCCTCTTTGCCGGGGATTCTGTCACAACTCTCATCCCCTAGAAGATTTCCACATCTTTTTACTTATTTATTTTGTATTGGCATCTATTGTACATAGTGTAGGGTTTCAAAAGGATGGTTTCTTTCAAGTTTCTCATGCACTTCGGCCATGTTGGCAGACCCTCCCCTCTTCTTATCCCTCCTTTCCCCCTTCTGCTAATCACCTTCTCCCCCATGTGATTTGATGTGTCTGTAGAATCTAGGATCCACAAATAAGAAAAAAAGTGATCTTTTTCTGTGTCTGGCTTATTCTAATTAATGTGAGGATCTCAAGCTGCATCTATTTTATTTATAAGCAACATAGTTTAATTCCTTCTTTATGGATGAATAGAATTCATTCTCATATTGTCATATGTATATTCTCATATACCCCACATATTCTTTATCCATTCATCTGTTGATGGGCACCTAGGTTGAGTCCATGGCTTGGCTGCTGTCAATGGTGCCAGGTAAACATGGGTACAGTATGTACATCTTGAACATAATTCTCAAATGTTGTTTTCTCTGTTGCACCATCCCTGACTTCCTGAGACAGATTTAGCAATGCTTTCTTTTCCATATCTTTGGTATATGTAGTATGTCTATAGGCAGTTATCAATCACTAAAATGACACAAGATCTTTAAACACCCAAATACAAACACATCCTACGTTGAGACAATTGTTTTATGCCAGTGGTTCTCAACCTTCATAATGCAGTGACCCTTTAATACAGTTCCTCATGTCGTGGTGTCCCCAAAGCCATAAAAATTTTTGTTGCTTCTCCATAACTGTAATTTTGCTACTGTTACGAATTGTTATGTAAATATCTGATATGCAGATGGTCTTAGGTGATCCCTATGAAACAGTTGTTCAAAGGGGTCACAACCCACAGGTTGAGAACTTCTGATTTATATACTTCTGTAGTCCCAGGACCCAGCATAGTGCTTGAACACAGAGATCCAATATGTGGATGAATGAATGGCAGACAGAGACATGGTCTTAGAAATCAACTCAAGTTTCTCTTGCCAGGAGACTAAAAATAAACAGGGCTCCAATGAATTCAGCATCAAATAGACATGAAATTCCTACAGAATCCATGTGTATATGTTTGAGTGCACACTGAAGTGAGTGGCATCCATGAATTTTCCCAAGGGAATTTGTGACTCAGTTGCAAGTCTCCAATGTAATTTGGTATCCTCCAATATCAGTTTTTTCCTGTTACATGATTAAAACAACAACCAGGGGGTATGGGTGGTGACAAGTGAGGCGGATCCTTCTTTCTTCCTGTTGAGTCGTGCCTCCATCCAGAGGAAGTGACCTTCATTTGTGGATAGCTTGTTGTTTGAAATTGGAAGTTATATCACAGCTCCTCCTGCCCATTGCGGCTTTTCCTTTCCGGCTTCGTAAATTTCCCTTATGTTTGCAGCCAGTGTGAGTTATTCACCATTTCCCAATCTGGTGTTTGTGCAACATCACAGGCAAAAGTTAATATGTGCTCTGTCTGCCCCAGGGACTCCGGTGCAGCAGTAATGATAGAATTAATCTATCAGTGTGATCTCTAAAAAGCACCTCCAGGCCAGATTCTTGATCAAAAGGCAGAGGGGGAACAGAAAAGGTCTGTTGGTACCACCACCATTATCTAAATGGATGCAAATGCAGCTAAATTGAAAATGCCTGGTCTTAGCAGACCAATAAGCATCAACAGACCTACCATTTGCATGTTTTATTGTAATGGTGAATCCAGACACAATGGCTGAGCAGGGTTATAGGCACCTCAGGAAGGTAATTGATTCTCACATTTATTTTCACTGTCTTGATGGGGAGTAGAAAATGGCTAGGCTTTCTGAACATTTGTGAGCTTCCAAGCTGCGAGAGCAAGCGTGGCCGACAGTTTAGAGGACTAGGCATCAGTGCCAGGAGCTGATTCCCACTAGCCATCTCTTCCTGTTAGTTCATGTCAGATGGTGGCTTTCTGTGCCGAGTTACTAACTTTTATCGAACACTAAGTCTAATTCAGGTACAGCACTGGGCTCTTTACGCACATGTCATCGCTCAAGTCTCCCGTCTCCGGGGTCGAGTCTGTCCTCATCCCAACTTTACAGAGAGAAATCAAGTTAACAGCCCAGTTCACATAGTAAATGATGATTCCAGATATAAAGCACACGTCTGGCTGATTCCAAAGCCAGAGTTGTGGGCACGTGAAAGTCATTTCTTCTTCCTCTATCAAAGTATCTGTTTATTATCCCTTTCATTCAGTAAAAAATTTATTGAACACTTACTATAAAATAGCTGTGAAGTACTTGGATAACAGGTAATGCAATCATTGTCCCCGCTTCCGAGTCCTTGTCTGTAGTAAACATGCTAGAAATAAAAATAAAAATTTAAAATTTTTTTATTTAAAAAAAATAAAAACATCAGCAGAGGTATTTTCTTGTCATCTTGCTCCTGCTCAGCAATGTCCCTGTTTCTTCTCCTCCTCATCATCATCAGAGAGACTCATTGCTGAATTTTTATTATGTGACAGATACCATAAGCATTGCCATTTGCCTTCAATAGACCTTGAGGTAATCTGGATGTACAGCACGAGGAAAGAAACTGTCACACAGGGCCCGTGCCACACAGGTCCTAATGACAGAGGCAGCGATTAAATCCACGATTGCCTGATCTTGAAGCTTCATATTTTAGTAACACATGTGTACATGTTCATGTGTGTGCATACTCATGTGTGTGCACAAGCGTGTGCAGATCAGAAGAACAGAGGATAACCTGGACTGTCCCTCCTCAAGTGCTGTCCACTTGTTTGTCTGTTTTGTTCTGTTATGAGACAGGGTCTGTCACTGGCCTGGAACTTGCCAAGTGGGCTAGGCTGGTTGGTCGGTGAGCGCCAGAGATCCTGCTGTCTCCATATCACCAATCCTGGGATTACAAATCATTGTGACCACACTCGGCTTTCTGCACACGGGTTCTGAGAGTCAGACTCAGGTCTGTGTTGTGGTTGTAATTGCAAGCACTGTACTGTCTGGGCTATATCCTCCATCCCTAAAGCCTCATGTTCTAAAAAGAATATTCCCTAAGGATGCTGAGGGTCCCCTAGACAACAATACCCATTTGGAGATTTTAAAAAATTTGTTGTTTGAGAATTTCATATATGTATATAATGTGTTTTGATCAAACCCTACTCTCTCTCCTCTGTGTCCTCCCCCACACATGCCCCCACCTTTCTCTCTGAACTGCATGCACTCTTTTCTTAAAATCCGCTGGATACATTTAGTGTCCCCTGTATGTACATGGGTGCAGGGCCACCCACTGGAGCATGGGCAGCTTAGCAGAGGTCACACACAGCCCTGAAGAAAGCTGTCACTGTCCCTCCCACAAAAGTCATTAATTGCCAATATTCCTCAGCAAGGGGCAGGACTTCACCAGCTCTATTCATTCTGGCAGTTGGATTGGCTTGATCTTGTACAGGTCTTGTGTGTGTAGCTATAGCCACTATGATTCATGTGTACAGGGGCCCTGTTGTGTCTGGAAAATTGTTCTCCAGCAGCCCTCTAAAACCTCTGGCTTTTACAGCCTTTCAGCCTCCTGTTCTGTGACAATTGCTGAGCCTTGGAGGAAGGAGATGTGATTTAGAGCTGAGCACTCCAGAGTCTCTTATTACACATTGGTCAGTTGTGAGTTACTGTGCTATTTGTCGTCGACTTCAGAAACAAGCTTCTCTGATGAGGGTTGAAAGCTGCACTACTAGTCTGTAAAGGTAAGTATTTAGGAGGCAATTTAATACCATTCCCCAGCAGGATTGGGGTTAGTTGCTGTATATTAGGGCTTTGTTTCTGTACAGCCTTGGAACTGACAATACCTGTTCTCATTTAGGGGTCTTGTTCATCCTCCTGAAGGTAAGTCTTGCTAGTCCCATTTTGTACAGGGGGAACCTGAAGCTCAGAAAAAAAAAAAAAGTGACCACCCAATATACCAGGTGCAACATTTAAGCCTGTATCACTGGCTCTAAAGCCCAACATTTTGCTCACTTCATATAGAAATTTCCCGGTAGAAATGTTCATTACCAGCAGACAAAGCTTTCCAAAAGGTATCCCAACATTAACAGCTTGAAAGATCTAGGCTGGTACTTAGCTCCAATGTTAGCAAGGTTTTCCTTGTCCTAAGACTCATGAGGTTTTGTTTTTCTCCAATTTTCAGATGCTCGGTTAGGATGATGATGGTGGTGGTAGATATGATGTGTGTGTGTGTGTGTGTGTGTGTGTGTGTGTGTGTGTGTGTGTTTGTATAGATGGAGTTAAGAGAAAAAAGGAAAATCTGCTTAGAGACAAATGAATTGCTGAGGACCTGGTAGATCCTAGTTAACCCACATAATAGGCTGTGAGGGTCTGGCTTTCAGGCACTGATAACAGCTTGCTTCAGGGGGAAGGAGATAAGCAGCCAGGGTGAGTCACTTGCAAGGAGAAGGAGAACTTCTGTGTTTGGTTTACCCTTTAACTTTATATATCCCAAAACCAAAGACATCCCTCCTGGCCTTCCCTGGAGTGTTTCTGGGCTTCAGATCTAAATTGAGCTCCAGGGGTTGAGATAGAACATTGGAAGGCCTGCTATGAGAGGAAAAAGATCATTTACGAAGCACCTACCAGTGATCGAGAACTTTCTCTCATTATGTGTGCAGTGTATGGAAGGTATTCTTCCCTAGAGAATTCAGGATGATGTTGAATTCCCTCTGTGGTGGTATTGAGAGGTGGGGCCTTTGGGAATGTGATCAAGTTCTCATAAGAGGACTAATGTCCTTATCAAAGAGGTTTCAAAGAAAGTTCATTTCCTTGACCCTTCAACTTTCCAACACATGAGGACACACTGTGGCACCATCTGTGAAGCACAAAGCAGAACCAGCCAAGGCCAGTGCACTGAACTTGGACTCCCTAGCTTTCAGAGGTACAAGAAGTTTCAGGTCTTTATACTTCGCCCAGTCTGCAGTATGTTGTACTAGCATGATAGACTAAGGAAATATTATTTGACCCTTTCACCTACCCTGTAAGTGAGGCATTTATATGTACATTTTTTAAACCACAAACCTGTTCCTCAAGGTATATAGCTATGTCAGATAGAGCTGGGATTCAAGTTCAAGATCATATCATTTTTTTCTTCTTTTAGAGACCTATCACCTAGCAATTACAGAAATACATGCTTGATATTGGCACAACTCTTCTGACTCGCCAAAGACTCTTTCTTCTTTTGCTCACATAGTTTCCTTATTGTTAAAGCATGTGTCATGTTCACTGTGTGCTGAGCCTGCTCATTGGGAAGCATGTGACTATGGAGGCCAGTCATCCTTAGAGAGCATCTATTGAACGATCCACAGAAGGGAGAATGTAAGGTTACTGATCCAGCAAGCCTACTTCTAGAATCTAATTAGGAAAGTATAAGAGAATAGGTATAAAACACATGTATTATACTCATGTTTTATATGAGCTTGAGGTCACCTTCTTCAAGTTCTTCAGTTATAAAGGACAATAAAGCCATTATTATATAGACTATGTAATATCATAATGTATATTAAACATACATTTATACATGAAGTATATAATGGCATTCAGCTATTATACATAATGATATTGATCTCATTTATTGTTTGCAACATTGAAATTTTTAAAGTTCACTGACTGGAATTAAATTGTTAAATTGAAGTCTACTGGTGCCACAAAAAATGCTACAAGATAATTAAGATATTCTGGGGATATATGTGTATAATAGGGAAAAATAAATATTTTGCTTATTCATGCAGTGTGTGATCTCAGTTATATTTAGTTCATTTATACCCTGATGTGTGTACTACACATGCAAATATGAGTCTGAAAGTTGGTATGAAAGTGTACACATCTAATCCCAACACTAGGAATGCTGAGGCAGGAGGATCAAGAATTTCAACAAGCCCGTGCTATACAACAAATAAACAAAAAATAGAAGAGTTTAGGTACCTATATGTCCAAAGGCTGTCACGAATTCTCTCTGGATAAAAGGCTTACTTGATTGTGTTTATTGGATTTTTTTGTGTTTTCTGAATATTCTAATAAGACTGTATTATTTTATGTTATGACAATTGTTTTCAAATGTCAGTGCTACAGATACCTCAAATGATCAAATTCAAATTCTTCATGTCGTAGGAAAAGTAGCTAATATAAGATTGTAGGCAGTTTATTCCAAATCAAGACTCTAGATTCATTCTCGAGAACCATGTTGTTTGGAAAGGTTTCTGGCAAGAGGTTTCTCATTCACCGGTGTGAGTTGGCTTCTGTTTGGTCTGTCTCAGTCTCCAAATTTGGATCAGACAGCTCTGAATCATACACAGGCCCTGTGTGGGCCCCGTTACCATATAAGTTTAAACTGGCACACAAAGAAAAGGTGATTTATGCTGGTTTTGGGCAGTGGTACTATAGGAAATGAGATACTATTGTGGATTAGCGTAGTCTGAGAAGGCTATGAAGGCAAGCAATGTGAAAAATGCATGGGAAAGAGAGAGGAGGAGAGGGTAAGAGAGAAAGTGAGGAGGAGGGAGGAAGGTAAGGGGCAAGTTATGCTCAACAAGGATAAAAGACATGAGAGGCAAGCGTGCTTATCCATCGATGTCAGCTCTTTTGTTTGCTTGTTTGTTTTGTTTTTTGAGACAGGGATTCTCTGTTGTAACTCTGACTGTCCTGGAACTCACTCTGTAGACCAGGTTGGCCCCAAACTCACAGAGATCAGCCTGCCTCTGCCTCTGCTGGGATTAAAGGTGTGTGACACCACCGTCCAACTGTCAGCTCTACTTTTTATAACTAGGTAGGCTGGGCTCTTTGTACCTGCTGGGGGTCAGAGACCATTTACATTTGAGACCATTTACCAGGTGAATGATAGTTCCCCCTGAAAAGGCACAGTGCTCAGTTTGTACTACAAAGCTCTGAGTTGCCCTGGAGACAGGAAAACTCATGAGGAGAGTGGAATTATAGGCAGTTATGAGCAGCTTAATGTGGGAGGTTGGAACCAAACCTGAGTCCTCCGCAAGAATCTTCTCTCCAGCCCCACAGAAAAGCTTAAGTGAAAGAATGTGTTAACCTTTCATGTACTGTTGGGCTTATTAAATTTATTTTGGGGGGTGGGGGTGGGGTGGCACACACCTTTAATCCCAGCACTCGGGAGGCAGAGGCAGGTGGATCCTGTGAGTTCGAGGCCAGCCTGGTCTACAGAGTGAGTTCCAGGACAGCCAGAGTTACAACAGAGAAACCCTGTCTCAAAACAAACAAACAAACAAAGAAACAAAACAAAACAACGAAAAACTTGTTTCTGTTGAAATTGATTAGATAGTCTCAAAACAATTCCTTGGAAGTAGGAACCTTATTGTCCACGTCCTGATGAAAGTGTCCTTTCTACCTCTGCTGGCATCAGACACTAACTACTTGAGTTATGACATCAGACGTTGTGTTGTCTGACAAAATGTCTGACACAGGAGCCTCACCAGCAGCCTGACACTTGAAGCCCACACATCCTGCAGCGTGGCATGCTTTCCTTGTGCTGTGTGGTTCAGCCTGTACTGTTTGAGTCTGGAGTGGAGTGTCCCCCAACAGGCTCAGGCATTTGCAATTGTATTGACTTTTTGATTTTGGAAAGGATTAGCCACACACCAGGTCTCCAGGTAATAATGTTTGGGGAGGTTGTAGGGCCTGGCTAACAGAGGGGGACTGCTGCAGGCTAGCTTCTAAGGATCAGAGCCCTGTCCCCATTCCATCCAGCTCTCAGCTTCCAGAAAAGTCACCCTACAAGAAGCATCATGAGCTGCATGGGTGGAACTCGCTTGGCTGCCTTGACTCCCCTCCGTGATGGACCTTGGCCCCAGACACTGGGAACTAAAACGGGGCTCTCTTTATTTCAGTTGTATTTTGTCACAATGTTGTTGCTGGAAAGCAACAGCAACGACAGCAGGTGCAGCAATAACAAAACCCAGGAGGACTGGGCACTGTTTGTATTATGATTAAGCATTTTTCACGGGACCAGCCCTGTGCTGGGCTCTCTTACTAACTTTATCTAGGCTCTCAGCTTGGGGAGGTCAACACCATCACTTTCCCCATTGTATGTCTGATTCACTGCAGCCAGAATGATCTTTCACTCAACTGGAAGACATGGAAGCCCCGGCCCTGCTATATGAAGCAAAGAGAAGCATCTGAGTTAAGTGAGGACTGTGTAAAGGGCATAGAGAGGTGAGTGGGTGAACCTTCAGCTCCAGGCTTTAGGGCTGTGTGAATACTGATTGGCCTTAGATTGGTGTTTGGTAAATGCACAGGGTGGAGTTGTGCAATAGGCACCTGGGACACTGTTCATTTCCTAACATCCATACAGGACACTGTTCAAAATAATCTCTTATGATATTACATTACAAAATGATATAGCCCAGCTTGGGTATGTTTGTCTTAATATTTCAGTAGTGATTGGATATAACCTTTATTTTTATTGAGGAAGGGTTCATGAAGGCAGAAATGCCAAGGGCCTATGAGAGGGATTTGAAATGCAGCCATCCCTTGTCATTTATTTATTTATTTGTTTATCCTTTTGGGTTACTATTGCTATTTTTATTATTTGTCTCTATGTCTTCAATGTGTTTGACTAACATTTAGTCAAATCCGCTAGTGAAAGCAATCGCCACATCCTTTGGAGTCATATTTCCCCCTGACAGCCTGCTCCTAGTTGAACAGCAAGATTTAGGTACAGCCTTGCCTGTTTTGGGTCTATGATAAGATGGGCTCAAAAGGACATTGGACAGACTTGGCTAAAATAGGACTCAGGAGAAGCGAGTCAGAGAAGAGGGACTCTATGAGGCAGCCCTATCTGGTGATTCGGCTTCAGTATCCCACGTTGTGGGGCTATTCTTCCACATCTGGCTTCTCAGGCAGGATACGCGCTCCAGCTTGGCTTCATCTGAAGCCAAGAACAATGGCCACCTTCTCCTCATTCAACTTGAAGTCAAAGACTCAAAAGTTCTCACGTATGCTTGCTAATGTCCCAGACTTGGGGGTCACTCTGGATAGAAAACTGAGTCAGAGCCTAGCCTGAGGTTTTCTTGTGCTTTGCCATGATCTATGAAATCTTGAGATGTTGTAATAGCAGAGAGTCCTCTGGCTTGGCCCAAAGACTATCTGGAGAGCTCAGGAGGGTTGCAGGTCATGATGCTGATGCCCTTAGAGTAGCACTACTGGTCATTTGTCCTGGGTGGGGTATGGGTAGCACTCATCCTGAGAGGATACTGCTTCATGTTTCAGTCCAGACCCGTTCAAAAGCCTCTCAATCAGGAAGTGTTTAGAGACACCCACACTGTCTCCAATTACCCATCTAGCAGTACTTCCATGACCTCTTAGGCTTCCAAGAATGTTGTTTTAAGGGAGAAAACATTGCCTGCCTTGTCTTTGGGGAATAACTCCTTCCCAGTGGCCAGTGGATACTCTTGAGGTCCGCATAGTTCAGTCTGAGAGCCACGAGGCTGCTGAAAGGCTTCCTTCAGCAGCTTTCTCTCCAAGCAGATGGGTCACAGCATGTAGACAGTGAAGAAGTCTTCCTGCATCACAGCCTTCCCCTGGATCTTCTCTTGAATGGCTTTTCCCACTTGTTTCTCATTTGGATACACAACTGCACAGTCAGCGTGGTGCCATCCAGCATCTCCTGCCACCTTCGCCGCTTCCTAGGCTTTGCTTGGAGAGGGGGGAGTTCCAGGTATCCAGGCCCACAGTGGAGATCGTGGTTTCGGTACTGAGCTCCACAGAGGTAGTCATGGTTGCTGTAGAAACAGTTCTGAGTGATCAGACAAATGCTGGTGTCACAGCCATGCCTCCTTAAAATTAAGCTCAACAAGAGGGCTGGGGAGAGAGTGCAGCCATTAAAGCACTTGCCACACAAGCATGAGAGCCCAAGTTCGATCCCAGTATCTTTGTTAAAAATAAAAAGGTACAGTGGCACATGTCTGTGCTCCCAGCCCTGGGAAGGTAGAGGCAGGTGGATTCCTAGAGTTCTCTGGACAGCCAGCTTAAACATTTAGTGAATCCCAGGCCCCACTGAGATACCCTGTCTCAAAAAGTAAGATAGTTATTGCCTGAAGAATGACATCTGAAGCTGGTCTCTGATCTCTGCATGCACACACACTCCTGAAACAGATGCACACAATCAGCAACAATGAAACTGAGTCTTGATTGGGGAACATGCAGGCCATACTTAACAAATGAACAGCTTTGAACTGTGGGTGGATCACGTAAGACAGATTGCATTATGTAAGATCTACTGCAAGGCAGATTGTAATTGTATTGACTTCATGAAGTGGGAAAGGATTAGCCACACAGTAAAAAAAAAAAAAAAAAAAAGTCCCCAGGGAGGGGATATTAAAGTCATATCTCAAAGTGGCAACAAGATAAAAGGAATAGTGGGGCTTCTGTGGTGGCAGATGGCCTCTTAATTGGATTTTTGGTATCAGGCATTACTCTCCTACAGATCTTTCAATCTTTGTGAACGATGATATCATGCAATGTCCAAATTAATATGTGTGTGTATGTGTGTGTGTGTGTGTGTGTGTGTGTGCGCTCGCGCGCGCGCGCACGCTGTGTGTGAAAGAGAGAAAGTGATTTTGCATGTGTATAGGTACGGATGTGTATGGAGGTTCACGTGCAGGTATATACACATGCATGTGGTGGCCCAAAGTTGATGCTGTAAATCTTTCTCAATTACTCCCCACTTTATTATCTGGGCACGGCCTCTCACTAACCTGAAGCTTGCAGATTTGGCTAGTCTAGCTAGTTAGCTTGGCCCAGGGATTCTATGTCTTTGCCTCTGGGATGCTAGGCAGCTGCCACGCCTGCCTCGCTTTTATGTGGCTCTGGGGATCCAAATTGTGGTCCTCATGCTTTTATGCAAGCATTTTATCCGTGAGTTGTCTCTAGCTTCACCTTCTTTTTCTTTTCTTTTCTTTCTTTTTTGGTACAGGGTCCCTCATTGGCCTGGAACCTGCCAAATATCTAAACTGACTCCAAGGATCCACCTGTCTCTGCTTCCCCAGCATGGGGATTACCCCCTGCCTTTTCCCTATGGTTTCTGAGGATTACTAAACTCAGGTCCTCATGCTTATGATCCCAATGGTGGCAAGATGGGAGGTGGAGACAGGAGGATGTCTGGGCTGAGCAGCTAGCCCAGCACCCACATTGTAACTCATAGCCATATGCAACTACAATTATCTCCTGACCCCTGAGGGCTCTCGCACCCACATGGGGACACAGGCACATGTAAGATAAAATCAAATGAATATTTCAAAAATAGAAGGGATATCAACAATAGATTTTTGAAGTATCAGCAAGTATTACTGACACAGAACAAGTCCACATGTTTACAAAGAGTCTTTCTGTACCTGGCAGTGTGTTAGACATCTGGGGAAGAAGTCAGTGGGGAAGGGAAGGTGATTTCTATTTGTAAGGACCTGATGATGTTGTTGAGGAAACCTATGAGCTTTCTTTTGTTACTGAAAATCTTCACAGATGTGTCTATTTGGGGCATTGTCTCCCTCATTATATGGTGACTCCATTTAGATTTCCTTTCGTATATGTGTGTATTTTAGGAAACTTCTACCATTGTAGGCTTCCATATGTCTTTTCAAAGGGCCATTAGCATTGATTATCACTCCCCAAATTCCCTTCTTTGCCCTGCCCTCTCATCCCACTCCCTATTTAATCCTCCTGTTCTAGTTTTCCTTTTACCCCTTTATAACACTATATTCTATTTTTACCCTTCCTTGGAGGCTCCCCCATCCCTTGCTAACTCCCTAACCTCTGAGGTTATTCTAAATGAAACACACATACCTAAAGCATAAAAGCTAACATTTGTGTATAACAGAAAACATGCAATGTTTATCTCTGGGTCTGGGTTACCTCACTCAGGATTTATCATTTCCTGCTCCATCCATTTACCTACAAATTTCATGCTTTCATTTTTCTTAACAGCTGATTACTATCCTATTGTATAAATGTATCACGTTTTCATTTTCCATTCTTCAGTTGACAGATCTGACTGTTTTCAATTTCTGACTATTACGAACAGAGCAGCCATGAGCACGGATGAGCAATTATCTCTAGAGTAAGATGTAGAGACCTTACAGCAGTAGGTCATGGAAGCTGCAGCTCAGTGTCAGCTTGGGCCAGATTCCCAAGTGTCTGGACCGGTTGCATGGTTCCCCGTGTCTACAGTCTGATGCGAGACTGTTGGGTGAAGACTTTAAGTACACAAAGAGCTCTATTTATCATGACCCTTACTTCATAAAGTAAGGTGGTGTGTTTTGAATGCAAAGTGCTCCCTGCAGGCTCATGCGTTTGACTACTTCATCTCTGGTGGAGGCTCTACTTGGGGAGGTGGTAGAAACTTTAGGAGTTGGTGCCAAACTGAGGAAGTGCATCATTGAAGATGGTGATGGGGTGGAGGGTTTGTCCATGCCAGCTTTTGCTGGAGTTCTCTCTGCTTCTTGACCCATGAAGATTTAACAAGCAGAGTCTCAAATGTCCTCTGCCATGTCTTCCCTGCTGTGCTGGACTGCAATCCCTTGAACAGTGAGCCAACGTGAATTCTTCCTCCCTTAAGTCACATCTGTCAGGTATGTTATCCCTTCCGTAAAGGCATTTTAGTGTCTTTTTTTTCTTTTTAAATAAAGGACAATGCTTTCAATGGCCGAATTTTTGAAGAATTAATTATACCGTGCTTTGCACCTCCCCCCCCAACTTGCTATTGAGTGACAGAACTTCTGATATCAATCTCAGCCTGGTGTGAGCCTGTGTCACCATGTGAAATGTTTATTGTGTTGAGTCTAAGGGAGACAGCCAGCAACCTGGCAGCTGCAGGGACTTAATGAAGATGGAGCTCTCTGAGGAGCTTGCTGTCTCTCCAGCATGGGGGCATTTGAGGCTGGCTCCCGGGAAATGGGGACAGCAGCAGGAAGGAGTTTTAGCTGTCACCTTCCCTGTCCATGGGCACTGCAGGAAGTCCATTGGGTGTGGAGAGGAAGCAGTGAGAATCACAGGAAGCCTAAGTCCTGATGATGCCCTGGGGTGGTGAAATGAGCTTTGGACTTCCCTGCCAGTGAGTTCTGCACTGTGAGAGTAGCCAGAAAGAGGCAATGAGAGCCCAGTGCCACCCACTCAGAATATTGTATTCTACAGTTCACTCTTCAGATCTGGCAGAGTCCCTGAACAGGGGGGTGGTGACGTTGGTGTGGTGTGGCACCAGACTCCCATGCACAGGACATTGTAGGCTTTGTAAGGCTATTAAGAATTTGGAAGGTTTCAGGCTCAGGGCTTTCTGGATCAGCCACACAGACACAGTGCACCCCGGGGTCACATTAACAAGGGCAGAACTGGAGTCAGGGAATGCCCATTCTTTCTCCCTTTTCTTTCCTGCTGAAGAGGAACTGAAGAGGTGAATTCCAGCCAAAGTTGCTATGGATGTGTATAAATGAGAGTGCTAATACACACATACTGTGCATACATTTATTGTTAAGTAAAACTAGACTCAGGCTTAGGGATGTGGCTTAGTGACAGAATGCTCATCACTGTGTACCTGGCTCTGGGTTCTATCTCCAGCACCACAGAATGAAATAAATAGTAACATATAACCAAATAAATAAATGCAAAAAGTCAACAAGTCTTAGAGCCAGGCATGGCGGCACACATCTACATTCTCAGTTCTCAAGAAACTGAAGGAAAAGTTCAAGGCCAACCTGGACTGCCTAGTGAGACTTTGTTTGGGGGGGGGGACTGAATACAAATACAACTTCTGCAGGACTCCCCCCCACCCCACTTATTCTGTCAGCTCTTTCCATGCATGTACATCATGTGCTCAAAAGCTCTGTAGATTGGCGTCCTGGGAAGAAGCCTCATGGAGGAGATGCAGGGCTGAATTTTATACCTGTCCCACCCAGGTTCACACCCCAGTTGTATTGCTTCATGGGGGAATTCCATAAGTTCATCCATTGTTTTTGTATTTTAAATTAAAAAATAAAATGCAAGATGAGTCTCGTAACATGTGCAACCTAGAGATTTTTCAAAGCACACAAAATAACGTCTGGCCCGAAATAAGCTTTATGTAAGCATTTGTAAAAATAATCTGCATGGAAGCCACTCTGTCTTACTTGGAATGAACTGGCTGTCATAACAGAGTCCCCTAATAGCTGCTTGGCCTTTCCAAAGAATGGAACATAGTTCCAAAGTGAATTACACACCTTATCCAGTTCCCAGAGACATTGGGTTCTAACTAATGATTACAGAACTATTTCCACTATGGTTACTTGAAAAGTCTCATCTGTGACTCAACCTAGCACTGCCCAGGATCTGTTCCTAGAAACTCCACTCAGGGTGAGTATCAGCAGGGAGTATGTGCAAAGGAGAACGTTTCATTTGGGAAACTCTTTTGTTGTTTGTTTGTTTTTCAAATAGGATCTTACTATATAGCCCAGGTTGGCCTCCAAGTCTCTTGTGTACACACACACACCCTCCAAAAAAACTTTATTTGCTTGAAGTTTTTAAATGTTACCTGAGTCTCTGCTTTTGTGCAATCCAGGGTAGTGTTCTCATCATAAGAGGCTCCAGGGAAAACCTGGCTCCCGAGCTACGCAGGCAGTAGAGTAGCCGCCTTACCCCCATTAATAAGTTACTTTTTGTGATTTTTGGTTACTTATGATCAACTGTGGTCTGAAAATATTTAAATACAAAAGTCTAGCAATAACTAATTTGTGCATTTTAATTATGTATCATTGTAATCAGCATGAAGAAATCTCATACCATATTGTTTCATCCCACCAAATATTTGAATTGTCTCTTTGTCCAGAGACTGTATATACCACCCTCTTTCTATGTACTTTGCCATCCTACTAACAGAGTCACAGTATCATAGTGTTTTTGTTAAATAAACCTTAGTTTACTTACTAATGACCCCAGAGTTCCAGACAGCAATGCTGGCAGTTTCATTACTGGATATTACTACAGTTGTTATATTTGATCATTACTGTTTTTAATCTCTTCTTGTGCCTAACCTGTAAAGCTTATCTTGGGCATGTGTACTCTATATGGCAGAGGTTCTCAACCTCTGAGTAGTGACCCCTTTGTGGGTCAAACGACCCTTTCATGGGAGTCACCTAAGATCATCTGCATATCAGATATTTATATTATGATTCCTAACAGTAGCAAAATTACAGTTATGAAGTAGCAACAAAAATAATTTTATGGCTGGGGGTGGCCACAATGAAGAAATGTATTAAAGGGTCACAGCGGTAGGGAAGTGATGCCAGCTTCAGGAGGCAGAGTCCTTGCTCGACGACTTCCTGCCACTCTACCTGATGTGCTTGTTGAATTGAATGGTATCATTTTGTAACATGCATGTACATTGGATATGTAACATTATGCATAGGTACATATGAGATATAGTCTAAACCAGACAGACAAAGGACAATAGAAAAAAAAGTCAAAACAGTGTAATATTCAAAGTAAATACGACTGGGCTTCCAGCCAGAACTAACAGACTGCACATTCTGACTTGTCTCTTAACTGCTAACATTTCCCCCTTCTTTTCATTCTTATTTTTCTTTATTAAAAAAGAAAAAAGTTACCTTTACGCAAGATCTCAGTGTGTAGCCCAGACTGGTCTGGGACTCTTTATGTAGACCAGGCTGGCCTTGAATTTGCAGTCATCCTCCTGCCTCTGTGTCCTAAGTACTGGGATTGCAGATAGTGGCAACTCACCTCAGTTTTTTAAAATTTCTTTTTCTATTTGTTAGTCCTTGGTTCTTACAGGAAATGAAGATAAGGGAGATTTGTAGCAGAAACACTGTAATTTGCATTTGGCACACACTAATAGTCAATTAAATCGAAAACTAGCAAATCTAATGGTGATGCTATTGGAAATTCATGCTGCAAGTGGGATGCTTCTATTAAATCAGCTTTTTGAAAAAAGGTATTTTCAGGTTTGGGGAGCTGGCTAGGTTGTTAAAGTAGCTACCACAGAACCCCAAGGACCTGAGTTTGATCCCCAGCACCCACATAAGAGCGGGGTAAGGCAGCCTGTAACCCCACAGCACTGGGAAGGACAAGGCTGCAGGATGCCTGGGGCTTGTTGCTCAGCTAGCCTAGCCAAATCACTCCAATTCACTGAGAGACTCTGACTCAAAAAATAAGGGGGAGAATAGTAGAAGACACACTCGAACTCTGGCCTACACACGCACACACACAAATAAAACTATTCTCATTGGGACAGATTCATCTGAATTACCGGAAATTAATCTGTAATGATGATACTGACTTATTGAAATTAATTTGGGATATTGAGAGAAGCGGTTTAAAATAATTGTTTTATTTTCCTTTTCCAAAGGATTGAAACCAGCTGCTTCTGCTGCAGTAAGAAATAAGTGAGGCCTATGCCTATTTGTTTTTTAAACTTGAAATTGCTGCGGGGGAAGGGATAAGGCAGAAAAACACAGAACCCTCTGTCAGACACTGCCACCTGCCGGCAGCCTTTCAAAGTGCAACCTTAGGTTCAGCAGCGAAACAATTCCTTGCTCAAAATTCCAGTTATTAAAAACTCCTGTGAAACCTGAGATTAGGATTAGGATTACATTTGAACATTAATTAGCTGTGAATAAAATTAAATCTATACAAATTACAGATGAATTCTCTCCAGTGCAAAAAAAAAAATGCCAGTTGCAGATTTTTTTTTAATCTCCCATTAAAAAAAGATTATGCATATCATTTAACCATCTGCATGGGGTTAAATCGGCAAATCAAACAGCATGGAGGCCTACCCTCCCCACAGTTTACTAGATGAGGGATAAATTACTTTAATTTTCTTGGTTAAGCGCCCCTCAGAGCGCTCGCTCTTCACTCCATGTGGACATAATAAAAGCTGACAAGCGCAATATGAGCCGCGGCTGCTCAGTGCGGAGGTGTTGCTGGCTGCAGAGCCCAGTGCTCTGGATGTGGTCCTTGGCAGCTAGGGGCTTTGTGGGTATTCATCAAACGGGGGACTGTGAAGGTCATTCCCATGGGTGTGCAGACTGGAGACCAGGACCTGAGACTGTGACTGAGGACCTTTCAGATGGCTCCTCTTTAGGAAAAGCCGAGGGTCGTGTGAGTTCCCTGAACTACCACTTCCCTACTAGTGCTCTTGGATTTGCACTAGCCTCTTGAGGAATGACAGGTGTGTGAGCTCAGTAGCGTGAGTTGCATCGTGCCCGGCTCTTCTGCTGTGAGATTGGTGAGGCTTCTGGCTCTCTGCCCAGAGTTTCTTAACACACAAACATTTCTGTGAGCTGTATCAGATAGTATACGGTTGTGTGTGTCACGTGACTATATACATTTGCATTCCCAAGGCATCCCTAAGCTTTCACGGGATTTTACAAGTGGTGACCTGGGTGACTGGGGAGGGAACTCAGCCAGTGAAGCGATTACCTTAAAAACATGAAGATCTAAGTTCTACCCGGGAAGGGCGGCAGGGAGCGGGTGGGGTTCTGAGGATGATATCTGCCCAGGTATAAAGAATTATTACAATACCCAAGATTGTCCATTGTCCTCTGGACATGCCCAAGTGCACACACGCATACATGTGTATGCATGTAAATCAAGATTTGAATGGTGTGCAGTTTGCAGCGTCATTATAAGGATGAATTAAGGTGGCGTTGCAAACAGGTGCAGAGTGCCTGGTGCATGTAAATGTTAATTTGGATGGAAGGATCAGAATAGAGGTCAAAACTATTACTACAACAAGATGGCGGACTCAATTTGAAACCGTAAATGGGCTAGCTGTGGCCCACTTAACGGCTGGCAACCTCTTTCTCTGCCGTTCTCCACTAGCTCCTCTAATTGGCCTACTGATTATGGAAACTGGGCTTCCTTTTCCCAAGGAGAACTGGGCTGTGCCTTCCAGAGGTCAAGTTTTTACCAGTGGCCTTTCCCTGTCAGCAGATTAAAATGCTTCCATGTCAGTCGAGGGCTTGTAGCTCACAGTAGGATTTAGAGGGCACATCTTCAATTGAGTAACAGTTAGGGAGTTGAGGAACTCAGATAATGGTGAGGGAAATGCACAAGTACTCCTTCCCATCCATTTATTTAACCCTGGAAAATAGTTTAATAAAAAAGAAATTCAGAATAGGGTGAATACACATGCTAAAAATGCGCTGTAAGATCCATTATTATGCATAATTAATATATACTAATAAAAATACTTTTAAAATAAAAAATATGCCTGGGTTAACTAGGCTTATTTGTTTCTTGAGATGGGGGTCTTTTGTATCCCAGGCTGGCCTTGAACTCAGTATGGAGTTGAGGATGAGTTTGAATTTCTGATCGTCCTGCATCTACCTCCCGAATGCTGGGGTTACAGGCACGAGACATCACACCCAGTTTGTATGGTTCTGGGGATTGAACTCAAGACCTCATGTATACTAGGCAAGCATTTACCAAATGACCCACATGCCCAATCCTGAGCTAATAAGACTCCAGTTGATGTCTAATCTTAAATCCTCATATTCAACAAAGCAGGAGTTAAAGAGAGAAAAAGGCACAGGCTTGGAAATCGAAAAGACTTCACTGTAAATTTTTCTTGCGTGATCTTAAGATATGATCTTAGAGAATTAAAGATCTGCTGAAAATTCTAATTTTTATTCCATAATGTTCTAATTTTAGCTCTGGCGTTGTTGAGAGGAACATTGAGGTAACTGAGAAGGTTCTGTGAAGTAAGGAAAGGGTCCTGTTTCATGGCACTTACCTTGATGTGGAAGGAGCTAGCCCGGAGGCAGCCAGAGGTGGACCGCCTGGGCCTGGGACAGGATGCTGCAAGCTCCAGGTAGGTCTGTAAGAACAGTAAGTTATGTTTTAAATTTTAATTACTGTGCCTAAGAGATCTATAGAACAAGGACATAACTTTCTAAAGTGCTGGGTGGGGCTGTTCAAGTGAGATACAGAAAGACATAATCCTGTAATCTCACTTGCCCAAGGAAAGATAACCTCCTGGAATGTTGGGTGGGGACTGTGTAGATTCCATTTGGTTAATCCAACTGCACAGGATGTGCTCCAAATGCATTGGATGTTCTTAGTCACTTGTAGGCCAGAGATAACCCAGACAGAAAGTATGTCAGGATAGATCCTTGCACCTGATTGGACCTGGTGGAAAGTACGTGGCATTATGGGTTCTGACTTTTTAAGCATCTATTCTATGTGAATCGGGCCATTTTGTGGGAACTTCAAAGGTGGCAGAACATCTCCATGGCAACCTCAGAATAGTCCCAGTCAGAGTCTATCTTCCTGGCCAGTATTTAATGAAATTAAAGCTTTACTTCAAGTTTGACTCAATTGTGGTGATGGTCTTATTCTCCAGGTGGTCAGATTTACTCTGTTCCTTGGGCTCATGGAGACCTATCTTGATTGTCTTATCTAAAACTGCCCTGGATGCCACTTGCATAGATACTTTACTTCATGCACAGCTGGGATGGTGGCCCTCCAAAGACAGATCCACATTGCAACCCTAGAACCTGTGATTATGATCTTTTTTTAAAAAGAGGTTCCTTCAGATACAGAGGCTATGGACTCTTGAAATGAGGTCCTCCTGTGCTACTCAGGAGAGCCCTAGGTCCCCTTATGATCATCACGTAACAATTGTATTATAACAATTTGTTATAAGAGGCACAGAAAGAGAAGAAGTTGATGTAAAGACAAAACAGAGGTTGGAGTTGCTTGGGCATACACAGGGGCTACCTAGAGTCGCTGAAAGAGGCAAGGGCTGATTCTCCTCCGTAGACTTAAGGGATGGTACGATGACACTTTCATTTTAGACTTCTAGCCTCCTGACTTAGGAGAATGTTTTTTGTTGTTGGAAGATACCCAGCTTGCGATACCACATTATAACAGTCACAGGACACTGGACCACCCTGCTCAGCTGTATGCCTCCTATTTGCCTGTGTTCTAGGTCCTTCCACTAGATCAGAAGCTCCCTCTGAGCAGGGTCTCTGAGGTGATCTCTGCTCTCTCCAGATACTATAGCCAGTTCACCCCAGATTCTGACTTCTGTGGTTGCAAACCTAAAGAGGAGGGCCAGACCCAACCCAAAGCAAGGTCTCCAACCAAAGTTGGCTGAAGGAATCATTGGGAGGGGATTTGTGGGAGGAGCTTGACCCAGAGTCAAGATATACAGGGTAGAGTTTAGTCCCGGAACAGAAAACCGTCTGGGCATTTTAACAGAGATTTAGTGGAGTCTTAGTATGCAGATGCTGGTGGGCTTAAGCAGCTAAATTCACCCACACTCTCTCCAGTTTTTGTCTGACAATAATGAAAGAAAAGGTGGGAGCTGAGGGAATGAGTAGAGGGTTTTCTGAGGGGTTTCAAAGTGAGTCCTGGGAAGGCCAGAGCTCAAGGCTGGAGCTGGCTCCTGCTGCTTGGTCGAAATGCTAAAGCTTGGGCCCAATCCCAGGAGCAGGAAGCAGATAGTCCGGAGCCTTGGCTCAAGCCTCCTACCTTTCACTCCTATCTGTCTTCCAAGCCCATCCCACACTTCCCGTTAACGGAGCCCAACAGGAAAACCCTGACAAAGTCAGCTGGGAAATGTATCTTTTGCATAACCACAGGACAGAACCAACAGAACTGGATTTAAACCTGAGCGATAACAGCTTAATTATTCCTATCAATGTTAATCGATTGTGCTTTGGGGCCTGCCATTAGCAAAACATAACAAGGATGGATCAAATGCAGTCTTGTGTATATGTATAATAACTTAATCATTTGTGTAATTCTTTGTCAGCTCCATGCCTGTCTTCCTCGCTTGATTTTGAACACCACGCTGTATGCATTTTCTCCCGTGGTAGCCCCAGGGTCTAGCAAGGATTGTCAGAGATGACTGCTTCTAAATAGTTGTTAACTGGCTCCTGCTTTTCTGGGATTTTGTCTCTGTTGAT
The DNA here is from genome assembly GCA_026225945.1 of Cricetomys ansorgei. Lineage (NCBI taxonomy): Eukaryota > Metazoa > Chordata > Mammalia > Rodentia > Nesomyidae > Cricetomys > Cricetomys ansorgei. Next base: position 14,539,510 of record JAMJFZ010000982.1, on the reverse strand, counting down.
TGATGTTTCTGGAAGACTACGCCATCCCTTGCCTTGTAGTAAGAAGTCTTCTCTCCTCCCATAATTATGACATAACCCTTGCTTTCATGCTATTATTCCAGAGGTGGTGTGCTGAGTGAAGAGGCAAGCTGGCAGGTAGCTGCTTGCAGTCTAAGTTACTTCATCCAGCCGTCTGCACCGGAACCCTTACTGACAAACCGCTGTGTCTGATTCTCTTTTTCTCATGTTGACATGCTTACAGACTCCCTTAAGTTTCTTTACTCTGGGAAATTCCTTTAGGTTTTTCTTTACGATGGCTCAAAGTGGGGGATTTCCCTTCTAAATATGTGACTGTGATCTAGTGTTGTCAGTAGCAAGAGACCCTTGCCCAACACAGCTGGCAGAAACCGGAGGAGCTCCCCCAACCCCTGCTTACAGGGAAAGCTGGACCCGCAGGGCTGGGGCAGCTCAGCCAGGAGTGTCCTTGTCTGAAAAGCATGAGGACCTGAGTTCAATCCCAAGAATCCATGCTTTAAGAAGGGTGAGACAGTGGCAACTGGCTTAGTGCTAAGGGCATTCCCTGCCTAAGTCTGATGACCTGAGATTGGTCCCTAGGACTCACACAATGGAAGGACAGAACCCACTTACAGCAATTGTCCTCTGACCCTCTGCATGCATGCATGCATGCGCGCGCGCGTGCGCGCGCGCACACACACACACACACACACATACACACAACCCCCAGATCATTATAAGTAAGAGTACTTGCTGTGCAAACATGAGAACCTGAATTCAAATTCCTAGAACCTACACAAAAATCCAGGTGTGGCTTTCAGTACCTATATCCCAGTACTGGGGGATGGAGAGAGGGAGCTGCACAGTGGGCCAGCGTAACTAAAACTGTGAGCTTACCATTCAGTTAGAGACCCTGACTCAAGGCAACATGGAAAAGAGTGATAAAGGAAGACAGTTGACATCCTCTTCTGACCTCTACAAGCTAGCAGCCCCTCGCATGCATGTATGTCACACACACACACACACACACACACACACACACACACACACACACAGAGCTAAATCCATGGCTATGCCATGAGACAGAATTTCAAGATTAGACTGAATGAAGCAATGAAGCAATGTTGGTGAGTTTATTAAGTAGAGATAAAGGATCATACATGTTTCAGGAATTTCCAGAGAGATGCTTAGGAAAAGTGTTGTAGAATTTTATTTTCAGTTGTGTTAAAATAATTGTTTTTGTGCACTATTGGAAAAAGGGATGCATAGGCCTTGGCATTTTGTATTGTCTGTTGGATTTATGTGGGAGATGTTTGATTGCTTATGATCTGCATGTGCTGTCAGTAGAACTCCCAAGGAGTTCTGTATGAATAAAAACACCTCAGCTCAGATGCTCGGAGTTTCACTGTCTAGGATGGCACTTGCCAGGATGGTCTGCTGAGGTCTGGCAGGGTTTGCACCTATGAAATATGCCTCCTTGTCGTTCTTGGTGAGCCCACACAGTGACTAACTACTACAGGAGAGTGTCCCCAATAGGAAGGGGTATCCTGACATTCGGGAAGCCAGGACCCACACAGCTCTTACAACTCTGAGGCAGGGAAGGCTTCCCCAGCTGAGCTGGAGTGTTAGAATGTAATATTCCACTCAGCTCAGCTCAGCTCAGCTCAGCTCTGCTCTGCTCTGAGGGGAGAAGCTTCCCCAGTGTTGCAGCTCTGAAGGAAACTATCCCCGGCTGAGCTAAGGTGTTCTTCTGCGCTTCTCTTCAATTTGCTGCTTCTTTTCTTTGCTTTCTCCTCTTTGTGGCTACCTCCATTTTGGAGGAAGGCAGCAGCCAAAGTTGCGCCCCCTACTGAGCAGAGTGCAAAAGGCTGCTCTTTACATAGTGTCCCTGAGGGGATGGAGCCTCCCAGGATGGTCTGTGATTGGTGGAATTCTTTTCCTCATATTTGGCTAGTCTGGAGAGAGTTGAGAGGCCCAGTTTAGGGTCATGTGTGTTAGTTGGGGCCACTTCTATGCTACTCTGCCAGGTTGGGGGGCCCTACAGCTGGCTGGGAATGGGGTCTCTTGTAGTCCTAGAGGAGGGAGAGCTATCCTATGGGGGGAGGGTCTCAAGTCCTAGAGCTCCCTGACCTCACAGAGCCAGATTCCTCCAAAGGGGAAATGTGCTGGATCCCCAGAGGTCTGATAGGCACAGGGGGTAGTGGCCAGAGCCCTGGGGTCTCCAGCAGGGTAATGACAGAGCCAAGCAACAGCCCTGAAAGGCAGCAAGAGGTCCCAGGCTGCTGGGAAAAGTCAGGTTTGCTCCCCAGCAGAAACACAGATGTCAATGCAATGGCAGTTGGGGTCAGGAGGGCACCAGGCAGTGAGGCAAAGACCCCTGGAGCACAACCAGTGAGGGAGGAGAGAATGGGTGGGGGTCTACACCTATAGTACACAGCAAAGAACTCAAATAAATGAAACACACGTTTCCCAGAGCAAAATTTCCTGAAAGTGTGTAATAAGTTCTTGGCCTGAAAAGTCTTTGTGACTCATTCTGAGGCATTTAATGGGAGTCATGATAGTCTTTTAAAAAATCCATAAAAATCAGAGAAGATGATATGAAAATATGAATATGTGAGGCTGGAGAGTTGGTTCAGCAGTTAAGATCATTGACTACTCTTTCAGAGGAGTCAGGTTCAATTCTCAGAACCCACCTGGCTCACAAGGGTCTGTAACTCCAGTTCCGGTACATCTGATGCCCTCTTCTGGCCTTCTTGAGAACTGCATGTATTGATGCATGTGGTGCACACATACGCAGGCAAAAGTCAGGCACATAAAATACGAAAAGAAATAACCTCCCAAAAAGTTTTTAAAAGATGAAATAAACCTTTAAAATATGAATATATGTGTGCAATTAAAATACTTGAAATGAAATGATAACCAAAGGAGTGATTTAATTGGTCAAGCATGGGCCAATGACCCCTACACACACACACATACACACACACACACACACACATACACACACACACACGCACACACACACACGGTGATCGGGAAACTGAGGTTGGCACACTCACCAGAAACAGTTCTCATGAGGAATGAAGAGTGCCAGAAGGGAGAGGAAGGTACATAGACCCACTCCCTCAGAGAGAAATCCACTCATATGTTCAGGTGAGGTTAGGACCCACTTGCTCAGGGGAACAAGCAGAGTTCTCAGTCTTTGTTGTCATCTGGTCATCTGTGATTTCAGAAACCGTGACAACCGCAGCATAGGAGGCTGAGATCTGGCCCGTAGGGCCTGGGTGTGAGTTCAGGGTGTCCATCTCTAAAGAGAAATTCTCACCCTTCATCACCGTTGCCTTCCCCATAGCAACAGTTAAAAAGAAGCCCATGGAAAGGGAGGGAGAAGTTGGACAGTTTTCCCAGGTGGCATTTGTGTTGATTAAAACAAAACAGTGCTGTCCTGTCTCAACAGTCCAAGAACATGACAGATTCTGCCTGATAGCCAGCCAGTGAAGGAGCAGTAAACTCAAAAATTAGTGCTCTCTGCAGTCTCTCTGGGAAGAGTTAATGCTTGTCAGCTTGAAAAAACAACAGCACTGCCCGACGTGCAGATGCCTTGGTTCTACTGAAAACAGTCAGCATCTTGGAAACGGGACTGTTTGAGGCTCCCAAGACTAACAATTCTCACTAATTTCTTGTCTTCAAACAGGCACTGTGCTGCCAGGCTTCCAGGGCCCTCAGCTTTTTACAGTGAGAAGATAAACATGACCCAAGGCTTGAGTGACTAAATTGTCTTGCATTGCTGGGTTGCTGGGTCTTGCTGAAAGCACTTCTTGGTGAGAATGTGTTTCCAGGCAGAGAAAGTGTCACAGCTTGAAGTTAAAGTGAAGTCTGCCTTTTTTTTCTTTTGGTTAGACATTCTGTTAAATAAAGGAGATGGGCACATACTGTTTAAATAATCAGTTAAAGAGAGGGATGCACATTTCTATTTTTGACTGCTAAGATGATATGAAATCAAACATATTTACCTAATAGTAGAAAAAAGAGCATAACAAATCAAAGAGAGAGGGTGGGAGAGACAGGCAGCAAAGCTGTAAGGTCTGAAGGTATGGGATGACATTTTCTGTTTGTTCGTTTTGTTTTTGTTTTCGAGACAGGGTTTCTCTGTTATAACTCTGGCTGTCCTGGAACTCACCCGGTAGTCCAGGCTGGCCTTGAACTCACAGAGAACTGCCTGCCTCTGCTTCTGGAGTGCTGGGATTAAAGACGTGCATAGCTACCACCCAGCAGGATGACATTTTTAAATGTGTGAGTCCACACACACCCATGTGTGAGGTCTCACATTTGCTAAGCTTACCCTGGTCTCATATGTGCTAAACCTGAGCTCCGTCACTGACTTATGCTCTGAGCTTCTTGCTCTGACCCCCGCCCCTCACTTTTTTTTTAGAATAAATCTTGTTCTACAGCCCAGACTGGCTTGAAACTCACAGTCCTCCTGCCTCAGCCTCCCTAGCATTGGGATTAAAGGCACACTAATGCCTGGCATCTATTTTTATAACTTATTTTACTCATATTAAAAAATAACAATGATATAATTAGTTAACACCATTTATAAAAGTTTTGCGTGCCGGGTAATATACTAAGCACATTGATTTATTCAGTTATTTGGTTTGCATGGGGATAGCTATTGTGACTCACCTGCTTTCGCTGACGGCTGACCCACATCAGAGTTGGGAAGCATCTCTTCAAGATCAGCCAGCTTTTCTGCTGCCGGGTGACTCCATTCCCAAATCTATACAGGTGTCATCTCCCACGATTCCCTGAAGTGCTTAAGGATGCAGCAGGTACCATTCCATCTGACCTGTCCGTCACTACCTGCTGCAGGCCCTTCACTGTCTTGAGAGAGGGAGACCAGCTCATCTCTATTTGCCCAGCACTTGGCCATGCTCAATCTCAAAGTCCTGTTTTCCCAGGAAGCCCTTTGTCCTAGGCAGACTGGGATGGTTGTCCACTCTATCAAGAGGACTCCCCATGGCAATAGTATCTTGCTTATCTTTCCCATGAATATGTAAATGACTTTAATAACTTTGTATACACACAAGGTCTCAGATTGGGGTCCTAAAAGGGACAGTGAGGCAGATCATCCTTTTGGGCAGAAGTTTATTTGAAGAGTTATTTATCCCATGGACATAGAGACAGACAGCAGCAGGGCAGGGTCTCTAAGGAGAGTTCAAGCCCTTGAGGCAGAATGGGGGACCTCAGAGGAACAGAGAGTTGCCATGTAGTCAGGCTGTCTCGTGGTTCCCTGGGCAGCAGCAGGAGGAGGAGAATTCTAGGGGTACATGAGTTAGGGTGTATCCATTATAGGGGGTGGGGAGGTGTGTTAGCACCATATCCCTCTGATGTCCTAGAGTCTGGAAGTCTAGTCTTTGGAAATGAAACTTCACATGCGAAGCAGAGGCCTTCCCCAGGCTACAGGTCAACCATGAGAGCAGCACATGCTAGGATGTATTTCCTGTCCCAGATCCCATGAAGGTCAAGTATGCAAAATCATGCTTTGTTGTTCAAGAAGGACAAGCACATTGTCATGAGTGTGTATGTGGAGGTCAGAGATCAAAGTGAGGTAGAAACCTCTACTGCTCTTCATTTTTTTTTTTTTTCTTTCCAAGACCATGTCTCTCACTGAACCTGGAGGATCATCTGACTGGAGAGCTTCAAGGAGCCTCCCGTTTCACCTTTTCAATGCCAGGGTTTCAGACACATGCTACCGTGCCTGGCATTTTTCATGGGTGCTGAGAATCTGAAACTGAAGTCTTCATGCTTGTGAGGCAAGGCCTTTATTATTGAATGAGTCATCTCCCCAGCTCTGAGCAAATAGACTTTCAAATATGGTGCCCATGTCTTATCTTCTAAGAGAAACATTTCAAAATAGTTCTTGGACTGGACATCAGAATAACAAGCCAAACAGAGGCTGTCCGTGACAAATGGAGATGTGTGGTCACTCTCCTTGTGGAGCATCTTTCTGGAAGGCTGAAAGCCATCGCTCCTCTGTAACATCCAAGAACAAGGGAGAAGAGGCAAAACACGTTGAGAAATAAACCCTTAAGCAGTGAAAATCAACCAGAGCCCAGCCAAGCCGAGGGAAACAGCCAGAAGATTAAATCAGTTGATTGCAAAATATAATAGGGAGTGAAAAGCCAGAAAAGACACGGGAAAATATACAACCAGCCAAACAAATGGGTCTCAAAAAACCTGGGGCCTGTCACACAAGTGGGAACATAAAACTCCAGGGAGAGCCTGTCCTAGACCAATTTAAGTTCAATGGCCATAAAAGAAGATGCATTTCCAAGTGGAAGCAGGGTCTAAATGGAGATCAGATGACTTAGGAAAGGGCCAGCAAATGACTCTAAGAAGAGCTCCAGAGAAGAAAAAGTTGGCTAAAAAGCAAAAAAAAACCTATGAAAATAAAAACCACCTGCTAGGCCGGGGAGAGGGTTCAGCCAGTAAATGCTTGCTCTGGAAGCTTGAGGACCTGAGTTCGAGCCCCAGAACCAACATTAAAAACTGTGGGAGTGCTTGAATGCAGTTGTAATCCTAACCCTGGGGAGTTGAAGACAGGCAGGTCCCTGAGACTTACTAGCCAGCCAGCTTAGATAAATCTGAGACTTTGTCTCAATATAAACAAACAAACAACAACAAAACCAAGCAGGACACCTGAGGCCGACCTCTGCCTTCTTATGCATGTGCATATATACACAAGTGCACTTATGCACACATGAATACACACATACAGACTGTTAGAAATACACCATTATGGTGTGATTTTAGTTTTAAGTGTGTTTAGAACTCATCAAATAATCACAGGGAAGAAAGAGGCACTAGGCCCCTGTCTTCCATAACTGACAGCTGGCAACTCTCAGTTCATTCAAGGGTTGTAAAGTCATAGGTAGGTCTGTTACATGGCTGAGCCCATGTATCAGAAAAGGAGGGGATCTCAAGTCCCAGGATACACTGTAGATAAGTCTCCGTGACCTGAACCAATAGTATTGGATTTAAGAGATGAGGCAATGCTAGACACTGGGAAGATTGTACTCCCTAAGGAATTCAGTCAGTGAGAAATTAAACAGGACAAAGAAATGCATATATATATATATATATATATATATATATATATATATATATATATATACTGTTTTGTGCCAATTCCGTGCACCAGCCACTTTTGCCTTTTCTTTAGGCTTATACCTGACTTTTCAAAATCATAAAATAAACTGCTTTCCGCTTCCCTTTCACTACTCTGAATCTCTAATACTTTTATTATGAAGAGGGGATCATTGTTTCTCACAACACACACACATACACACACACACACACACACACACACACACACACACACACAGAGTCATCTACTTATTCAGGTCTTGTCCAACAGAAAGTTTCTTGTGGTCTCTTAAGTCTCAGACACAGGAGCAAATGGCAAATACTGCTTTCAACAGGGCTCCTCCATTGGGAAGGAAAGGTTAGATGGAAGGCTGTGTGTGTGTGTGTGTGTGTGTGTGTGTGTGTGTGTGTGTATAGAACTGAACAAGATTAATGTGGAGTTGCTTAGAGCTTAGCAAAGGTATTCTCTAACTCACAGCCCCACTTGACTCAGCCCAGGTCTGCCTGCTTGATGGGACCTCCCTGGGCTCCCACAGTGTGGGGAGCTTCAGTCCAAGTAAATATCACCTGCGTCTCTGCTGCAGCTGTTGCAAATAGCAAAGATAGACTGAACATCTGAATAGGTCTTTATGGAGGGTGGGAGGGAGAGATGAAGGACAGACTCTACAGAGTGCACCCTTGAGACATTTGTGGGACCTCTGATTCCCCTAGTTTGGAATGTTTGAAGGGAGTGTGGCCCATTTTTGTTGAATTGTGACTGTGTTCTTTCCCTGTGTGTGAACATCTCAGAACCGTAAAGTCCAAGACTCAAAGCCCCAGTGTTTCTCTCTGTGGCTGTGTGACCGTTGGCATACCCCTTTGGTCTTAGTTTTCCTGTCTGTAAGTGAAGGAAACTTACAGTTGTCCTGGTGGTGAATGGAGATGGAAGCCCTCTGGGGACTGTCTGACATGTGGTGTGTGTGCCAACAGTAGATGGCGCTCCTTCTCCTTTGCCAGGGCAGAAAAGAAATGGTTAAAGGACCAAAATTGTTGAGTCCTCAATAAAACAATATGAAATCACTGCTATTGATGTTCAGTCTTTTGCCTCTAAGGACAGCCTAGATGCTGGTCTCAACCTGCAGCCAAATCCTTGCCTCAAATCCACCCTGGGGACAATCCACACATTGTAATGGTTTAAATGTGAGCCGTCCTTCATGGACTAAACACTTGACCTCCAGGTCCTGATACCATCTGGGGAGGTTGTGGGTAAGCAGTGTCTCCACCCGACCCAACACTGCCATGGCCCCTCCCACATAGCCACGCCCACTACCATTCCTTCCCTCCCATGATGCACTGTACTCTCGCCAACTGTGAGATTCCTCCCCTAAGCTGTTTCTGTCAGAAAAGTACTTAGTGCTTCTACCTTCACTCACCATGCACTGTGTGGCAGACAGTATGAGTAGGTGAAAACTTTACCACAGCATGTCTTATTCAGAAGAGAGGGGTGGGTGGGGTGGTTTAGGTGGATGCAGGTCTTCTAAGTATACTTCTAGTACAAACGGTTTCCCCCTCTTTCTTAGAGAGAGATCATAGGGAATGCAAAGACTAACACCACCTGCGGTTTTAACTCATCTTAAAGAGGAGATGGAAACTGTGTGATAGATCATGTTTGGGAGGCTGAAGCAGGGGGATTGGTGTGACTTCAAGGTCAGACCAGTCTACTTATTGAGTTTTAGTCCATCCTGGACTACAAAGGGAGGCTAAGTTATTGTTCCCTACTGTGGCAGCTTACCAAATAGGACGAGGAGGCATATTCATATCTGCAAACTCTGCCAGACCTCATCAGAGGGAACCACTGTCTCGGCCAGCACCATACTCAATGGACAGTGGAACCCTGAGCTCTTGGCTCAGTTGTTTTTATTCTTTCAGAACTCAGGTATTCTACTGATAGCACATGCAGATCATTAGCAATTAAACATCCCCACAGAAATCCAACACCTGCAGACAATATAAAATGTCAAGGCCTATGCATCCCTTTTTCCAATAGTGTAGAAAAACAATTATTTTAAATATGACTAATAATACACTTCCACAACATCTGTCTGAAAGACAAAAACAGATAGTAGCTCAGTGATAGAGAATTTACCTAGCATATGCAAGGATCTGGGTTCAATCTCCAACATCTCAAAAACAAACAAAACCAAAAGCAGTTAGGGTGTCCTAGATAGCATACCTGCTTTGTCATGCCAGAGGGTGACAGTTCTTGGCTCTACAATTTCTAAAACAGAGACTTTAGGTGAGCACCTAGAAATGAAGAGGTGGCTGCAATGTTAGCTTAAGGTGAAGGTTCATGATCCAAAAACAGGGGTGCATCTATGAAGAAAGCAGTGAGCAAGGCTGGGGAATGCTGCAAGGGGGTGGCCCTGGGAGGGTCTGGCTCTGTGACAAATCCACACTGAGGGCCGTCTAATAAAATGTAAAGTCTAGGAAGGTTCGCTGACTAAGACTGTGAGTAAGAGAATTCCCTTCTGCTGTCTTTATGCTCAGCCACATGTTTTCCTGACTTGGGGATGGGCTCTGAAGTCTTCCATAAGCTCCCTTTCCTTCAGCAGGAGGCAGAGAGGGAGACATGAGAGCACAAGAGAAGCCACATGTCACAGTCTACAGGAAGCCGGAGGAAAGAGCTATTGGAGAGAAAGCAACTCTCCATCTGGGGTTCACAGTTAGAGGAGAGTGGATTGTGAGCTTTGGCTGTCGTTTTAAACGACTGTTTTGGTATCATGCTCACATCAGGTGATTGGATAATAAACTCACATCTCTTTATTATCATTGGTTAAACAATATCCCTATTGACTGGATGAGCATGCTGAGACCTGGGAAGTAAGAATGACTTGTTTCAAAGGTGGGATTTTGAAACTAGCTCCGACCCTAAAATGTTACATGACAGGAATGCCCCAAATTACTGTGTTAGGGTGTGTTGTCCCTTACTCCTAATCATCAGGGAAGACATCAGTTTTTCCCTCTGGATCTTCTTTGCCTTCAAAATCTCCAGTCTGTCTGTCTGTCTGTCTCTTTCTCTCACCTACACACAGCACACACATGCACACAGCCAATCAATGCACTGAGCAAAGAGAAACCTAGAACACCAGGAGGGGGTCAGGTGGATCATGTGGGGCAGCGCTGCAATGCAATGAATGTGATTTGACTATTACTAATATGTGGACCAAACGATTAAGAAGCCCAGGGAATTGTCTCAAGACCAGGTTGGCCTTGAAATTCTGGGCTGGAAGACGTGCCTGCCTCAGAACTGTGTCTGTGAAATTCCACAGGGAGGCAGCATATCCTCGTGGTGACTGTAACGTTAAAGGACTGGAGAATGTTAATTTTTGCTTCCAGGGGCAACAGAAGGGCTCAAAGAATCACTCCCTGGCCCAAGCATCTATCCGGGCACTACTTTTTCAACATCTCGGAGTACTGCTGGGTGTAGAGCCACAGCTCTGTGTGGTAAGAACAGCAGTGCCATTTTTTTTTCCCACACTGGGAACTAGCTTTTTGTCACATGCCCAAATGTCTTACGCCATTGACAATTCCTGCAGTCCCTGAACAGCATCTGGAGGCCCGTCGTCATTTCTCACCTGTGGACACTAGGGCTCAGAGTCACGTCACTCATGAACCAGGAGCCTGGATTTGCTGTAATGTCTCCAGAAAAGTCTTTGGACCCTGAGGTGACAGAGGGAAGGTGTCTTCCCAGATTGGTTTGTGAAATCCATCCTCCTGGTTTGGATGCCAATTTGAAAGATCAGCTGAAAGAGGGTGGTAGTAATAGTCGATACTTAGGAGCAGTGCCAGGCACCACATCAAAGACTTTAATTATGTCATGTCATTTAATCTCCAATCATTGTGTGAATTGTCCCGAACTACTTGCTCGATGCAAGCAGGCATTGTGTATGTTCTTGTTTACTCTGTGTTCTTCCCTATGCTGGTTATTTGGCTCAGTGCTATGACCGAAAGCCTGGAGAAAGCAATTTAATGGGAGAAGAACTGACTGGCTTCATGGTTCCAGGGTACACTTCTCGGCAGGGAACTTACAGTGGTGGGGACATGAGGTGGCTGACACATCACACCTGCAGCTAGGGAACAGGGAGAGATGAATGCTGGTGGTCAGTTGGTTTTTTCTTTTTTCCATTTTTATTCAGTCTGGGACCCCAGCCTATGGGATGGTGCATCCACATTAAGGGTAGATGTTTCCCTTCAGGGAGCCATCTTCGTACGCATGCTCAGAAGTGTGTCTCCTAGGTGATTCTAAATCCCATGGAGATTAATAACCACAGTCTCCAAGGGGCATATTTGTAAACTGTGTGCAGTGGCACAAACAAGACAAAAGTCCTTCTTCAGTGTCAACTCATGGCACCAGAGTACTGGCAAGGCAACATGGCAATGAAGAGGAAAGAAAACTGGATGTATGCAAAAGAAGCCATATATGTCAAGTGGGCTTACTTTATAACCTGCTCTCATGAGAACTAACTCAACCCAATACATTTCAAGTCTAACCAAACACAGCATGGAACGTTTCACCAGCCTAAAAATATATCTTTTGCCTTTGCTTGCCTTCCCAGCAGTTCTATCACTATTTATTCTGTTAAATTTATCTTCTTGACATTAATATGATTAAGCACATATTCAGAGATGAGGCAGATGGTTAATTTTGCTTATTATATTTCTTTCTCTCCATCCCCTCTGCTTCCTCTCCTCTCCTCTCCTCTCCTCTCCTCTCCTCTCCTCTCCTCTCCTCTCCTCTCCTCTCCTCCATTCTCTTCTCCTCCCTTCCCTTCCCTTCCCTCCCTTCTTTTCTCTTCTCTTCTCTTCCCCTCCTTTCTCTGTACACTTTTCTTTTTTTTATGAAATTTTCAGCAGCTGTGTTTGCCTTCAGACCTGTCTTTAGACAAGGGTCTTTATTTACATTTGTACCTATAGTCTCTGAAACTGTTTTATCACATTGTAAAGATAATAACACATTTACTGGAGTGTGCATTACACCACATTAGAGCTTGATGTTCCTCAATGGCTGCTTAGTTGTACCTACTATGTACCCAGTTATACCTACTATGTTCCCACTTTATAAGGCAGGAACTTTTTCCCCTTGTAGTCTTTTTTAGATTCTATCTATCTATCTATCTATCTATCTATCTATCTATCTATCTATCTATCTATCTAAAGTACATAAGTGTTCTTCTGCATGTACATGAATAAAGGGCATCAGATTCCATGAGACTACAGTTATAGTTTTGAGAAACCATGTAGGTGATGGGAATTGAACTAAGGACTTCTGAAGAACAGCCAGTGTTCTTAGCCACTGAGCCGTCTGTCCAGCCCCTCTAAGTCAAGAAGTCAAAGCAGTAGAGCTCCAGTGACTTGCCTGAGAACACACAGTCAGCATTCACACTCAGGACTCTGATCCTGGAGTTCACAGACATGCTAACCCTCTTCAATGGGAGAAGAGTGAGGGGAGACTGGGTGTTGCTAAAGTATTTATGATTCAACATTGAATGCTCATGGGCAGACAACATAGCTCTGACTAGCCTGAGCACAAAGGAGGGTATCTGTAGAAGCCAATGTATTCCAGATACATAGCAGCCTTGTCTCAGACGACAATACCCAACTCAGCCTGAGAGGGAAATGCTGATTGACTGATTAAGTGAGTGAGTCCATGATTGACTGACTAATTGATTGATTGGTTTCGCTGCTGGTCTGTAGATGAACTTGGATATTTCACTTTAAAGTAGAATTAGAGGGCTGAAGAGATAGCTCAGTCAGTAAAGTCCTTGTAAGGACAAGGACCTGAATTCAGTTCCTAGAGTCCATGTTTAAAGTCTAGGGTTGAGGCCTCTTGGACTTTCCCCTTCTGCTTTGGCATGTCTATTGCTTCATCCCTGTTCATGTCATGTTTAGGCAGTTACGTTAGTAAGACTTTATGTGGTCACTTCTGACATTACTAGAAGACAGTCTCATAAATAAATAAGAAAGAAAGAAAGAAAGAAAAAGAGAGAGAGAGGCAGGGAGGGAGGAAGGAAGGCTAAGCATGATGGCACATGCTTGTAATGCCAGCACTGGGGAGGCAGCGACCAGCAGATCCTTGGGTTCTGCAGGAAAGTCAGCCTAATCTAATGAGGGAACCCCAGATCCTAGTGAGAGACCCTGTCTTTTATTTTATAAAAATGTAGATGGGTCCTGAGGAACAGTACTGAAGGTGTCTTCTGGCCTTCCTATGCATGTGTTTATATACCCACATGTGTGCACGCACAAACATGCACCTGCACACACACAGACCAACACAAACACACATAAAATTTATACAAAGAAAAAGCCTTAAGAACAAAAGGAGCAAATAGTAGGCACTCCCAGTTTCCACTGAACCTCAAAGCACCTCATCTATGGTCCCACCATAGAGTGGCTGGGGAAGGGCTGGATTAGTGACCTCTGTGTTGTTATGATGCATACCTCACAGGTACTGCTTCAGTGTCGAAAGGCATAATCTTGACTTCAGGCTTCAGCCTGTCCCATGGTGAAGGCATGGAGTAGCACCTTAGTTCATTGCATTGGAAGCAGGTGAGGGGGCTGTTCACATCACTGCAGACTGGAAAGCAGAGAAGGCAGGAAGCAAGGGGCCCTTCACATGCCAACCCTTAGTGATCCATTTTAGGACTCAGCAACAAAATCCCAACATCTCTCAAAATGGCACCCCCAGGCTGGGGAGCAAGCCCAGTCAAAGCACAATCTTTGTGGGTAATGAAAACTGAAAACCTAACAAGGCTCTCACGTGGGCTTTTCAAGTTTTTAGAATCTGGGATTTTTCTATTCACTTAGAGACATCTTTCACAGTCATGCTCCTGGCACTAGCGTCTTCGCTACCTTCAGGACTTGAGAGGACGATTTTCAAATCAAAATCCACATGCACATGGTGACAGAAAGACATTCGTGTTCCTTGTGGGGGCCTGTGGCAATCGAGAAGTGACACGCTGATATAGATGTTTCCTTAAGAGATAATTTCATGATTCAGGGGAGAATGTAATTGGTTCCTAAGGATGAAGCTGTCCCTGGAGATGTGGGGACCTGTCACCAGGATAGAGTTGTTGGAGGTGATGAGATGTATGAGCAGACATTCATGAACTGAGGTTGGCTCACTGCATCCTATCCTGCATGCAAATACACAAAAGGTACTAGAGTAACATTACCTGAGATTTATAGATTATCCCCTGGCTGCTTGAAAAAAACCATTTCTCCCCAAGGATGAGCCACAGGAAGTTCTTTTTTGATTATCTGATTATTAAGATTACCATTTAGTAGTGACTAATTGTTTCCTATTAGCTCTCAAACGTGCTTAATTATACTCAGAGAATAATGTGCTCTGCCTTTATAAATAAACCTGGATATTGCCTAAGTCACTTTTTAAAAACCCCAAAGGGAATATGCCCTAATATGAATTAAGCCAATGTCTACTCCATTTTCAGGGTGGCCATGCATCCTTATACCAGCCTATAAAATTAACATTTACCTCTTGGGGTTTGTTAAGGTTGACCAACAATAGTCAGCCATTAGCCAAGCTCCAAGTCCCACGTGCTCCATATATTTCATCTTGTTATCCTTCCTATGGTTTTATTAGGTCTCAACTATGGACATCTGCAAATCTGAGACTCCAATGCTCAGTCTTTGTGTTTGCTTGTTTGATGCTCAGCCTCGATTGCCAATTTGCTGGGATTTGCAAACACCATAGAAACATACCTCTGGGAGAGTCTTTGAAGAAGTTTCTAGGCTAGGTTTAACTGAGGCAGGAAGACTCACCATAAATGTGGGTGGCACCATCCCATAGGTTAGGGTCCCCAGACTGAAAAAAAAAAATGGAGAAAGTCATCTGAGCACTAACATTCACCCTTCTCTCTGCTTCCTGAGTTCAGATGAAATATGAGCAACAGCCTCAAAACTTCTGCCATGGTCACTTCTCCACCAAGATGGACTCTCCCATTGAACTGTGAACCCAAACACACTTCCTCTCTTAAGTTGCTTCTTGTCCAGTATCTGGTCACAGCAGTGAGAAGAGAAAGTAACACAGAATGAAGCACAGAGAGGTCAAGGAACTTGCCTTGGTTTCCCAGAGAATATGGGCTAGATGTGAGATCTAACCTAACCTGTCTGTCTCTGCGAGGTTCTTGCCCCAGGAAACAAGAAAGGGGTTTGAATGGTAAAGATAGTGCGTCAAGACATCACAGGAGACAAAAGCGGCCCCTCCCCAACACACACATACATTTGTTTTAAAAATGAATTATTTCAAGATGAGAGTGTAGATGAACTGTGATTGGCTCTGGATTGGCATTTTTTGAAGAGATTCATTTATTATTTCATCTGCTTTTGCTTCTGTACACCATGCAAAGATTTCCTGAGATAAATGTGTTGTTTCTTGAACACCTGCAACTGTGGTTGCACATTTTGACTTGTGACTAAAGCCCCAAAGCAATCTGATCCCAGAGTTGTGTGTGTTTGATTCTGATTCTGAAAGGTGGGGACAGCAATCATTAAATACCTAGGGACACTCCGAAGCTAAATCTGCATGCAGAGAGAAATGCCCTCCCTCCCTCCTTTGCCTGTAGCTAACACTTGCATCAGCTTTTTATAGGGCTCTAACATACCTCATCCTGCCTTTCACAGCTCACCCAGGACATCAGAACAGCAGATGGCATTACTTCTATTTCTCAAGATGAAAAAACAAAATCAAAACAAAGAGATATTGAGTTTTTTCAAACACCTACAGAAAAAAAAAATGTGCAGGGAGGGGAGGAATCAAGTCTCTAAAACCTGGTGGTGGGAAGATAGCTTAGAAGATAAGAGTACTTGTGTAGATAAGGACCTGAATTCAAATCCCTGGCACCCGTGTAAAAAACCAGGTATGGCTATAGGTGCCTGTAAACCCAAAACTAGGAAACTGGAGATGAGTAGCCTGGGAACCCCTGGCTAGCCAGCCTAGCTAAAGTGTACAGCTTCTGGCTCAGTGAGAAGTCTTTGCACATATTGGGGCCACCACAACCCCCTTAAAATTAAAAGAGGTTCAAGTAGAAAAAAATATTAACAGCCAAGTTTGCCTAGTGAAACACAGACTGGTAAAATCATGCTCCTGATAAGCTTAAAAACAAATAGGGTGGCCAGGTAGTGGTGGCACATGCCCTTAATCCCAGAACTCCAGAGGCAGAGGCAGGCAGATCTCTCAGTTCGAGGCCAGCCTGGTCTATGGAGTGAGTTCCAGGACAGCCAGAGTTACAACAGAGAAACCGTGTCTCAAAAACAAGCAAGCAAACAAACAACAACAACAAAAACCCAACCAACACAACAAAGAAAACAAACAGGGGATAAAACACAGAGATTAACTTCCCCAACAATCTTTGTTGAGGAAAAGACGAATGTGAATGGCAGATGATGTGTAAGAGTGTCTTCCCCTCCCCCATTACTCAGCCAGAGAGGAAAGGAGGGGAAGGGACCTTCATTTTGCATCATGAACACTGTTCTCTGTGCTGAGTCAGCATGCCCACGATTGTCTTTAGGCTGCTTCCCGGTTCTGCACAAATGAGAATAACCTGCCTGGTTTTCGTTACTTGGAGTCTATTAGATTCATTTTGTGTAGTGTGGGTTCTCCTAACCCCACCATAAAGCCTGTATTCATCCAAGTCAAATGAGGACACTCTCTGTTCAAGAGCCCCCTCCTGGCGGTTCTTTCCATAAAAGCCCCAGAGTGGTGGCCAAGCTCTGTGCAGCTGTGGGAGCTCTTACATGTGGTCCCTGTAAGGCCCTTAGCTCCACAAGCTCACTGAAGCAGATGATGCCTTGGCTTCGGACTGAAGCAGTGAGATGGATTTATCATTGGTGACCCATGTAGATGGGAGACAGAATCCAGTCCTCCTCCTCCTCCGCCTCCTCCTCCTCCTCTTCCTTTCCCCCCTCCTCCTCTCTACTCCATGTTCTCTTTTGTAAATGAATCCACAACATTTTCAGAAGGAATATACTTCACTTTGTATATTTTTATCCTTAGCTTGCTTTGTCACCTACAGCTAAGTAAATGAAGGCAGATGCAGATTTGGGGTGGACTCCAGGTGAGTCTAGCCTGGCTCCAGTGACTGCAGAGATCTCTGCTCCTGACATTTCCAGTCGCTCGTGCTAGCTGCACACAAGGGACAGAGTCGGTTGGGCTTTTGTTGGTGTTTGAAAGGGGCCAAGGGCTAGCACTATTTCCTCCCCCTGTTCTCCCTCCCACACAAAAGCAAACAAGAAGCTCACCGGAGCCAGAGCCTGCACCACAATCTCACTGCCAGTAAGAATGAATGGAATCACAAATTTGTACCAGTCCTGGGTCTCTGGAGTCTTGCATAGCCTTTCTAGTCCTTGGTATATTACACCTGAGCCGGCATTCATACTAGTGGATTCCTTCCTCCACCACTGCATAGGACATAGGAAGAAGGGTGGACTTCTAGTCTTGACTGAGAAAAAGAAAGGTGTGTGTGTTTGTGTGTGTGTGTCAGAAAAACAAAACAAAACAAACAAAACACCTTGTTATGGTTCCTTGAGTCCTACCCACCTTTCTTCTTGAAGAGAGGATCTTTCATTGTCCTGGAGCACATGAATTAGGTAAGGCTGGCTGACCATCCAGCCACAGGGATCCACCTGCCTCTGCTTCTCCAGAGCCAGAATTAAGGTGGGTTATCACCATGATTGACTTTAAAACAAACAAACACAGGGATTCAAATTCAGGTCCCCGTGCTTGTAAGGAAAGCTCTTTACCAACAGAACTATCTGCTCAGCCCCCAGACTTGAATTATTTAAAAGGTTTTTGAGACAGGGTTTTGCTGTTTAGCTTTAGTTGTCCTGGAACTTACTCTGTAGACCTGTCTGGCTTCCAACTCAGAGATCCACCTGCCTCTGCTTCCTAAGTGCTGGGATTAAAGGTGTGCAACACTACCGCCAGGCTTTTTTTTTGGTTTGTTTGTTTGTTTGTTTGTTTGTTTCTTTCTTTCTTTCTTTCTGTCTTCCTTCTTTCCTTTTCTTCCTTCTTTCCCCCTTCTTTCCTCCCCTCTCCTCCCTCCCCTCTCTCCATTCCTCACTCCTTCCTTCCTTCCTTCCTTCCTTCCTTCCTTCCTTCCTTCCTTCCTTTCCTTCCTTCCCTCCCTCCCCCCTATTCTTGAATATTAACAGAAGTGCTATGTTCACACTTGTGTTCATGCTCTGTTGAAGAACAGAATCCAAGACCCTGATTGTATCTGAGGGTAGGCTGATACTAACCAAACTGTGAAGGGGTCATACTGGACTTCCCTTTGCCCTGTCTCCTGGTGGTCTTGCAGTGCTTTGTGAATACAAACAGCTCTGCTCCCAGAACCTCATTCATCAAATCCCTGCAACAATAGTTGTCACAGGTGTAGTTACACACCCTATTTCTTGCATCTGAGGAGACTAAGGACAGTACCTTGCTGTTAAGTAGTGAACTTGACAGGAGTCTAGCCTGGCTCTAAGGACTTGCCCTGAACCAATCTCCAAACTACTTCAGGAATGTGACTTGTTTTTTGAGGAAAAATCAAGGAAGGGAAGAAAAAAGAGCTGAATATTAAAATTCACATCACTGTTGTTTGTGAGCCCAAATGAGAGTGAGTTTCCTCCCCACAGACCTCCTTGTAGCAGGCACACTCTGGGTGTAGGTACCCTCTCTCCTCTTGTCAAGTTTGAGGAGCCCCAAAATGTGCAAATCTTCTGGGGCTCCTTTTCAGAAAGAAACTCAGTTTCACAAATATAGAAGTTCTCTATGAGTGCTGGGTGGGGTCACTCAGTGGTTGAGACCTTTGCCTAACATGGCTGAATCTCCTAAAACATGGTAACAACAACAATCCTTAGGAAGGCAAGCATGAGAAAGGACTAAGCTTTCAAATCAGATAGCTATCTCTGGGGCACCGTGGGGCCTCCGGATGTCCCTTCTGTCAGTGCTTGTTTGTTTCTTCTCCTGCAGAAGTACAAGTCTCTGTGCCTTAGCTACTCTGATCTGTTAGCATCTGTGTTCTCTCTACTTGTTAGACAAAGTGGGTGAATTCAGAAACTCCATCTGCCATGCACCTGAATCTATGGCTAAAGTCTGTGGTTTAGAAAACAGCCTCAGCTGGAGACAGGACCTACTTACGAGACCAGCCCCAGGGAGCATGTCCCCTGTCCTCTCACTGTTCCACTTAAGTTCATACCAGCAGGTCTCATCTTTGGGATCAAGGAGCCAATTGAAGGAGAGAATTATCTGATTGGTATCACTATAAAATGTTAATGTGTATAGTATCTATCTGCATAATACATCCATCATTATTTTTGGATCTTTGTTGTCTACTGGTTATTCAGTGATAGACTTTCAATAAATGAATATAATGGGAATTCATATTGGGTCAAGATCGGGAACATGGGCAGATGCTATAAAACAAAGCAAATGGAAACATATCTAGTGAACTCAATATTCTCATAGTTTAGCTTTAACATCTCTGATAATGAGTCATCCAGGGAAACACACATTCACATACATTCAGACTTATCACAGCACACACACCAGCCACCGTGAATGATTCTCAGATGTAGGTGTGAGTAGGCTCCTGGGCAAAGCTTTCAATGAGACTCAAGATTTCCTTTCCAATTGTCATTGGAATCACACCAGCAGATTAATTTTTGAATTGATTGGTCTCGGGTATATCTTAGAGACATAAAACAACCCCAAACCGGAGAACAGTAGCTCTTCCCTTTCTCACCTTTCTCACTTTCAGGTACAAATATAGATGGAAGTGCTGTTGTTGCTAACACGACACACTTTCACAGAGGCTAAGATTAGACAGTTTTGGGAGAGGAACTGGCAAGGCTGTGGTCCAGTCTGGGAGCCCCCTCTTTGCTTTTCCATACACTAAAATAAAATCGACTATCACACCCAAGTTTGCTAATTACCTACTCTGTGCTACAGGTGAGTCTGGGGGATATCCTGGAGATGTTCCTGCTTAATATATTTCTGACATTGTTGAAGAGGGAATACATCTATAGAGGAAATTTTACCAACCAGGCAGCTAGTGCTCAGAACCTGGATTGGGAGACTTAGAACTCCACAGGGCTGCAATGGAAGAATTTACTAGAACTGTAGGATTAGACTCAGAACAGTCAAACCCTTACACTGTGTAGGGTTTTCTTTGTGGTGGTGGCTTCCATCCCTGCTAAGTAGCTTCTCCGTGGCCAGCGGTGCAGCTCTTGGGAAGAAAGCTGTAGAGCATGGGTCTATGGGTCTATGTGATCCTTCATCAGAGGACCAAAAGCCAGTGGGAATGTACAGAATTCCCAGGAGCACATGGCAGAGGGCATAACTGACTTTTGCTGGAAGAGGGTCACATTTATAACCAGAGGAAGGGTTTCTGGTATCCAGGGACATCAGAGGAAATTCATTGGTTAGGACAGTGCAGGTATGCCATCCCCATTTTCTTGTTGGGGTTCATAGCCTGGACCTAGGGACCAGAGAATGAGAGACCTTATATGGTTATATAGGGAGAGATTAGTTACAGCTCCAGATAAACAATTTGACAGGTTGAATACCTTTGAGGGGGTAGTGTCTTGCTGTGAAAGCAGGCAGCATAGCTTGTGGTTTGTCAGAGCAGTGGGCAAAGGAACAGCAGAATGACTTCCACTCTCAGAAATGAGAATTCCAGGGTTCCAAGCAGCTTCTACTCCACCTCAGCTCCAGGACAGCCCCACAACACTGCAAGGTGATGTAGAAGTTTATGTTTACTTATGTTTAAAATGCTTGTTTTGTGCACTGTTGGGAGAATGGCTGCCTAGGCCTTGACATTTGTATTGTCTGCAAGGTTTGACTTTCTGTAAAAGATGTTTGATTGCTCATGATCTGCATGTGCTATCAGTAGAACAGCTGAGGAGCTTAGGAATCAACAAAAAGCCCTGAAATGAGACACTCAGGGTTCCACTGTCTAGTATGGCACTGGCCAAGATAGTGGTTCCCTCTGCTGAGGTCTGGCAGGGTTTGCACCTGTGAGTATGCCTCCATGTCTTCCTTGATGAGTCACCCCATAGGTGTACTGCTACAGCGAGGCAGTGTGGAGAGCAAGGGTCCAACTCTAGAACAGCTCTCTTTTCCTCTGCAATTTAACCTCCTCTCGACTCTAGCTTTCTTTAATTGCCAGTTCACATGCCCTAAGTTTGGCCATCTAGAGCTACCAAATGACTCTCCTCTGCTCAGAAGCAAAGGTGAGTATGTGCTGCCGTTTCTGAGTCTGAATTAGAAACTTAGGGCTTATTACCCAGTTTGATTTCCATCTCCATCCCTGAGTTGACATGGCCAAGATTATTCTATGCAAGCCAAGATTCCCACTAAGGAACATTCTCTGTGACCACAAGTGCCAAGCAAAGCCAGACTCTGTCCAGAAAGGACTGTTCAGAAGTCAGTACTGACTTACCGACATTAACAATATGATTTTTAGTATCAGTAATGTTTAAAGGCTGTATAATAAATAAGAAGTTAACCAGTGGAGTGTTAAATAATGAAATAATGGCATTAGCCACATAGCAAGATACTTAGGAATAGGCAGGTTTATTCAGACATTTAAGTATTCTGAGTGACCTTGTAAGACAGTCTCTACTTCCTTCATGGTTCAAGATTTAGATTTCATGCTATAGATTTAGACAAGATGGCTGCTGTTGGTTTAGACAAGACTTCCTCACATGCTGCTAGCACGGGCAAAGAGATATATGGTGTAAGAAGTGGTCGTGATTACGCTTTAGATATATCATGTATAAGAGTTCTTTTGTCCAGAAGCCCTCACAATAAATCTATCCTGGGATCATTTTGATCAACTCTAGGTCACAAGATCAAAACCAACTCCAAAGGATTCTGGAACAAGAAATATATGGCCTGGGATCATGCTTAAGAAATAAGGGGGGCTGAGAGTTGGTGATTGAAAAGTTAATCAAGAACCAGAAGCAGGGGCTGCATAGATGGCTCAGTGGTTAAGAACATTGGCTGCTCTTCCAGAGGACCTGGGTTCAATTCCCAGCACCCATATGGTAGCTCACAACTGTCTGTAACTCCAGTTCCAGGGAATCTGACACCCTTACACCAATGCACATAAAATTAAATTAAATTAAAAAAATCAGGAGCAATGATTAACTACCAAAGAATAGCTGCCTCAATGCCGGTAAGATTTTCTGAGGCGGGGAAATGCTTACTATCTCCAGAAGGTCACTATGTCACACTATGTGACCTTTGGCCACGTGTCTGTGTGACCAAGAAACTGAATTTCACATTTTTATTTACAATTACTTAAATTTAATTAATTTAACTTAATTTAAATATAAATAGGCATATGAGGATTTGACTACCATTGGGCAGTATGAAGCTAGATAATATCTTCTCGGCAATGTCTTCCTGGAGGTCAGAGACAGAACGGAGCCTCTGAGCTTACTGGCTTCCTGGGGAACAAGGAAACTGAAACAGATCTGAAGGAGCGTGGGCTAACCCTAAGACAGGGAACCGGAAGCCTGGTATGGTGGCACAGTGTTTGATCCCACCACTTTGGGAAGTTGAGGCAAGAGGATCATACATTCAAAACCGGCACATGCTACATAGCAAGAGAGACTCCATTTGAAAAATTAAGCTAAAATAAAATGTAAAAGACAGAAGAGCAAAAAAAAAAAAAAATGTAGGTATTATTATTTAAAGGGAGCTATTTAGCTCAGGCTTGTAGAAGGAGGGTTTTTGTGGAAGAATGAGCCAAAGCTGAAAAATAGGTCCAAGTGAGGTGGCAGGAATGCTTTAATGCCAGCTTGGACAACTGGCAACTTGCGTAGTTGTAAAGACAGCAAACCATGGAACGATACTCAGAGACTAGCGGGTAACGGAGGGCGGGACAGCTACTTTGATAGGGAATGTATATGCCGTGGCACTCATGAGACAAGGACGCACGAGACTCTGTGAGCAGAGGAACAAGGGTCCCGGTCCGTAGGCATGGTCGGTAGACTTCTGATGCCCTGGGTATTCCCCTTTAAATCCCTAAATGAAGATCCCTAGCCTGTTGAACCCTCAGTCCTGGGGACTAGCTCGCGGCCCAGACCTCTTAAGTTAGCAGACTGTCCTGCACAAACTAGGTAGGACTATATATGAAAACAGAAAAGCACAGGGTGGAATACTTTAGGTAAGGAATTATAAAACAATTAGCAACAGCTGGGGTAAAATTTTATTTCTAATTTTGAGAACAGTGATGTCCAAAATAAAAATAGCAACATGAAGTGGTTGTGATGATGACCTTAGCCAAAGACTGGGAGCTAAGTGCTAATAGGTGATCTGTTCCATTGATCCATGGCTCTGATCCTCATTCAGTCACATGGTTCCACACACACATGTTGACTATGGTTAGTCATTTGATTTGCTTAGCCAATGAGACATTGATGCTATACAGGTAGGGACTTGATAAGCATTTGTGCATTGAGGCTTGGCCTCCTGGAGTCAGGTGTGTGCTGGGAGGAAGCTCAGCTGGATTTCTGCTGGCTTTGGGCAAAGAAACAGAGTAGGAGGGGCCACCTTGAATGTTATTTGGTAAGCTCGGTCATCTCAAGAATTGACGAGGAGTAATGAATCATCTTCGCTTTAAGCCAATGCTTTGAATGTCTTGCTGACACTGACAGGTTATAGAAACAAAATTTAAAGAGGTCCTCAGTGACATGCACCTCAAGTTCAGAGATCTGGGCTTTGCACTAGACTGTGTAGCATCAGCATATGCTGTGGGTGGGAGTGTATTTGAGTGTATTCCCCAAAGGTTATATCTTGGAAGCTTGGTTCCTAGGTTGGTGTTGCAGTAGTTTTCAACCTTCCTAATGCTGCGACCCTTTCGTACAGTTCCTCATGTTGTGGTGACCCCCAGCCATAAAATTATTTATGCCTCTACTTCATAACTGTAATTTTGCTACTGTTACGAATTGTAATGTAAATATCTGATATGCTGATGGTCTTAGGCGACCCCTGTGAAAGGGTCATTCGAGCCCCCTCCCCCAAAGAGGTCACTACCCATAGGTTGAGAACCGCTGGCCTAGAGGAAGGTAACTGGGTCATGGGGCTCTCCCTTGATTAATGAGTGAATGTCATGGGGCCAGAAAGAGATAGCCTTGTGGTTAAGGAAGATGAAGGAGAAAGACTCCTCCTTTCCAGCCCATGAACAGAGAAGTGAAAGGTTTTAATGTAAGAGTGCCATGGACAGAAATGATTAAAAAATACTCTTAACTGAATTCAGTATCTTCTTATCTGGGTCTTTCTAAATTTCTCTCCTTGACAGAGCCAATTAGCTGCGTCTCATGGAGAAAGCCATAATATGACAAGGCTGAGGCCCTGGTAATTAGGAGACTCCTCATTATCACCCATCTTCTGAACCGTATAGCCTGGGAAGCAATTGTCAGTTACAAATTGGTCAAGTTGCCAATTGTCCGAGCGTTCCTGAAGCCTGTCCTCTAGGTTAGGAAGAGAAGAGAACAAAGTTGCAGAGTTATGGGCGCCCATCTCTTGAATACACTGAACCAAGGGACTCAGGCCAAATAAACAGGTCATCCTAAGATCTGGAGCAAGACTTCTGCTGTGCTGTCTGACCTCTAAAAGTTTTTAATCATTAATCTCCTTATAAGTGCCTGAAATCTCAACTTTACATGATTCATGTTTGTTTAATACACAAATCACTCATCATGCTATAATTGGAGCGGAATAGGCAACTCCATTCTTTTTTCTATCTTTCACATACGTATGTGGTTTGAACACATAGATATTATATGTACATTTGGATATATGTGTGGTGCTCATGTGTGCAAGTACATTAGTCAGGGTTCTCTAAAGGATGGGATATATACTCCAGAGAGAGAAAGAGAGAGAGAGAAGAAGAAGGAGGAGGAAGAGGAGGAGGAGGAGGAGGAGGAGGAGGGAGGAGGAGATTTATTAGCCTGGCTTATGGGCTGTGGTCCGGGTATCCAGTGGCTATCTCATAATGGAAAGGCTGAGAATTCCAGTTTAGGCCACGAGAAAGGATGTTTCTGTAGTCTCAATCTGCGGCTGGAGTCCTGGAGGACTCTTGGAGAGCTGCTGATTGTCAATCTATGTTGGAATCCTAAAGAAGTAGATTCTAATGCAGGTAAAGGAATGCCTTAGGAACAGATAGATTGACTTGTCAGTGAGAGCGAGAGCCCTCTGAGACCAACTTTGGGAAATACATGGAGACAATGAAAAGACTTGGAGCTATGGACAAAATAAAAATTCCCAACTCCAGTCATCTCTGAAAGAGTCTAGTGCTGGATTAAAAAATAAGATCTTTGCTCAGGATGATGGCACACCTGTTATTCCAGCCCTGGACTAGATAGCATGTTCAAGGCCAACCTAGGCTACATTGTAGGATCCTGGAAAGAGAGAGAAAGAATGGCAGAAGGGGAAAGAAATACACTGGAGAGGAAAAGAGATCTTCTGCTGATCTCTTGTTCTTGTAGACACAAGCAGAGATGATGTACTTCAGGGGTCCCAAAATGGGGGATGTTAGCAGTTTCCATAACACATTACTAAGTCAGGATTGATTAACTATTCAATTGATGTATCCTGTAAAGAGCCAGATCTGTGGCCTCTGAGAGCATCCAACTTCATCATCTAAGCCTAGATTCCTCTGCTTCTAATGCACCTCCATTACCATGAGATTCTTGAGATTCTTATTAAACATTATTAAGCCTTGCCTGCTTTCATTTGAGTTACCTGGGTCCTCTTTGACTGTACTTAAAGTGAGTTAATTGGAGAGAACCAGGAGCTCTTGTGGTATATTTGAACATATCTCCAGATATTATACTCACTGATTTCTGTGTACACCGTAGTATTTTGTATGATACTCATTGCATTGGCAGCCTAAAGCCTGGCAGGATGTGTGATTTCTATAGCTAAAAAGGCCTGCTTTCTAAGGTAAATAAAAGCTTCTCTCCCTTTGCTAACTGTGAAGAGTTGCTGATAAAGAGGTCATGTGGGTACTCCACCAGGCCAGAGGCAGCATTAGGCATGGCTTGGCCTCTATCTATTATCCTGGAGCTACGCCACTATAATCATGGACACAGCTCAGACAGGTGTGGCCTGGCCCCTTTTGTGTTGGAGGATACCCCATTATAAATGTGGACACACTCCAACAGCCAAAGGTTTGGGAAGAGTAAAATCATTGTATCTCTTTCATCATGTAAATAGACTTCTGAGCGAGAGCAAGGAGGGGCTTTTAAGATAAAGATAAACTGTGGGGACAAAGGAAGAGTTGGAGCTGGAAGATGGCTTGCAGCACTCTCTGCTGAGGTCTTTCAGACTTAAACGTATGCACGTCTCATGTGTTTTTATTAATACAATGCCAGATTAAATAAATGGCTACAAGTAGCAGACTAATGTCTGTCACTGATGGTTCTTCTTTGGTCACATGTCAGATAGACAACATATTTTTATCGTATATTCTTCCTCCAAAATTTCACAGAACGACAACACGGAACGAGTATATGATTAATCAGAAAAGCAGATGTTGCTCGAGCCCCACTAGTATCTTTGGAACTTTCTGTGCCATAGGATAGCCATAGCAAGCACACTGGAAAATGAAGTTGAAGAAATCTCTCAAAATGTCAGCCAAAACTAATCAAGAGATAGCCAATAGAAGAAGTAGGAATAGGTCAATTCCAGGACAAGGAAAGGGGTGTTTGTACAAAACAAAGAGATGTAAGGGGAGGAAACACACACACACACACACACACACACACACACACACACACACACACTCCAAATTAAAGGACACAACTGCTCAGAAAGAAGGAAACATAAGTACAGAGGTTAAAATAAGACCTGAATCAGAGTAGTTGTAGTTGTGTGCCACCCTGATTTCTCAATGGGACCAAGGTACTTACTTCCTTTCATTTCCTTTCTATCAGTTGATGATCCAAAGGTGGCACGTCACCCAAGTTCAGGCTCTTTTGTAGAGATGGGGAATCAACTGCTGTTGAATCTGGAACCAGGACATGAAGACCCAGTATATCTGTGGGTTCTTTTCACTTCTGAGACTCACCATGCAATTGGCTGTTTCTGTTGCAACTATAACACAACCCAGTCCAGATTTCCTTTTCTAAAACCTGTTGCAAGTGTTAATGTTAAGAGATGAGCCCTTATGCTGGAGAGATGGTTCAATGATTAAGAACACTGGCTACTCTTCCAGAGGACCTGGGTTCAATTCCCAGCACCCACATGGTAGCTCACAACTGTCTGTAACTCCAGTTTCAGGGGATTTGATGCCCACACACTAATGCATGTAATGTGTAGATATATATATGAGGAAATGCACTCTTGAAGGAAAAGGAGGAAGAGAGGAAAAGAAGAGGAAGAGTGGGGCAGAAAAAAAGGAGGGGGAGGAGGAGAAAAACATAAAGTTGGGAAGTGGTAGAAGATGGAGGGGGAAGGGTGGATATTATCTAAATACATTGTATTCATGAATAAAATTCCAAGTAATAAACAAAAATAAGAGCAGATTCCACTAAGCTTCTTGTACAATTATCTGTCTTTGAATCCAAACTAAGACCATACCCAGGTATAGTGTGGTAAATTTCAGGCATCAAGAGACAAGAAAAGGATTCTAAAAGATTGTATAAAGGAAAAACAAAAGAACAGGGAAGAAAACAGCATTAGATTTCTCAGCAGCTACCTTAGACTTTAGAAAAATGCATTGTAAATAACGAGGAGAAAATGTTTTCTTCCTAGACTTAAATTTAATCCTTGATTTTAGAGTTTTCCATAGAAATACACAGTTGCCATCTAAGGTCTGAACCTGGAATGTCCCTCAAGGCCCTTGTATTAATTTCTGGGAGACAGAAGAGGCATAGGGAGTAGCTCCTAATGGGGCATCTTTAGAATGTTGGAACCATGTATTGGAATAGCAGAGCAAAACTACCATTTTCTCTTCTTTTTTTCCACTTGTGTCTTAGTCCTGAAATGAATGACTTTGTTCCACCACATGCTGCCTGAGGTGATGCTTGCCTTGCCCATGGCCCAAAAGCAATGGGATCAACTAATCACGGACTAACTGTCCAAATCAGTGAGCCAAAATATAGCCTTTCTTTTTTTTTATATATTGATTATTTCAGGTTTTGTTACAATGGTGGGAAGCTGACTGGCATGCTACCACAATAAATAGAAAAATGGACCAAAAACATTCTCTTCATAGGGCGGTACAAAATGAGTCTATGCCTTACCTAGTCTATCTTTAGAAGCAGCTGGAAGAAAGGGAAGCAAGGAGGGATGGCAGTGGACAGAGAGTGTACCAAATATGTACAGAGAGTCACCAGGCTGAAAGAGAAGACTAAAAGAATGGGAGACATAGGATATTGGAAGATAGAGAGTGTTATCTCAAAAGCTGGCAGAGTGACTGACAGGCCTAAGAACGCAGTTCAGATAGCTAAGAGGAAAGTTAGCCTCGATGTTATCAGAAGAACGGAGGGCCTCTACAGCGAGGGCTCCAAGAGCAAAGAAAATCATTTTTACTAGTTATGTAATAGTAATACACAAAGCGCCTATGAACATCAGCATCTATAAACAAAAGGAGGCATGATTGTATTGAACAGAATCACGTTTTCATACTTAGAGCAATGTCTACGTTGACTCTTGGCTTAGTGAGATCCAAAGAATGCGGAAGAAAGAGAAAATGGTAGGAAATGGTGGTGTGTTGGAGCCTTATGCAGTAGACAGTGAAGTTAGCAGACACCTCTGGAACAACTGAGCCAGGAATCATCAGTCTGTGTAAAATATGACGCCTGCAGGAGGTACACGGAGAGTTAAAAGCAAGCTGCTTTTGAGAGGTAGATGACAAATGGGTTGGTCTTGATGACCCTTCATGAATGGCCTGACTAGACTTGGGAAGTCATGCACCTGGATCTCCTTAGTAAGTCGTTAAAACTTTTATTTAATAAAAAGTTTGAGGTGATAGACAACGTCCGATTTAGAGTGAGGGTGGGAAGCAGGAGGAGGGAAGATGCCAGGATGGGTGGCTCATCAGGATAGTAAGCAGCATTGCTCCACAGAAGCTTGCCTTAGGGAAAAGGGGTCCCAGAAGTCAGTGGATTTCCTAAAACACAAACCGTCATGACCCTTTTCAGATTTGTTTTCTTTTCTGAGACAGGGTCTCATTAGCCCAGGCTGGCCTCAGACTCACTTTAAGGCTGAACAGGATCTTAAACTTCAGATCCTCTTGCTTCCATCTCCCAAGTGCTGGGTTGCAGGTACATTCCACTCTGGCCGTTAATTTCTTACGCAGGGCTGAGGGCCTTGTATGTGCTAGGCGAGCACTCTAGCAACTGAGCTGTGTCCACGGCTTCATTATGACACTTAGTTTGGGCTGACAGGTTTGAAGAATGGTGGCAAATCATCTACTCCACCCTAAAGGCCTGTGCTGTGGGAGACACTGCTAACTCAGCACAGCCATGCTGCCCACAATTCAATGCTCATCATAGACACCAAGCCAAGGAATGACAGCACATTAAAATTCTCCAAGGAAGACTCTGAGGGTCAGATAACGGGACAGTGGCTTCTTCTAATTCCAGAGGACCTAATGAGTTTGTCTTCCTTATATGCAATTTGCCTTCCCTAGTTTGAAGGTCCACATTCCCCATGTTGTTTGAGTCCCCTGAGAAGAAGAGCTAAGACGTGAGTAAACAAGTAATAAGTTTATCAGGGGAAATGCTGTGAGAGGAGATGGAGAGGCTTGGAGAGTCATCAGAATTCATCCCAAGCTCATCACCAGTAAGGGGCAGGGAGAAGGTCTGAGTGCAGTCCTAATGAAAGATGGGCAAGGCCACTATGGAGTTCTGTGCTCCCCAGGAGTGAGCCTGCCTCAGTAGGCACCATGCTCACTGGGAAATCCTGGCCTTGGCCCAAGCACAATAGCATAGTGCAGAGCCCAGCAACTTTGTCAATTAGACTGCCTGAAGTTGGAGGTCTGTGACTCCCCTGTCCAGGGCTGCCACATCCCACCTAGGGAAATGGAAAGAGTTGGAGAAGGTTTCAGACCAGCCTATGGCAGAGCAGGTATGATCATAATATTACAAAAGAACCAGAGAGTGGCTATGTCTAGACCACAGGCAGCAGCAGACTGGCTGGTACAGTTGGTCACTGCCTCCTAAAGGGCTTCATGGTGGCCTGTGGGCTGATATGGGTAGGGAAAGTAAGGTGGAGACTTTTATTAACCTGAACCAAGTGATGAGGCAAATGGAGGGAATCAGAGTCAAGGCTTCAGGGCACAAAACTCAGTGTCGGGGGAGGGGGCATCTTCTAATCCCAGCCCTAGGAAGGTGAAGATAGGAGGATCATTTGTGCTCAGTGGCCAGCCATTCTAGCCTACACAGTGAACTTCAGACCATTTAGAGACCCTGTTTCAAAAAAAAAAAAAAAAAAAAAAAAAAGGTGGGGGCCAGAGAGATGGCTCAGTGCTTAAGAGCACTGGTTGCTTTTTCAGGAGCCTGGGTCAATTCCTAGTACTTACATGGTGGCTCAAAACCATCTTCAACTCCAGTCCCAGAGGATCTGGTGCCCTCTAATGGCTTCCCTGTGCATGCAGTGCACAGACATGCGTGAAGGCAAGACACCCATGCACATAAACAAATAATTTAAATCATTTATTATTATTATTATCATTATTATCACTCAACAGCAAGGTGGACAGCTCCTGCAGAACAATGCTCGAGGTTGTCCTCCGGCCCCATATGCATATGCACATTCATGCACTTGCACACATATGAACATGCACACACACAACACTCCAGTGCTAATGAGAAAGATGTGGCCAAGGGACCCAATACACACACAGCCCTTGAAGTGTTGGAGTCATGATACAGTATACTTTTTTTCTCTCTTCAATGGCTCAGATAAACCTGTTTTAATCAGCAATTATAATTACATTATAAGCTACAAGTAGTTGCTGAACTGACAAAAACATTAACCCACTGTTTGTTTTTATGCAGTGAACATCAAGAAAACAGTTATCCATCTATCTATCTATCTATCCATCTATTTATCTATCTAAGAACACAATTCTTGGCAATTGGGTGCTTAGAGCAGAGTTTTATTTAACCTTATCAAATTCAACCAGTATATGTGACATAAATCCCTCCCCTACAAATGAGCCACCTCGTTCACTTTAGGCAATTCTACGAGATAGTCATTAAAAGTCAGTTACTTCACCTGGATCCTCTTAGGCAATCCTTTTAGAAACAGACATGCTTCCTACATTGGGTAGTACAGTTTTAGGTTCTAGTTATTATTTTCCCACAAATCAGGATGCGAATTCACTTGTGACACCACGTCTAGAATCCCTCCCTTGAATGATTACCTAGGTTAATAAGTCATTTGTTGTGTCACTTTTTAAGGGAGAGGTGAACAATCACCTATTCTTCCTGTGTAGAGCACCAAGGAGATATCAAATAAACGGTAGCCAAGTCCAGCTTGGTGAACCAATGAGTTTCTTGAGCTTTCTTATAGTAGTGTGGGTGATACTAAAACAGCTGCATTACTGGGAGTCTCACCCCATCATGGTGACCAAATAATGAAAGTGTCATTACTGGAGTCTCATCTTTAGTTAACCTTTTACTGCCTACATATTCGAGTACCTCCCAAAAGCACGGGAGGCAGGAAGAAGTGGGTGGAATGACTCTATGCCTTCAATGTTAACAACCTCATTACTATTACCATAGACCTACCACTGCCTTGTTCTGTTAATTACATTGTCCTGACCACTGGGCCAAGTTATGTTACAGATCACCACAGCAATCCTTGCTCTGTGCTAACTATGGCCACGTAGCGCCATCATCAGGGTTATCAAAACACAGGACACTGAACAGCAACCTGACCTGAAATATTTGTAAAATACTTAAGACTTCTGTCCTCTCACTCAACACATCATGAGTTGTACTCACCCCTACTTCCGTAGCTGAGTATCAGAGTCATCAATAGCACAAAGATGATTCAAAGTCCGTTTCTAAAGCTCCACTACGCCATTGTATGAATTCGTTACCCACTTAACTGATAAGGAAACTCTCCCCGAGAAGTTATCTGAGGTTGCATGGTGAGTCATGGGGCTGTATCAGAACACGGATACTTGGCTTCATCTGTGCTTTTGTGTCTGCTCCTATTGCAGCCGGTCCAGTATCATGCTGCCAGGAGTGTGGTCTCCACCAAATCCTGGCTCCAGTGATCTATCTGAGGACTTGGCAGAAGAACCATCCTTGTCATCAGCTTCCCAAAGCAAAGTCCAAACAACTCTGCTATTGATTATTAAATAACACCACATACTGATTCTTTTTAGAACAAAACTACCTTTTGAGTATAAAAACAAGGGAAGGATTTAATGTCTCCCTGGAGAGTGTGGTGACACGCACCTGTAATCCCAGCCACAGGGGAAGCTGCGGTAAAAAGATCTTGAATTCAATGCCAGTCTGGATTATATAGTAAAACCTTGTCTCAAAAGGAAAAATGAAAAAACAAAACAAAACAAAAGCCACTGGAGGTCAGACAGTTGATTCATGGGGCTAAAGTACTTTCCATACAAACTTAATAACATAAGTTTGATATCCAGAATCTGCATAAAAAAGCCAGATGTGGTGTCACACATGTGTAATCCCAAAATTTCTATGATGGGACTGGGAGGTGGAGCAGGAGAATCTCCTGAAGGCTCATGGGTTGGCTAGCCTGGAGCATACAACAGCAGAAACAAGAGAGATCCTACCCTAACAAGGGGGAAGGAGAGGACCACTCCATAAAAACTGCTTTTTGACCTCTACAGACTGGGACACGGTTGCACCTACACTCACCCCCACACCCCCACACACTAAAAAAATTAATTTAAAAAAGAAAAGAAAAAAATCTTTCCCTTTGCTGGGCAATCATGGCAAACACTTAATGTATAGTTCTGAACATTTGTAGAAGTTAATTCTGCTTTCAAAGGCAGCTGGTGATCAGCCAAAACAGAAAAGAACTCTCCAAATGACAAATGCTGAGTACTCATTACTGAGATGCTAACTGGCCCCACCTCCGAATGCTCTACCACTTGAAGGGCTGGCTGTGTGTGTATTAGGTCCCTTGGCCACGTCCTTCCCATTAGCACTAATGAACATCTCATCATGTGTACACACAAACCACACTGGAAGATCAAAGCACTTCCCTCCTCCAAGAGCAATTTCATAATGTCTCATTTGGAGTATATTTCTAATTCCATTGTAACAAAAGTGACTGCATTAATAATGTGTTGCCTTGAGGGGATGATTCAGAATTTGTGGGAAATGTGGTGGTGCATTGGGTCCTTCATCTAAATACTAAAAATGAAATGGAAAATTTGGCAGAAACACAGCTCCCAAAGATACCACATCATTCTAACCATGAAATACAAGGAAACTCACTGCATGCCTCTTAATTATTATTTTTCTCAAATGGCTAATCCCTAATATTGTCTACTGTTAGCTGCATTAATTTGACCATATTTATGAGAATATACAGAATCATGTTACATTTCTATTTGACCAAGGTATATGTGTGTGTGTGTGTGTGTGTGTGTATTTATATATACGCATATACATATGAATATGTATTTATATATATATACAAACATACACATATATATACATATACATATATATGTATATAAGCCTTCATATGACAAGTAATTCAGGAAGAAATTTACAAATTAAGTAACATTTTACCTTAGAGATTACTGTAAGATTCAACATGTCAAATTTTCTCCAAAAATATATTTACAACATCCAGCATGCCTGTGTGTACATACACATGCACACACACACACACACACACACACACACACACACATATCTTAATATAACCTTACTTTTCCTGTGTTACACACCCACCTCTCATACAGGCCCTCACACCTGGGAGCTTTCACACATGTCCTCACACATTTGCGTAGTCACATAAGCCTTCAAATATCACATATCCTCGAGTATTTGTTTGTTTGTTTCAAGATAGACTCTTGCTACGTAGTTCAGGCTGACATGGAACTCAGTATGTAGTCCAACCTGGCCTGAAAATCACGTAGCTCAGGCTAGTTTGGAGCTCACTATTCTCTTGCAGTAGCCTTCTGAGCTCTCGTTTTACAGACTGGCTCTGCCAAGCCTTCAGTAAAATAGTCTTCAAAATAGAAAATCCAGTTGAGAGGTGTTAGATAAGGAAGGGAACTTTCTATAAGCATTACTTGTGATGATTCAAGCGAGGAATTGTGCCCTCTCTTTCCCATCTGTTTATGCATTCTAGCACATAACTGATGCTCATCAGAATCAATGAATAAATACTTCTATATTCTTTGGTTTATAATCTAATGCTGTGGTTATTTGTTCTGCTGTCCAAATGGTTCCACCTTGGCCACAGGGATTATTTCATCTTGGCTCCTGTCTCTTCTCTTGACTCAGAATGAATACGGGCTCCAGGCACAGTGTTGGTTTTTGGTTTCTGTTTTTTTGACTTTGCAAAATAGAAAATGCCTTATCCACAGATGTCATTGGGAGGGAAGCTAGAATTCCAGACTGTACCTCTGTCTTAACAAAAATTGTGTGTGATTTTGCACAATGAGCAGACTTTTTCTAAGACAGTCTTATGTAAATATAGGTGTTCAGTAATTTCTTCTGTGTATGTATGCAACACACACAATCATATGCTTATGGGAGAAAGGAAAGATTTTTTTGCCATAATATTTTTAATGTACATATCGTAAAAAAATCCCTTTTCTGTTTTTCCATATAGGACTCCATCCTGTAGAAAAGCCATGCTTCACATTGATGGTGTTGGTGTGTCACGATGCCATGGCGGGGACGCCATAGTAGTCCATAGCTTTCTTCTTCCTCATCTACTTCCTTTGAGGTCCTGTCAGCAGTGAAGCTGGTGCTCCCCATGAGGGTCTGATGTCAATGGGCAAGGGTTTTTAATTTTTTCATTTAATTATTCATTCCCCAGAAGAGATCCCTGAGCAGAGGAACCCATTTGCATCTGACTTCTAACAAGGAAGTCAAGCTGAGGCAAGCCTCTATCTGTCTGTTTCTCTCTCTGTGTCTCTCTCTTTATCTCTCTGTCTCTGTCTGTCTGTCTATCTGTCTGTGTGTGTCTCTCTCTCTGTATGGTGTAGTCCTCTGTCTGAGTGGGAGGGATTGGGAATTGTGGACCAACAATGCCTTTTGCTGACTCACCACAGAAATCTTAACTTTGAACATATGCAGTTAGAAAAATCAGAATCAAATCAAACAAAACCTTAGGGGAGCTGAGTAAGAAAATGGTCTCATTCATCACTTTATGGTGAATTGGTGATTTATTCTTAACAGATTATATAGGCAGCATCACTTCAATGGTTGGTCCGCATCAGGCTTTCCATCAAAACAAAGTATGGCTCTGATTTATGTGTAGGTGCAGATAGATGGTGATGGTATTTTTGATTATGAATTATTTGGTGTCTAGATAGGAAGTTTCCTTTTTAAAAGTAAGGAGAATCATAAATGGGTCTCCAGTAACAATGCTCCTGTGGAGATGATCAGCAGTCCAGACACTGCATTTGTTCAGACACAAGATCGTAGGTCCCTCTCCAAACTGGCAAATCCTATTAAAATATCCAAACTGAATCAATTTCCAGTGACTCTAAGGACTATACTTCATGTTAATATCATTCCTGTCATCTTTTAGAAGTTTCTCCTGGCCCAAGTTAGGAAAACCTTCCATAGCCCAGCTCCTTCCTGAATATCTGCCACAGTTCTGTGTCTGTGAAAGCTGCGGATGCTGGCCGCCCACTCCCACCTCTTCCGGGAGGGATTTTGCTACCACAGAAGATGAAGTAGTGTCATCTGTGTTTTCGGCCAGAATATTTCATTTCTAAACTGCAAGATCAACATTTTAAAAATGAAGATGATAATAGCGTATAGCCCATGAGGTTGTTTTATAAACTAAATGCTGTTAATGGACTCGAGGACTTTTAACCACAGAGGTAATGGTTTATTAACTATAGTTACCATTGCTTTATTCAGTCCTTTCTTGCTAGACTTGACTGGATTACCAACGAGGGAAAACAGTGAGCAGACTAACAAGTATTCTATGTCAAAACAACATAGGTTGGCCTTGGGATGTAGCTCAGTTGGTAGAGTTCTCGCCTAGCACTAATGAAGTCCTTGGTTTGATCTCTGAATATACTAGGCATGTTGATACATTCTGTGATCTTAGCATTTGAGTGGTGAAAGCAGGAGGATTAGGAGTTCAAGGCCATCAATAGCTATTAATCAAGTTAAAGCTGGTTTGGGATACATTAGACCCTGCCTGAAAGAGAAAGAGAAAGATAGATGATAGATAGATAGATAGATAGACAGAAAGACAGACAGAGACAGAGAGACTGTAGCTTTAAACTTAATAGCTTCTTTCTGAAATTTGACTAGAAAATACTAACTGGAAATGTCTTAGAAACTCAGAAGTTGTGAGGTAGGATCAGAAGAAAGTGATCCTGGAAGCCATGGTGAGTCACAGGTGAGCTCAGTATCTAGATTTTTCTGACCTTTTTTTTTCTACAAGCCATGATTGGACTATCATATCAGAGTTACCTAGTTAATTGTGTGTGTTTGTTCCTTTTGATTTCTGAATGTATTTATGTGTCTGTCTTTTTACCATTGAGAGTTCAGGAAAGACATATATAATGACTCTAGATGCCTTCCTCCAATGGAAGGAATTCAATATAGGGAGCTGGTTACATGCGCAAAGAAAGAACTGAAAAGGAATAACAGGGACATTAGCACCAGCCCAGGAGATAGGAAGGATAGCAGTTGCCAAAGCCCGGGATGTGGGGGGCATTTCTCAGAAGCTGAAATCACAGTAAGTTGCAGGGATGAAGAGGAGAAGAAGGGCTGTCCTGCAAAACTGGAGCTACAGAAAGATGCGCCCAGGCTAGAGAAGTGTCTCATAAAGTGGTGTGGAGAGGTCTTCTGACTTCCTTCCGTCTCTTGGCATTTGGTGTTGCACCAATGGGTCCCCTCGTCAAACTACCAGGCAGTCAGAGGACAACAGAGCCTGAACTTTCTTCAGGATGGAGATATGAATACAGAGACACAAGAGCAG
This sequence comes from Cricetomys ansorgei, assembly GCA_026225945.1. Classification (NCBI taxonomy): domain Eukaryota; kingdom Metazoa; phylum Chordata; class Mammalia; order Rodentia; family Nesomyidae; genus Cricetomys; species Cricetomys ansorgei. Next base: position 14,502,189 of record JAMJFZ010000982.1, on the reverse strand, counting down.
CAAGCCCAACCACAAAAGGTGCAAGTGCATGCTGGTCTCTGAAGAGGGTCAGGGCACCATTCTTGCCGCAGGCACTGTTGCCTCTGCAGTGTGAGTCTCTTTCTAAAGACAAGAACGCCAAGAGGAGAGACCTGGAAATTCCACAGTGAAATTTATTTAAGAGAACAGGCTGAAAAAGAATATTTTTAAACTTGGAGAATTCTGTAGCTCATAGCTTATGTTTTCTAGCTACCAGTGGATGACTCATAAAAATTTTTTTTGAGTTGTATTTCGGAAAAATCTTGATTATTTGTGTGATCGGTCTTCCCTCCAGGATCTGGAGAGAATGACTACCGGTGGTGAGCTGTGAAACGACTTAGATGTCGGTAAATGACAAGGATTCATTTTTGTATCCTTAATCTCAAGAACATTTAAAAAAGTTTTAATACTATTTGTTAAATAGTATTTAATGATACTATTTAATAAAAATAGTATTCAAATAAATGTTTGCAAATGTTGGCCCACTGTGCTGGTGAATTCTGGATTTTGCTATATTATATAATGGCTATATCATATCTCACAAAGTAACTGAATAGTGAGCATACCCTTGTATGTCAGTGGAAATATCAGAGCAATTGAAGATCAAAGGTAGCGCTTACATTGGGCCCACTTGTAGAATGTTCTTGGGTGACACAGGGTTTACTTCATAAAGGTAGATCAACAAGATGGGCCATGTCTAGCATTTTGCTATTGCTAGACGCCAGCTGGTGAAGTGAGGTAGGCTTCACCATAAACACCAGCCTTCCCAGCTTCCTATCCAAGCTTCACACTTATTCAGTTGTCCAGGCCTTGCTTCAAGGAGTTCACCCACGATACATTTATTTTTAAACCAGTCATTGCAAGAGCTATCATCTTACTGACAAATCAAAGGCTGACTGGATGTCAGGTTGAAAATATCCCTGGATGTTGGTAGAGCCAGGCATTACAGTCTGCGAATGAATTTCCTGGTTTGTAACATAACTTGTTGCGTTTCACACATCTGTCTGCTGAGGCAACCTTTTGTAGAAATGTTCTCCTTCCTACCATGTTTAGGAGGAATCATTTCAGCCACATGGCTGTAGGTTGGGTTTGATTTAGAAGACACCGAGAATGTCTTTCCTTTCTCCATATTTACTGGGTCTGGCACATGGAGGCCATGGCCTGTCTTTCTCTATTAGGTGTGCTTAGTATGTAGTCTTGGGTACTCTTGGGGTACTTCTAGGTCCATGTTAATCCTCCTTTCCCAGATGTACACAAGACTGGACTACAGTGGCCATGTTTATACATTTGACTTCATCTTCCATGAACTGAGCACGTGTCGTCAGTCACGTGATACATTCAGCATTAATCAGGAGTTTTCTCCCTGCAGTGATTTTGGAACTGAGGCACTATTTACTATCCAGAGTAGTCTCATGCCTCAAACCAGGGGGATGGAAGATGCAGGTAGCCATTTTGAATAAAGATGTGGCTTTAAAGAGGCATTGTTTATAAAGAGGGGATTAGACAGCTAGACAAATCAAATACAGCAAGGAGAGGAAAAAGAAATAGAGGACTAACCCACGTCTCTTTATCTACCCTTGCCCTATCCCCCAGGCTCTGCTGACCAACTGTTCACTCTCTATTCCATAAAAATCAGACTTCTATTTAGACCACAAAGCATTTTCTTTCCATGCCTGACTTACTTCACTTGGCGCAATGCATCCAGGTTCATGGCCTGGCATGAATTCCCGAATGACAGGATTCTATTTTCTTTCAGGCTGAACAGTGTTCCACTGTGTATATATGCCACTTTATTTTGTGATATTGGGCTCAAATCCTGGACCCGTGTGTGTTAGACAAGTGCTATACAACTGAGCTATACCCCCCTCCCCCCCCCAAAAAAAAACTTAGCGTTTTCAGGTGGAGAAGTGTCGTACTATGTAGCCCAGGCTAGTCTTGAACTTATATATTCCTGATTGACAGGATTACAGCCCGGCTTAAATGTATATTTTATTTAACTACTGATTTGGAAAATAAGACACATAGAATGCTTCTAAACCTTGACTGTTTGGAATAGTACGACAATAAACATGAGACTGAAGGTCTCCCCCCGCCCCCCCCCCCACACACCCTTTTAAAAACACCCTCTTTCCACTCCTCCTTGTTCTACCTTCTGGCCAAGAGAGTGAAGTTTTTAGTTCACACTGTTTTCTATTACTTTGAATATATAAGCCCAGAAATGAGATTACAGGATTTTTGTTTGTTTGTTTTTGTTTTGAGACAGGGCTTTCCTGTTATAATTCCAGCTGTCCTAGAACTCACTCTGTAGACCAGGCTGGCCTTGAACTCACAGAGATCCGCCTCCCGAGTGTGGGGATTAAAGGCCCGCACTTGGATTGCAGGATTTATAAGTAGTTCATTTTAAATTTTTAGATGACATTGTTTAACTTTCTCCACATTCACAGCACTTGCTGAATTCAGTCTTTTTTGATGACAATCCTGTTTTTCAGGTGAGGAGCTAGCTCATTTTTGTTTTAATTTGTATTTCTCTGATAATTTGAGATACTTAGTATTTTAAAAGGATTTATTTTAGCCAGGTGTCCTGGCACACACAGCACGTAGGAGGCAGAAGCAAATCTCTGTGAGTTTTAGGCCAGCCAGGTCTACATAGTAAGACTCAATTTCAAAAAATAAATCATTATCTAAAAATTATTTTATCAATTAAATTTATTTTTAACTGATACATAAGACCACAGAAATTCTGTATGTTTATGGGGTACCATGTGCTATCTTGATAAATATATACATCACATTGTAGATTGTTTAAGTTGGGTTAAAATAGCTATTTCCTCAAACACTGATTGTGCTTCTTATGATGAAAGCATTAAAATCCTTTCTCCTAGCCCTTTGAAGTATTTGTTCCATAGCTGTTACTTGCAGTCACCTTGCTGTGCATTGGTACAGTGGAGTTCCCTGTTTCTACCTGGCTGAAGCTGAGTGCCCACTCGCACCTTTCCCAATGTTCCCTCTTCAGAACCTGGTATCTACCCGAAACAATACATTCAAACTGCAAAAAAAACATTGAAATGTTTCTTAAAAATTCACCAATGTCTCCTCTTCTACCAGATAACTGCTTTGAAAAGGTTTGAGGAGCTGGAGAGATGGTTCAGCACTTAAAAGCACTGGACACTCTTCCAGAGGACCTGGGTTCAATTCCCAGCACCCACACAGCAGCTCACAACTGCCTGTAACTCCACTTTTCTGACACCTTCACACAGATGTACATGCAGGCTAAAACACCAAAAAACATTTTTGAAAATATCCTGTCTTGAAACAGCAAAATAAAATAAAATTAAATGAAATTGTGGGGGACACAACCCTGGATCAACAACTCTAGTTATAAATACTATAGTGTATTTTAGTTTTTATTTATTTGCGTATTTAATTTTCGGTCTTTTATTTATTGACAATTTAATAGGTGCATACAGTGTGTCTTGATCGGATATCCAGCCCCAACTTAGCTCTTTCTCTCTCCAGGTCCAAACACCTCCCACCACACCCCCTCCCACATTCCCATGCATGCTGCCTGCTGGAATATTGACTAGTTGTGTTTGCTTACAGGTCTCGTGTGGGTAACCACAACAGCAGGGAGTTCATGCGTGCAATGGCAGCATCATGTCCGGAAGGCAGAACTCCACAGCTCCTCCCCATCCTCCAGTTCCTACGTTTTATTGTCCCCTCTTTTGAGATGGGCCCTGAGCCTATGTGGGGTTGATACAGATGTTCCATTTAGAGCTGAGCACTCAATGGTCGCTTAATCTCAGCACTTTGACCGATGATGAGAAGTTTCTCTGACTAAGCTGAGAGCAGTGCTAATCTATGGACATAAACACACATATTTAGAAGGCAGTTTGACAGCTCCATCTCACAGAACAACAGTGGTTAGGTTCCCCACTTGGGCCTATGACTTTCCCCCTCTAGTGAGCTTTCAAGTTATGAAGAGGTTTCACACAGTAGACAGTGTTTTGCTACTTTAAAAAATGTAACTGCATCTCTTTAATAACTTGCATGTTTTTTATCAGTCATGAAACAACAGAGATGTAACACGATCATGCACCATCTACTAGACACCTATGTGTGGTCCTGTTTTAGGGGTGGGTGCTTACTGATTCATAAGACAGGACTTCTGCTCGTTAGGAATTTTGTGTTGTATTGAGGAGAGATGGGTGCTGGATCTTACTGCTCTCACAAAGAGCCTCGAGGACTTAGCCAGATGTCTTGACACTAGTGGGCCTGTGTATGCATCTGTGCTTTTAACAAGATGTCAAGGGGCGAGCCCTAGGTGTTCACTGTATCCATGGATACACTTCCAAATGTCCTAGGATTTTGTTATTGGAGTTCAGACAACAAACATTGACTTTCGTGAAGTTAAGCAAGAATGGGAATTAATTGGAAGAATATTGCATAGCTCAGGGTCTAGAAGGCACAGTTGGTTAGCTCCCTATGGGGAAGAGCAAGAAGCAGGGGTGCCTGACTCAAGTCTCAGCAGGAACTTCTGGGTCCATTCTCCAGAAGGGTGCTGTTGGCTAACTCTGCTCCAGTGGCTTTCCCTCCCAGGGTTCCTCCACAGGAGATTCAGCTTACTGGGATAGAAAGTTTACTGATCCAGCTTGGGTCAGCAGCTTACTTCTCTAACCAGAGGATGTTAGAGCCTGTTGATTGACACCTGGAAGCTCAGCAGTTTGCACTGGGGAAGGGAAAAGATCAGAGGCTGAAACAATCCCAGACAGTGCCCTGATTTTTGTTTTATTTTGGTTCCATTTCTGTGTCTCCCTTGCTCTTAACTTCTATTAGAATTTTACCCAGATTTTCTCTTTTTTTTCTTTCCTTCCCTCCCTCTCACCCTTACTTTTTTTTTAATTAAAAATATTTTAAAATATATCCCCCATCTCTCCTCTCTCTCTCTCTCTCTCTTTGTGTGTGTGTGTGTGTTGTGCATGTATATATGTATGGGTGCACATGTACATAGTGCTCATGTGGAAGTCGGAGGACAGCTTTCCTGAATTTGTACAGGATCAAACTCAGCTTGTCAGGCTTGATAACCAGTGCCTTACCTACTCTTTCTTAAGCAAGCACTTGATACCATCAACACAGAAAAAGCTGTAGAATTTGGGGTTAGAGAGCTGGCTCAGCAGTTAAGAGCACTTGCTGAGCTTGCAGAAGACCCAGGTTCAGTTTCCCAGTACCCACATGGTGACTTGCAACCGTCTGTAACTCCAGGGGATTGGATGATGTCTTCTGGTCTTCTTGAGTAGCTGGCACATATGTGGCATCCATACATATGTGCAGGCAAACATTCACACACACAGACACACACACACACACACACACACACACACACACTCACTCACAAAGTAAAAATAGTTTTTTATTTAAAAAGTGCTAGATTTTGAGGTGTTTGGAAATAAATACATACCTAATGCTCAGCCTTCTAATGTTATGTAGTTTTTATGGCTCTGTGAGGGATAGGAGACAATTCTGCTCAGCATGGTGCTGAAGCAGTAGATGAGAACTTATACCTCATCTACATGTAGCAGGAAGAGAGAGTGGCCTAAAGTGGACTTTTGAAATCACATACCCCACCCGGTGACACAGCTCGTCCAACAAGGCCACGCCTCCTAATCCTTCCTAAACAGTCCACCAACTGGGAACCAAACATTCAAATATATGAACCTGTGGGAGCCATTCTCACTCAAACCACCACAGATCGTAATACATAAAATCAGCCAACAGTGATACTTCACTTACTATTATAACTTATTTGTTCTTCTAGAAAATCAAGTCAGTTCAGTCAATCTAGTTTTACAAATTAAAAACAAACAAACACACAAAAGAACAAAAAAACCAACTCAGGATCCACATGATCTACATATCTCCCTCAAGAACATATAAGCAGAGCCAAGGTTCAAAGACAGCTGATGTGCCCTTGTGATGCAGAAAAAAAGGCCAGACTACTAGTATCTGTTTAAAAGCCTTTTTGTATTTGACTAAATGGAAAAAACTTTGAATCTGTTGGCTGAAGTTTGTCCACAAGTCTTTCTCAGAATGTGACTAGTGTCATGTAAATATTGGAAAGATAAGTGTTAAATGAATTAAAAAAAAGATATACTTCATTTACAAAACTCTGATGCAATGCTGCTCAAAATGCCAAGAGGTATTCACTTATCTTACAAGTATCAGTAATCATTCCCTGACTACCTCCTAGTACCTATGCTGTTTCAACTTGTAAGCAGTAAGCCCCTGGCTAACTTCCTTCCTCACTTTTTCCTAGGCAGGAAGCACTCTATTTTTCAGTGTTCTTGACCTTTGGCCCTTTGGATCCTGCTATTTTAGCATCCTATTCCTAAATATCAATTCGACAGCAGGACATTGAGTGCCCATTCTTGCACTGAGTTCTAGGGAAAAGAAAGATAAATAGATTTTCATCTGTGACCTAGCAAATGCATCTTTAGCTTTTGAAACTTCCTGACAGCTTTGTGTGTTAGCAGGGACGGAAACATCAACTCCAACTCTCCTGAGGATTGTCTCTGCGACCTCCTCAACAGGAAATGTGAGGGCATCTTGGTTTATTTCTGCTTCTGCTTTTAGTTCCTTTAATAAGTGCTAAGTAGGTTTCATCCAGTTATTTTCCAGTGCATTTCTCCAAATCACCCAGTAGCATGTGGTAACACGTCTGTCTCTGGTTTTAATGAAGAGGTTTTAGCTTCCTTATCTGCAGTGTGCCCTCGGGACACAGGCTAATTTCTACCCTGATAAATCAATTTAGACTGGGAGAGAGTCCTAATGATGGAAAAGTCAGTTATTTCCTTCCATCAATATTTGTCTGATGTGCACATGAACGAGGAAGACACCTAGTAAAGAATTACGTTTTCATTCGTAGTGTTATTGTAATCATTACAGAAAGGAATAAATATGACTGCTATGGTTTGGATAAGTATCCCCCAAAACCTGTGTATCAGAGGTCTGGTGGGAAACCTTTAATATCAGAGGGGACCTAGGAATTTAAACCACTGGGGGTCTGTTCTTGAAGGGGTTTGGGGGATTCCATTCTCCTTTTATGTTTTTTTTTTTTCCTTGCTCCAAAGTTGCCCTGAGATGAAACAGCCTCTTTGCTACTTGCTCCTGTTATAACAATGGGTGGTTCTACAGCCTCAGCTTAATGAACAAAGATGGAAAACTCTGAAATCTCAAGTCAAAATAAACTTCTCTTCTTTCCTTACAAGTTGTCTTCTGTATCAGACATTTTGTCACAGTCAAGGAAAGCTGACTAACTTTTTACTCATGGTTAATTCTTTCATTTATTACACATGTACTTATTGAAAAATAAGCTACAAACATGGTCCCAGCCCCCAACAGGTTCACAGACTGTGCAAAGATGGGAATGTTTTAGATATACAAGTGGCTGGTGGGAATGGAAATATGTGGGAAATTAAGCAGATAGTTAGAATACACTTCATCACAGTCTATTGTAATGAATTTAGGAATGGGCCACTGAACTGATCTGAGGATATGCTAAGTGTGGGTAGAGTCAGGCAAGGCTTCTAGTAATAGTTGAGCTGAGTTTTAACATCTAAATAGTGGTATTGAGCAAAAAAGCCAGGGAAAGAAGGGCAGAGACAGGTGGGCACTGTCTAAGAACTGCAAATATTTTTTAGCCGTTGTGGCCCCAGGAATGGTATGAGTAGATGTGATTGTTGCCAGGGACACAGGACAGGAAGAGCTGGGTAGCCAGTGCTACAGAGCTGGCCTCTTTTGCTGTAATAATTAACAGGAATCCAGAAAGAACTGAAATGAGGCAAAAATCAAAGTGAGATTAGTGTTTAGAAAAAAATTCCTTTTGATAAAATTCTAACAAACATGAATGCCTTTTGGCAGAGTGATTTAATTCCTAGGAAATTACACTAAGGTAGAGAAATCATGAGATTGCCTTTATTATAACCGTGGGAGCCATCTAAGGGCTGTGAAGGCAGAGTTTTGAAAAACGAACTTTAGTAAATTTTATGATAATGAATATTGGCTATTTTAAAACATAAAAATTATCATAGCTAGTGAAAATTATCCATAATGAATACAAAATGCAAAATAAATACAAAAGGGAAATGTTAGTTTCAAGGCATTATATTCTGGAATCCTTCAAATCTTTCTTCAGATATATGTATAAGAACACACTCAATGGCTTATGGTTAAGTATGAATAGCTCTCAACACTGGTATTATGGGTATTATTTTTTTCTTTTAACTTACATTTTATAATTTTAAATAATGAATAATTTTTACAAAATTATTTTGTATTTTTTTACAAGAGAAAATAAATGTATAAAATTACATTACATCTCAGCACTTGGGAGGTAGAAGCTGGACGATAAGAAGTGAGTTTGAGGCTAGCCTCAGGTACATAAAGACCCTGTTTCACACAAATGCATGAAAATCAACCAACCAACCAAAAACTATTCTACCTGAGAATGATTAGCAGTTTAAGGGGAGGCAGAGGAGCAGAAACCATCACTCTGGAATTTGTATTCTTCTGTGGTGTTACCTCATGACATGTTCTGTGTTTTCCTTCTTGCTTCAGGCCCCATGACCTCAGATACCTTGGAACAAGAATAAAAAGCATGAGCTTCAGGACAGTTCTGCATTGCTTTGGAGTAACCACATCTGAACCTGGCTCATGGGAGCCCTGGGATGGCAGCTGCCTGTTGCTGCCTGCCTGCCTCTGTCCTCATAAACCATCAAAGGCACTTACTTGCCTTAGAGAAGGTAAAATCCTCCCCAAACCCCATGCTCAGCTCTTAGCCATGTTGACTCTTCCCAAAGGATCCTATACAGTCAGCAACTCTTGAGGCCCCTGAGGCTCTTCTTCTGAAGTCACCCAAACAGCTGAGACCCTCCTAATTTCCTTATGTTGACTGTTCAGATTGAATTTGCTTAGACTTTATATTGTATTTTTTAAAATAGATTTTAATGTAATTACATCATTTCCTCCTTTTCTTTCCTCCCTCTAAACCCTTTTTTGCTCTTTTTCAAATTCATAGCCTTTTCATTAATTGCTGTTTCATGTATATATGTATGCACATATATATCATTAAATATGACTTGTTCAGTCTATATCATGTTGCTCATATGTAGTCTTTTAAAAACCATCTCCTACTCATCTTTCTTCCAGGTTCATGATGGTGCCTTCCTTTGGGTTCTATTTTCTTCCAGTCTGATTTGATGCTGTTGTCACACCAAGATCAAGTCAGGCAACATTTTAATATAGAGTGATGAGGGGCTCAGGCACTCCTACCCCTCACTGAGAAACTTTGGACAATGGATGGCTTCCAGGAGAGAGAGAGAGTCAGTTTTCTTTAAGGAGGTGGCATCTGATAGGCCAACCACACTCCAGTGGATGGCCTCATACCCATGAGTAGCACAAATTGGACTTAGATTTTTTTTTTTTTTAAAGGATGTAAAGTTGGGAGGGGTTGGGGAGGTGAGGGTGGATTTAGGAATTTGGGAGGTTATTAGGACCAAGTATGATAAAAAACACATTGTATGAAATTCTCAAAGAATTAATAAAATATTGAGTTAAAGAGCTTCTAAAGTTTCCAAACAAAGGAACTCTCTGGGGACTCAGCAAGGTAGCTCAGTGGTTAAGAATGCTTGCCACCAAGCTGGACCACCTGGCCTGAATTTGATCCCTAGAAGCCACCTGGTGGAAGGAGAAAACCAGCTCCCACAAGTTGTCCTTTGACCTCACCGCCACACACTAGCCATGGCATGTGCTTCATCCTCATCCGAACAAATAAATGTAAAAATGATTTTTAAAAAATGCCAGGCGTGGTGGCACATGCCTCTGATCCCAGCACTCAGGAGGCAGAGGCAGGTGGAGCTCTGTGAGTTCAAGGTCAGCCTGGTCTACATAGTAAGTTCCAGGACAGGTAGAGCTACATGGTGAGACCCAGTCTCAATAAAATAAAATAAAATAAAATAAAATAAAATAAAATAAAATAAAATAAAATAAAATAAAATAAAATGAACTCATAAAGAAGATTGCTGTAAGTATAGATTATTATTTCCCAGCCCTGCTTTCAGCTTGGCAATCTGCATTTTGATTGGCATCCTCCAGTAATGGGCTCAAGACAGCACTTTGAGAGAGTTGTTGTACTTTCTGCTCCTGCTCTGCACAATACAACTCTTGTCCTCTGCTCCTCAAATCTGTCTCTAGTAGTTCTAGAAAGCTGCATCATATACTGCACTTGAAAGCACAACATTTAGAAAGCAGGAGAGAAGGATCCAGAGCCTCCCAGTAGAGTGAGAGATGGCCACAAGGCTGCCTTTGGTACCTCTGAAGTTGAAGATGACACTTTTTTTTTGTTTTTGTTTTCAAGACAGGATTTCTCTTTGTAACTCTGGCTCCCCTGGAACTCACTCTGTAGACTAGACCTTGAAATCACAGAGATCTGCTTGCCTCAGCCTCCCAAGTGCTGGGATTAAAGGTGTGTGCCACCACTGTTTGGCTGCAGGTGACATTCTGAGTGTGCACTTGATAATTTTTTTTTGAAAGAAGATCGAAACCTTTGATAAAATTGTCAAAGAAATGTGTGGATGTGTTATTACATAGTCCTAACAAGTCGGGAAGCAAAGTTAGATCTTGGACCCTATGTACCCACACATTTTCATGCTCTGTCTCTGAACACTGCATGTCACTTGTGGGGCATGACCCACATCTTGGCATGGACTCTCCTTGACAAACAGAAGAGGGGCAAATGCTGGGAGGCGTGGGAAGCATGCCTGCTGACCCCTCCCTACCTGGGGTAGCCTTGCCCCTTGACTCTGTTAGTTACATTGCTTTTTATGTGGGCCCCTTCTAGGAAACTGGGTACCCTCCTTTTCACTCATGAGACCATAAATAAATTTTTCCAAAGGCAGAATAAGATTACATTCTGTTAAAATAGGAGTCAAGTTTGGACAAATGTATAGGGTTTTGTGTATATGGCTGAGTTAATTGATACCAGGGAAGCTGCAAAATAAACTGTTTTATATTCTCTGAAACTGTGTGTGTGTGTGTGTGTGTGTGTGAGAGAGAGAGAGAGAGAGAGAGAGAGAGAGAGAGAGAGAGAGAGAGAGAGAAACTGAAGACTTGAGATAGTGAGCTTCCCTTCAGATTAAGACTTGGGTGCAAAACTTGGATCCACCAATCAAATCTAGCATCAGACCTTGGGTTGGACGGTAGAGAGGTGAGGCCGTGGGGACTGTACTAAAATTATTTTGATGGTTATGGGCATTTTCTCTCTCAAAATGTGATATTGTGACAGTCTCTAGTGTTTGGGGTACAAACTGATGTTTCCTGTTCAATGATGGCCTGGGTGGTGGCTCCCCAGCTCAGTTCTATCATGGCACAAGTTCCCCAGTTGCTCCTACAGGCATATTTACTTGTTGGACTCTGCTGCGTTCCCTGAAGGCCCAGAAAGACTCAGTGCATTTTCCTTAAGTCTCTTTCTGCTGAACCAACCTTAGCAAGTTTCTGCTGGCTTTCTTCCCCAAACATACCATGTACACATCCGTTTCCACACCTTCCCTGTGTCCCTTTTTGTCTTCCTTTGGAACAATATGCTCTTTTATTTGTTTTTCTTTTCAGAAATATAACTCATTTAAAATTGTTATGAATGGCTGACGAGATAGTTTAGCAAATAGAAGTGACTGTCACACAAGCTTGATGGGCTGAGTTTGATCCTTAGAATTCACCTAACAGGGGAGATATAAGTGACTTCAGGAAATTGTCCTCTGACCTCTACATATGCTCCCTGTGGTGTGTGCTTCCCCAATAATATTAAGTAAAGTAGAAGATATTGAAAAATCAAATGACAGAGTCTCCTTTCTTACTGAAACATATTTGGTCATGGTGAACTGGGAGAAAGCTCAGTTGGCAAAGTGCTTGCCATGCAAGGATGGGGATCTAAGTCCAACCCCCCAGAACTCAAAAAAGAACTGGACATGATAGGATGTGCTTATACCTCAGTGCTGGAAAGGCAGGCGAATCCCTGGGGTTCACTGGCCAAGTACCCTAGCTAGTCTGGTGAATGAGACATACTGTCTTCAAAAACAAGATGGATGTCATCCGAGGAATGATATCCAAGGTTGACTCTGACCTTGACACAGATATTCAACCTTACACATGTGAGCACAAACAGAAAGTATGTGTGTGTGTGGGTGTGTGGGGGGGTGAATTCCTGTATCTCATCACCAAACTTCAACACATCACCATTCATTCCCCATTGTTCCTTTCTCCATGCCTTTTGTGATTGGAAAAAGAGGAAACAAAACAAGACATCTTACTTATGAGTAATTCACATGTATCTCTAACCAATAAGAAGTTAAGAAATACAAAAAAAAAAAATACAGTGGTTTAGGGGAGGAGAGTCCAGTGGTAGAGCACTTACCTATTATGATGAGGGAGGACCCAGGTTCCATTCCCAGCAGAAACAAACCAACAACTAAAACATACTGCTATTATCAGACCCAATACAATTATAATTATTTTTAACAGTATTCAATTTTGGCCCATGAGTTTGTTTGAATGAAGGTCCAAATACATTCCAAATAGTATATTTAGGCCATATACCACTTTTTCTCTATTTTTTTCTTTTCTAAATCAAAGTGTAAGTCATATGCCTAACATGTCACTTATATCTCCAAAAAGCAATGACAGTTTTTCTTCCCCCTCTGTTTCATGATGTTTATTTATTTAAGACGGTAAAAATATTGAGTCTGGAGAGATAGCTCAGTGGTTAAGAGCACTAGCTCCTCTTGCAGAAGACCTCAGTTAAATTCTCAGCACATACACAGTGGCTCAGAAATGTTTGTAAATCCAGTTTCAGGGGCCCTTCTTCTGGCCTCCTCGGACACTATATGTACATGGTACACAGACTTACATACAGGCCAAATATCCAGATAAATTTTTACAATAGCTATATTGATATCTTCGAGGATTTCTGAATCTCTTGGTTGACTACTTTCAAACTTGTGGTGTTGGTAACACCTTTGTTTTTCCTTACTTATTTTCTCCTTGTAACTGACGGTTAGACCTAGGAGCTCAGGCTCATTTAGTTTCTGTGTGTCTTGAATTTTTCATCTTCTTCTTTCAAGAATGATCAAGGTGAGTCACAACTCCTCTGAGAAGGCTTTATTACTATTCCAACCCTCAGTGGGTGCTCTTTTCTTAGTTACTTGCAACAGTAAATTAGGATCCTTCTTATTTCTGAAAAGGCAGTGAGCATGTTCTTAGTGCATGGAGCACCTGTGCTTCTTCGGTCCTTCCCTCGTACCTAGTACCCGGTGTGCCTGGCACGAGGTAGCTTTGTAAACAGCTGATGAATGAGCTGGCTACGGGAGTGCAGATCCCACACCAGCTATCTGCTGATGAGCACTGCTGCTTCATGTGAGGCTCTTCACTGTGTCACAGGCCTACTCAGCTTCCTGACTGTGAGTCTCACAAGAACAGGGACTGAATGAAATATACCTTTGTGGCCGAAGTACCTAATACCGTACCCTGTTCACTCTAGTGCATGGTCAGTGTATGGGACTTTGGGACCCTTGATTACTCATCTATGTAATACCTCTGTGAACTGCAGTAAGAAATTCACGCGACGAGCATAGGTAAAGTATCACATAAGTACAGGCAATATTTATGACGATAATTATAAGTTCTACTAATTGTTTTGTATATTTGATAGGCACCGTCCTCAGTTTAAATAAATGTGCAGCTCTGTTGACTCAGTACCTGTCTATAGAAGCAGTACTAGTGTCCAGGTTTTAACTCATTGATGAAGACTGTTTAGGGAACATTCATCAAGGGAACAACTTTTTGTTATGTGGGTTTGTGGTGTGACAGTCCATATGAAATTGTGCACTTAAAGGCAGAATGAATTTATACAGCGATGACACCAAGCTCCCTTTTGTCACTTGCGTCAAGTAAAAAACTTCCAAGGAAAAGAAAAAGTTTTTCATTCATCTGTCCAGAAAGTCCCACGATGCCTGACTTCAGGCATGGTTGGAGCAAGGAATGGAAATGATGTCTTTGTTCTCTCCTTTCCACTTTCCTCGCAGCCTTGCTTGTTTCTACTTCTTTCTCTTCCATGTCTCTTAGCTTCCCTGTGTGACCATAGGTTGGTAGGTCTACCTTTCTTCTTTGTCATCCAATGCTTCCAAAATCAGAATTCTGCAGTTATCCTAGCAGAAATTCCCAAGGAGGACTTCTAGTGACATTAGGGTCCTTTTTCAATTCCTAAAAGAGTAACTATGGGTAAAACATATTATAAAAGACAGAGCCACTGGTAAACTGCTTATGATCCAGGAAATCACATCAGCTCAGGGTTATACCCCAGAGATCTCTCTGGAAACTGTACTTCAGTGAAGACAACTCAGAAGTCTTGAATTTTCTCACTTTTTCTTTCACTTTGAAGATTATCCTTTAGATCTGGCTCACTGTCCCATATAAAGAATGACATAATGGACTATTTCATTATAGTTGTGTGTGTGTGTGTGTGTGTGGTGTGATTTTTGTTTCTCATAGCCTTAGACTCCCAATGTAGCCAAAGATGACCTTGAACTTCTAAGCCTCCTGAATCCACCTCTCTCCCAAACGTTGTGATTATAGGTGTGTGCTACCACATGGTTTATGCAGTGCCGAAGACTGAACTCGGTGAATGAAAAAATGAAATAAAAGGAGGAGGACATGACTACACCTAAAGTACGGAGAAGATTTTTATTGTAGATATAAGGGAGGAAGCAGGCAAGGGAAGAGTCCAGGCTAAACATAGCCGCCAGACTAAACCTGACCAAGAGAGGAGAGATGAAGAGGGAAAGCAAGAGAAGAGCTGACAATCAAGAGAGGTGGCCCAGAGTAAAAGTAAAAAGTAAAAAAGAGTAAAAAGAACCAGAATAGCCAAAATTGCTGGACTTATGAACAGCTCCGGGAAGGACAGCCCAATCTCTAGGCTAGGTAGGGGTTCAAGGTAGGGGGCGGGGTTTGCCAGCCAGGAAGATCCTTAAATAGGTAGGGACTGAGGCATGTTGGGAGAACCTGGCAGCCAGCCTCTTCTTTGATATGCTAATAAGCACCTTATTTGTCGTGGGTTTGAGACCTAACCCCCAGGACCTCATACATGATAGACGAAGGCTCTACTAACTGAGCTATATCCCAGGCCTTATTACAGCTCTAAACCTCAATTCTGATACAAGTCTGTAACAGTCTTCCAAGGGCCAACAGATCATAATTTGGCACAATGTGCTTCTATCTGTGTATCCTAAGAAGTAGGTGCATAGTCTTCTTCAGGTTAAAAACTTCTGACAGTCAAGAGATTCAGACAATGAAGAGGTTCAGTGTTTCTCAATGGAGGTGCATATGACATTGGGCCAGAAAGCATATGGGTATGCATAATGTCTACCATCTGAGGTCCACACCCCATCAAATGCCTGGAATTGCTCCAAGTCCATCAGTTCCTTCTCCCACATTCCAGCACTGATAATGGAGGACCTGGATGAGATTAAGAGTCTAAACATAGGCTCCCTTCTTGGTTTACTTTCTCCCTTCCATTACATCACTTCTGAAATCCAATTTCCAGTAGTTCATATAGCAAAGAACATCTTGAAGCCTTTAAGGGTGATTTCAGATATCCTGTCATGTTATTGTTATAGTGAAGGACCAGAGGAAGCATTTTGGGAACTATATTCAATTACAAAATTTTGGTAATTGCTATCTCAGTACAGTGTATGCTTTCCCCAAGTCCTCAGCTTTCAATCACTTGCTCCTTTTGGTGATCTTTCCAATATGAAATAAAAGTATACTTCATTGTGAGGTGAGATATGGGAGTAGGTAACTCCTGGGAGGTGCCCGACCATCAGTGTAGCCTTCTTAAGGTTGATCATTTAATTGATTACTTCTGGAAGTGAAAATGCACAGAAGAGTTTGAAAAGAATGTCTTCAAGATAGGCAAAAGAAACAACAGCCAAAATTAATCATTGTTGAGCAGCTCTTTAATTAATTAATTGACTAATTAATTATGAGTGTCTGCATGTGTGCATGTGTGTAGGCACCTGCCTGTGGCTGTTTGAAGACAGCTTTCAGGTGTCAATGGTTCCCTACTTCCACATGTGGGTCC
The DNA here is from genome assembly GCA_026225945.1 of Cricetomys ansorgei. NCBI lineage: Eukaryota > Metazoa > Chordata > Mammalia > Rodentia > Nesomyidae > Cricetomys > Cricetomys ansorgei. The sequence continues at coordinate 14,485,991 of JAMJFZ010000982.1, read as the reverse complement.
TGGGGATCAAGCTCAGGGTTGTCAAATGCATTTATACCATCTTGCCTGCCCAGAAGTTTATACGGATTGCAAGTCAATATTTCTTACTTTTAACCTTGCAACACCATCTCAAGCAGGTTTCCTAATCTCTTCTTTTATAGATGAGGAAATTGAGGCTTCTAGGAATCAAAACTAACAAGCCTAAGATTGCGCAGAATTTCTTAGAAGAACTAGGGATCTCTACCATCTTTAAAAGCCACCCTTAATGCTTTATGTCTCAAAACATTTTGTTGTTGTTTTATATAAAATAAAGAGTCCTACTAGAACTAATCAAAAGACAGGTCTAGAAGGACAAATGAGCTATTAAGTGCAGTCATTTAATATTTAGCTGAGTGCCTTGAAGCTCCACCAGCTTGCAATGTTAGGACAATCTCATTTGAACTCCCAGCCAATTGAGAAATTGAAAGCAGACGGTGGCGAGGCTGTTTGGTAACTTGTTGCCTTTTAAAATTGACTGAATTCTTCAAGTGCTGCTTTAGATTAGAGGTGGCTAATAGGATAAAAGAAAAGGAGCCTTTCAGCTGATGAAGAGCATTGTGAGAGCCCAGACTGAGTTAGTTCCAGGAAAGGAACGTACAAGAACAACTTCTCCAATAATGTTTTCATTATAAAAGTGAAGGAAGTTTCCAACACTGTTCTAGTCGAGGACCAGCTGATGTGTCGCTGCAGCCCAGTGAAGCTTGGGGGCGGATAGAAAGCCCTTCTATTTTAAAACGGGCTTTAACTCTGACTGAAACTTTCTAGTGCCAAATCCTTTCAGTGTTTTATTTTTTAAATAAACACTCGGCATGCCCTCGCAGATCTCTGAGCTGGGAGGGACAGTAGGAGACTAGGCTGAGTCCGTACTTATTAATATTAAACAGCCAGGTCTCTACCCTTGAGGCAAAGGGAGAGACACGGAGAGGAGCTGCTGACTTTGACAAGGAATCTAAACAGGACTTGCATTATCGGTATTCACCACGTTGCCGCTCCCGGGCTTGGCCTTCTGGGAGTCGTAGTCTTTGTGGAAGCCGCTCTCCGGCAGAGCTGATATGCTCCTCCCGGGTGGAACTACAAATCCCAGGCGGCACCGGGCTCGGCCCCTCCCGCCCTAGTGTGAGTGTAAACTCACCGCGCCGGGGCGGGCACCCCGCTAGCGGGCTGAGAGGGGCACAGCGCGGGGCGCGCGGCTAGGGGTACTCAAGGCCCCCACCCCCCCATCTTTGTCAGGTTCCAGGATTCTGCTTCAAGTCCCAAGCAGTGGAAGGCGGGCAAGCGGGAGCCATGCAGTCTGAATCAGGGATCGTGGCGGATTTCGAAGTCGGGGAGGAGTTTCACGAAGAGCCCAAAACCTATTACGAACTCAAAAGTCAACCTCTGAAGAGCAGGTGAGTGGTGACAGCTCGAGGGAGGCGCGGCAGGAGGTCCAGGGGCCCCGTGCCTGCTACCTTGGGGCGAGAACCGCCAGTCTGACTAGCTCTAGGACAAGGACCCCATGCCCTTGCCTTGGGGTATAGGGAGACCTGGCCCCTGACATTTGGGGTCCTGCTCTCAGATGATTTGTTCGCATCTCAGGATACCTGAAGGCTGCACTTCGGTGACACCATGGGTTTCTTGGGATGGCTCGTTCAGGCGCGGGGACCCTTGCCTGCAGACGCCAGCTGCTGAGCTGGATGGGGGCTGGGGCGGTACCCGGAGCGAGGTGGGGTAGGAGGAGCACTGGACAGGGATGGTGACCTGGAGCTATCCGGAGGAGTTTTTCTGAAGATTCTAGCAGGCTAAGGGCTCTGAGAAGGAGAGCTTGGGGTGGATGGAGATCTGATGCTCCAGGGAAGCAACGAACTGGCGTGGAGTCTCCCTGCAGTCTAGCCCCTTTGGGAGAGCCTGCTTAGGTGGCCTCTAGGTGAAGTTCACCTAGGCTTCACCTCCCACCTGCCACCGGGCTGCACCGGTGAGTCTAGGGTGGGGTGGGGTGGGGGGCAGTGAGTGGGCGTGTCTCCCCAGCTGGGCAAGCTCCTAGGAATAGAATTCCTAGGAAATGCAAAAAGAAAGAAGGAAGGAAGGAAGGGAGGAAAGGAGGAAGGAAGGGAGGAAGGGAGGAAGGAAGGATGGATAACTAGCTCAAAGGCCTGTGGTGGTTGGGAATTATCTCTTTTTGGCAGCGAGACACTTGTTTAATTCCCTAGGTGCTTCAAAAACTTTGGGACTGGAGGGAAGATGCCCTCTGCTCTGGTGCGCCACCCCCCAACTCTCTGTACTTCTGCAGTACCCTTATCCTTTGCGCCACTCTCCATTGCTACTTGCCTGGCAGGATCTGTTGGATATCTTCCTTTTTCCCTCTCTTGGGTCACTCTGGACCCATAGCACTTCTTATGCTTACAGAGAGGAGGATGGTCACTGGACTCTGTGATAGAAAAGAAAAAAAAAAGCTTTGTTTCCACCCCTTTTAGTTGTGAGATGAGATAAGGCAGCGGTTGGAAGCATTATCACCTTGTCCCACAGTTGTCACTAGGGCCTGGATGACTGAGGTTCTCCTGTAAGAGGGGCAGTGACTTTGAGGGGAATGAAAGACCAGGAAGGCAGAAGCGAGGGGTAGAATCCTTGCTTTTGAAGCAAAGGAGTCTGAGTCTTAACTCTGCTGGAAAGTAGAGCCAGGTTACTTTCCTTCAGGGCTGGGGCAGGACTTTGAATCCAGTTAGAGGAACAAACTCTGGGAAGAGCAGTTGCCCCTGGCTGCCCTTGTTACAGCAGGCTTTTTGCACACACTTGTGGCAGAGTGGAAGGAGACGTGTTAGGCATTGAGATGCACAAACATGGCCTTTCACTGGTGGGTTCTTTTCATAATGGCTATTTTGTATGTGAACGTAGATTGTGTGTATTGGGTGCTCTGAGTGATATTGTGTAAGGAGTATTGTTGGTTATGCTCTTTGGGGCTTTATCTGCATGTGGCTGAAGGGACCAGTGTTTTACTGAGCAGTCCCTGCTTTTGCTTCTATAAGCAAATGCTTACATAGCTAGAATGAGGGAGTGTGTGAGTGTGTGAGTGTGTGTGTGTGTGTTCCTGAAAGAAATGAATTAACTGGACTGTTTGGAACATTTTGATGGTGTTTGATACATTAAATTTGAGGGAGTTTGAAGGAGTGAGGAAAATTCCCTCTAGAGAAAACCAGTGAGTGCCCTGACACTCATGTGAAAGGATTAGGTTCTTTTCTTTGTCACAGTCAGCAAGAATGACATGCAAAAGCACATGTCCTCTGTATATGTGCTGGCACGAGGAAAAAAATGGGGGTATGTGGGCATAAATGGCTTCCCATGTCAGTACTAGAAGCAGGTGCCAGGTAGGATGAGCGGACGTATGTTCTTTGAAATAAACCAGTTCAAGTTTGCGAATAAGAATTTGGAGTGGGTGACAATTTGTTATAGCAGTGGTTCTCAACCTGTGGGTCACGACTCCTTTGGGGTCAAACAACCCTTTCACAGGGGTTGCTTAAACCATTTGCATATCAGATATTTACACTATGATTCATAACAGTTATGAAATAGCAATGAAAATAATTTTATGGTTGGGGGGGTCACCATAACATGAGGAACTATATTAAAGGGTTGTAGCATTAGGAAGGTTGAGAACCACTGCCTTAAACTGTTTTTGACAGTTGTCCTAATGGTATTGCCATTGACATTTGTTGTGTGACTTTAAATAGGCTACACATGGTTCAGGCCTTCTCATTGCTTTCAATTTGAAGTCTTTGCTGAGATACCCCTTATGTCCTGGTTGGAGAAAAGTTGTAACGAGAAGTTGCAGACTCTTGTAACAATCCATTGTATTGCTTAGATGGTTCCCAAATTCACCCATTTCTTGCCTGTTTCTCTGCTATGTCTTTGACCAAGTCAGTGTCAGTCCTTGCCTGGGTTATTGCAGTGATCTCTTAACTTTCCCAGCCTTAGCCACTTTCAGTAGATTTTTAATTTAGCAGCCACAGTATTCTTGTTAAACTGATTTTCTTTTAGGGCTGAGAACACAGTTTATTCAGTAAAGTGCTTGCCACACAAGTATGAGGACCTGAGTTCTTTTTCCAGAACTCACATGAAGAAGTCAGGCATGGTGACTGGCAGTTGTAATCCCAGCACTGGGGAGGTGGAGATGGGCTTGCTGGCAAACCAGCCTATCTGAATTGAAAAGTTACAGATACAAGTGAGAGGCTCTGTCTCAAAAAACAAGGTGAAGAGTGACTGAGGAGGACACTTGAAGTTGACCTCTAGTCTTTACATGCAGTGTACATACACACAGACACAAACTCCTGTACACAGTGTACCTGTGCATACACGTGAACATGTATATACACATGTATACACGCAAAAACCAAAATAAAATTAAAAAAAAACCCACGTGATTTTCAGCCAGAGAACAAATCTATCTTCCTCTGGAGACCCTTAATTGTCACTGTGGAAAGGAGCTGTGAAAACCTTCAGCAGGTAGATTCTGGGACTTGCTGCTTGAACTCAGCCCAGTGAAGGAGCCTCTCTACAGTAACAGGACAGCTTCCACAGCAAAGAATCATCTGGGCCCTGTGCTAAAACTCAAGTCAGATCATGGTATCTTCTGGTCAAAACTCTCCGTGGCTCTTTTTTTTTTTTTTTTTTTCCTCAGTCCTTCAGATGGCACAAGGCAGCCTATGTGATCAGACTGCGTATCAGCTCTGACCTTATCTCTTGCCACTTTATAATTCTAGGAACGCCTAGGCTCATCTACTTCTGGACATTTGTTCATCGCACTTGCCTCTGCTTGGACCATTTTTTGCCCAGACACTACTAGTACTCACTACTGCAACTCCAAACCTTCATTCATTGTCTTTCTCATGTTCCCTTGAGTCTCATCACACTGATATTATATCCATCTGTGACCATGGTGTTCATAATTATTTTCCCTCCAAACTCTTAGTCTTCTGCATCCAGCTGTGTTTCTATAGTATTGATGTTATGATTACAAAGTAATTTGACAATACTTTATGTTGGGCACACACACACACACAATTATATATATATATCAGACCTCATGACTTCAATGTGGCAAGGATAAGGATTTCTGTCTGTGGCTTGTTAACTGTGGAGTCCTCAGACCCCGAAACACTCAGCCTTCATGCTCTTGATGTTTTGCGATAGATGATTCTTTACTGTAAAGGGCTTTCCAATGTACAGAATAATGTCTGCTAGTACATACTTGTTGAACATATGCGGTTTTCTAGTTTTAGTTTTTGTATTAACCATTGTGTTTTGTTTGTTTGTTTTTTTTTTTTTGAAATAAATTCCCAGCAGGTTTCTTTAAGGATGAATTTCCATATCCCTCACTGAGGCTCAGCCAAGATATCCAAGTATTTCAAATATGTTGCTGAACTTAGATTTAGTGAACCTCATGTTGGTCATACTGACTGGTGAAGTATTGCAGGAAGAGACAAGAAAAGGTTTTTTTTTTTTTTTTTTTTTTTTTTTTTTTATGACAAATGGTGTTTTCCTGGGAATGCATCTCCACAATGGGTCATGAAATAAACAATCACAGTGGACTCAGATTTGCACACTGACAAGTCATGCCAGGGAACTGTCCTTGAGCTCCTGGGGACAAGTGGGTAAAATCTGCAGGTCTTCTGGTCTGAAAAGCAGCATTGCAGGACACTGGGCGTGGTCCATGGTCCTTGTGATGGGTTTGTTCTGCAGAAGCCTACAGTTCTGTAGTTGCTGATGTTCTTTTCCTGGGCAGACTCAGGAACTGGCTTCATTGGGTCCCAGTTTCCTCCTACAAATTTTTGTACTGTTTCAGATGGCATTAAATTTCCTGCAGATTAGAAATGGGAGTTTAAGCGAATGTTAAGTTAATCATGACAAGATGGGATACTACACTGGTGCCAAGTGTGGATTCAAAGAGGTGTGTGGAGTTTGCATAAGCTTGTGGTGAAATGAGAAAGCTAGACTGTTCTGTCCCACACACATCACAAGTCCACTGGCTTATGCTGAGATTTGCTCTTCAGTTTTCATGCTAAAAATGCTCTTTTATTTTATGAAATAACAATCCATGCTTGGCAAAACAAAACTGTCAAGTCTGTCCCAATCTCTCTCTCTCTCTCTCCCCCACTCCCTTCTTCCCTCCCTCCTTCTCCTCTTCCCCCACTACTTCTTGCTTGTTTGTTCTGCACATTTTATTGTCTTATTTTGTTTTGTTTTTTTCTGATCTGTAGGGGACCATTAGAATGAAGACTGAAAACCTCGCTCTGTCATTGTATTTTTCCCTAACTAGCTGTGTGATCTTGAGCAGGCCTGGTGATATCTAACTTAGTTTCCTTATCTAGCAAATAGGATCCTTCTTCCCACGTACTATAAGAAAATCAACAGCGACACTAACTTTGGTGAGGGTGCTGGCACATAGTCACCACTCAGCAAATGCAAGTAGATGTGGCTCTTGCTTTCTTTTCTCTTAGTGAGCTCTGACATTCTAGAATGTGTTTGTACTTAGCAGACTGTGGCTTCCTAGTTAAGGCAAGCATTGTTATATAATAAAACTTCCTCAATCCTTCAATTTCTTTTTTTCTTTCCCTCTAGCAAAGTATTCAGAAATTTATTTTTACATTTTATATTTTTGATCCATCTGATAAGTTCATTTATGTGGGTTCAGAAACTGGCAAGTGTGGCATCAGCACACAGATAAAAATCCATAGTCAGTGGGTAATTTCAAGTCTGAGTTACACCAAAATTAATCCCAGTGATAATGGGTAACAGGCGTTTAGTTTATGCCATGTGCCAATTCCCTGTCCAGAGTGTTTTCACATGAATAAGATATGCTTAATCTCAGGCTTATGAGATGGCTCAGCTGTTGAAGGTGAAGGCTCACAACCAAAAGGCAAGATATACTTAATCTTTGTAAAACCCCAGGAGGTGCTGAGAACGAAGAACAATGGTGGTACTAATTATGATGTTAAAATTATCTGGTCCTGACGATATGCCAGGCACTCTTCTGAACATAACTGTGGTGACTCAGTTACTTCTCACTTCAGCCTCAGGCGTCTATGTTTTTATTTTCCACCTTTTTACAGAGAAGGAACCTGAGACATGCCAAGTACTAGATAGGGCTCAGATTTAAACAGAGGTGGTCTAGTTGGACCTTCAGGCTCTTGTCAGTTAGCGTGCATTGACCTGTATAAGGCAATGTGCGTGATTATGCAGAATCTGAAACTGTAGGCAAAACTCCCAGTGGGGTGAGGGACAGAGAACATGTCCATCCAGTGACCTGCTGTGGGCATCAGCAATGGGGATTTATTAGAGGAACCAGAATTGGTGTGGTATGGGACAGTGGTTCCGTGAGTGACTGGGGGAATTTGAATTTGTCCTTCAAAGTGAAGCAATACTCAAACAGCTGAGAAGGCATGAGATGGCATGGAGGGCTTGCTCCTCAATGCTGGCTGAAGCTGGATGCTGGTGGGCAGCCTTAGGGAGCCGTGTTACTGTTGTGATCATGACTTGGCCACTTAGCCAGAGTATTTGGCTTCAAGATACCTAATGTCATGAAGTCTCAGTTAACTTACCCATAAGATGGGACCAATAGACCTTATCTTCTTGAGATTTTTTTATAAGTTTTTTAAAACAGAGACAAAAAGATGTATACATGCTTAGTGTAGCCCATAGTACTTTTGGTAAATAAGAGCAGATCTTTCTTTTTCTGGTAGAATTGCCCATAGCCTTGTCTCCTCTTCTCAACAATAACTCAGCTGTTATAGCATCAGAGGCAAAATAGAGAAGACTGAGGTGCCTCAACCTGGCAGATGTTCCAGTCTCATTATGCAGATGAGCTTTGCGATATGATTAGACGGAACACTTGATTAAAGTGGGATCTAAGTGTTGGTTTTGCCTGTTATTGGAGATTTCCTCTTCCTGAGTGCTGCTATTTATAGGGTGTCTTTAAGCGTGTGTATGTTCAATTCCCTTTGAGTTCTTCAGTGCAGTTTGCACAGGCTGATGTTTAGATCTGCTCCAGTTGTGCAAGAAGTGGAAAATATCCTTTTTTTAGCACAGATCACATGTGCTTACTGTCAGGGATAGGACCTCAGTGTAAAAAAATGTATCTTGGGACAAATCAAAGTTACTAAATTTCTCTCTCCAACTGCTTTGTTTCAAACTGGCAGTATTAGGATAAATAACAGGAAAAAAATCCTTAGTTACTATTCTTTTTTTGGTCATCTGTCAAGGACAACAAGAAGGAGTTTCTTTCATTTGTTTTGGTGTGTGCTTATGTGAGTTGTAAGTATAAAATGTGCTGTACTGTTATGTTTGTCTAATTGAAGTAAATCATAAAAATATGTTTAACCTCTCTCCAAGTGTGGATTATTTGGAGGCAGTGATCAAAAAGGCAGAGCAGAGACAAGAACTGCGGTAATCACAAGCTTTTGGTACTGGATGATGAGCTGACAGTCTGGATAGAGAGGGTTTTTTATATCTAAATACTGTGTGACTGGAGGAACCAAGTTACACCAAGACACAGTCTGAGTCTCTGTTGAGACTGGACAGCTGGGCTGTCCACTGGAATTTCCCCTCCCTGCTTTTTGTTACTAGCATTTCCAAAGGCCTGCTTTGGCTTCTTCTCGGTAAACCCATTTCTCTAGGCTGCTTCTTAAACATAGGTTCCTTGTTTCTTTGCTCCATCATTTCCTCCTGCGTGGGGTCAGGCATGCTGTGGAGGATGAAGGGGTAACCCCTTGATGTGTTCACATGAGATCCCTGTCTTTTGCCATCACTCCTGGGTACTTCTCGAGTGCTAGGTGCTGTGGTCCAGGAGCACGGGCACAACAAATGCCACCTGGTTGGTGGTTTTCTATCAGAGCTGGAAGTTGAGTCAGGGTGGGCTGAACAGCAGAGCTCTGTAGGAGAGGAATACAGTTGGTGAAAAAAAGAGTCATAGGGCTGATTGTCATACCTCAACTTCATGAGGGCTCTCTTGTGCCCCCCCCCACCCCCACCCCCCTTTGTCACTCAGTCACCTTAAGAAATATAGCTCTGAGGTCAGAAGGACCTGGACGTATTTGTTTTTCTTCTTTACCCCTCCCACCCCCCATTCCTTTCCCTCCTTACAACAGTTATTTATTAAGCATCTCTACTGTGTTGTGCTCTTGCTGGTTGCAGGGAATGAAATGTAAATTAGATAGCCAGGGTTTTTACTGGTTCTATGCTTCCATCTTGGAGGTAGGGGCCTCTAAGTTAATAATGAACCAAAGAAATGAACAAGGCAATTTTTTTTTTTGGTAACTGCTGTGAAAATTAAGCAGGGTATTATTGGTGGAGTGTGACTGAGAAAGAAGCAGACTGTCAGGTCGGAAGGCCAGGGAGGGCGTGGTAAAAAAGGTGCTTTTTTTAGTAAGATCTGACATACTGAAGGATGCAGGACATAAAGGTACACATCTTGGTGCTACCATTCATCACCTCTGTGGCTTTAAACAGGTTACCCAGCCTCTCTGAACTTCAGTTCCCTTTTGAGTAGAACAACTACTTTGAAAAATTTCTACAAAAATAAAAGGTATAACATATAAAAAGCAGCTAACATCAGGTCGGTGGTAAGCAGAATTCTCCCCGAATGCCTGCTTAGGACTGTTTTAAGGTAAGATGGGAAAACTGGAGAAAGAACAGACATTAATCTTCATTGTGAGTATTTATAGCTTGGTTTTAAGTTTTTTCTTAGTGTTGGGTGAGTCAAGTTTCATGCTTGAATTTGTAAAATTAACCCTGGGCTGAGAGTGGAGATGGGTCTTGTTTTTTTGTTGTCCTTTATTTCCTTCAGAATGGTCTGGCTCCATGCTGTTGGACCCACTGTGCCAGCACCGACATCACACCTGACCCTGCCTGGCCTAGGCATGGGCTTTTGGCTGGACCTGGGTTACTTTTTTTGGGTATAAAGGTAAGGTCTGAGTAAATGAGGATCCAATAGCAAATTTCCCCAGATGTGCCCATCCTCCTGATGCTGAGCCTTTGAGCCTGGATCATGCCTCCTGATGTGTTCGTGCAGAAGTGAAAAGAAGAAGCTGACTTCCTACGCACCGCCTAGCTCCCGCCAGCCTTGACTTCCACAGCTTGTAGCTCTTAATGCAACCTTTTTGAAAATAGCTTTTTTTTTTTTTAAATCAGTTGGATTTCCATAGCTGTGTTCTTTCTTCCATATACCCGTGGCATGGTAACTTTCAAAAGGAAAGAACCTGAGTAGCGAGAAAGCAAATATTTTCAGTCCAAGTCAGCGAGTTCAGGCCTAGGAGGAGGCAGATAGACTCCAGTTCTTCTATAAGAAGCTGTGGCTCATTGAGCAATTTCAGGAAGGCGTGTGTGGGCTTCGCCTTCCCCACCCTGCCCCTTCCCCAAAGTGAGTCACTTGCTGAATCATTCACACATATTCCCTCACTTCCCATCTGATCAAGGACATCATTGGAAAAGTGGTTTTCTGCCCTATTGGAAACACGTACAGCTTATATTTGCAGACTATTATATTTTCATCTGTGAAAGCTTGACTTGTCTGGAGGAAGACTTGAGACAGAAAGATTTATTTAGCATAAGGGCTGGGTTATGTATGAACTCACAAAATGACAGATGAGGCTTCTGTGTTTACTTTGGTCCCTTTTTACACGGAAGTTGCAAAGATGACTTTCTTGTTGAACTCAGTCACCAGAACCATCCTGGTCAAGTCTGCCGGAGGACCTAGGTGACACATGCCCCTTCGTTCTTTCGGCACGACCAAGGTTTCTCCCAGACTAGCAGAGACAGTAAGCACTCTATGGGTAAAGAAGCCACACGTCAAGTCTCAGCTACCTTCCCATTGAAAGGACTGGATACATTTTACTTTTCAGTTTTCAACAGAAGTGAAGTAACTTTCTTCAGTGCCAGCTTTTCCCTGTTGTAGTTCTGAGCCTGCAGAGTGGCACCATACAAACTTATTACATTGGTTAGTAGAACCATTAGCAACTGATTCATAATGCTTTTGGATGAGAATAAACATTGGGATTGTATGACTGACCAGTTACTTTACTTTACTTGCAAAGAACAGGATGACTTCAGCAGTGCATTCTTGAAAAATCTGTTTATTTTTAAAGTAAGAATTTACAATAGTCTAGGTACAGCAAGCCCAACAAATATGAGCAGGTGGTGCAATTCCTTGTGACATGTCAAATGCAATTCTGCTAATTTGCTGCAAGGAAACACACACGTGGCAAGTAATTTGAGAGGTTGGCTACTGGCTGGAGTGTCCTGGACAATCAGACTGCAGACTTTTTGGAACCACACCTTGAACCGTTCATCATAGCCTGGTAATTTCCCCCTGCCATTCCACTAATAATATTTTATCTAGGTAAATGCAGGGTGAGTAAATGGTGAATGATGGGAGCTTGGAATGCAGTTCCAATAATGCAGGTTACAGTTGGAAGCTTTACATCTGTTGAGTTAGAAGTGAGTGACAGGGCTGATTGAGTTTGCTTGATATCACAACAAAGTCACTGAGATGTACAGTTTAACGGAAGCTGGGTGACAAAGACAATTGAGTATTTTTTGGGGGGATTTCAGTGACACTCTATGGTGTACTTCATTGACTTTGGAGAATCTTTTCCTTTAACCCCTCTTTGTCTGACTTGATTACCACACAATCTGACATCATTCTAGCTAGTTCTCACTGGAAGCCATATCCCTCCCTTATACATTTCTTCTACTGGACAGGTTCATTTTGCCTATGAACAATCCCTTTCCCAAGTTTTGCCCTGTTTCCATGCTCAGCCCTTGTAGTCGAGTTTCATGATGGATGTGTGGCCCCATTTCCTTATCACAAGAATTGGTTTTAGGGATGTACTGACTAATGAACTCCCTAAATGGACCCCAAGATTTCCTGGGTTCTGCAGTCTCACTTATGTGGCTCTAGTAAAGAACTTTCCAGAGAGAATTACCTTCCTCAAACAAACAAGTGTTTTTTGGTTTTTTTTTTTAATCAGTGATTATTGATTATCTCTGACCTGACAATACAAGTAACACTCCATGATTTTTACTGAAAGCATTTTGTGTCGGGGAGTTTTTTGTCCTAAAACAACAATCCAAGAATAATTTAACACAGAGGCATGGAATTTATGCAAATGAGTTGACAGTGGTTTTTAGTAAGTGTGCATCACTCAGGCATAACACCCTGGAGGGCTCCTTCAGTGTTCCACCTCTCTTTCTGATCTAGTAGCCCAGGATAGCGTCCGAGAAATCACATTTCTAAGCAGTTTGTAACTGTTGCTCTGGTGGTGGTGGTGGTGGTGGTGGTGTGGGTCACAATTTGAAAGCCATTGTGATGAAGAGATGGTAGAGGGTGATTTTTCTTAATGAACTTGAAATAGAAAACATTCAAAGATGTTGATTATAATTGATGTATAATGACAGGGTTGGCCCCTGTCAGGTGGCAGAACATTCAAATTAATCATGTTTAATTAGAAAGAGAAATAGTTGGTTAAATGACACAAAAGCCCAGGGTTATGGATGGCAGGTTTAACTAAGAGTGTGGTTTTCCAGTGACTTGCAGTTCACCTAGCTTTAACCCCTAAGGATTGGTTCAAATCTCAAAATGGGGTTAGTTTCTTCCTGACTCTGCGAGGGTGGAACTGGAAGCAGACTGAAGTCACTTGACTGAGCCATTGGGTTGAGAAACAGGGTGATGGTGGTTTGGGGCACGTCCACATGACCAAATTGTTTTCCACAAAACTTCTGCTGAATAAAACTTGAAATACGACTGTCGGCCTGTTTTCCCATCTCTAATGAATTCCAGACAGTTTGTAGAGTGTGGGAGCTTCCAAAACAGAGGGGCAGAATGACTGGGCCCAGCCAGAGTCCGTTCCATCACACACAAGGCTGGCCTGATGTAGCAGACTCTTCTTTGTTCTAAACCTTACCACACTGCTCATTCCTCTGATTGGGGGGTGGGCTGGGGAACTGTGAGGAGGAAAGACAGGGCCAGTGTTGGGTCAGACAAATTAGGTCCATAAGAAAGTTCCAGACTCTGGATTTACCAGAAATGCAACCTGCCCCTGCGTTTAATCTACTTAGACCCAAATGTTTTGAATTACGTGTTTTTGCTGTTGTTGCCCAATGAACTTCTCCAGAGAAAGAACCGTCATCTGTTCTGACCATAAACTGGTTAGAAGTTTTCACCACCAGTTCAGGAAGTCTAAATTTAGGAGAAGGTGGAATTGAGCTTAAATTCCACTTTTGCCACCCTTTATCTGAGTACCCTGAGCATGCTGTTCCTGTGGCCCCAGTCTCAGTGCAGAACTGAGAGGAGTCAATGAATGGGTAACAGTATTAAGTTATAGGATACCTGTATGAATTAAAAGAGATTTGTAGGGACCAGAGACATAGCCCAGTCAGTAAATGCTTTCTGTGCAAACATGAGGACCTAAATTTGGTCCCAAGAACCCATGTAAAAAAAAAAAGTAGGGTGTGGTGGCATATGTTTGTAATCCTTTGGCTTAGGGGATGGAGATAGGCAATTGCTTGCTAATTCATATGCTAGGGCTTGCTTGCTAGAGAGCTCAGCCTACTTAGTAAGCTTCAGGCCAATGAAGCTTATACACACACACACACACACACACACACACTCACAAAGAATAAGTGAAAGCATCTGAGGAACCACACCTGAAGTTGACCTCTGGCCTCCATCTGCACTTGTACACATGTGCATGCACCCCCCCACCCCCCACATAATATATCTGTACACACATGAACTTTCTCACATTCACATACAGAAATATGAAGAAATATGTGAGTGTTGTATTCTGCCCAATTCTTAGTTGTTATTTACTCCTGGTTGCCCTTATATGTTATCAATTAGGTTTTTTACTTGAAATTAATTTTCAGTTTTGATACCATAGTAAGGAAAGAATGACTCAAGGTCAGTCAGGAAGTAGGTTCATAGAAAAGGCCCTAAATAATAGCCACGTTGGGTAGTGAGCATTGGGATTTCTGAGAGTTGATCCAGGTCAAATAGTGGGGAATGGTGGGATGCCTCAGAGAAAGGCATTTAAGGCTGGCACGAGCTATTTACACGCAAGGTGTTGCCCTTTGTTGCCAGCACAGTCTTTGTCTTTATCAACATGTATCTTTTCATCATAATTACAGTGCATGGCTGGGTGGAGAGCACATCAGAAGAGAAGAGACACTAAGTGGAGTTGTGCAATATCATGGCAGCTCAGTGCCGCTGCTGTGTCTGCACAGGCTCCCGCGATTGCTAACTGTCCTGATCCAGTCTTGGCCACGGTGACTTCCTGCTCTGGGTCGCACATATTAACACCATCATCCTTTTTTGTAGTCATATTTATCCACATTCACTCAGAAGACTTCATATGCCCAAACTTGAGGATCTTTCTATTTTCCTATGCCCATTAGGAGATTAGAAACACTTTTAAATGGTCTCCTCCTACACCAGTGTGATTGCTTTTCTTGGCTATCACAATTTTCCTCTCCTGAAAGCGGTGGTTAACTCAGTCTTAAGAACCTGAGTAGTAACTGTCTTTCTTGGGGGAACAGTTTCATTACATCCTAGGTATATGTAAAGACCTTCATCAGTTAAGTGGTCAGCCATGTTCCCGGGTACCAGGGTACCCACTTCTTTGATTTTGTGAAATAATGAGATGCTGACTAGAGAAAGGTTACAACAGATTCAGGCATGGTTGTAGCAGTTCACTGCTGTGTCACTCCCCAAGGAAGACAAGGAGGCATAGTCATAGATGTAAACTCTTCCAGACCTCAACAGAGGGAACCACCGTCATGGCCAGTGCTTACTGCCAGTGGATCCTCGAGCCTCTGAGCTCAGGTGTTTTATTCTTTCAGCACTCCTCAGGTGTTCTACTGATAGCACGTGCAGATCATTAGCAGTTAAACAACCCCCACAGAAATCCAACACCTGCAGACAATACAAAATGCCCTGGACAGCCCCTCACCCAACAGTGCATAAAACAATTATTTATATATAACTAAAAATAAAACTCTGTAACAGATGGTTGGTGCATACCTATGATCCCAGAACTCTGGAGGTTGAGGCAGGATAATCTTGAATTCCAGGCCACTTGGGCAACATAGCAAGGCCCTATCTCAGAAAATTAAACCAAATCAAGCCTAAACAGAACAAAGGACTGCATGATATGTCAGCCGAGGTGCCAGACATAACTGCTGCTGTTAATCACTCTGTGCCTCTTATTGGCCATCCTCTTCCGCTATGGCAGTTTATGATATCTGTGTTACTATTGATGTCTTTGCAGTAAAAATGGAAAATCATAGAAGTGTTCATCTGCAGGAGCTGTTGATATTTCTGTTGCTCTGACACTGCTGAGTACTTAAGTCACAATTGGATTTTCTGTGGCTGAAACACACCAAGTATATGATTGGTCTTCAAATATGTGTGGGTATAGGCAGCAGAATTTTGAGCCCATACTTGTCCTGAATGAATTGAAGAGTCTTTCACATCCCTTCCCTCAACAATCTACAGTTGTGTATGTGGGAATGGGAACAGATTTACTAACCAGTTAAATATATATATTCAAATTATATAATATATTTAGTAGATAATCATTTAAGATTTATATATTAAATATTAATTTATATATTAATTATTATAATTATATATTATAAAATTAATAATCATATTTTAAATATTAATATATGATATAAATGTAAAACAATATATATGTATACAATATATTTATATGATGCATAATATAATTTATATAATATATATCAATATAATAATATATATTATATATGTATCCAGAATCCAGCTGTGCATCCTAATAAAGAGTATTTTTTTAGGTAGCTGCAGCCTTGCTGTGGCATTCCAACTAGTGCAACATTTTGGATGTTGGAAACATTTTCTGATAGAAAATTCTGATGGAATTTTTGATGGAAACATTTTCTATCTTGAATATTATAAGGAAATATGCAATATGGATTTTTTTCTTTCCATGTTGTTGAAGCGAAGATGTGTAGAGACAGGTTCTTTAGGGTCGGAGCCAATGCATTTAGAGAAGTCCTTGGCGCAGGAGAGGATGGAACCTGAGGAGGGCTGCTTAGACCCATCATGTCTGATGGGTTTCTGAACTCTGAACCCTGAGAAGGATGAATAAATCCATGGAGAGTTAGGGACACAGCTTGAGGGGAAGAGCCAAGTATCAGTGATGGGAAAGTTGTTTTGGAAGTTGTCGGAGTAGATTAATTTGTTTACTTATTTGGCATCTAGCTAAGTGAGTGTCAAGAGATCTGCCTCTTGCTCTGATTTTTCTGAGTCTTAGCTTTGGAGTTATCTGTACAACCTCAGTATATTTATTTTGCTCTTCCAGGTGAGGGAATATCTCATAGTTCTTGAACCTACTGTGAAGTCAGGAAATAACGATGAGCAAGAAAGCCAAACCTGAATGAACACTCCTACCCTGGGTCAAATAATGGGTGGCTTGCTGTGTATTGACTAGATCAAAGACCAGAGGTCTTTCTAGAGGAAATGAGCCTGATTGGTGGTTACGTCATCTACTCTAGAAATAAATACATTTTAAATGGTGTTCACTGAAGGTATTCCTCAGCTACCATAGTACTGAAAGCCTTATTTAAAATGCAGTCAAGCTCCCTGCATTTATATAGGGCAGTGGTAACATTTATTTTATTCTCAGTGAGTCCCCCAGGCGAACAGAGAATTTGTTAGATTGTTGGGCACATCAAGCACCCAGGACATTGAGTGACAACCAAATCTTTTTTGAATAAAGAATAGCCAGCATGTGCTGGGAATGTAGCTTAGTTGTTAGAGTGCTTGCTTAACATGCACTATACACAGCACTGGCTTCTATCCCAGCTAAAACCAGCTCTGTAGCATACACCTTTAATCTCAGTTCTGCAGAGGGGGGCGGGGTTAGAGGATCAGAAGTTCAAGGTCACCCTCAGTGTATCCTGGGATACACAAGAATCTGTTTCAAAAAATAATACAAGAAAACCCTGAACAAGGATTGGATAGTCTCTTGGGGGGTGTTCAAAGGGAACAGTATTTGGGAACTAACAGGCTCTTCTGGGAAATGGTTTTATACTTGACCATTATTAGCCATCCTCCTTGTTAGGTTTTTCTGAGCCTAAGTTTTCTCTCCTCTATAATAGACTAATAACAGAATTCCCTTCTTGGGACAGCAGCAATGGAATGTAAGGTGCCTGGTATCTACAATCCTCAGTACAGCAAATGAGTAGGCGGGAAATTACTTTTGCTGTTGGTGTTAAGAGGGGCAATAAATTGTAGCTATCTCCTTATTTTTGGTGGTTATGTTCTATAAAGTCATTAAAAATATCAACTTCGTGGATACTGAATTGTTCTTAAGGCAATATGAGAGCACCTGGTTCCAACGTTCCTGCTAACCAATCAGTGCATAACTCTGACTTATATGTGTTTCTGTTTAAACTCAATGTATTTTATGTATATTATTGATTTATTAACACCAAACTGACCAATATGCCTGAGTACTGCTTATTTTACTACCTGTGTTATCTTCGCAGGGCACCCAGAATCCATCTTAAGATATAGCAGCAGAGAGGCAGTGGCTTAGCCTCAGTACTGTGCCTGGAACTGTTTATGTAGTGGGGTCACCAACACAAAACACAAGAACACACTGACTAGAGTGTGAATGGAGGCTTATGTACAGTGGGCTGTGAGCACAGAAATAGGAAGGCATGTCCTAACCTCATTTGACCTCAGCGGGGAGTGTGAGCATTAGGCTGCTTGGATTTCTTGCTATTCTACATGCTTCCACATTTAACTACAAGGAAGCCACAATGTCCATATTTGGGTTTACAGATTTTAATTACCAACTGAATTTGAAAATGGGGAACCCATGAATAATGATAATCAACTTTGCTAAAAATGTTCTTTCAGCTATATTCCTACAACTCAGATGTAGTGGGTTGTACATGAAGCCACGCTAATGAAGGAACTCAGTCTTCCATTTTGCCTGTTTCTCTGTTGCTAACCATGGCCCGCCACGGCCAAATTATTAGTATTCTCTGGGCTTCACTATTGGGATATAGTACTTTTGACTTTTTTCTTTCTTTCTTTCTTTCTTTCTTTCTTTCTTTCTTTCTTTCTTTCTTTCTTTCTTTCTTTCTTTCTTTCTTTCTTTCTTTCTTTCCTTCCTTCCTTCCTTCCTTCCTTCCTTCCTTCCTTCCTTCCTTCCTTCTTTCTTTCTTTCTTTCTTTCTTTCTTTCTTTCTTTTTGGTTTTTTGAGACAGGGTCTCTCTGTTGTAACTCTGACTGTCCTGGAACCCACTCTGTTACCAGGCTGGCCTTGAAGTTACAGGGATCCACCTGCAAAGAGATCTGCCTACCTTTGCCTCCTCTGTGCTGGGACTAAAGGCTTACACCACTACCACCCAGTGGTACTTTTGACTTTGGTATAGGTCCTTTTTTCTTTATTTAGGAAGAAAGAACAGTCAAGTCTCAGGAAAGAAAAGTCAGAGAAACTATGAGGTCTTTACTGATTAGTCCAGGAGAAAGCAGATGGCAGCTTCAAAATGTTGGTGGAGAGAGTCCTACAGTGCCCATCCCAGCTTGCTCAGGGCCTGGAGCTTACAGGCGGTGGTTTCTATTTCCTCCTGTATTAGAAACCAGCATATTATAGTTATCAGCAGTCATTATTGGAAACATTAGCAAAGTACTTGTTAGTAGTGCTTAGGATTCTACTAGAATAGTGGTTCTCAAACCTCCCTAATGCTGCAACCCTTTAATACAGTTCTTCATGTGTGGTGACCCATCAACTATAAAATTATTTCCTTTGCTATTTCATAACTGTAGTTTTGCTACTGTTATGAATCATAATGTAAATATCTGATATGTAGATGGTCTTAGTTGACCCCTGTGAAAGGGTCATTTGACCCAGAAAGGGGTCTCACCTTTAGGTTGAGAACCACTGTCCTAGAAGGAAGCAGAGAGGAACTGGTTTCAGACACACAATTTACTAGCAACAGGAAAACACAAAAAGCCACAGCAGCTGTATCTAGCATTCTTAAAGCCCTTATTGTGGCCTGTGTCTTGGATTGTAGTTTGGCTTGCCTTTTCTTTCGTGTTTGAGGATTATAAAAAGTGTATATGTGTGTGTGTGTGTGTGTGTGTGTGCGTGCACCTTAGTCCTGGGGTGAGGAAGACTGCTCATGTAATTTTCTCCTACAATTTTCTGTGTTAGAAAACTATCTATTGAACTATCAGGAATGAATAATTTGTACCCATGTACAATTTAAATACATCAAGCCATCTTCTATCTACCAGGTATGGTGTGAGATATTTAAAATACTTTGTATAAATAATTCTTCCAGGAGATTGGAAGGCTCCCGTTTTTATAGATGAAGAAATCGAGGGTTGCCTATCTTTTCTTCATTGGCTATGTTAGGCCGCTCAATTAAAGACGACATCTTTATTTAAACCCAGGACTGTTCAACTTGGGCGCTCACCTCTTTTTCCACGGTGCTAAGGTGGGTGCTGGCTATGCTATGGTTCAGAGGGAGTGGCAGTGTGATCAAGGGTGACAACTCATTGTTTTTGGAATGGAAAGAGGACTAGGTTTCTGATGAAGTAAAGACTGAGGACTCAGGGTGTGGCCGAACATTTGAATCCAAGATAAATAGATCTGTGAATGAAAGGTGCTCACAGCATAGCTGGATAAAAAGTCCTTTGTTTTCCAAGCCACTTCTGAAGAAAGAAAGGGAGATAGGTTGTGATGGCTCCAAGAGAGGTAGCAGAAGATAGGATGTTGGCTCCTTAATCATTTTCAAGGGCATGGTGGGTAAGTTGTAGGTTTCCCCCATTCCTTATTAAAGCTATTCTTTGAATGCTGCTTCCGGCCGCGTTGACACACCCGATATTGGCATTGCCTTCTGCCAGTGAACATGTACTTCCCAACACCTGGATGTTTTTCATTAATTTTTCTTGCCATCCCCACCCCCCAACTTGTTAATTGCTTTTCTTGTGTGTCTTCATAAAGTTGTAGCTAGTCTGTTCTCTTTTGGACTGTTTATCTTCTACATGCCAGAGTTCTTGAAACATCGTAATGTTGTGTAATGAGCATAACTTCTGCCTTGACATGTGGGTGTTAAGAGCATTAGTCATTGCAAAGTATTGAGTTAAATATTTTCAATAAAAGGTTGTAATGATCTAACAGAGAGGAAGAAGCTATAAACCTCCCAGTTGATGGCTTTAATGGTGAGCCATGTATTTAGTGGGTTCCCCAAACAAGTTAGGATCCATAGCATAGATTTACAAACGTTCTCATTCTGCATGATGGGAGAGGAGAGAGATGGACAGTTCAGAAAAGTAAGAAAAGTACCAACTGTCCAAGTTTCCAGAGCTGTAGCTCCTGAGTCCTAATCTGTCACTTGTCTTTAACTCCCACAGGAAATGTTAAAGCCTTCTGGGAGACATTATCAATAGGGACTCTTGGGCTGTGTCTTAAGCCTCATTAAAGGCCCTTAGCCTTGTAATAATGATCAGTCAGTGTTGGAGAGCCATCAGGGAGTTCTCAACAGCACCATGGAGAGCCAGAGCTTTCTGAGCGAATGAGAAATGCCTGCACCTACCAAGTTGGTTTTATGAAGAGTTTTGGGCAGCATTACTCACTATGAAACTATGTTCCTGTTGCCCTGGTTTATCTCCACAGACATCTCTTCATGGCAGAAGGTTGACTACTTGTCTCTCCGTGTCTCTGGGTATCTGAAGATGGTTGAGGTACATGGCTTTGGTCCTTTTTGGGGAGTGCACTGTGGGCATTGGACTTCCTGAGATACTGTGTAGATGAGTGTTTTGGTAATCAGCTTGTTAGGATGATGTATTGTTCTTCAGGTTGGAGGTTTAAATGAGATCGTGGGCTACTCCTCTTTTTCCTGGCCAGAGATCTTCAGTTGTTTTGTCAAACAACCTCAGAGATACATACCTTTTTCTTTCCTAGAGAGTTTGTAAACAAGGGGGTTGTTTTCATGGCTGAGCAGTGTCTGTGGCCGTAAAGAGATCTCAGCACTTGGTATTTTCAAAGGAGGTCCAAGTCAAAGTATATCGCTTCTTGGAATCATTTTCTCTTGTATTCTGGTGTCTTGTTCATATTGATCACTATTTTCATAATCTTATAGGCAATTGATGACACTTTTGGGACTGGAGGATTTGTGGAGGGGAGAGCTATTCTCACCATTTACCTTTGTGTCTTTTCCATGTAAATATTATTGGTCTATTGTCCCCCTGTAAGAGATGTCACATTTATTTGTCTTCACCATTCCATGAATCTATAGATAAGGACACACTTTTGAATAGGAGCCCAGTAACCTGTTGATGTAAAGTATCTTTTACCTTTTATGATTATCATCGTTAGCACCTCCCTCCTTCCTGGCTGGGTTCCCTGTCATTTTAAGCAGGCAACAATTACTGGTTTGCTAAAGAAGCTGGCTTCTGCTGCCAAGGATCCTATTAATTATCACTATATCTCTAATTTAGCCTTCCCAGTGTTGAGAGAAGGCACATGTAAGCCTTCTGCTGAGCAGCTGCAATCACATCTCTTTAATAATCTCTTCTCTGAGCCGGTTGTGTGGACTCTATGTTCAGCCAGAGGGCCAGGGTGGCCCTGGTGAGTGTTTTCATCTTTCTTCTGTAGGTTGTTTGGTCGGTCAAGTTTGGTGTGGTTGGTTTTCTCCTTCCTATTCTGACCTGAGTAAGAGCCAAGGGTTGGCCATTACCTTGGGAACTCAGACCTATTTCCAGTCTGTTCTTGATCCAGAAAAATAGGCAGCTTGAAAACATGTAAGTGATTTTTCCTACCAGCGATTCCTCTACGGGTGAACAGTGAAGAGGAGACCATGGAATTGACTCTATGCCTCTCTTCCAGAAGGTAATAATAAAAATGTTGACCAGTACATCCCAGCTGCCACTTCTAGTTGTGTGTGTGTGTGTGTGTGTGTGTGTGTGTGTGTGTGTGTGTCTGTCTGTCTGTCTGTCTAGTCTGTGTTAGGATGCCGTTCTTTATTTAATATTGAATGTGTTCTCTCATTGCTCAGAAGTGGCTGGATTGCTTTTGTTTGTCTTCAGAAACATTGCGTTCGCCTGTTTAAGTGAACACTTTTTCCAAAGTTTCTGGTGCTCATTTGATCAGGTCTGGACTGCTTACGCTTCCTTTTCCACTTTTTTCATGTTATTTTTGGCACTGCTGGTGTTGGAAGCTGTGGAAGTGATTCACTGCAAAGTGAATTAATTTTCCACGTTTTCTGATGCGCTCCCCAGTCGACCCCTGGTTTTCCCCCCCACCCCCCCAGATGACTCTGCACTTACATTGCTGTCATCTTTGCTGGCTCAGGCAGAAATGCTGATGTCACTTGGATTTCTTAAATTACAGCTGGTAGGAATTAACAGAAATCATAAAAGTGTACTTCCTCATTTTGCTTCTCTCTGGACTAATTATTGCCCTTTCAAGTCCTATGGGAGGTTGGGGACTTGGAAGCAAATTCTCTGTCTTTGAGTCCAAAAGGCAGTTTTCAAGTTTCTTTCTTGGTTACTCTAGAGATAATGTAGCCCTTAGGATGGAGTTCTGGTGTGACCTTCAATAACCCCGGACTGGCTCCTCATTCAGGATCTTACAGGTTGGACCGTTGGACCTGTCTTCTCTCCTGGGTGAAGAGTTTCTGGCAACTTCCCTTAAGTAAGCTTCCTTATATAGAGTACTTTTTACTCAGTCGCCTTGCCAGCTCTAGACTGCAATTGGAATGAGGTGAAAGGTTCTGATTTGTTTACTAATTTTTTTCAGAGCCTTTGCTTTTTGAGGAGTGCTCTCTTCTGACCTTGTTCTCTGCTTTAGAATGTTTGCTACCCTCACATATTTGTTCTTCTGTCTCCCCACTCCTATCTCTAATAGCTGGTGCCTGGGTTTCGGGCTCTCTTGCCTCTTGCTCAGTGAGTTGAGTGATGGCTCCAAGAACCTGTCCTGGGAATTCCCCAGGCTTTGGGCAGGCTTGTGTGGCTGCCACCTGGAGTGAGTGTACAGGATGGCCATGCCCTGTTCGGCTCTATTGATCGAAAGGAGCCCCGTGGAAGCAGAAATAGAAGGGTTCAGCATTTGCACTTTCCTCTGCTGGGGTTTTTGCTTATTTCATGTATTTAGAAAAAGCATCCATTTGCAAACTGCTGACTTAATATTTTCCCTGGAATGGAAACCATTTGGATTATTTCAATGACTTTTGGCTAAGATTTGTTTGTCCACAGTATTAGTTTTGTTTTCTGGTGGCCTCTTTAGAATAAGACCAGAATGTTTCTTTCTTTCTTTCTCTTTTTTTTTTTTTCCCCACCTTGTGGAAATAAGTGTTCCTTGGTGCTTTGGGATTTTGCAAACCATTGTGCCTTTGAAATATGTTTACTCCACAGAGTCAAAATAGAAACTCTAAAGTACAAAATGATAGAAATGTAAATATTTCTATCCTGGGAAATTTGCTTTCTTTGAATTTTTTTTTTCTTGATTAAGACATTTTCAGATTTTAGAGATCTCTTTCACAGTTCATTTTTCTCACTAATTGATTTCTCTCGTTTTTCTTTTTGTTTTTGAGAGAAAAGCAAGATTGAACCACAGACTTGTAGAAGGAAATCATGTGTGTTCCCTGAGTGTTTGATGTGAGGTAGCTGTGGGGTCTTTGCTGTTGACTTTCACAAAATTGATTTAGTTTCATTTTAGGATAAAAGATTTAGCTTAGGAGTATGAAATATTGTTGGACTGTTTCAAAAACTGTTAGGTGTGGATTCAAGGTTCTTAGGATGAAGTATCTTTGTTGAACCTCTGAATATTTTTTGCTAGCATTGCCTCTGGTAGTGGTGATGATGTTTGAATTGAGATTTTGGAATGTCATAAGAGGTGCTGTAAATTAAGCATTAAGTGAACTGTAAGTTTCACTGGACTGGTGATCATGCATGTTTTATTTTATCCCCACAAATAGTACCATGGTAGACCTATCAATTCCATAGCAAATGTTGAGTGCATGCATTCATGATGAATGAATGCATTGGGAACCCTGGTTATAGGATCAGGTGTGCAGTACCTAATTGTGGGATCCTGGGTTACTGTTTATAAGGAATCTGTCTCTGCTTTTGTCCATTGAAAGGGAAGGAATAGATTAGGATGAATGGGCATGATGCCTGCTGCTCCTTGGTAGGAAATGTGAACCTCTTTCTCAGCTGCTCAGAGTCCTTTGTGACTTCACTACCACAGGCTTCCAGCTTCCATCACTTACTGTGGGTAGATGAAGCCCATGTGAAATCTCAGACATGCCTTCTTTCTGAGGTTTCTTACTCTGGTTCTTTGACTTTGTTACAAGTCATCAATGTTCTGTGAAGCTTGTTGGTCTGCACCTAAACAACGGCAGTGGCAGCAGTATGCACCATTGGCCTCTCCTTCAGTTTGTTTTGATATAACAACAACAACACACATACATATTATATATTATATATATATATATTATGTACATACAGACATACAATATTATATATATATATATATATATATATATAATAGTCCCAGCTAATACTTCTCTAGTGGAGTAAGACACCGAAAGATGATGAGATCCATAGTTTCTTCCTTTTATACATGCAGCATGTGATTACTGACACCTACTGCATTCTGGACTCCATGCTAGGGATAAGATGTCTGCCTGTAAGACACTGGATATGTCTTCTTGCAACTCACTGTGGCATAAATATGTTGCTAAATCTGTAATCATTGCTATGGGTCTAAAAGACAGTAGTAGAGCTAGTTCTTCTGGGGGACCATGGCATGTGAACAAAAGTCTCCTAGCAGAGACTCCTAGTAAGCTTTGACTTTATCACTGAAGGAACATTGTAAAAGAAATGAGAGAAAAACATTCCAGGTGGAAGCCAAGCAGAGCGTGACCGGAGCCCCAGGAAGCGTGGCTGGATCTGTATAGTTGAGGGACAACACTGGAGTTTTCACGTGAAGAATGATCTGGACATGGCTATATCTCTTGTCCTAGTTAGGAAGGATGGGCCATCTTTGTGAGAAACGAAAAGATGTGTGTGCTATGCCGCCATGAAGACAAGTGATAATTGCAAGAGGGTGAAAACCTGC
Organism: Cricetomys ansorgei; assembly: GCA_026225945.1. Lineage (NCBI taxonomy): Eukaryota > Metazoa > Chordata > Mammalia > Rodentia > Nesomyidae > Cricetomys > Cricetomys ansorgei. Next base: position 14,460,828 of record JAMJFZ010000982.1, on the reverse strand, counting down.
ATTACAGGTCTCAAGAGCAGTGAGGGCAAAAGTAAGGCCGGTGCGCTTCTTACTGGTGACAGTTAAGGGATTGAGCTCTGTTTCATTTATCGAGTCCTTCAACACATGGGAATCCCTTTCTGTGCGCAGCATCAGGGCAGAGCCTGTGGGTAAAGCAAACATGGTCTCTGCTTTCTGGAAGTCTCTGCTCCAAGTGAAGAACAGTCTTTGTATTCTTTTTGTTATTGTTGTTTTTTGAGACAGCGTTTCTCTGTTGTAACTCTAACTATCCTGGAACTCACAGTGATCCTCCTGCCTCTGCTTCCTGAGTGCTGCGATCAAAGGCGTGCATCACCACTACCCTGCCAGTCTTTGTATTCTTGACAGGGTAAATGATCACCATTCTGCTTGTCCATCTTGTCCCACACTCATTTCTTTCCTACAGCTAATTTATAGTCAGATGACATTCTCCTATGACAAGGTTTGGAAGGTGAAGTTAGATGAGCAGATAAGACCCATGCTTTGCATTGCATATGCCTGTGTGCACACACAGGACCTACAATAAAGCATCTGGGGACTCCCTTGGGGGTCTGCTCCAGGTAGAGCTCCAGATATTTCCCCATACTTTCTATGGAATCACTCTGGCTCTTTAGTCCACAATCCAAGAAGAAAAGTCTCAGGTCTTGTGGCCTTTGCAGACATAAATGGACTTTGCAGGTGGTTTTGGTGGCTGCTTTCCTGTCTATTCCTTGTTGTCTCAAGAGCTTAGGATTTGTGTTGAGGAATAACAATTGGCCTCAAGGCAGCAAGACTGACAGAGATCTGAGAAGTGGCATACTGTGAAGAGATGATGCTGGGTAGTAGTGGTGCATGTCTTTGATCCCAGCCCTTGGAAGACAGAGGTAGACAGCTCTCTGTGAGTTCAAGACCAGCCTGGTCTACAGAGTGAGTTCCAGGACAGCCAGAGTTATAACAGAGAAACCCTGTCTCGAAAAACAAAACAAAACAAAACAAAAAAGAGATGATTTGGTACACATGGCAGTCAGTTCCTCCTCCAAATAGAGGGATTGCGGATTTGGCCAGGGAGTCCGCCTTTCCTATTTTGCATGATTGGTAAGGTCAGTAGAGTGTTGCTGTAAAAGCCATGGAGCCAGCTTATTCTAGGTTTGAATCTCAGCTCTTTTGGTAAGGAGCTGGGTGAGTCTAGGTGGATAATTAGGGCTCTCTGCTCTTCCACCTGTGAAATGAGGTGGTGGTTAAGCATGTAAGACCTTTTGTTCAACTTGCCTGGGTTTGTATGCCTGTTCTACTGCTGTGTGACAATGGGCAGTGTGTTCTCTTTGTGTCTTAACTGTCTTATCTGTACAATGATAATGATGAGGATGATAATAGTAATTCTTACCTCATAAAGATGTGTTAGGAATTGCATGAGATTATATGTACAGAGGCTTTAGCACAATACCCAGCACTTTAATTTGCTCTCAGTATTCCTTACTCAGCCATCTTCCTTAGCCTCGTTGTATCGGGCTTCTAGAATGTCCTGCAATACTGTTTTGACTGGCGTTTTGTTTTATCTGAAAATTAGTGTTTTATAAAATACACTTGCTGCTATGTGCTTTTCTTTGTTGTTGTTTTGTGTGTGTGTATGTTTGGATTTTGTTATGTCGCCTTTGCTAGACTGGAACTCAATATGTAGACCAGGCTAGCCTGGAACTCACTATGTAGACCAGGCTAGCCTGGAACTTGTGACAATTGACAATTCTCTTTCCTCAGTCTCCTGAGTACATGGGGTTATACTATGTTCCACCAAGCCTGTTTTTTGTTTTATTTTTCAACTTAAGACTTAATAAGAATTTCTGGGTGAGGGATATGTTTGCCATTGTTAATAATAAATTTCCAGTTAAATTTTAATTTTTAACATTGAATAATTTTTTAGTTTAAGTATGTACCAAGTATTTTACAGCATACTTGGATTTAAAAAATTGCTTATTTAAATTTAAATGGACAGGAAGCCTATATTGTTCTTTGCTAAATTTGGAAATGTAGTTTAGAAGTAAAACTTAACCCTGTACTTTCATTCATGTCTTCCATAAATGTCCATATATGTATATATATGCATATATCTATGTATGCATATATATGGAAATATATATTATTTTTTACTTTTGTCACAAAATAAAGTTTATTATGAAAGCAGGCTGGTATTTTCATAATATATATGATACCATATATACCATATTGCATGAAATTCTGAAATGTTCTGGCATAGTTTTAACCTAAAGGGTACCAATAATGATGCCCTATTGGGTTGGTGTACATTCCAGAGAATCCTAAGGATCCCATCACCTTTGAAGGAAATTACCTCATTATTCAGAGTCACCTAGCCGGGAAAGAAGGTCATTCCTTAGGGTTGGCCTGGTTTTCCAAGTAGCAGAATAAACACATCCAGTGGTTAGGTTAATAACTTGGAATGATTTCATTGTATTTACACCCGAAGCTAATTTTTTGAATAGCTTTGGCCTTGAAGCTATTAGACTACTTGGCGACTTTCAGAGAAGTTGCATCCAAGATAGAGATCCTTTGAATTCAATCAAGTGTTCTCTAAGAATTACTGTGCACACTGGAGAGATAAATGTTCCTGCCTTCAAATCCTTTCATGTTTGATGGCACCAGGGCAAGAAACAATACTAACAAAAGGGAGAATAAATAAGGTCACAGTCTATGGCAGGTCAAGCCCGGTCCCAGTGGGTTGAATGTAGGCAGTAACTAACTGTGGAAGCCAAGTGGGTTAGAAACAGATTAAATTAGAAGTGGCTTCTTTGAGGGTACTATTTGAGAGAACTAGATAAATGATTAGGATAATTTTATTTGGAAGATAGAATGTTCTAGGTATGGGGTTAGCATTAACAAATACCTGGACATGTCCATAGTTCAAGGTGAACATGTGTTGTGGAATATTTTACTCCGGTGTGCTATTTTGGTTTGTAAAAGGGCTTTGATGCCTTGTAGCTGTGAAGCCGGATTCCTTGGGTGCAGGCCTTGCTTCCTACCTATTTACACCCTTGTGCTAGTGATCATGATGAAGGTCTGTGGCCTGGTGATCAGAGAAGACTCTGATCACCCCCAGCTGAGTATGCTAAGATACCATTGTGTTGTAATGAAGGCCTGGATGTGGAGAGGGGGCTGGGGGAAAAAGTTTAAAGGGTCTAAGGCAGAAGCAGGACGGAGAAAAAGAATGGAGAAGCAGGGGAGCAGGAGAGAATGATGGAATGAAGTCTCTGCCTAGCCACCGGGTATTGAATTCCCTGAGATTTGACATGGCATGTAATCAATAAAAAGCATTGGAAAATTCAACGATGGACTCTTAATAAACCTTGAACATCATTTAAACATGTTTCTTAAATATTACAAAAATACATACAATACTATGTGTCTCCTGCAAAACTCCTCTTATATGGGACTGATGATGGTGTAGGATACCCACACTCGATTTGAGATAGGTGGGGGTGTATGTATTCTATGTTGAGTTCTTAAGTATTTATTGTGCACCTTCTGTTTTCATGTATGAGATGGATGTCCAGAGAGACTTGAACAATATTTAGGGACTCTTGGTCACTTCATCCAATTAAAATGCATTAAGTGTGATTCCCCAATGACCTCTGGTTTAAATTGGACAGGAAGTTGTCACTTGAAGCCTCTTGTGAGGCATCCTTGACTTTGAGTATTTGCTTAAATAACTTTGAAAGACAGCTTACCTCATTTCCTCCTGGGATGGCAGTTGTTTATTAGAGTTGTTCTAAGTCACAGTTAATAGGCTTAATGGTTTTGAATGGTCCCAAACAACTCTCCATCATGGGTGCCATTCGTAACCAGGGAGGATTTTCCTGATGAGGCCCAGCACGCACACAGCTGGTTGAGAGGACTTGCCACTTCTTAGGCCTCACTGCAGATACCAAGACTCTGGAAAGAGTTAAAATTGCAAACAATACTAAAATATGTCTAACAACTCTTCTGCTACTTAAAACAATAGCAACAACAAAAACAACAGCAACAGCAGCAGCTATTCCATCTGAAGTTAATGCCATTTAAAAATGACCCCAGTCTTTAGAAGGTATTGAGTGCTAGTCAATAGCAAAAGACTTAAATAAAGTGTGTCAGGGTACTCATGTTGTTTAGGAGATGTGATGTGGAGAACTAGACTGGGTAACTTGCCTGTGCTTGAATGAGGTTGCTGTGGTAGCTGGGAGTGAGCATGGGAAACTGTCATTTTTCAAGTTATGTGTGCTAGATTAGAAAGCTCTAACACAAGAATAGAAATCAGCAAGGCATTTGGGGTTCCAGGTATTTTATTTTGTCAATTAGGATTGGCGTGTGTGTCTCAAGTCCAGGCAGGTTATTTGTGATGGATGTTTTGGCTATTTTAGGTACTGGTGTGGTAAGATGGAGCCTGGATTCAAACCTTTATTGGCTTCTCAAACATGAAAGAACATAACTGCTTATGTAAGTTTGGGTCTGGCTGACTGTTATTATTTTTTCCCCTTGATAGCCAGGCCAAACATTAGGTAGTTTAAATATCCACCCTTGGTTCTTACTGCTTTATATTTGGCCATGCTTAATATCCTCTTTTATATATCTTTCATTAAGTTATAATTGAAGCTTCATGTTTTATATTTACAATGATGCATGGAAATTGAGCTCTGCCAGCCATTCAGACTTAATGGCAAAGTTTGGCTCGTGCCAGGAAGTTTTTGAAACCTGGTCTCTTTTTCGAGGATGTCCAATCTACGCAGTCCATCTTTCTTCTTTACAGGCTGTGACTGCATAGGGAAGGAATACAGGAACAGCTTCTGTGTCTGCGCATGGAAGAACATCCCACTTCTGATTTAAAAAAAAGAAAAAGCACATCAGCTTGCTAGCTTCCTATCCCAGTTTTTTTGCTTGACAAGTCTTTTTGTCACTCCATTCTTTAGCTCACTGACTGTCATGCAGGGTATCTGTGAGTGTCAGGTCAGGCGTGGCCACATAATGATAGTAGGTGACATCCATGCCGCAAGCTGCGTCCCGGGGGCTGCCAGACACTGCCAGACATTTCACAGCTCTTGAATTCTCTGGAGTTGGGCTCTGTTTGAACTCTGTACACCAGCTCTTGAAGTCTTACAACTGAGGTTTTCCCATGTACCAGGCATTCTCTTTGGTGCGAAGAATATATAGTAGGATGCTAAACTGGTGGAATCTTTTTACCTGTGAAGCTTCCCGCCGACCCCCGTGTGTGTGTGTGTGTGTGTGTGTGTGTGTGTGTGTGTGTGTTGGCTTGTAAAACTAAATATATACAAAGAAACATATTTACATAAGTAAAATTTGTATGTGCTAAATGATGATAACTATTTGGAAGAGAGAGAAAACATGGGTAGGTTTACAGTGGTATGTAATTTAAAACTGAGAAGACAAGGAAAGACTTCATAAGAAAATGGTAATTGAGGAAAGACCTCAAGAAGATGAGAATGGGTCATGGAGACATTGAGAGAAAAGTCCAGCAGACAACAAGGGTGAGTACATGGTCCCTGAACAGATGTGACTGATTCAGGAAGAACGCCATGACCACGGTACCTGGGATAGGCTGAGCAGAGTGGAAAGCCTTGGAAATAGAAATGATGGGCAGGCGTGGTTACAGTAGAAATGTGATCTGGCCAGAGGCAGACCCACTGGGTCTGTGAAGTCTTAGCATTTTACTTACTGTAAACAGAAAGCCAAAGTAAGCTTCTAGCCAGAGGAGTGACAAGACTGATAATATAGACAGCAGAATAAGAATTTGGAGATCAAGGGGCAGCACAGTGGCTCAGTGGTTAGAGGTACTTGCTACAGAGCTTGTCCACCCTTGGTTGATGTTCAGGATCCACATGGTGAAACAGACTCCCACAGTTGTCCTCACTCTCACAGGTGCACTGCAGCATATACTTGGGGGACACCCCCCCCACAGGAATTTGAAGATCAGCTAAGCTGTGGCTTTGTCCCTAGTAGAGGCAACTATATTCACTATTCTGAGCTTTGATTTTTCTCTTCTTGCAACACAGTGCTCATTTTTAATGACCTTCCAGCTGTGCTGATCCGTCATCCTTATCCCAATCTCAGGACTGAATTTTCTGTATACGTGGCTGATTGCATTTCACTTTAAGCATGTAGAGCTGAATCACTAATGTGTAAATGGTCTTATTGCACCTTATTTTTAATTTTTGAAAAATATTTCCATAAACATCTTACATTGAAAACCGTGCAAATTACGAAGTAAGTTTATGTGTTGGTGTTAAAGCTTGCTTGCAGACAAGATCTTAACTATTGACTGTAACCTTAATGGTATTTTATGGAGCACAGTAGATTTAAGGTTTCGTATGTTACACTGAGCTATTACTTAGGGCACAGTAATAAACACAACAAAGGTTCTCAAAAGTTGAGTAAGGAGGGATCTGGGTTAAGACAGAACCCTACTCATATCGAGAAGAGGGAAAGGTTTGGTTAGTTGGAGGCCGGTGAGAGTCTTAGCTGAAGTTGGTATTCAGGTCTATCTTCCCAGGTTTCAGTAAGTTGTTTACAACACCCACTGAGCCCCAGCACCACACACCATACCTGAGAAGTGCCAGGACCTGGCAGATTCTCTTCTATAGCCTTGAGCAGTTTGGCTCCTCCCCAAACCGGCATCATGCTGTTTAGTGCATCAAAGGCCTGTAATTAACCCTCTCTAGAAGGCAGTATAGGGGCTATCTTTTATTACTTTAGAATATCCTTGGAGAATTTTAGCCCTATCTTTTTTCTCGGAACATTTCTTCAGTTTTCTTTGTTTTAATGTCTCTTATATATGGCATCCAGCTGACATCATGCCTGGCTAGCCTAACAATGCCATGGGGAAAAGTTCTTCCTTCTCCTTGCCGTATCTTCAGGCCTCAATGTGAACTGTCAGAAGCCTGTAGAGCCCAGTCATGCCAACCATGGTTGGACTCAACCCATTCCTCTCCTCTTCTGTGAATTGGCTTTTTCCTGGGAAGCCTAGAATGATATGTCTGGGTCAAGGGTTATGGAACAGCTCTCTAAGAGGTAAGAGGTCTAGAGCTTTCCCAAACTGGCCTTCTGGCTGATCTGGCTGATACTGAGGAGTGTGGTGTGGATGAGGAGAGTGATCGTGGCTACAGGGCTGCAATTCTCAAAACCATGAGGCTGGACCTCAGCATGGGAGCTGCCCCTGTGGTAATGCTCAGGCATTACCTGTTAGTACTGTCAGAGGATGGGTGGGAAACTGAGAAAAGGAAAGGTGAGGGGCCTGCTGGGTTAGAGCGCTGGTTGAATCACACACAGGAGTGCTTGCCGCCACCACCGCACTGCTTCATTGCATCTCTCCTTTAAACTTCAGGCTCTGGCATGCCCGTCTCCAGCACCTGCCCACCACCTTTCTGTCTGCTTCCTGTGTTGTCCTCAGTGGAAAGGTTGCTTCGTCACACTCTTGCCCCCCCATCTGACTGAGGCTCCCATGCTCTTCCTTTATTTGATCCTGATCTTTTTACTTCTATGTTTGTCTGTGTATTCAAGGACTGGTTTCTACCTCCACGAGGACAGAATTCATAGCTATTGTGTTCACCATTGTATTTCCAGAGGTTAGACCAGGCATGGCACAAAGAAACTTTGTAGAAGTATTCATGGGTTAAATCAATCATCCCATAAACCGGAGATTAAATGATGGAAAGGCAAACTTCATGTTTTCTCTTACTTACTTGCGTTACTGTGCGTACCCTAGCTTAGACTGACAACTGTTACCAATTTTGGATTTTATCCAGGGATGTAGGTGATGTGATTTCTGTCCTTACTATGACTCAGTCTGTGGCTTTGTGGCATTTTTATTAAGATTGTTTTGGCACAACCAGAACTCAGTGAATCATACAAATCAGCATTCTTTAATTGGTGTGGGCTTGACATGCAAGGCTATGATTTACCAATCTATTTAACTATAGTTGTAATTCTGTTCCTTACTTCTGTTTCCAAAAGTGAGCTTTAACGCTGTGTGGGTCCCTCATTCTACTTAACTAAAAACAAATAGAGAAAGCATTGCTTATCCTCAATGGGCTTTATAGACTGCTTCTTTTTTCAGGGGGCAGGGTTTGTATTGACTTGTAGATTGAATCACTTAAGAGGGTAAGAATAGAAAACTAAACACAGATTTCTCCAGAAGAAAAAGCAGGATTAAAAAAATATATAGTAAAATATGTGTGCGTGTGTGTGTGTATTATACATGTTACACACACACACATCTCTCTCTCATATATCTCATATCTCATATATATGTATATATGTGTGTGTATATGTATAGATAGATAGATAGAGAGAGAGAGAGAGAGAGAGAGAGAGGGAGGGAGAGACTTCATTTCTGAAACTAAATGGCTTAAGTATTGATGGAAACAAGATAGCTTTCCCCTAGCTGAGTTGGTGTGTCTGATGCCTAATTGTTATACAGTGCATTGAGGTATACTGGATTCCAGAAGATCAGCTGAAAGGGATATATGAATAGTCACAACCTAAAGTACACAGATTGAGCATGTCTAAAGAGCTGGAAAATCTAATATATACTGTTTCCCATCCATTCATGGTTTGAGCAAAAATTTTTTTAAGGAAGCAAGGGGTCAGAGTGAAACCCAGATGCTGGCATTTTATATTTACTCCTGTGACATTTGTTAGCTGCATGACCCTCAGTTACTCAGTTCACTTCCTTGAGCCCCAGAACTCTCATCCATGGAGTGGAATGGAGATAAAAACATCAGCTGCCTTCAGAGTTACTGTGAAGATTTCATGAGTTAAGGAATGGGAACAGTACGTACCCTCTCAATATTATTGTTTTGTGGGGGGACAGTACACTGTGTAGGTAGTGGGTAGTTTCGAGGGGCCCACGCCTGGGTTTTAGCCCTGCCTCTGTAGCTTACTGCCTCAGCCCCTTTTTGTTAGCCACCAGCATGTACCATATATGATTACCCTGTGTAGACTAGTAATAATATTGCTTATAATAATATGGTCTTCTTCAGATTAACTTGAGTTAGAATTTGTCATACGCATAGAAGCTCCTGTGCTCATGGGTCTGTGCTAAGCGCTGTGCACATTTTTCATTATGATCGAGAGGCCTGAGCTTGTCTCCATCACCAACCACATTGCAGCCATGAAGCTTAGCATCTCCGAACCTTCATCTCATTTTATAATCTGGGGTGATTGTGAAAAGCCATGTGAGAAATTGGTGATACGAGGTATAGTAGCCGAATGTTTAGCCAAGGGTTAGAACGTGGAATACTCTGTGTATTTCTTTTCCTCCTGTCATATCTGACAAAGAATGTAAGAAAAGGAGGGTTATTTGGGTTCCTGTTGGTAGGGGTTCAGTTCATAATGGTGGGGAAGGTATGGTAGCAGGAGCATCTGCAGTGAGGAAGCAGAGAGGGATGGATGCTGGTGTTTTACTCGTTCCTCGTTTTTATTCAGTCTGAGACCCCAGCCTACTGGATAGTGTTGCTCACTTTCAGGGTGGGTCTTTCCTCCTCCCATAAGCCTCTCTGGAATTGCCCTGGTAGACAAGCCCAGAGGTGTCTCTTAGGTAATTCTGAATCCCACCAAGCTGACAGTGAAGATTAACCCTCACATTAAGTTAGTCATGAGTGCATCTAAGATTTTCTTACACTGTTTCTACTAGAACTATTTTATTTTCTCCTGTTTTATTGCTACTCCTGCTGTGTCACATACAGCACTGCATTCCGAGATAGATTCCCCGAGACTGCCGAAATGAATATGATAAAGTGGACACTAATATTGAGGTCTGATTCTTCCTGTACCTAATGGGATAGTTACCCAAATGAACCCCTTTGGTACATTGAAAAGTATCTAGTGAAGGACTTACAATCAAGCTTGTGTAATTTTACGTGTCACAAAAGATCAAAGGGCCAATGTTAGGTATAAAGCTATCTGTTCATGAAAAATTATAAGAAAACAACGGGAAGTAAAATTTTCAAAGAAAAGGCAATAGAAAGTGAACATATACTGTTCAAGTCAAGTGTATATCTGTTTCCTGTGTTGACGGGGATTGAGCTCATAAGGACGTAGTTTAAGTTTCCATGTCAAATCCCATCCATGGCTGATCGCCCTGCCTCTTCAGAAGTGGATAAGTGCCAATTCCGGTGTTGTTAGTATTTTCCATGCTAGTCATTTGGGCCATTGTCTCCACAATAACTATATTTAGGCCTTTGTGTTATTTTGCAATATGTCTTTAAGTTCAGCTTCCCTCTTTTATTTTAGAAAGAAAATAGAGAAGCTGCAGCTAGTAGAATACAGAGCGATGGATGGTGTGTGAGAAATCTAGAGCCTTGACTAGCGTTTGACTGGGAGTCACCTGTGCTTTAGTGAAAGGGGGAGCCTTGTATACAGCCATTGAGTGTGCAAAGAAATGCAAGAGTATGGAGCTCTGAACACTAGATACCTAAGTCACAATATAGAAGGGCTGATAAAGTTCTAAATTATGTGTCCTGGAGGCACAAGGGCAACCAAAAATATATGAGAAGACACGAGTGATAGCTCAGTAGGTAGGGTCACTGGCTGCTCTTTCAGAGGACCAAGGTTCAATTCGCAGCGCCACATGGAGGCTAAAAGCTGTCTAGAACTCCATTTCCAGGGGCTTCAGCACCTCTTCTGGCTCTGTGGGCACAAGGAATGCATGTGTTACACAGATACACTTCCAGTCAAAACATCGGTACATATCAAATAAAATAAGTAATTTTTTTTTTAAATGAGAGAACTTCCTTCAGGCATGTGAAGATATCTTTAGAGTATGACATTATTAGAAGGCTAGAACCTGGAAGAAAGATGAACATAGGTTTATTGAGACTGGGACCCCAAATTGGAGCACCCTTAAAGCTGTAGGAGTGATGGGCTTTGTTCAGAGGCTAAAAGAGAGAAGCACAGTAAAGAAGTGTAAGTAGGAAAGCTGGGATCCTTCATGTTTCTGAAGGGTCACTGTGACAGTGCCTAGGAGACCGATTACAGGCATGTGGAGATGGAACCAGTCAGGGGCAGTGCAGAGAGGGGACTCACAGTGGCCAGGGAGATGGAGAACAGTGGGTGGAAGGGAGAGGTACCAGGGAGGCAGGGTCACAGCTAGGATGATTGGCAGGGAGTGCAATGGTAAGACACGGGGAAGAAAGGACTTAGCGAGATTTCTCACCTGAGCAAGTGGGTGGAACAATGGCACTGCTCATGGTGGCGGCTGTGAGGAGAGGCAGGGTGAGGAGGGTGGACATTCCTTGAACATGTAGGTGTTGGAACAGTTGCTACTGAGAAGACCTGCCTGGAGCAGATTTTGTGTGTATTAATCTGGTTTTCATTTTTATTTGCGAAGTACAATAGCCAATTAACAGCTGTCTAAGCAAAAAGGAACTCAGTTTTCTCTGTACAAGAAGCCTGGGAGTCCATGACCACTGCAATTACTTTGGTTGCTCCAGCATATCAGAACCAGCATTGGTTTTTCTTGGCTTTTTCAGTTAATGTCTGTCACTAGTGATGGGAATGTGACATCCCATTTGCTTTAAGAAGAGGGGAAACAGCAAGGAGGTAACAGTAGTAGCCAGGTAAACAGACTTTCCCAGAGCAGCCTCCAGAAAATCTCTGTGTCTGTCAGGGGTCATGCTCCCATGGTCGTTTTGGTAATCTGAGCAAACTGTGGTTCTTGTTAGGGTGAAGCGAAAGAAGTACAGATGGTGAATGTTTTTTTTGCCCCAGCCGGGTTTAGGTCAGGGGATCAGGATGTATAAGGTTTGAGAATTTAGAAGAATTTAATCATTTGAGAGAGCAGTTTCTGTGAACCACTTGTTCTCAGCTCTGCTGTGAACCCTAAAGTATATAGTTTGTATAGAGTTTGGCTGTGCTTTTCTCGGAGCTCTTCCGACACACGCATCTCTGAACTGTCTTTACGGATGTTAAATAAGGCGTTTCTCAATCTGATAATTTTTTTTTTTCTCCCAAGACAGCATTTTTCGGTGTAACCCTGGCTGTCCTGGAACTTGCTCTGTAGATCAGGCTGACCTCGAACTCACAGAGATCCACCTACCTCTGCTTCCCAAATGATAATAAGCTTGACCTACAAAAGACATGGTTTTTTTTTGTTTTTTTTTTCCCCTCATACATATTTCCAAATCTTCCTTATTCTTCAACCTTCAGCAGACCTAAGTCCAGAATGAATGTGGAAAATTCCACTGGGTATTCAGCAAGTGATATGCAAGTCAAAGCAAGGGATGCATGATGGAAAATGTCATACCCTTGACTTTTGTCTCTGTGAAAAATATAATTATTCAGTGTTTAAAAGTAGAGAAAGAAATGCTTGTTTATTTGTCCTGAAGGTAGTATCATTTAATATCATATTAGTATTATAAGATGCAAATATTTGTTCTCTACTCCACTTTAATTCATGACGGTTTCATCAGCTAATAGATACAGAGTTCTGAAAATGACTATTTTAGGTAACCATGGTTCTGAAGATAAATAGGGTCCAGTCCCAGAAGAATAGCAGAAAGAGAAGACATTAACAAAAAATTCCTACCATTTCTACTGGGTGACCTTGGGAATATTCGGCAGCCTCTCTGAACTGCTGCCTTTCTTTCCTGAACCTGGGCTGAGATAAAGATGGCTTTACAGTAGGTGTACTAACATCACATCAGTATCCAGCAGCGCCTTGGAGACAAGGATGCGTGGGACACACCTAGAGTGTTAAGTAAAATGAGGAAAGATTAACGTGTGCTGCGAGACGTAGGAGGGGATTGGCAGTGCCTGTTGGACGGTGGAGGGGAATTCCAGAGCAGCCGTAGACATCCCCAGTATGTAAGTACACAGTATGTACAGTGTGTGAAGACTTCAGGTTGTTTCCTATCAGGGGTTAAATGAGAAGACACTTGACAGGATGTCTGTCCGAATGAGTTGGGACCTTGTTCTGTCAATGATGAAGAACAACTGAGGACTTTAAGAAGGCTCATATAAATTTAATTTTGGATAAAAATGGAATTCGTGTGTTTAGGATTATAGGCATTTAACACTTGCGTAGATACTTTTAAGACAACTATAGTTTTATGTGCTGTTGTAAGAAATACTGGAGCTGGGCATGGTGGTACACACTTTTAGCATCAGCACTCAGGAGGCAGAGACAGGTATATCTCTGTGATTTTTGAGGCCAGCCTGGTCTACATAGCAAGTTTCAGGCCAGCAGGATCTACTTTATGAGACTCTGTGTCCTAGTTAGGGTTACTAGTGCTATGATGAAACACTACGACCAAAAACAAGTTGGGGAAGAAAGGGTTTATTTGGCTTACACTTCCACATCATAGAAGGAAGTCATGACAGGAAGTCAAACAAGGCTGGAACCTGGAGACAGTAGTTGATGCAGAAGCCATGGAGGGGTGCTATTTATTGAATTGTTCCCCAACGTTTGTTCAGCCTACTTTCTTAGAGAACCAGGACCACCTGCCCAGGGATGGCATCACTCACACTGGGCTGGGCCCTGCCCTGTCAATTACTAATTAAGAGAATTTCACACAGCCAGATCTTATGGAGACATTTTCTCAATTGAGGTTCTCTCATTTCAGATGACTCTAGCTTGTGTTAAGTTGACATAAAAGTAGCCAGCGCACCCTGTTTCAGAATAACAATATTCAGATATCCATGTGCCCCTTGTCCAATTCCTCCCCTGGTATCATTGCGTGTACCACCACCTGGAGATGTGCTGATGACTGTTGAGGGAAGTCTGTGACTTGCCGACACCTGTGCTGATGGCTGTTCCTGGAAGCTATGCATGGGATGGAATGGGAGCCATGGGATAGATGGAAGCAGGGATGCCTTTCTGAGGCTATGAGGCTACTGCAGTCATTCAGGGTGGGCCGAGACAGTGGTGATGGCAATGGGTATTTGCAGGATCTGGCCATAGGGCCTGGTAGACCCCAGAGGATGCTGCAAACAGCTTGTTTCTGAGGCACACACCTGGGTTGCCTGTCTCATCAAAGGCTTCCTAAGTTCACATGGAAACCATCACAGTTTATTTCCTCTAGGGATGTCCCTAGAAAGTGGTTGGTGGTCTCCAGACAGGTTACCATCGCGCAGGATCTTGGGAGGTCATATCAGATAATGGCAACCCCTGCGATGTTTAGTGCACAGCCTGAGTAGCCGTGCATGAAGGCCCAGGCCTGGAAGATTATTAATCTGCTATAATAATCCTCAGAGGTGTTTATAGACCTTATTTTTAAAAAGAATGCATGAGCCATTCTGAATTACTTCTTTCAGCCATAGCCTGTAGCATCACCAGCTCTTAATTTTTTAAATGTGCATATTAGTCAGTAGATGCCGAGGCCAAATTACGTTCATGCCCACATATCCGACCCTCATACTAGAATAAAGGTAGCTAAATTTTACTGAGTGCTCATTATGCATCAAGTACCCTGCCCGCATTATCTAGTCTTATCTCCATAACAACTCCATTAGTGACTGTTATTCTTCCACTGAACAGATGAGAGTGCTGAGGTTAACTAGGGCTGCGTGACTACCTGAGTCACACAGTAACTAAGTGACAAACTGTGACTCGAACCCAGGACTTCCTGGTTTCTAAGCCTAAGCACGTGCTGCACATTTTTAGGGGTGTGTTGGTAGAGTACTCATTGTTCAAAGTTTCCCCTGCTAAGTGCTCTCAGCCTATTTTTATTTCTTAGAACCTTTGACCCTTTGCCAGATAACTACTGGAGGCTTTGGCTATCCTTTATTGCATACACACACATACACATATGACGTATATATGTATATATTTTTGTTTCTGTTTTGTTTATTGGTTTTACTGTTTTCAATACCACAAAGAATGATTGATGTCCTGTCTACTTTACTTGCCTAAGCAATATAGAATGGTTTATATTTCTTATTTAATTAGTTAGTTTTTTGAGACAGGGTCTCCTGTAGCCCAGGGTGGCCTCACACTGGTCCAATAGCTGAGGAAGACCTCGAACTTCCGATTCTTCTGCCTTTAGTTCTCCACATGCTGAGATCAGAGGCATGTGCCATCCGCCCTGGTGAGAATACAGGGTGCTTTAGTATTATTCTTACTTACAAAACTCCAATTTTAAACTATTCATGGTTATTATTTGGTAGATCCAAATGCAGTGTCAAAGTGTAGTTTGAGGGCCACCTATATCAAACAGCCTTTGGTGCAGTGAAAATTCTGAATTCCTGGGTCTCAAGACTCCAGCTGCCCTGACCTGAAGTTCTCTCCCCAGTTTTCCTGTGACTCCTTTCCCAGAGTTGGAGAGTGGTCTGATGCATCAGAGTGAGGAGGAAGAAGGACCTTTGTTTGTCCATTTTTTTCCTTCCTTATTTTCATTCTTCATTCTATCTTCTTTTCCTCCTCCTTCACACATATTAGAGGAAATGATGGCAAAGTTTTATCTAGAGGCTTCTGTTTGTTATTGTTGATGAAAGGCTTTTGTTAAATTACTAGAATGGCATTTCAATTCCATCCTTTCCTTTGTGGTCTGTATAAAAGGAACCACTGGGCAGAAGTTTTTCTCCCCCAGCCCCTTTCTCTTCTTTCTCTTCATTTGTACCCACTCTTATTTTTCTCAGATCTGCGGGAAGGAACAACATGCTATTTGTCTCTCAGGATGAACCCTGCCTTTCTTGGCTAGTGGGTGTTGTCATCAGGGCCTGACAGTGGCTTGCTAGTCCTTGCTATAAATCAGAGAATTCACTACAAACATTTCTCCATTTACAGAGGGTACTTTTAGAGGAATCGGAACTCATTGAAAAGTCATTTAGGTGATTCTCTAGTGCCTCAGAGTCACAAAGCAAGACTCCAGGTGGATACTTTAAGTGCAAGGTTCTGAACTGAAAGTGTCCCAGCAAGGTGAAGTCTCTCGCTCACACTGGAGGAAGCCCCCGATTGAGGGTACTGCACTAGAAGCTGGTCCCATTTCAGTCCACAGGACTCACTAATTGGATTCTTCAAGATAAGAGATTTTAGGTGATTTGGGATTCCCTAAAGACTTGTAAATCCTGACACCACTGTAGAGGCAGGTTCTTTGTTGTCTTCCTGTGTTGCTCTCCCACGAAAGCTTCATGTTGTCTGAGAACCTTTGGCTGCAGAGCTGTATGTAGAGTATATTTCAGGTTGTTTAGCAGTGAGAGCCTGGAACATTCCTGGGGAGGGCTGAGCAGGGCTGAGTGGAGCTGTGAGTCACAGCGTGCTGGGACAGTGTTGTTCCTGGAATAATAATAATAACAGTGGCAATGGCAGCAGCCACAGAAGCCCTTTATAGGCAGCAGCCAGCATTTATGGGAGCTTCCAGTGTGCCAGGCCCTCTGCTAAGTGCCTTCCCTACACTGTCTCCTTTAAATCAGGACAGTCCCCATAGACCAAGAACATCTTTTATATTAGATAATGATCTCAAAGTCATGTGAGTACTAGGAAGGAGGAGTGGGACATGAACCCTGATCTCTAGGATGCTAGAATTCACGCCTTTAGCAGTAGTATTACATTCTTTTTTTTCTTTTCATAAAGGGGCAGGGTGGGGACAGGCTGGGGAGATGGCTCAGAGGGATAGAGGTGCTTGCCACTAAGCCTGGCAACCTGAGTTCAATTCCCCAAGACCCATGTAGTGGAAGGAGAGAACCTATTCTCACAAGCTATCCTCTGATCTCCACACACATATGTGGCATACATGCATACCGCCCTAAATAAATATAATAAATCTATGTTAAAAAAAAAGAGATGCTTTCTGTTACTGTTTTTTTCTTAAACCACATCATAACAAGTTTTGACTTTGTAATTTAATCTCTAGCTACAGGAAAAAAGTTTTTCCCATAATTTTTTTGTGAGTTGAGGTTTGTAAGTGATAGGCAGATACATTATGGGAAGCCCAGGTTTGGGAACTAGGCCAAACAAAACCTTTGGCCTGACACCATGTCCATCATTGCATGGTCAAAGACAAGATTATTCTTGGGAAATGAGGAACTGGGAGATAGCTAGTTAGTAAGTGCTTGCTGAGCAAAGCAGAGAGAAGCCTGATACACAGAACCTATGTGAAAATGCCAGGTGTGGTGATGTGTAATGCCAGCATTGGGGAGGCAGAGACAGATGCCATCCTTGTAGGTAGCTAGCCAGCCACGCTAGCCTAACTGCTGAGCTCCAAGATCACAACGAGGAGCCCTGTCCAAGAAATGACGTGGACACCCTCCGGAAAACAATGTTCAAGGTTGGCTGCTGGCTTCCTCATGCGTGTACACACAGGTGCCTGTGATTTCTGAACCCATTTCACATCTGAAAGTGGAATAATGGTTGGGTAAGGGGAAAAAAAAGACAGATGTACAAGTCCAGAGATATTTCTACTTTGGTACAGGAGAAAGAGTGACATTAGATAGATAGATAGATAGATAGATAGATAGATAGATAGATAGATATGGGTCAGAGGCCCACTGCATAATGATTAGTACTATGGACGCTTGATGTAATCATGCAAATGTGGTAAGATGTGCATTCTAATACCCATGGAGACCAATCACATAAGCACCATAGCACCCGGCCCTGTTTGGATGCTTCTTGTGCCTCCTTTAACACAAGCCCTTCACTTGTGTTGGGGGGCTTCTGATCCAGCCTTCTCCATAATTACACACAATGTAGAGTTCTGAAATTTCCAGTGACTAACAAATTTGATTATCTTTGTGTTCCAGATTTGTTTGGCTACATAATTCTCTTGGGGTTTTCAGAAGGGGAAGAGAGTTGATGGAGGAGGTCAACTAGTGTTTCTTTGGGAAATATGGAAAAAGAGGACCATCTTGTTCTGATGATGTGACTCGCCTAACATAAGTTTAGAACATTGTTGGGGAAGTTTATTTTTAGTTATGTTTAAAGTGTTTTTATGTACTGTGGGTGAGGGGCAACCCTAGGTCTTGGTGTTTTGTATTGTCTGCAGTGTTGTATTTCTGTGGGGAATGTTTGATTGCTTATGATCTGCACCTGAGTAGTTCTAAATCAATAAAAATACCTGAGCTGAGATGGCGTTCCACTGTCATGATGGCACTGCCATTATGGTGGTTCCTTCTGCTGAGGTCTGTCAGAGTTTGAAGATATGAATATACCTCCTTGACTTTCTTGGTGAGCCGCCACAGCAGCGTACTACTACAGAACATGAGTGATTTTCAGAATAGAGTAGAATAGAATAGAATGGAATGGAATGGGAAATCCCCAGGAACCTAGCCTTTTCCTCATTTGCCCATTGTCTGCCGATCTTGGTCAGGGGCGTGGCTTTACCTTAATGTCTCCACATGCATATGTACCTGCTTCTAATGCTTTATGGACTATTGAAATAAAGGAGCATGAAGCTCTTTGGGCTCCTTATGAGAAATACGTTTCCAAAGTCTAAGGTCTTTGTTACATCTCATCATCCACGGAGTCCTTCCATAGGTGATTGTATATCCAAGTAGGACAAATGATGTTGTTTTAGTTCACACGGGAGAAGAATAAATGCATCTAAGCAATATTTACTGTTTCCAGGAACAAAATCTTGAATTTCTTATAAGAGATGTTTCTACCACCATGGACCTACCTTGAATGATATTGTTTCTTACAGGTCTGATCTTATCCTTTTGAAGTCAAAATTTTGGGGTCAAGGGCCCCAAGGGCACATATGTAGTACCCCATCCTGAGAAGTATGTGCTATTTACAAGTTTTGTTATAGAATAATGGCTTGATCAGGTCAAAGAAGTTCTATTGTAAGGGACAACTCCAACTTGAAACAGCAGTGAAGGTTTACTAGTTCATTTAGGTACTCAGTCCGTCCAATCCTGAGTACTTGGCTCTATCCAGAGGTTACTGGTAGGAAACTGAATGCTGAGCACTTCTTGCTTTTGACTTTACTTCATGTCAAGATGTCTACTGAACACCTCTAGGACTGCTTATTTCTTCAGAAGGGTAAAGGAGAGGGAGAAAGTTTCCCAGTCCTGGGAGTACAGATTGGGTACTGTGTTGTACTTGCAGATTCTCTGGTGGGGTGAGGTTTGCCAAAAGAGGCAGATGTTAGAAGAAAGCAGGGTATTTGCATGGTCAGCAAACGTGGGTAGAGTTCTAACCAGTTGACATCAGGATACGAGTGACCTGGTGGGTTTCTCTCATGTCAGTGGTTATTTATGAAGTTGGCCTTTGATGAACGAAAGACCAGAGCAAGATTTAATGGCTAACAGATCTGGCTGGCGACAGGGGTCCATTCTCTTCATGTTTGCTTCTTATAAATTCTTCATGGTTTGGTTTTGAACTCGTATAGCACTATACTGGGTGTGTACCTGTCAAATGGCTCCCCTCCATATGCTTTCTGTGCCAGTGAACCCCAGCTTTCACTGAGGAAGTGTAAACTGAATAGACTTCCTTTGTCTTTCTGATCCCAGGAATGCTCCTTGTATCTGGCGTTGGCTTTCATGTCATTACATTTTGTTCTTTAAAAATTGCACTCCTGATGAAATTGAAATAGTGATTACTGAAAGGCACCAGGAATGAGATGGTGGTCCAAGTTCCCAGGGGCTGATTGTGCTGTAGGCAAGCACTGTGCTCAGTGCTCTAGGTAAGTGCTGTACGGAGTGCGTGCTCTGGGTTAGTGCTGTGCTCAGTGCTCTGGGCAAGCACTGTGCTTACTCCTCCATATGCCCTGTGGTGTCATTCACACATCGCATCTGTCCACCAAAGACTTGAAGGGTGGTGGCTGCAATTGTCTCCATTATGAAAATGATAAGACTAATGTTAATCAAGGAGTACAAGGCAATATGGACAAAAACGGGCAGAGCCAAAACTTAAACCCAGTTTTCAACATTAAAAAAAAAACCAAAACTTGTTTATATATATTGATGATGATGACGGCGATTATGACGTCTGCGACAATGACGACCATGTGTATGTGTATGATGTGGAGGGGTGAATGTAAGTCAAAAGGACAACTTTGGGCAGCTGGTTCTCTCTTTCCATCTACATTGGGGTTCTAGTGATCAAACCTGGGTCTTCAGGCTTCCTGGCAAGCTCTGTTACGCGCTGAGCCCTGAACCCAATTTTGTTTGACTCTAGGATCTGTGCCCTTAACTTCAGTTCCCTCGACTTGCAAAACCGTGATGCTCTGAGTATCTTCACCTACTGCTGAGTCAGGATGCTCTTGGACTCTGTGCTCTGCTGGCGAAGTCTTCTGATACTTCTGCCCCTGCATTCTAGTCCAGTGGATGATGGGAAGAGGTCAGTTACCAGCTCAGACCTGGGAAAAACCTCACCCTGAAACATTGTAGCCTAATACTATGTTTTACCGAAGAGACAGAACAATTTTGGGAAATGAAACACAAAGTTGGAGGGTGCACACACCATGACTTCGAAGCACATTACCAACTTCAAGTGATCAAAACTGTGTGGAGCTGATGCGAAGACACAACTGGACCAGAGAGCTTGAATAGAGGGGTCAGGAGTCAAGTGCTCCTCCACGTTGGTACCCGAGCCACTCAATAAAGAGAGGACAGTTTACTCAGTGAACAGGGATGGGGAAATGTGTGTATCTACATACAAAAGACTGAAGCTAGATCCTTACCTTACACCATACACAAGAGTTATAAGATCCAAAATGATGAGAATCCAAGAAGAAAATATTAAGGAGAACTCTAAATGATGTTGGGGTTGCCTGTGACTTCCTGGAAAATGTATTCATGAATGAAACAATTCATAGAGGTGTAAGGAGACCACAAGAAATGACAGAAAATTTGCACAAATCATGTACTGGACAGAGAGCTAAGATCAAGACTCTAGAAAGAACAGAGACTAGGAAGATAGCTCATTAGTGTGTTGGGTAAGCATGGGGAGCCATCTGTAAAAGCAGAACTTGGGATACAGACACAGAGGATCCTAGGGTCAAGCTGGCTACTTAGACTAGCAAAATCAGTGAGCTCTAGGCTCCAGTGAGAGACCCTGCCTCAATATAAGGTCAGAAGCAATCAAGGAAGACTCCAACATCAACCTCTGTGCTCCACACATATGTGCACCTCTACATGCATATGAACATGCATTCACACATGCAAAAAAAGTCCACCTGGAACTTGACAGCAACAACAAGGAAACAAAGTAATCCTGCCAAATATGGACGAAGGGCTAGGTCATCTAGAGATGATCTAGAAACATCCACAAGCAGGTAAAGCTATCGAATATCAGTCCTCAGAGACATGCAAGTCAAAACCATGATGACACGCCACCTCGTGTCTATCAGGATGGTTGCCATGTTTTCAGAAAGGAGACGGCATTGTTGGGGCTGCAGAGAAGTTGGGACCCTGTCCCCCACTAATGGGTCATTTGATGGAGCAACTGCCATAGAAAACAGTATCAAGATTCCTCAAAGACTAAAAATAGAACTGCCACATGATCCAGCAACTTCAGTTCTGGGCACAAATCCAAGTGAATTGAAACTGGCAAGTCAGAGAGCTATTTCACACTCATTTTCTTGATCACAATAGCTGACAGGCAGAAGCACCCAATAGATGAATAGATGAGGAAAATGTTATAGATGCTGTGGGATATTAGTCTTAAAAACAATCAGAAATCCTGATGTGTACTGTGGCATGGATGAATCTTGAGGACATTATGCTAAGGAAATAAGCCGATCGCAAAAGACAGACTCTGTTTGCTTCCATTTATTGTTGTTCTGTCTACTGAAGTTGATGGTTACTGGATGTCATTTAATTTTGCAAGTTGAAAAGATCCACTATTGTATTGTGGTTCTACTTAACCTCAGTGAGCTGTAGTCTTAAAATGGCTAAGAAGGGGGGAAGGGAGATGGCTCAGTGGATAAGAGTACTTGCTTTGAAAGCGTGAGGATCTGAGTTCCAATCCATATCACTTCCATAAAAAGGCCAACATGATTGTGTGGAATAGGAGTCAGTGGGGCTTTCTGCCCTTGCTCCAGGTTCGGTGAGAGACCTGTCTCGAGAATAGGGTGGAGAGTGACAGAGTAGGACACCTTATATTTTTGGCCTTTGTGTGCTCTTGGGTTTATGCATATATATATATATATACACACACCATACATAAAACACACATACACACACACACATGCATACATACATACATAAACACACACACACACACACACACAGACACATGTGCACATACCCAAAGCAAAGCAAGAAATATCTAAGGTAGTAAAATTTTCTGTTGCCAGCTTTCTTTAAGATCTCAATTTTAAATAACTGTCTTTGTCTCCTGGTACTAACCTGAGTGCCTCATTCAGGAACTGGGCCATCTTATTTGCAGTTGTATTCCCTGAACTCACATACTGAACATGGTTCACAGACACACATGTTCTCATGTACTTACAGTCTGCTACTGACAACATATGACTGCATAGAGCTTAAAAAGGTGGACTAAGAAACTCAGACCACAGTTCTCCCTGGCTAGTTTCTTGGTCTAGGCCCAATCCTCATGTAACTTTTTGATGGCCTACAAGGTGAAGGGTCTCATTATGACGTTGCTATATTACTGCGCTTTCCTCATTTGTATGCCACTTTCCTCCATCTGCCCACTGTTCTCCTGCCCTCCCCAGTAATACTCCTCCATCTGCTTTTTCCGTTATACACACGTGTGTATGACGCATACACGTGAGAGAAAACAGCTGGTATTTTGTCTTTCATCCTTCCATTCCTGTTTGTTTTCTTCTCTCTCTTCCTAGTTTCAGTATTTGTGTTTTTAAAATCTCAAGTCCTTTAATTCTTAATACCCCTCCCCCCACACACACAGATGCTCTGCTAGCTCCAAACCTCCCACTTTTTAGAGTCACTGAGCTCTTGGTGTTCTGGTCCGTTTTAGGTCTTACTAAGTGACCTCAGGTCTCTATAGGAACAAACACAGCCCGACACTGACATTCCCTGTTCTGTTTGCCGTCTGGCAGGCAACAAGTACTGTCCTGTGAGTCATGCTCTAAATGTAGCTGCGTTAACTTTCAAATGTGAATGTTTTTGGTGGGTCTCAAGCCAGTCAGCAAAGAAGGGGAAGTGTTGTGATTGGCACTTGTCCTCGCAGTCCCAGGAGAGGACTGTGAGATCCGGCCTCCACAACCCTGATTCAACTTTGGTATGAAAGAAGGCTCCAGAGCCACCAAAGGGCTCCCCAGGCTTTGCATCTTCTTATAGGGTACTGGGAAGAATTCTCTGAGATTATCATTTAGAAAAGAGAGAAATATTTTCCTAGTTTCTTTTACTGGCACTGGATTAGTAGTATGCTGTTAAATCAGTATTTTGTAAACAAGAAAAAAAATCATGTTTTGTGAGTCCTTCATATACAAACCATCTAAACATAATTTTGTATATTAAGGTACCCAGAGACCCAAGGGATGATCTCTTCAGGGAAAGCCAAGGATAGTTATGAAGAAACTATAAAGGTCTTGGCTAGGGAGTAGGGAGATGGTTTAGTGGATGTGGTGTCCTCATAGTCTAGGACATTTGAATACTTGGCCTCCAGTTGTTGGCGCTGTTTGGGGAGGTATGGAAGTGTGTCCTTGCTGTAGGAAGTATGTCACTAGGGACAGGCTTTGAGAGCTTAAAGCCTTGCCCTGCTCCCAGTTTGCTTTCTCTGCTTTGTGTTTGTGGTTCAAGATGTGAGCTTTCTGAATGGTGCTCCATCTGCCACACTTGCCTGCTGCCTCCACCCTGCCATTATGGACTCTAACCCTCTGGAACCATAATCTCAAATAAACTCTTTATTCTAAAAGTTGTCTCTGTCATGGTGTTTTATCACAGCAACAGAAAAGTATCTAACACAATGAATAAGAGCACTTGTTTTGCTAGCCTGAGAATCTGAGTTCAAATCCCTAGCATCTACCTCAATCTCTGACCCACAGTATAATCTCAGTGCTTTGGGGATCACTATAGCTTGCTGAATGCCAGCCTAGTTCCATGTTCAAAAAGAGACAGGAATAAGACAGAGCATGATAGAGCAGAACACCTGATACCCTCTTTGGGCCTCCACATGTATGGATGTATAGGCATGCGCATCAGAATACATATGCTAAGAAACACACACACACACACACACACATACACACACAAACACACACATACACACACACACACTATGTGTCTTGGTTGTTTTAAAGTTCAAACTGGTCCAAGTTTTCAAATCTTAATCTTATAAACCTTACTACTCTGTTGTCCTAAGATAGGCTTCCTGTATCCAGTGCATGTAGGAAACTTAGCAACTGTGTATTAATCAAAGCTGCACCTATCACAGCATTCACATATGTGCTTAAAACATTATTAGAAATGCCTGGATGTTGCATGCTGAGTCTCCTCTATTTGTGCATTAGAACCTGGGAAACATAGCCTAATGCTTTGAGTAATAGTCAGCAGACCTGGAGGAGGTCTTAGTTTTCAGGGATGGAGGAATGGAGAAAGCATTCTGGAAATGAGTCTTGGCTAAGGTGGCTCTAGTGTGTCAGGAGTTGATCTTCGAGGGGAGACAGGTCTCTGCTGGTCAGAGTGAGACTGTCATTTGGAGGAGCAGTGTCTCCATTTTGATACGATTGTCCTCCATCCCATCAATCACCAGTGCAGAACTGTCAAATGAGCAGTGGAAGAAAACAGAAGGCAATAAGACAAAGCAGACCTGCCGGACATATTGTTCTGTGAGAGGTCTGGCTGTGAGCCGCTGGCCAGATGTTCAGAGTGCTGTTCCTGGTTTTATTTCCCCGCTTTTCTGCACTGACTTGACCCACAGCAGCGCTAGCTGGTGAAAAAGGGAACAACTGAATGCTTCCCTTCCTACTTTCTGTTGCTGCTTCCCTCTCTTCCTGTTAACCCTTCTCCCTTTCTTAAGCCCAATTTTACTTTCTAGGGCTTTTAAATCCCAAGAGAATACTAATACACAAGTAAGTAAGTTATCTACCTTCCTTCTCATCTCAGATCCTATTATTTTAAAGAAATCAACATTAACAGTTTGGTTTGTGCAAAAAGTTCCTCCTTGTGTGAATAGTTTTGCTCTAGAGAAGCTCATCTGTCTGAATTTTGAGGGGAGTGTGCTCAGGCTGTATACAGTGATGCTCTTTATCTAGGAGACATGTCATGGCAGACTTCCTAGCTCTCTGGCTCTTATAAATATTCCCCTCTCTCCCATGATGTCCCCTGAGCTTTAGATGCAGGCATATAATATAAAGTGGTCAGCCATGATGATGTACACACAAGCAACAGCACACTGATTCAGCAGGTTGTAGTTATATATTTATGTTTATATATATTTATATATATATATCAATAATATATGTATCAGTAATAATCCGTGAACTATGCACACAGATGCTCAGAGTAGCATGTAGCCAATGTCCAATGCAGTGAGAGAAGATATATATATATATATATCTTCTCTTTGATTATATATATATATAATCAAAGGAAGAAAAAGCCACCAATTTGAGAGAGAGTCAGAGGAAAATGGGGAGGGTTGGAGGGAGGAAAGAAAAAGGAGGAAGTAATGTAATTATATTTTAATTAAAGTAAAAAAAGTTATTTTTCATGGCTGCAAAATGTTTCACAGTGTGATTTGATTATAGTTTATTCATGAAAGTTGCCATTGCTAAACTCAGATGATTCAGTTTTTTCAGTCATTGAGATAAATAGCGCTGCATATTTTAACTCCGTTTAAAGGAGGACTAATGGGTTTTGTATGTGCTTTTTGCTTTTTATAAACCACTTTCTAGTTTTGTTCCCCCCTCCCCCAACACTCACTACAGCCTTTAGCAATTCTAACTTTACAATGGGGCTTCTGAATCCTTGAATTCTTGGACTAATATGTAGCATTTTTTGACTTCAACAACTTGATCCTTTGTCTTAGATGGGTGTTTGTAGGTGGTGGCTGTCCTGTGTGTTAGAGGATGCTAGAAAGCATCCCTATTTAGTGTGTATCTAAACTCCATCAAGTAGAGATGACCCAAAATGTCTCTCCTCACATGTCAACATATTCCCTGTGGTTGAGGATGACCATGGTTGAGAAGCGACATCGTCCTTTGAGATGCATATCAAATGTGTATTAAAGCAAAACCAGATACATAGGAGTTAATTATATCCCTATCTATCTATCTATCTATCTATCTATCTATCTATCTATCTATCTATCTATCTATCCTTGATAATGTGAGTCTCATAGCACACAGTAGAGCCACACACAGGTATGTGCTACATACCTGACAGTGGTCTTATAAGATTGTGTCATCTGGTGACACTGGAGCCATCTTAATTTCAGAACATGTGGCAATGATATTCAGAACACAGTGAAATCACCTTGCAATGTATTTCTCAGAACGATTTTCCATCATTAAAGAACATATGTCTGCAGTGGGAATCAATCTCAGTATTGTGATCAGAATAGTGGCCTCCAGTTAGCTCCTTTGTACACTTGACGTTGAGATATTCAGTTTATATTTTGTGTTTAAGTACAGTGCTTTTGTTTATGAAGCTTGATGTCATTATCAGAACTATGAGTATTTTCTGGTTGTAGCGGGGGCAACCCCTACTCAATTGGCCACAGATATAGCACAGGAATTTATCATTTTATCCACAATGTGTTCATCCAAATGGGGATTCAAGCCATTCACATTGTCCTGCCCAGGTCACTGTGAACACATGAAGTGTGTAGGATGCAGTGACATCAGTTGGCCTTCACCTTTGCTCCCTTCTCCTGTCATTTCACCACACAACACCCCAGCTTCTGACATGTAGTGAAGTAGCCCCACCTGGGAGGATCCCTCCGTGAATCTGCCTTTTCCACATGCTCTTGTTCCTGTGAGAGGATGTACTGTAGCATCCTTTAAGTTTCTTCAGTTTTTACAAGTAGCTATTTATGTGATTTGTTTAATTAAAAGAGAGTGTGTTATTATATCTAAAAAATCTGGCATCAGGGCTATAATTAAAAGTGTGACCTCTTATTAAGGCTTTGTTTGTTTGTTTTTACAGTAGGCCAGATGGCCAGGTGGCCAGGTGACTTACTGACTTAGTGCCCTTGCCAGCTAGCCTACTGTAGAGAATCCCTGATGCTCTTTGACTAGTCTGCTTGCCTTTGTAAAGATGACTGAGAGCCATGTGTCATGCCTTTGGTTGGTGTTTCAGTTTTGATAGTTCAGTTGTGAAGGTAACAGACAAACATGAAGATCCATATAAAAATCAGCAATGTCATCTGGACCAGTGTGTACCTATGATTTATCAATTTATCTATCTCATATTGGAATGTAGGCAGCTACTGCCCAGTCAACAATCAGAGAGGTTCCACCTCTGTAGAAGACTCCTTTGTACCCCTCGTCCGTCCTCTGTCACTCTGATGCCATTCCACCCTGCTTTGAACTCCAGGGCATATGCCCTTTGCTCAATGGCTTCCTTAACTTAGCAGAGCATCTGTGAGGTTTGTTTGTGTCACAGAACGTACCAGTAGGTTGTGATTTCTGCTGCTGTGGGTGTAGCCAACCACACAGGCACGGACACACCACGTTTTCCTTAATCTCTTTAGTCACTGCATTGGGCATTGGTTTCCTTGCTGCCTCCAGCATCTGCGTGCCTGGTGTTCATGGACTGTGGACACTTCTTTGGAGTGAGGGGACTGCCCAGGAGTGGACTATTTGTCTCCTCTTTTGTTTGCATTTATTCTTAGTGTCTTGAGCTTTTTTGGTATTATTCTGTATAGATTTTCTCTGCCCCTCCCAGTAACATATTTTTA
The DNA here is from genome assembly GCA_026225945.1 of Cricetomys ansorgei. Taxonomy (NCBI): domain Eukaryota; kingdom Metazoa; phylum Chordata; class Mammalia; order Rodentia; family Nesomyidae; genus Cricetomys; species Cricetomys ansorgei. The sequence continues at coordinate 14,433,065 of JAMJFZ010000982.1, read as the reverse complement.
CTTGCAGACTTTAGTATATTTTAGTAGATGTCATTTAATGTGCATTAAAACATCAACTTCTATTAAAGCAAGCTTGGTTATTAAAGAAAATACAGAGTACCATGTGGTCACTCTTGGTGTTACAAAAGATCTCATTTATTTAAAAAATGATTTTGCACACATGGCTAATATAGTAAATCAGTCTTATTTCAAATGAGTATATTTAAACATATGAGAGCACAATACAAATTTTAAATTTGGATTTATAACTTATTGTTTTTTTATGTGTGTGGCTGTTTTGTTTGCATGTATGTCTGTATATTATGTGCATGCCTGGTTCCTGCAGAGATCAGAAGAGGACTTCAGATCTCCGGGATCTGGAGTTACAGATGCTAATGAGCCACCATGTGGGTTTTAGGAATGCAAGAGCAGCCAGTGCTCTTAAGCACTGAGCCATCTCTCCAGCCCCACAGTACCTCTTTTTAGAATATCTGTGTTTTCTGGTAGTTTTGTTCATTTGTATACCCCATACCCATCCATATAGAACAGGAGCTACATACATCATAAACAAAATGCATTGCTATTGAAAAAAAACCTCAATTTTTATATTCGAAGATTGGGTTTTATTATAGCTTATTTGAGACTATGATGTATGGTATATTGTTCTTGGTCTAAAAATAGAACCTAATCTAAAGGTCTTGCTGCTGTTCATTTGCTTGTTTTTAGTGTCTGTAGAGGTATCTTGAAATGGTTTTAGTGTTAAAGCCTCTGGCCCACCTGAATAGTCTGCAGGTGTGAAGTGTCCACACACTGTCTCTTTAGAGTCCTCCTGAAACAAAACCCAGGGCAGACTGACTTTTTATTTAGGCCACATCTGTGGCCTGACAACAAGCTCAGCATCCCCCCTTTCTTGCCTTACCACAAGCAAGTGATATTTTGGAGCTACACAGTTAAAGCAGAGGTACTGTGACCATCTAGGCAGAGGCTGCAGAAACCACAGGAGAATTCCTTTCATTTCTGACTCTAACACATGACAATTCTAATAGCCGAGAGAAAGCTACCTGTATAAGTTGATACATTTTTTAATAGCTGTATACAGGAATTTGTAGGTTATTTTAGTCCTAACTAAGCATCTCCAATTATATGACTTTCTTCAAATCAATTTCATGCCACGTGTAAGTGAGAAGCTGAAGTATGGACTCACAGGGAGATCTCAGGTAGCGATCTTTTTCATGTTGTTGTTGTTGTTTGACTTTTAAACCTGTGCACGTTGTACATTATTAGAGAAGCTTTTCATTTATTTGTTTGTTTTGCTTGGGAGGCAGTATCCAGAAATCATGCATGATGGTTTATTAGAACATCCATTGTGATACTAAACATCGCTCATTAACGATTTGGGGAGAAATAAATAAATTGCAGGGCACAACAGTCCTTTTGGCCTAAAAGAAACCTTTTTTTCCTTTGGTAGGTTCAGTGGGAAAAATTGAAAGCATTCAAATTTTGTTGCTGGGTGAAGGTTTTGAAGGGGAGGGTCATGGTGGAATAATTTTGAATTCAGGAGTGTAGTTCACTCATGTTTCCATAAATTTCCTCTGTGCTGTTTGTTTATGTTTTTGCTTATTTTTAAGGTTCTGGGCATTGAACCCGGAGCCTTGCACATTCTAGGAGAGTGCTCTACCCCTAAGTTACATCCCCAGTTGTGTATTCTTGAATTCAGGATAGACCTCGTTGGTTGAAAATAGCATTTATTTTTAGTCTCTAGGTGCCAATATTTTCAGCTTACATTTTTGTAGCACTTCTGTCTCCACATGGGGTACTTAATTGCCATTTCTTCTGCCCGCTTTGGTAGAAATCGTCCCCACTTCTTATAGCTGAGGTTATCTGCATCTTTATGAGCTGTCAGTGTGAGGTGACATGATACAATCGGGAACTCCCAACACTGTGGGGCAGAGATTATGAATGCTGATTGCAGAAGTAACATCAGTTTTATGGTTCCTTTTAGAGGGCTTTAAACTGATCACAGATAGGATGTTGTCACATAGTTTTAGTTTTTAGTTAATAATCATTCAAAGGCACAGTTCCAGGCTCCAAATAGTTGCTGTTCTCGTTCTCAGTGTGGGCAAGAAACTGTGGAGGCACTAGGCAGGTGTACTAGTCAAGGTTTTCTAGACGAATAAACTCATAGAATGACATTCTCTCAATATGTATGTGTCACACACACATATATACACACACACACACACATATACACACACATATACACACACATATATGCACACATATATATACACACACACATATATACTCATATATATACATACACACATATACATATATATGTGTATATATATACACATATAATATATTAATATAATATAATATAATAATTATATATTTATTAAAGTGGCCTACAGGCTATGGCCCAGCTAGTTTAACAATGGCTGTCTCCAAACAGAAAGTCCAAAAATCCAGTAGATACTCAGTCCAGGAGAGTGGATGTCTCAACTGGTTTTTAATTTATGTCAGAATCCCTCAGAAGTAGGTTGTAACACCAGTGAAGGAATGGACCTGCCAGAGTGAGGGTAAGTAGGCAGAGAGAGGGAGCTTCCTTCTTCAATGTCTTTTATATAGGCTGCCAGCAGAAGGTGTGGGTCAAGTTTAAGGTAGGTCTTCCCACCTCAAATGATTAAATCAAGAAAATTCCCTCTCGAGTGTGCCCAGACTCTTAGGTTTTAGTTAAGTCCAGAGGTAGTCAAGTTGACAACCAAGAAGACCACACACACATCACCCAAGGCTGTTGTGAGAATAATGATCATTTATTTAAAACAGTACTATTCTTAGCATCTAATAAGCTTCCATCAAATGATAGGCATTCTCATAATTATGGTGCTGGTTGCTCTTGTCATATTTTTAATGATTTGACTACATATCCATGTGTCATTAATTTTTTTATTCCCATGGGCCAACTGCTATTCCTTCTCTCTGGATAACTGGCCACCCTCTAACCCTTGGCTCTGCATTGGTAGAAAGATCCTGAACCATCTGGCTTTTCCCCTACTCTCCCCATCCCTCTCAGTTTTTCTTGTATCTTGCACATGGTCTTCATTTACTCCTTCAAATGTACCCCGTTCCTGTCCTGCATCGGGCTTTTCATGTCCTGATTTTTAATTACTGATTTCTTGTTGGAGCAGTCCTGACTTCCTTCCATCCTTTCTCCTGCCCACTCTCCAACTTTTCCCTTTCAGAGCTCTCATGCTTCCTTGTACTCTACTTTGATTGTGCCTTGTCTGTTATTGTCCGTTGGTTTGCCTGGTGAGTCCTGAGTCTTATCCTAGACCTCTTACAGGTCTTCTTATAGCAGTGTTGTCAGATCTGGATTGCCACAGTGTACTCAGTGAGTCCCCGTGATCCTATTTGATGAGGGAATCAAGGAATGATTGATTGTCTGGGCAATAGGACCTATAAGGCCCCACTGGCGAACAGAGAGCCTGTAGGTGTGAGGCTTGTCCTGGGGAGGATGCACTTAGAGAAAGCAGGTATGGGGTCTGTTCGGAGCTCCATGGGAACCTAGTGGTGTGTTTATGTGGGAGGGGGACGTGGAAGTGAAGGCCTGCAGGCTGGAAGGAGGGAAGATGAGGAGGCATAGCTGTGGAATGCTGAAAATAAGGAATGGCTGAGAAGGGACTTTGATTTCCTTCACTGTGGTTCTTGATTTCTCTGATCTGTGTGTCTGTCACCTGGGGAGGTTTGCTTGTTCGTGATCCTGATTTACAGTGCTTTCTTCACCCAGGGATGCAGAATCCACTTACAATGGTATCAACACCCCCAGAGTGATCAAAGAACCAACAGGAGTTGGGTGATAACATGCATCTGGCCTTTGCCTTTCTTTCCCAAGATAAGCCTTTCCTTCCTTCCTCTGTCAGTTTGGCTGTCTCATTACTTGTTCAATCAAAAACCCAGTAGGTCTTTCTTGTGGTTCTTTGCAAAAAAAGTGACTTATGCTCTTTGGTCAGCAGTCTGACCAGCAGTAATAAGGGTTTCCCTTATTAGTTTCCAATTCCCTTTGCCCTGGCACCTTAGGCAGCAGGGAGATAATTTTCATAGAAGAAACCTATGCTGTCAGTTGCTCACAGAGCAAAGAACCACAGGATGTTTGTGTTGAGTGTTTTCTTGTTTAGTTACTAATATTTTCTCACCCCCTCCCCAACCAGGGTCTCCTTTAAACAAAGCTGGCCTTGAACTCTCGATCTTCCACTTGCCTTGGACACTTGATATTGCCACTGCACCCCACAGGCATGTGCCACCGCATCCAATTTTAGCATCATTTAAAACTGAGATACAATTCACATACAATTAATTTATCGTTTTAAAGTGGATGTTTCTAGTACGTCTGCTAGGCTGCAGAGCCATCACCACTATCTAATTCCAGGCTAACCCCATCCTGGGAAACGAGTCCTGTCACTTGCTCTCTTACCAGCCAGTCTTGTTTCCCTTCCTTGTCTTCTCTACTTTCTGCAGTTGTGGACTTGCCTAGTGGATATTTCAGGTAGCTGAAATAATGCAGCATATTTCCTACAGTGTACATATACCATTACACCGGTGCATACTTCTTGCAGCATTTGCTTTCTCCTTTCCTGGGCAAGTAGCAACCACCTGCTGAGGCAGGGCACACTGTTTATGTTCCTTGGATGGCATGTTGGATGCTTCCGCTGTTTTAGCTATCATGAATAAAGCTGCTACAACATAAATTCTTACACAAGCTTTGGTGTGAACCTTTGTACCAGAGTGAAATTATTTGGTCATAGGTAACTTGCTGTTCAACTCTCTGAGAAACAGCTGGATGCTGTCCTAACAGCTGTGTCATTTTCCTTCCTATAGTGAAGTCCTCGAAGTCCAGTTCCCAGTTTTTCTACAACCTTGTCAACACTTGTTATTTTCTGTTTTTTATTTTCCATTTTAGGGTGTGAAGCGATCAATATGTCTTTCCTTTTAACTGTGGCTTTTGGTGGTCTTAATTAGCTCCGTTCCTCTTTTATTTAAAATTTGCATGCTGTTTTTGTCATCTTTATTGGAACTGTTTATTGAAATAATCCTTTTCAATCACCAAAGGAATCTAAAGCAGTGTTGGAACCAGGTATGGTGGCACATTCTTGTGCTTCTAGCATTCAGGAAACCAAGGTAGAAGGATTTTGAGTTTGAAGTCAGCCTGCGGCTGTATAAGGAGACCCCCATCTTAAACAAAAATGGTAAAACAACCAAAAATAGAACTAACCAAAATGTCCTCGGGATACAGATTTGTTATTGGGAAACCAACATGCTTAGAGAAACTAAACAAACAAGAAAAAGGGAGGTATGGCCTACAAATTGCGATTCTTGCTACCAAGAGAAGCCTCAGTGTGCGGGTGCCTAGCATCATAGAAAAATAAAGAAACCTCAAATACATAAATGTGCCTCTTCCCATGGCTTTGTCTCCCCGCCACTCCCTTGTAACCAAGTTGTTTTTCTTTTTCTAACGTTAAATGCTCCTTCCACACACACACGTGGACTAGCTTTGTAAGATTCATGAAACCCTGTAGAAGGCTCAGCCAATCTCTTTGGTATATTTTTGTTTCAAGTGGATGAAACACCATGGCCAGAGCACTCATGATAAAAAGCTTAAATATGGGCAGATATTCTTTCTCTCCATTCATTAGGTATAACTTAGTATTAAAGAAAGAGAACCTCAGTGGGAGTTCTGTTTTATCTCCTCTAACGTTCTGCACATGGCCTTTTCGTTGTAAATGATGATAACTTAAGATCAATGGGAATGTGTTTTTGGCTAAAACACAAACCTAAGGCTACCTTAGTTATACCTAATGATAATTTTGTGGGAAGTAACATGCAAGGATCTCATCATTCATGCTCTGGTTTCTAGTAACTGCCCAGTGCTGAGGACATTGGTGCCAGTGGATATCTTGGGATGCGAAGTGTTCTTGGCAATGAGCTGGCAAGAGGGAATCCTTAGTTAGAGGATTGAAAAGTGACAGTTATGATATATTTTTCAGGGAGGGTTTAAGAGATCTTTCTAGATCTCATGCAGCCCAGAAAGACATACTAAACTGATGACCTGGGGAAAAGAAATAATGGACAGAGATGGAAGGTTAGGAGTATCTGTTGCGATCTACTCGGTAGCAGACTGCAGTATTGGTTGACTGTGGTGTGCCTGTGTGGTAAGTGAGAACCAAGGGCCTTGAAATCTTTCAGTTTGAATTTTGGCTGTGGCAGTTGCTACTTGCAGGATCCTGTTGTACCTGTGGGGTGTGGGAGCACCCCACAGTCCCTGCTGTTGTGAGGTTGGTAGAAGTCAATTTAATTATTCATCTATTCCCTGCCTGGCACACAAATGAGAACTCAGTAAATATTAGCTTTATTATTGTTAGCATTATATTTTCTATAATCTAATTAGTACAGCTGTTATTTGGGGAATCTGGTCTAACATTCACTCTTTGTATGAATGGATGAGGCTTACACAGTCAAAGAGATTTGACTGGATTGGTGAGTCTCACTTAGGTTTAATTTAAGAGAAACTTGGCAATATCTGAGCAGATTTGGGTTGTAACAATGGATGTAGGCTGCTGTTGGCATCTGGTAAGCAGTGGCTAGGATGTTTCTGAACATTACATAGTATGTAGTCTGTGTTAGTACATCTCCCACATACCCTAGGATGGCAATGGGTCACAAAAAGGACAGTCAGACCTAAGTCAAGTCCTAGCCTCACACACACAGGCAAATCTCTCAGAAACCCCTCCCCAGCACCCCATCTTTCTCTAAAAGTCTATACCTTCTCTTTTGTTCTCCTAGCCAATCAGAAAAAGCCATTCTGACTATTCTCCAACTGCACCTCCCCTTTTCCCCTTCCTACCCAGGACCCTATATAAACCCATCTTGCCTAAGATCCTTTGTCTGCCTCTACACTTTGCAGAAGTAGTCCTTTTGTCCCTCAGGGGTCAAAATATCCCTCTTCCCCTGTTCTGTTCTCTTGTTCCATGCCCTCTGTCTCTCTGGGGCAAATACATCTTTGTGCTAAGAATCTGATGCGTGAACGTGTTCTGTGCCAACTCCAAGGTCCTTTCCACGTGACCCTCCACAATAGAGTTTCTGGATCCAGATGGATGTATCACCAAGGTTGAGAAACCCTGGCCCAGTGCTGTGGACCTCTGGGGAAAACAGGAGGATTAGAACCATCTTTTCTTGTTAATATGTTTAGACTCACTGAAATTTGCATTTCTTCATGAGACCTCAAGGAGTAAAATAAAGTAAGTTTCATGACTTGACTGTTCATGAAGAGATGCTGTCTCAAATGGAGTAATAAACCAAGCAGAGGAAATAGAGGAGACACCCAAGGGACCAGCCATCCATTGTCATTCACTACTTGTTCTCCTACCAGTTCATTACTCATCATTAATCTGAGCTCTTGCTTAATGAACACTCGTCCCACATGGTGGATGGCCCACATTAGCCTGTGTTCACTTGCAGCTTCTGTAGCTTCCGTTTTCTCTGCTAACTGCTTAAGGAACTGTGCTGACCTCTTCCTGCAAGAGCCAGTGTTGGTCCTGACAGTGGTTGTTCCTCTGGAGATTCCATCCCCTCTGACTTTTTGTGAATCTTGTGTGTAATTGTAGTTTCATGGTTCCCACTGCAGAACTGGAGCTGGGATAGACCTGTTCCTTAGGAGACTGTGGGACTGAGGTTAAGGTTTGGGGAGGGAAGAATCTTTCGGTGTTTTCTCAGCCCTCAGGTTGACTTTCAGAAGTTATCTTGGTAGGAGATGGTTTGTAGTGTTTGTAGGAAGTATCACCAAGTACCAGTTTTCCCTCAAATATGTGATTGACCTATAAAAAGATTGGATAACGAAATGAACTAATTTTAAGGTGTTTATTTTGACAGAAAGTAAGCAAGCATATTCACACACACACACATGCATACCTCAGGACGATGATTTGAAGGCCTTGGCTTTCAACAGTTTTCCTTTTAAACCACGAGAAAACACGACCGGCTTCTGTGGTTCCTATTTTTGTGAACTCTGTTGAGTTCATAAAATAACTCATCGTTATTTCATTAACCAGAAAATTTCCCACAGTGAGGAAGAAGTGAATTGTTTCCCGGGTGATGGGAAGTCCCTGTCGCAGCAGTGCATATTCATCATGGATGTGCTAGGTTGGGGCTTACAAGTTTATTTCCATACTTAACTGAATAAAAGACAGCCATGAGACAGATTTTTCCTGTGCCCTGCTTATGTCCTGTGTGCTAGTGTAAGAACTTACATTCCTCTAGACCACAAATCAATGTTTCTGCAGCTACTCTTCTGTCCCCTGAAGAGCTCAAACAGTCCAAAGGTGCATGCACTATCTCAGCATTTAGATTCTCATAGGCAGCCAACTTCTGGAACTCTTTGTGAAGTTGTGAAAATAAGCAAGCATTTATTATGACAGATGCCCCACCACCTCCTGGTTGCTCGCTTCCATCTATATTTCTTCCATAACCACCACACAATGCATCCTTATGGTTGCATTTCTTTAAAATAGGCACTGCTACTTGATACTTAGGTGTGCTGTTTTCATAGTAAGCTTAGGAAGTTTGGGTAGAAGTGCACTGCCATTGGTGGTTTGAAGATATGCAAGACTTCCCCCTTTATCCTAACATCTGCATTCAACTCCTGCTTTTCATTGGACTCTATAGACATTCAGAGAGTCGGAGGCTGTCCTCTGTGGAAGTTCTAGCCCAGGGAAGGAGTAGAAATTGGTAACTTTCTGAGTGGAGGGTCAGCATAATACAGGCTAGATTTTGCCAAGCCACACCACGTCCCTTGGGTTTACAAAGCAGTGAAGGGTGTGTTTTGCTTCTCAAAGCCATATAAGCACATTATTGTACAGGTGGAGGGACCATTCTTGTCACAGGGGTGTGTGCTGCTACTCCTGAGGCTAGGTTCTCAATACAGGTTGCCATTTCTGGATGTTCAGTAGAGACCGATGATGCAGGACTCCTTTGCTGAGTCTGCGCTTATTCTGTTTAAACTAATGAGAAAAACTGAGTCAATACTATGATATAACTTTGCCTTGTAACTTTTTAATGATGTACACTTTCCTTTCGCTTTCTTAGCTAAGCAGTTCAAATTAGAAAAGTAATTTGTCCATTACCACATGTCTAAATCTTTTTTCCACATCTTTTCCATTTGCAAATTTTTGTTCTTAATTACATGGAAACTAGAATCTTAAAGTAACTAATATCTTGATGATAGTTCATGATTTTAACTAAGATTTTAGCAATAACTTGATGGTTTCAGGTCATTCCTTATGGTCCCCTCTGATTTGGATTCTTTAAAGGTTTGTTCTTTGTTTTTTGGACCAAAAAATAGTGACCTGTGCCCTGAGTCTCTGGCGTGATGCTCTGTCACACAGACCTGCTGGTTCCTCTTCTTTGGCAATAGTTAAGAACATATGTGATCATGGCTGGGCAGCGGTGGTGCACGACTTTAATCCCAGCACTCAGGAGGCAGAGGGATCTCTATGAGTTCAAGGCTAGCCTGGTCTACAGAGTAAGTTCCAGAATGGCCAGAATGAGAACAGAGAAACCCTAACTTGAAAACAAAAAACAAAAAAGGGAACATATATGTTCATGTATTTTAATCATTTTCATATTTGTTTGTTGTCATTTCTTCCCTTCTGCCATCAGGGCAGGAAGAATAGTCACACTGTTCACAGCATTTCACCACTAAAGTGTGATATATAAAATAGAAAGTTAGAGCACACGTTTACATGGCTAGATGCAGAGTTGTAATTTATTCTGCCTATCGTAGACTGATTATGGGAAGTCCTATTTTGTGAATTTTGGATGTATACATGTGAGTAGTACCAAACTTAGAGTGAGTCATCTTCATATTCTTTTAGTAGTTTTTTTCCTTTTTTTTTTTAAAAAAAAGATTTATTTGAATTTGTGTGTGTGCGCGCACGTGTGTGTATCTGTAAGAATGTGTATGTGTGGTTGTATCTGTGAGTGTGTGTGTTTATCTGTGTGTATGCGTGTATACGTGTGTGTGGGAGGGAGGAGGGAGACAGAGACAGGATTGTCTACATGAGAGTGTACCACATGTGTGCAGGTGCCCATGAGACCAGAAGAGGGTGCTGGATCCCCTGGAGCTGGAGTTACAGGCAGTTGGGAGCTATCTGATATGAGCCCTGGACTCTGGTCTTCTGAAAGAGCAGTAAGCACCCTCAGTCATCTTTTCAGTTCCAGTTTTGTTTTGTTTTTTTCCAGTCAGGACCCTAACCTTCCCCTGCACTAGTGATTGAATCTAGGGCCTCAAACACAGAAGCCAGCACTCTCCCAAGCAGCCTCCCTCCACACCAATCCAGAATCTGTTTGATAATAAGAACAATTTTAAATTTGGAAGTTATTTCTATTTAATTTGAAAGTTGTTTTCTCAGGAAGCATGCCTTTAACCTTTTCTGAGTTTGTGTACCTAGCCACAGTTTCCTAGGCCTTTGTCAGTGAATCCTCAAAGCCATATGCAAAGAACACAGATAGATACACACCCTAGTTACTTTTCAGGCTGCCTTTGCAGCAGCTGCTGAAGGGGATGATCCTTGTCAAAGGCGTCAGGCAAAGCATCAAATGCAGATCAAGGTGAAGGCTATCTCACTAAGTCATTTAATTCTTGGCTTCATTCTCTATGAGGCTTTTCTGTAAGTAACATGATTCTAATTGATTTAAATATGAGACTCTTTTCCTGAAAACTCTATAAGTCTGTGAACTTGAAATTAGAACAGCAGTTATTGCTAGTTTGATTCCATGAGTAATTAACATGGACAAAGATGCAAGCCAGTAAAATGAGTAACAGGAAATTCTGATGCCCCACTTCCTTTTGAAGATGGTAGCACTCATTCTTTCCTGTCTGGTTCTCTGCTGGAGATTCTTATCCTGGCTGTGGAGATTGTTGTCAATATCCAACCTAGAGGACAACAGTCAAGTGGTCAGCTTGTCTTGGGGAAGTCCTCCGGGAGATATTTCTGGCTGGGCCAAATTCTGCCCTAACTGACATGATTTTACTTGATGTGGTGATGGTATTGCCTACCTCTTCTTTGACTACATTCCTGCTGTGCACGGTGACTCTGAAGCCATGGGAGGGTTAAAATGGCACACCTCTACCTTCTGGTTTCTTAAACATTTTCCAATACAGAAACCCTTTTCGAGTGAGAAAATTTTAAGGAACTCCTTGTGTATGGGCATGTAGAAATGACCCCTTGCATATGATCATAGATCAAAGGTATACAAATCAATCATTTAATATTATTAAACAAAATTGAACTTATTTTAATACAATTATTTAGTATACATATAATTCTTATAATTTATTAAGAAGGAAAGCAAATTTCCCAAATAATGGGATAGATGTGCTTGTTCATTTTTACATAAATAATCAAAACTTGGCTGAGTGTTTGACACTGCAGGGTATCTTCAACATTTCTCAGTATTGACCTGTTTTTCATTTTATAATCATCAATTCTAAGAGTGTTGTTTTCATCAGTATGTTGTATAAAACAGCAGAAAATTCTTTATGTTGTATAAAACAGCAGAAAGTTCTTTAGAGCCCTTTCAAAAATTGTTAGAAAGGCTCTTTTAAACCCAAGCAAAAATTCATTGAATGCCTTTTTTTTTAATAAAAATACTCAAGTCAGCAACTCAAACAGCAATTTTAGAAATCAGGCATTCAAACACAGTATAATCCAAAGATATAATAATTTGATACTGCTGAGGACAATGGTAAGAAAATACTCAAAGTCTTTGTTCTTTGAAATTGAACCATCATGTTTTCAAAGAGCAGAACTTTGTCCAGTCAAACAATGTAATCCATAGAACACTGTCATCTCAACTCTGAGCTGGTGTTTCGGGCGGTGTCTGTTGGTTTTGCCTGTGGTGATGGCAGGCTACTGTAATGCATTCTTGCTGTGCTTCAGAACCAAGGCTGTAGTGCAGTCACATGATGCAACACTGGCCAGCTCTACCAGAAACACCGTGGATTCAGTATAAATTTCATTCAGAATTAAGTTTGTGGATGGGGCATTCAGAAATCTTTACCATCTTATGAACCCCCTATATTCAGTTATGTTACCTCCCCTGCCCCCCAACACACACATTCATGTAATACTATATGGGTTTGTGAACCACAGTTTAAGAAGCTTGTATCCAAACTGAGAAATGCTTGGATATTATTTTCTGATCTTTGGCAGCTTGAGAGTCTCTTCTTCAGTCTGATTAATGGGGCATTCAGATGTATAGTTAAAGAATAATTCATATGAACTTTTATTGCTTTGATGGAATTAATAGTCAAATACTGGTGAATGCCCAAAGCAGATGGTTTCATGACCCCTGTTTAATTTTATCTTTCCTTTCTCAAGGACAGTTGGTGAACAAAGACTTTACATTGATTAAAGTCTACTAATAAATGAAAATGTAATTTCCTTTATTCTACTCCCATGACTGAATTTGATGAACCTGGCTTGTCTACAACAGCATGCAATAAGTAGCACCTTCATTTACTAAATGTGGTAATTAAGGTAGAACACTCCATGCTGAACTTTTGTGGTGGATAAACCACGTTGATTCCTTTATTTGGGTCAATGTTCTTTCTACAGCCTTTGAAGCACTGACCTCATCAAAGCAGTTAATCTTCTGGTGACCCATTTTTGTAGTGCTATGGGTTCCATGTTGCTTAAAGTCTGTCTAACATACTGCTTGTTTAGTAGCTCAACCCAGTGATTCTATTGCCAAATATGATCATAGTAGCTGAGGGAACCTTGATGATGCTCTCTGTTGAGTGAGCTGGTACATTGGAAAGCCGTTTAGTGGATCTCTTGTTTTTATTTGATAGGAAACTATAAGTGTTTAACATTAGGGTGTACTAGGCTGAAGACGTAGGTCAGTTGGAAGAGTTCTTGTCTAGTGTCCATGAAGCCATGGTTTTAACCTTCAGCACTGCATAACTCAGGTGTGGTGGTACGCACCTGTAGTCTCAGCAAGTGGGCCAAAAGTTCTAGAAAACCTTTGGTTACATATCAAGTTCAAGATCAGCTTGGCATAAGACCTCGTTTCTAACAAGATTAGGGTATACTTTCCTAAGATATTTATATTCATTAATAACTCAATCATTACTCTGTAACTACTTTATATGGTGGCTTTGTCCCTGGCATTCAGTGATGAGTTAAAACTACGATAACATGTAAATTTTAGACCTCTGTAGACCTCTGTGAGTTAGATGGGGTACTCTTAATAATTCCCTTGGGGTGTCAGCACTAGCAGATTTTGTTCTAAGAAAAGTGGGAGGAATGGTGACTTCTGCTTAAAATGAACAATGTCTTTGTCCTGTGAAGCTCTCGGTCCATGAAAAAGGCAGATATGAACTCAGTTTAGTTGTAAAATCTGTTAAACACTCTATAATAAGAGGATTTGGTCTAGATATGACATGACAGAGATCTTCCTAAGAATCAAAAGGTTTTACTGTAATCTAGAGAAAGATTAGGAAAAGAGTATATCATACAGAAAAAGCAAGTGTATAAAACAAGGTTTTGGATAGTAGGGGAAGATGATGTATTCAGCTCACAGCAAGAAGATCAGAGTGACTTGAGTGGGGGCATCCTTGTGGAGCATGTTGTGGGAGGAGACTAGGAAACCAGCAGGAGTCGCACCATGCAGGACTTTGACCACCCAGGTAAGGATCGAGAGCTTCGCCTTACCTGCTGTAGAGAGTCCTTCCAGAATTTATGGAGTAACAGAGCTTAGGAGGATGTGACTCACATGACTGCTGTGGGACAAGTTCACTTGGACTGCAGTACAGAGAAGAACTAAGCAGAGACGTGTGCAGCAGAGCAGGGACCGTGACACACATCTGGGCAGAATGGGTGAGTGGCTCTACGAGTCTGACTGAGGGGCTCTGATGACGTTAAGAATACTGTCACCATGGAGTAAGAGTAAGTGAATATTTGAGATGTATTTAGTAGCTGTGCGGCACGAGGTTTGGGGAGAGAATGTTATGAGGGATGTAAGGGCTGTTAAAATTATTCTGTGCCTACTGTTCATGTCATAAAGCTTTGTTGTGTCTAGTCAGTTGATTTTGTAAGTGGATTGGGAGCACTAGGCAGAAGTCGTATAGCTCTAGGGACTTTGGAGATCTTCCCCAAGTGATGGAGAAGGTTTCTGAGAAGTCTACATCTAAGAAAACATCAATTTTTATCAATTATTAGGCACTACCTGGATCCATGTATTGTGTGGCAGTAGAATAGTGTGAGGTATCTATTGAGGAGAGCCACAGGTGTTTAAATTCCCATGCTGGAGCTAATTCTGCTGTGTCATTGATCTCTTACCTGATCTCTCCCACATTAGTCTGTTGGGCAGTGTGGTCAATGTGTTATTTAGGATGTCAGAGCAACAATTTTCTAAGTAATAATAGCTTGGTGCATTCAGGGGTTAAGGTGGCAACTCCTAGCTGCTTTGTCTATGATCAGGTGCAACTTAGACACTGGACCCAACTGGTTTATCACATGATCCTTTTACAAGGCTGTCACTCATATTAAAGTGTGATGTAATGAAGTTAATGCATTGAAAATAAAACCCCCAAGTACCATGTGATCATGTACAAACACTGCCAAACTAAGTGTACCTTTCTTTGTAAAACAGGATGCTGTGTGAAGGCTTTTCTTTGGCCCACAATGGAGCAACAGGCTAGCAATGGTAACTGAGTGCAGATGTTTGCTACAGGGTGATGTGCTGTAGTTTGCTCTATTCATTGGCTTGTTCCACTCATTCTCCCATCTCTGTTTGGTGGCCTTTTAGCAATGCTTGGGCAGGCCTGTCATCTTAGCTCAGTCTTAGCTCAAGGAAGTAAAATTTCTCTTATCAAGGAAAAGTCTGCATATTCTTTAGAGATTTGGTATTCTGAGATTCTTAAGATAATATTTTCAACATTTTCCCAAAGATACTTATTTTAATTAAGTAAGGACTTTGATGGGTTTCTTTTCATTTCTTTTGCTTGGTTGCTCCAAATGATGTCACTTCTACCCTAAAAATCCCCAGACATTCAGGTTCCAGTAGTGGTCATTTTTGATTAAATGGATATTGAGAGGTCTTAGAAACCTTCTCATATGCTCACGGTCTTCCCTGCTTTCATTTATTTGTCTTGAGTATTTTTTGTAAACAGGTTAATCCACTTTTGGTCCTCCATCTTAGCATTGACCATCCAGATGTGCTAGATATCATTTTCAAAGCTTCATACAGATTTTGAAAATCACCTTAGCTGGCTCTGACTTCTGCCAGCCAGTTCATTTCTTTACTAAGCACCAACTCATACTTTGTACTGAGTGTGGCTAAGATTCTCCATTTAGTTCTTGACACTTTTTACATGCAATTACATATGTGGAATTACAGCTGAATTATTGTATGAGCCTGAGCAGCCCAAAGATTTATCTGGCAGTATGATGCTCAGCGTTGAAAATTAAACAATAAAACTAATATTCAGAATAATTATTTTTGCCTACCAATTTTGATCTTTCATCAAAAGGTGAATCTTGTTTACAACTCTAAAAATATATGATTTCAACACTATCCATAACCAGAAAAGGGCACATGTTGCTCTCATTTAAAAGTCCTCATTGGTAGCTGGCCATGATGGCACATGTGTACTATACCAGTGCTCTGGAAGTTGAAGCAGGAGGATCAAGAGTTTAAGGCCAGTGTAGGCTACATAGTAAGACTATCTCCAAGGAAAATGTGGATCATTTTGCTATGCTGTAGCAGTTCCTTATAGAGGAAGACATTTTCAGAGCCTTTTACACAGTGAGTGCAGTTCCAGAGTGAGCAAGAATTGGAGAGTGTGGATTTGGAGAGATGTCTCAACACTTAAGAGCACATAATGCTCCTTCAGAGGACCTGAATTCGGTTCCCAGCACCCAAGTCCAGTGACTCACAACTGCCTGTCACTCCAGCTCCAAGGGATCTGATGCTCCTGATCTCTGTGAGTAGCTGCATTCGTGTGTACATACTCACATACAGATACATGCACATATGCATTTAAAAAGCAATCTTTAAAATCCCTAATTAAAACACAAAAGGGATGGGTATTGGTATATTCTGCAGTTGATTTTAAGGTTCTATTAGTGTGTTTTATGTTTGTACATCAAAATGAACAGGGAGCTTTGAAGATGCTGTTCTCAGGCTGGGGAAAATGCTCAGTTAATAAGGCATAAGGACTTGATTTTAGATTTTCCAGAATCCACCAAAAGCCAGGCATGGTGGCCTGTGTCTGTAATCACAAGACTGTGGAGGAAGTTATATACCTCAACTTCACTGGCCTTTAAGTCTAGTCTCATTGGTTAGTTCCTGGCTGAGTAAGAGACTGTACATGTGTACACCAACACAGACATGTACAACACACACACACACACACACACACACACACACACACACACACCAAGATCTAACATTATTGTCTGAGATTGGATGATTGATTGGAGTTGAGGTAGGGTTAAAGTAGGATAATCCTATTGAGCCGCTGGAGATGAGGCTTCATGCTCTAAAGGTATAGGGTGGTTTTGAATGTTTACACACTGGAGTTGATAGAGTTGTCATTTATGTATTAAGGACTATAACTTGTTGTATAAGGAGAGTTAAACCATGGCTGTTGACTGAGGAGGTTGGATGTCCATTTCAAGATGAAATCTTTGGTTCTGAGACCTTGTGTATAGGGACCATGGGCCTGAGAGCTGCACACTTCTGTGCCACCTTAGTTAAGTCACTATGTAGTGCCCATAGTCTCACCCATAAAATAAGGACCTCGGTTAAATGCAGCGAGGGTGCCAGTATGGTGGTAATGCTCTGCTTTTCTCCAGTATGTTGATCAAATGGCTCAGTATATGAGCTCTGCCACCAGGATGGTTTCCTGCCTCATTGCCTCGTTGCCACCCTTCCCTACAGATAATCAAACTAGTGGGCATATATCCAGAGCTTGCCCTAACCCTTCCCCACGGATAATCAAACTAGTGGGCATATATCCAGAGCTTGCCCTATCATCAGCTAGTCAACACAAAAGGACTCACTTGAAGGAGAGAATGACAATATGCATATCTTTATCATCTGTGAAGCACAGAACTAAGAGGAAGGGCTGGGAAACCTTGGTAATCACCCTGGACCCTGTGTGAGCCATGAGGAATGTATACAGAGGGAGATATGATACAGTAGCTATGCAAAGCAAGATGCAGAATTCATGGCACTACAGCTGGATGACCATGAGACTGAATGCTGGTGGAGATGCCTTTGCCCCTGACCTATTCTCATTTCTTACTTCCAAGGGTACAGCCATATTCACTCCTGTCACTGAGCTACTGTAAGATTTCCCACTGTTTCCTGGCCACTTCTCCTTCCTCACATTCCCCTCAGTGGGTTTCTGTTCCTTGGTAACCTCAAATGCTTTGAGTAGGTCAAGAGACACTTTTCAGTAACCAATGGGGCAATGCTAAAAATAGAAACGGGGCAGGAACAATAAGCTAAATAGTGCAATGTTGTGGAAAGAATGAGGATAGTAAATTATAGTTGTAGCCTTGTCCTGAAATAGCACTGTGACCTTATCCAAGGTTCTCAGCACTACCAGGGCTGTCTAAAACGGGAATGGTGCAATCTCATAGGGATAGTGTCAGGGAAAAAATAGAGTATGGTTGTAGAAATGCCTTGGGAAGGCAAAAGGGCATGCCGGTGAGGGGTTCTCCTTGTTAGCAGATGTTTGGAGATTGCAGGCTATTAGATGTTTGTTTTCAGACAGGTGAACTGTGTCTGGTAGGCTAACTCTGTCAAGTGTTCATTTCCCTCTCAGGTATGATTTCTTTGCTCCTATCTGCTTCTGATAGTCACCTCTTACTTCTCTGAATGGCGATTGTTCATTCTTGCAGTTTCTGATCATTCAATGCCTAGATTGGCTCCAGGTTTTCAAATGTGTATTCTGAGGTGCCATTCGATACTTTCTTTATTACATGGGGAACTTGTGGTTGTAGAAGGACTGGATCTCTGTGTGATGTGGGTTAGTGAGCAAGCCATTGGCATTCTTGGGTTGTATTCCATGAAGATCAAGAATTGGGTTGTGCAGGTAAATAACTTGGTCCATTGGGTTTTCTTTTCCTTCCCTTCCTTCCTTCCTTCCTTCCTTTCTTCCTTCCTTCCTTCCTTCCTTCCTTCCTTCCTTCCTTCCTTCCTTCCTTCCTTCCTTCTTTCTTTCTTTCTTTCTTTCTTTCTTTCTTTCTTTCTTTCTTTCTTTCTTTCTTTCTTTCTTTCTTTCTTTTCTTTTCTTTTCTTTTCTTTTCTTTTCTTTCTTTCTTTTCCTCTGCTGGCACATGTAAAATCACTGTATTGTCTCCCACTCAATGAATTGAGGATAATGGGGAAAATAGGTGTCAAATGTTTGAGACAGAAGAAAATTTTCCCTGACTGAGCATGCTTAGTATCTGCAGAGATGTAGACAGAGTTAGACATGGTCTCCTTATTCAGAGATGTTACTGTGGACCACTATCAGCACAGAAAGGTAGCTAAGGACAGATGAGATAAAGTAAAAGGGGGCTACCCATTCGTACAGTGTGCATGGACTCTGTCCAATCCTTTACTCCCTTTATGCATTTTCTCAGAGTGGTATACTTCTCCTTCCCAGAAGTGTGGCTGCATCTCAATATATTAGGACACAAAAGTAATTCTCTTTCTCAACACCGTGTACAAATTCAGGTTTTGCAAGAGGGTTTTTGATGGATGTTCTTTGTGGAAAGACCTAGGCCAATGTTCTTTGTGGTCCAGATTGCTTTAGGGGAAAAGTAAGATTATTTAGCTCTGCACTAGAATTCTCTTGGGTCCTTATCAGCTTTCTGGAGCTCCTCAGACATTTGAATTTCCTTTGGAGGGAGTAAACTGCATTTCTCTAGGGGAAGTGAATGGAGACAGTTGCAGTATTTTGGCAAAGATTCACCGACCGGTAGTAAGATACTCTTATCAGGTCAGGGGCAACTAGTGAGTGTTAGTAAGGAGATTCAGGGCTAGTAGGTACAATTCTGAAATGTGCTTCACCAGGCTCTGAAAGAGGGTTGGCTAATCCTTTCTTTCTGTGGACCCACTAGAACCACAGTAACCCAGTGAGGTGTCTCTAGAAGGTACTAGATGTACATAGGCGATATGGGTCATCTTTGTCTCATCTGCTTCTCCCCCATAAAGGAAATGGCAGTGAGTTCAGCTCATGGAAACTAGAAAGAGTGCCATGCCGTTGGTCAGGCTGCTGTACATCTGGACCACTTCTTGCATTCCTTCCACCGACTGTCATTGTTTTCCCAAACGCACTGGATTGACAGCATCTCACATATTAACCTTGTTGTGATTGTTTAATGTGACCAAAGAATTGGTTGCTTGATTCATGTAGTAAGACTTTTCTAATTGCACACTTTAAACATGTTTTTGTTACATTTAATTTTGTGTATGTGTGTGCATGCACGGGGCCCAGAGGATAACATTTGGGAATCAGTTCTCCTTCTACTTGGTTTCAGGGGACTGAACTCAGGTTTTGGTGGCAGGGATCTCTATCTTCTGAGCCATCTCACCAGCTCTTGTTTCGTATTTTTAGACTATTGCTTTTATTTCCATTTATATAATCTAAACGTTGCTATTGTTACATATCAAAGAGATGTAGCAGATATTATTCCAATACTACATGTGAGCTTCCAGATGTGCTCTCCCCACACCACATGGGATTCACTCAGTTCCCTCAACACTGGCGTGTGGTGAGACATGTCAAGGGTGGCCTGCAAGCGAAGCTCATCAGAGCTTTAGAATTCATATAACGTGTCTGTGAACTGAGTCAGATCAACTACTCAGATTACAGAACCTACTCCCTAGTCAAAAGAAGCATTTATCCTAAATCATGCTCTCAGGATAACAGGTTCTGGGAAACTCATATAGACTGGTCCAAGGCCCCACAGTTATAAATATAGACATTCACTGTAAGTAATATGAACTAAGATCTTAGACACATAGAAACACGCAGCAAGCAGCAAATTCCATATAGATTCCTGAGTTTAGAGGTTAACTCCTAGAGCCACCCTTCAAGGCAAGCTTCTCCTGGCACTCTGTAGGGTTGAACAATTCTGCCCTATTAAGCTAATTTTTTTTCTTCCCACATATCTAGTATTCTACCGTTGGAAGCTAGTCAGTGTGAATGCTGAACCTGATTCTGGATTTTTATTTCCTTTAAGAGTGTTGACTTCCTTCCAGCAATCAGTTCATTTACTTGTCAATCAGCTTGATTGCTTTCAGGTTTATTTTTCAACTTTGAGATTAGATCTAGAGTAGTCTTGTTATAGGCAGAGTTTAACCTTCTCCCTTTCTTATTCATTCATTCCCTCCTCCTTTCCCTCTCTGTCCCTCTGTCTGTCTGCCTGTGTCTGTTTTGTGGATGTGCAGGTAGATGTGTGTGCAGACACATGTAGAAGCCAGAGGACGATTTGCTGTTGTCCCCAGGCTCCCATTCTCCCTTGTTTTTTTGAGACAAGATCTCTCACTGGCCTGGAGCTTGTCAAGTAGGCAGGACTGTCTGGGCTGTGAGCTGCACGCATCTGCGTGTGTTTTTCCCAGCAGTGAGATTTCAAGTATGTGTCACCACACCAGGCTTCTAGGGATGGAATTCAGGTCCTCAGGCTTACAAGTCAGGCACTTTACTGACTGAGCCATCTCCCCTCCCATGTTTTCCCTTTTCTGGAGTCTTACTGAGTATTCTAGGTTTAAAGAGGTCCCTCCTCGGTGTCAGGCTGCAGTCTGAACATCTCCCACCCCATCGTGAGTTTTGAGAGGACTTTCTTATCTGATTGCCTGTCTTCTCTCTAGTACATGTTCTTTGCCCAGCCCCTCAAAGTCCACCTGAATATGCATATTGATATCTAGCTAAAGACTGTAGTTGACCTCTATGAAGTTTTCTGGGTCCTTTTATTGTTATGTTAGGGGGAAAAAACATGCTTATATATACATTGCTTCCCTAAAACACAAAGTAGGAATGGAGTTCCTTTTTGTCAAGTGAGCACAAGGATGAACTGTATAGTCTGGGCTTTGAGCTACAGATCTTGGTGTCTCATTTGGAACACACTAGATTTAAGTAAAACTTGTGTGGATATGTTAATAACTACTTTATAATTGGGTTTGTGATCGAAGGTCTATTTTTAAATTACAGAAGGGGGTATAGGTGTAGCTCAGAGGTAGAGCATTTGCCTAATGTGTGTGAAGCCCTCGATTTCCTCTTCAGCAATAAATAAATACATAAATAAATAAGAAAGGGCATTTTTACCAGGGAAGCAGCACTGCCTTCCATATCAATAGTTACTTAATTTACTAAACTGTTCGAAACATGGCAACTGTGGGCTGAAGAGATGGTTAAGTACTTGCTGAGCAGGCATGAGGACCTGAGTTTGGGTCCCCAGCATCTACGTAAAAGCTAGGCCAGGTAGCTGTAGTCTCCTGACTGGCAAGATGAAGACAGGAAGATGCATGGGGCTTGCCGGTCAGCCAGCCTAGCTGAGTTAACATGCTCCAGGTTCAGTGAGAGACCTGTCCCCAGATATCTAGTGGACCGTGAAAGAGGACAATATCACCCTGATGTTGCTCTCTGGCCTCCACATCTACCCACAAGTGTGTGCGCATCTCTATGAACACACTCACACACATAATAATGCACACAAATATAAATTATGAGTACAAGTTTATTTATTTATGGAGAAGTTCAAAGTCTGACTTATTTAAATGAAAAAGCAGTAATTGTCTACCCCTTCTCAATTCTGATCAGTAGGTTAAAATTTCAGTGATGTGTACTTTTGAGAAGACAGAAATGTGTTTGTGTATATCATCACTGTAATATTTAGGAAAGGCAACTGTACTTACTGAGTTGAAGGTGAGACGGGACTAAATACCAAAGCAACTTTTTAAAAAATGGTATATAAAAGACATTGAGCCTCTTCAGTGCTAGGCGTGCTTCCTTTAACCTTCCTCAAGGGCCAATCCTAAACAAGGCTCAGCCGTCTCTTTGCAAAGACATTCTATCAAAGGAGGCACTAATTTAAGCCATGCTAAATGTCCAGATGCAGCAGCTGGAAGAGCGAGGTTCAGAAGGTCACTGTTTGGAACTGCTTAAGCCAGGACAATCTTCCTGCTGTGGTTGCAGGTCTGCTTGGAGAAGCTAGTAGTTCTTCTGGGCCAGCCTCGTTCCATTACAACAGATGGGCTGCAGTGTGGCTGGGCAGAGAGAAGCCAGGGCATGAGCTTGTCTAAGGAGTAAGACACTGCCCAAAATAGCTGCTTCTCCTGACAATAGCCATGTCTTTGCAACCAGAACTGATTGTGTTGGAAGAGAGATATCTTAAGAGTTGTGATGTGCTAGCATTAGATACAGATCGCCACTGAGCCCTTCGAATATAGCTAGCCTTCATTATGCTTGTGAGTATCAAATCCACAGCAGATTTCATAGATTTATATTTAAAATATAAAATATGCTGTTAATCTTTCATATTCTTTTTTTTAAACCACTTTACACATGTATATAATGCACCTTGACCATACCAGCCACTTGATAATCATTTATGAGTCCATGTTGAAGTAACATTAGGGGCATATTGAGTTAAATATGATAATAAAAATGATTTTTTACCTGTATTTTGTTCTTTCCTTTTTACTGTAGCTGCAGGAAAGTGTATGTATGCCTGTTTGTTTCACTTCTGTTTCTGCTGAAGAGTGCCTCAGGGTAGGGGGACATCTCCACTGGGAATGTACCCAGACATTGTTCCAAAGTATACTTTGATTTCAAGTGTTGATTTTGAAATCCATCATCAAGTATG
Organism: Cricetomys ansorgei; assembly: GCA_026225945.1. Classification (NCBI taxonomy): domain Eukaryota; kingdom Metazoa; phylum Chordata; class Mammalia; order Rodentia; family Nesomyidae; genus Cricetomys; species Cricetomys ansorgei. The sequence goes on along the minus strand of JAMJFZ010000982.1, from coordinate 14,410,164 downwards.
GAATTAAATCCTTTGGATTTCCAGCTTAGTCTCTCAGTAACCCGTAGTGCATATGCAATCATGAAAGCAAGAATGCAACTTTTTTTTTCCAGTTAGAAAAGCAATTTCTAGAAACCATGAGCTTTGCAGAGCTAAAAATTCATTCTCATTGTCTTATTTTTAAGCTCTATTTTAAGTTTCTGCCAAGATGAAAATGTTCAGTCCCTTCTGGGTTCCGATGTCCTGGTAGAACTTCTTTGTGAATCTGGGGGATGTGATAGAATTGGCACAAAAGAAAATTAATTTGGTTGGGATCCATGAATGGAGAGGAGGTAATGTGCAGGCCTTGCGGAGCCTGTTGTCATCCATCACTGTAGAAGTTTTACTAGGTTGCTGGACTGCCCGACACCTTCTGCTTTGAACAGCATCATGCCAAGATTCACTCTTGTGGAATCCTGCTCTTCCATGTTAGAAGAAAGCGTAAGCGTAGCAGTAGAATGTAACAATAGGATACGTGCATACACATTCAATAAAATTGCTTGTATCTATTTTTCTGTATGTATGTGTGTGTGTACACATTGTGTGTTCTGTAATACGTTTAAATGGGGTTGATCTCATTTTTTTTTTTATCCTAGTTGTAGGATATTTTCCTACCCCTTATTTTCTAGTAATTTGAGCTCAAAAGTCACTGCATCAGAGCACTGTCTGTCAAAAGTGAGTCAACACTTGAAACCTTTAAATTCTGTGTATCACATGACATTGGATGTTGTGATATAAGAACAGGGTGTTGTCTCCCCACCCCGCTCCCCTGCATCCTCAGACTTCTGTTTTGCTTTTCTCTCATCACTGAGGCCCAGAATTCAGAACTGGTTTGGAGGCTCTATGTGGAAATGCATTCCAGAGCATGCACACTACATGGGCTATAAATAGCATCTGCCCTGACAATGCTGGGATTTTCTCAGCTTCTGGAGACACTGAAGCCTTTGTTTTGTGGGTCGCTGCCCCCTCCCCCATCAAGCTTGAGTCATAAAGCCCAAAAAACTAATGAAGTTGCTGAAATGTAAAATCTAATTGGTAAGATGTGTGGGAAACAATGAGAGAGCAGAAGTTTTAGCCTCCATTCAAGGCGGCTTCCCTATTGTGGCCTGTTCACTCTGCTATATATTGTTATAATCCCTCTTCCAGTAGGGTCAAATTAGGCCTAGATTGGGGTGGGGTGTATAACCATATAGGTTAATAAAAGAATCCTCAATTCTCCATTTAGAACAGGGAAAAGTCCATGAAAGAAAAAGTATAAGTTGTATTTTCTTGTTTTATATACGCATGCACACACACATACACACACACACACACATCTATATACACACATATATATCTATTTATTTTATATATATATATTACATATACTCAATTACATATTTACATTCAGATATAAACTTAGATTATATATTTGTACATGCATATAAACTGATTATATATACACATATATAATTGCATATATATGTATATAAATATATACATGTGAGTATGTAAATATATAATATATTTGCTATATTATACTACATATAACATATGCATATATCTATACAACATATTACTTATTATATAGAATATAATAAATGTATATTAAATACTTATATGTGACACATGTTTTATATATATCCCCAAATACTTTGCTAATATATTCTGAGTGTGTGTGTGTGTATGTGTGTGTATACATAGCAATTTACCTATCAAAGTATAACCTATGTAACCTACTTTTGGCCTGGCTACTGTTCTTGAATGGCCCTGAAGTAAGAATAGCTTTTATATTTAGCACTTTTCCCAGTCATCTGAAATTGAAGAACCAAGAAACAAGATTATGCAATAAAGAAAGATCAAACACACCCCACCAATTCTAAACTATGTGCCTGGTCAATGGGTTCCTAGTCCTGTACCCACAAAGCTGCCTGCCCCCCCTGCTATAGGATATGCTTTCTGTTAGATTCATCAACAAACCCATGCTTCCCTTCTTAATTTCCCAACAATATTTCTCTTTCCATCCCTGGTTCCATCATAGGTACCGGGGAAGTAAAGTTTAAGAAGTGACATCTCTGCCTTTAAAGACCTTTCATTCCTATGGAGAAAAAGAGACTAGACCTGCTAAACACACAGACAGGAGAAACAGAAACACAGTCACAGGGACACAAAGCAGAGTGTGAGGCAGAGTGTCAGTCACTGAGGGAGGTCTGTGTGGCTCAGCCTCTGCTTCCCTTTGCTGTGCGCTGTGGAATGGTGACTAAGTGATTTTCCAGACTGTGAATGCATCCACTTCTACCCCCACACAGACCACTTACTTGCTTTTCCTGGTTGCTTCCTTATTTTCTGATTTCTTTCTTCTCCACAGTCTCCTTCTGCCCTAAGTAAAGCTCATTGTTCCCTGCACCTTAGTTGGTGTCTCTAAGGTATACCCATTAGCATCTTTTTTCCCCATTAGCCTTTTTGTGACTTAAAGTTTCTTGCTATGTCAGCATGGAGCTGTGTTTCTAACCTTGTTTTTGTAACAGTGAGCTAGGCTACCTTAACAAGTACCCCAGGCCAGTTGGCTTACATAACAGATATTTATTTCCCCCGACTCTGATGTCTAGAAGTTCAAGGTCAAGGTGCTGGCAGACCTAGTTCTTAGTGAGAATGTGTTCCTTTTGCTGTTACCTACCTTCTGGCTGTGTCCTCACGTTGCCTTTCCTGTGCTCAGGTGGATCTGTGTCTTTTTCTTCCGGAGAATGTAGAGTCCCACCTATGCCTTCTACCCTTGACCCAACCTAAACCTGAAACTGCAAAGTCCACTTTGCCAAATACTTTAGCTTTGTTGGAAAGGGGTTAGGACTCCTATGTGTGAATTTTTGGAGCCTGTAAACAGCTCATGAACAGTAGTTTATGATTATTATTATTATTTTTTATTCTGTAAACACGAGTTTAAGTGTTTGAAATTCCTTTTGGCATCAGGATCTTTCCCCTGATGTGTTCTCTAGAAAGCCAGACTTCTTTGCTTGCACTCAATGGACTTGGACACAGATGTTTGACTCTTGCCTTTATTTTGATCCTTCCTGCTGTTAGAATCCTTCGTAGCAGTACTGGATCACGATGCTGCTTTCCTAAGCAGTCACAGACTGTGATTTGTTTTGTGGTTCAGAATATGCCCTCCAGCCTGTGTTTTGGCTAGCAGAATGACCAGAGCTTGGACAGAAGGCCAGGGCTGACACATCCTGCACACACACAGGCCTGAAATTGTCCTCTTTCAAAACAGTTACGACAGTCATGTAAATGATTGAGTAAAGGTCAAATAATGTGAGCACATTATTTATGGCTCAGTTAGAGATTTGATATCTGAAGTCTGTCAGCGTTTGTCAGAAGACTAGCCCTGCCAGTGACTGTGCCAGCCTGAAAATCATCCCAACCAATGGTGACTGGGATGAACTCAGAGTCTAGCAGGAAGAGGAGCATGGGGATGGATCCACACTTGACTTAGAAGTAGTTGTTATCCTGGCCTGTTTATGTCTCTGCCGTTATCCCTCTGAATCAGTTTCATCACCAGGAGGGCAGCTCTCAAAAAAACAAGTTAATGCTTGTGGCGTGCATGTATGCCTGTAGAGTGATGGGCTCGTAGAATTTAATAGGCTTGCTTGATGTAGGGTACGTAGTAGTTTTTTACCTCTAAGATCTGAATGGAGGGGTTTAGGAGATGACTCTATTGGCAAGATGCCTACGACCCAAGCATGAAGACCTGGATTGTAAATATCCATATGTGGTGGTGTTTTCCTGTAACCCCAGAGCAGAGGAGAGAGAAACGGGTGAATCCAATCTAGCCGGTCTGTGAGCTCCAGTTTCAGTGAGAGACTCTGACTCAAAAAACAAAACAAAATAAAACAAACTAAGGTAGAGAGTGAATGTAGGAAACACCAGACTTTGACTTTGGCCGCTGCCTTCTACAAGGGTTAGATATGTGCATGTGTGCCACACACATACCACATACACAAATGAATATGATATATGCACGCAAAAAGGGAAACAAACAAACAAAAAAACCTTAGAAGACCCAAATTCATTCTTGATGATTTGAGCTATGAAAATAGGTGTGGCCCCTTTAGTACAATGTTCAGTTGTGCCAGATGGACCTGGACCCTTTAGATGGCACAGTGTTCAGTCAGGCCAGGGTGGGGGGGGCGTGGGAGGCTGGAGAGATATTGCAGGAGGAAGGAGTTTTCCTTACATCTGGTCATTTGACTTCTGTAGCACTCCTGGATTCTACATGGCTTGGCCCTGGTAGCATGTGGCAGATTGCAATGCTTGTTGCCTGCAGTGGGTGTGACTTCTTTATCTCCTGCTCTCTTGATGTGGGTAATTTTTGCATCTTCAGAGTCCTCCTGCTTCTGCTGTGCACACTGCCCAGGGTTGTACCTGGTATTAGCAGCTTGCCTTGACGTCACTCCTTGGGCTGTTGTTTAGCAAGGTAAATTTGTTGGGACAAGTTCCCATGACTAGCTTCTCCTGGCAGCCTAGAAGATGGATTCTAGAAAGATCCACAGATGAAGCATCAGTGCAATGAGCTTCAGCTGAGGATGGAAGGCTTCCACACGAATCCTAGCTCAGAACCTGGTAATGGCGGCTATTATATCTACCTTTCCTGTATTCATTAAGACTCTCTTTGCTTCTTCCCAGCTGATCTCCTCCTGTAGCCAATAGTATCTTCTGTTAGCCTTCCTATGTCACACTACTATGTGCTTCCTCCTTCTGGCTTGGACTGTCCTGCTGTGTCCCATCAATAGACTTAGGTTCTGTTCCTGCACTGTGTGTCAGTCAGCTTTTCATTGCTGGAATGTGTACTTACAATAAATTGGTTCTAGAAAGAAGTTTATTTTGGCTCCTATTTTCAGAGGTTTAAGTCTGCGAGTAATTGGTCCCTTGCTTTGGGATTCTGGCGACACACCACAGGGAGCATGGGTGGTGGATCAGAATGCTCACCTTCATGGCTATGAAGAAAGGAAAGAAGAAACTAAGGTCCCAAACTCCCCTTAAAGAGCATGTGCCTGATGATCTACAACCTTCTCTGAGACAGTTTCCTTCTCTTAGAGTTTCTACCACCTCTTTTTGGCACCACTCTGGGGAACAAGCCTTTGAAGAAATTGGTTTTTTAGGAGACATTTGAGACACAAAGTGTAGCATAAGAACAGGTAGAGAGGGTTCCAGAAGATCCATGCAAGGAGTCTGTGTGGTACTTGTATATTATATTATATTTGGCTGAATGAATTAAGCTTAGGAAAGTCTGTGGCAGTGCAGGGGGAGAACGGTGCCTCCAATTATCCCGAGGTAAAACACTATAAACTGACTATCTTGCTTGTGTTGGGAGATTCTAGGAGCTGTGAACCGGGCTGCCCAGGGGCCCCGTTGGTTTCTGGGGATGGTCAGCAGAGCTGTTTATCTACTGTGATAATCCGGAGTGGTCAAATGAACAGTCAAGGGTGGACTGCTTCTACCCTTGCATCCTGAGATAGGGCTGCAGGCAGGCCTCCTTCTGTTCCTCTTTCTGTGTGCATCCTGAAGCAGTGTGGTCCAGCAAGTGTCACACCCAGAAGAAAAGAGACAGCACTAGAATGGGGTGCTTTGAGAATGATTAGTTGAATGCCTGCATGTTTGAGGTTGAAAGATAACCACGGGTGAGGTTGGGTACCTCTCTCTCATGAGCATTTTACCCCCTGAGGAAACTCCCCTGAGTCCAATCTGTTAGTGAGTTTTCCTCATCCTCCTATAGTTACAATTTATATCTTGAGACAATATACTGTGTACTTCATTAAAGAATACATTGGGACTGATGGGATGACTTAGTGAGTAAAGTGTGAGGACGGGCGTTTGGATACCAGCATGCACACAAATGATAGGCTGTGTGGTGACACCCCCTCTCCCCCTGCAATCCCAGTTCTCCTTGGGCAGAGGTAGGAGATCCCCAGAGCAAGCTGACTAGCTAAACTACCTGATCAGTGAGCTCTGTGCACAACTGAGAGACCCTGCTGCAACATATAAGGTGGATGTGTGATTGAGGAAGATCCTTCATAACAACCTATGCCATCCATGCAAACATGCATACATGTATACCCACACACATGTGAACATGTATACATGAATGCATAGCTACCACATACACATGCAAAAATATTCAAGAGTGGGTCAAAGAAAGACACACATTTCATGTTTTTATTTATATGTAGAATCTATATTTAAAAGGCATATAACATGGGACTAGAGGGGTGACTATCTGTGGGAAAAGGAACAATAGAGGGCAGGGGTATGTAAGAATGGGGGGTAGCACGAGCAAAATAAGATGGTATGTATGTGTGAAGGGCCATGATGACACCATTTATGTAAATTAACAAATCACTTAAAAGTAAACATTTACTCTATATGTATTAAAAGTATATATATATTTAGATCAGAATACAATTTGAATAGATGCATTATTTTTGACTGAAGTATACTAATATGTGCAGGGAAAAATGCATAGTTCATAAGTGGACAGTATGATGAATATTTTCCAAATACCTGAAGAACGGATTCGATAGATAAACTCTCAAGTTAATTGGTTTCTTGTCCCTAGATCAGGGGTGACCAACCTGAAGCCTATGGGCATCATGCTTCCCCGGAATGAATGCTCCCCACTACATCTGTGCATGGCAGCATCATATTGCTATGGCAAAACGTTGGACACCCTCTTCTAGATGCATCTTTCCTTCCTGCATAGGCTTTAGTAGCAACCTCTCTTCTCCCCACCCCCCTCTCTTCATTCCCCCTCCCCTCCTCTCCTCTCCTCTTTGACCACTTCCATCCTTCCCTCTCCCTTCTCTCTTCCCTCTCTATTTTCTGTCTTGACCTTTACATTAGTTGTGGCCAACCAATAGTCAGACAATATACCAAATATGCAGAAAATTAAGTTTGTAGGCTAGTGGCCCCAGTGCCTGAACACCTTGTTTGTCACTATAGTATGCCTGGACATCTGTGATGGGCAGCATGTAAGACACGAGGAATCCACAGGATGGAAGGTCTAGAAGCTTCAAGGTGGCAGTCTTGGATCCCGCTTTTAGGAAATTCTTGTGAGAATTCTAATTAAGACCATCTTTGCCTTTATGTGCAGCTGGCCTCAAGCTATGACTCAAGGCCCCAGCACCAGCTTAATCAGAGTTGATGCTATGTGCAGCTTGGTCCCCTCTGGAATGCACATTGCTTGGGCTTGGGAAAATCATTAACTCTCCTTGGCTTAAGGAGCTTTGACGAGAGATTGCAGGATTATGTGTGTATAGTTTCAAAGGTTGTATTTTAAGATGAATAATTTAAGAAGATTAGCTAGCATCCTTCATTAATCTGAAGCTATTTTAATGATAAAAAGGACAACCTACTTTCATCCCAGAACAGCACTATGACAGTTTTACCCATAGGTTCTGTCCAATTAAAGTTTAGGTCATTTGTATGCGGTAGCTTCAGATAGATGATGCTAACTCACCTGGAACTGATGAAGGAAAGCATCTATGGTCGAAGAATACACAAGCTTCACGGCTTTTAAAAAATTTACCATATTAGTACACATAATAAATGTGTTTCTGTAGTGTTTCAGACCCAAAATGCAGACTAAAATCATAAAGGGATCATATCCTAATAGATAAATATAGAATTACTATACATAAGATAAATTTAATGGTAATTATTCTCCTCAATGTAAACCCTGTTGTAAAATGAACAATAATCTGACTTGGTCTCTGCGTTTAAAACCTGGCTAATTTTGATCTGAAGCCTAATCAGGTGTTAACTTACCTTTAGAGTCTGACATCACAAGCGTCATGGACTTGCTTATTTTATTTGTGGGCGGTTCATATAAATGTAGGTTAGAAATTAGCAGGAGGCAGAGAGATAATTGTTTTATTACTTGGTGGAGAACAAAACATTGGCAGTGAATTAAAGGGTGGACTCATGTGATTTGTGTGTGTGTGTGTGTGTGTGTCTAAGAGTGGCTTCTCAAAGTAGAACCCATAGACCCATAGACTACACTGGACTGATTTATGAACCAGATCTACAATAAAATAAGAGAACTCAAGAGCAATCAGCAACATGTACAACAAACAGAAAGAATCACTTTCTCTTCAGCCTAGTGATATGAATTCAGGCCTGCATATTTATTTGATCTGTTCTGCTTTTTATCTAGTGTTTCTGAGAATCCCCTTTTATTATAATGGGCAGAAGAATCCACCTGTGATTGTGAATTGGAAAATAATTGCTAGAGATTTCTTGGGAAGCTTTTCTGTGTGCATGTGTGCTGGGTTCAGCATTACTGTGACAGGAATGGGGTGTAAGTTTTAGAGCCACCTGGATGTGGATTATAAATGTGGAAGACTGTTGCTCATGTCTCTGAAGGGTTTAAAGATCCCTGTCCCTTTATTTTTAGCACAGTTATTCTCTTCACAGCGGTATTTCGATGAACGTAGTTCCTAGACAAGAACTTCTCAAGCTTTCTCTACTTACAATCCTTTTTGCATGAGAAGTTTTTCCTTGACTCTAGTATACAGGCATATAAAATGCATATGAAAATCAACCATTTACTGATAATAAATGATACAGAAGTATATTTAAAATGATTTTTTGATATACATATAATTTCATCCTTATGAAAGACTTAAAGAATCCACATACTAGGAAGTGGATCTGGTTGTATATTTTTATATAAAGAATTAAACTTGGCTGAATCTGTGACACTAGAGATCACAGAACATTGTCAATGGCTTTTAGAGTTAGCCTACATTTTGATTTTGTGATCATTCATGCTGGGAACATGACCTTATATAAACAGGTCATATAAAATGTCAGAAACATGCTTAGAACCAATTTAGAAATTGTTGGAAATTCTTTTGTTATCCCTAGCCAAAATTCACTGAGTGACTTTTTTTTAAATGAAAGACTCAAGCCAGTGACTCAAGCATCTTTAAAAATCAAATATTCTGACACAATATGCTAATTTGATATATACCAATGAAGATTAGTGAACTATATTACAAGTCTTTGCTTTCCGTAATTAAACCATATCTGTCTAAAATAGTAGAAAACTTTTGTATGTACAGTAAAAACCTGACAATTGATACAGATAGTAATCTTAAACCTGAGCAGTGTTGCTTGACATCACATGGCATGAGGGCATGCGTAGTGCAAACTGCATGTATCTTGCAATCAGAATCAAGGCTGCGTTGAAGTCCCATGCTGCACTTTGGGCAAACACTGCCAGAAACAGCTCTGGCTCTTTATGCATTTGATCCTGAATTCATTTTTGGTTATTCTAAATTCAGAAACCTTTTACTCTGAGCAATTTTTACTTGACCTAAACATTTGTTATGTGACCCTATTTGGGGTGATGGCCCACAGCCCGCAATCTGTGTAGACTGATTTCCAAAAGAGTTCTTTGGATTTATTCACCCATTTAACCATTATTATCAAATATTAGTTTGTGGCAGACACTGCTATAAGCACTAAAACTTTAGCAGTAACAGAATAAACGTATAATTTCTGCTTTCTTTTAGCTACAATAAAATAAATTCCAGAGCGTAAATATGCATATGCATGTATACATGAACACACCTACATAAAACTACAAGATGGTAGATTCTCTCCATGGGAGGAAATCCAAATCTACTAATGCATGCACTCATCTTTACTGTGGAGTTTAAGACTCTCCTGTTGCAGTCTTCTACCTGAACACTGTGGAGGATGATGTATATGTCTCAGCTCATAAATGTGGGGGTCAGTCCTTAGAGCACTAATACTCAAGAATGATCTCTTGACTTTGATGATTCCATTAGAACAAGAGGTTCCTCAGACACTGAGGAAACCCTGTCATTCCCTGAGCCGTATTACTGTCCCTTTTGGACAACACCACACAAGAGATAGATAAAGTGTAGGTGTTTCTTTGATTCAACAGGGACTGTGAGCTTCTGCAGGAGCAAATTCCAGCTCTGTCTAGAATGGAGTGTCTGGGAGGTTTTAGTCTCTAACCCAGGGAAGAAGTGTTGGGGACTGTAGTTTTCCAGAATGAGTGCCCCCTTGAATCCCTCACATCATGCACATGGTTCATGTCTGCCAAAGCTGAAGAATCAGGGATGTACAGAGGTTTAAAGAGCCTTCTGCAGTCTGGCCAGTTACCCAGTGTTACTCCTCACTTCCCTCACCTCTTTCCCACGCTCATGCTGCCGTACTACAGCTGGACTGGCCTCCTCACTGCTCCAGCAGTATTGCATCCCACCTGGATAGCCTCTGCCTAGAAGGCCTGACCGCTAACCGTACCCTAAGCTCATTTCCTTTCTACCTTTACGCTTCTGCGCCACAGTTACTCTCCAGGCCCACGTTCCCATCTCTTCATGCTGTAGTTACCTCAGTTTGACCTTTGATGCTTCTTGCTGTGTTTACCCCAGCACTTGCCACCTTTAACACTTCCTGCAGCATACTTATTGGGTTTATTCACATTCTCCCTATTTTGTTGCTTCATACACGTGGAGGAGACTTTCATTTCTTCATTCGATGTAGTACACTGAGCAAAACAGGAGACGTGTAGCGCATAGTGTAGGCTTAGTATTTACCCACTGAACGAGCAAGTGAAGATAAGATGCTTACTCTGTCACAGTATCTAACCCAGAGCTTAAACAAAGGTGACCCCTTCAACTGCAGTTCTTTACATTGCTCCAAAGGTCTTTCATTCCCAGGCTCACGACTCCCAGGTCTTGCACTGTCATAACCTTTGATGCATCTCTTTCCTTTTGTCTTTCCTCCAGGCTTCAGATAGTCCCGTGTGGCGGCATTTTCATCTATTGTTTTCCCCTCTATTTGGTCTTACCTTATCCTAGAATATGGAAAGGACTGGTGATAAGGCATTAGGCAAGTCAGCCGCACTCTCTCCACACTTCACGGCCCCCTTCTGTACAGTGGAATAATGCTGTTGAGCTCCGCAGAACTGCTAGAGGGTGAAATGAGGTGATGCATATAAAGTGGCCAGCACAGTGCTTTCTGTAAATACTGGCTGTGGTGATGCCCATGGAGATCACTTAAGGTCAGCTTGATGCCTGGCAGTTTGCCATGATGCCTGGCACGAGGTAGGCGAGAGTAAATGGCAGCTGTCAACAATTACATACCCCCATTCAATGACATGCCCCCAGATAGTCAGCAGAAAGGAGGGTGTGTGCAGAAAATTCCAAAGATGCTCAAGAGTTGGCTTGGGTTTCCTTTTCTCTTCTTTCTCTTCCTCTTTCCCTGCTTTTTCCAGGCTGCAAAGGAAGGTCTATAACAGCAGTTCTCAACTTGTGGGTCACCTAAGACCATCTGTATATCAGATACTTACATTACAATTCATAATGGTAGCAAAATTATAGTCATGAAGCAGCAAGGAAAATAATTTTATGGTTGTGGGTCACCAGACATGAGGAACTGTATTAAAGGGTTGCAGTACTAGGAAGGTTGAGAACCACTGGTCTGTCAGACGTAGGACCTACCTGTGGTTGTGTGTTATGATTTTGGTTGTGAGAGTTGATATTTTAATCCACAAGTTTTTTTTTGTTTGTTTGTTTTTCTGGGAATTTTCTGTGTGAGTGTCTCTCATTAAGCAAATCACCTGGATTTTCAGTATATATTTCCACCCATGAATTCTACAACAACATGGGTTTCTGGCTATGATTTCATTTTTATGAGAGCATTTCAAGGAGCCTGCTGCCTTACAGATTTTGGGATGTCTGAGTAATTTGCCCGCCCTCTTTTACCCCTCAGTGCCAGGTTAGTAAAGCCTGCTCAACTTGAACCTGCCAATTACTCCATCAGCAAATGTTTATTAAGTTTGTCCATGGAGGAAAGGCAGAATGACATTGTGAAAGGTGAGCTTTAGAAAGGTTAATCTGGGGCTGTTTGTGTAATTGGAGGGGGCGTCACAAAGTCAGCAGCGAAGGGAGGATACATATGAGACTCAGCCAGAGCCAGTGTGGAGCAGGGCTCACAGGAGTGGTATACATATGTAAGCCCAGAGTCCCAGGGTCCAGCCAGTCCCTCAGAAAAAGCATCGTAATTTACATTTTATTGGTAGTAGTGGTTCTGTTTGATCCTTGCTCTTGCCAGTGCTTGGTTATTATTGCTTCAACAATTTAGCAAGTGAATACACTGCCTGTCACCTTATTCTTTTTTGTGACTACTGTGGAGCTGGGCTGGGCAGTCTATGCTCAGAGTCTCTCCTGAGGTTATACACAGCTGCTGGCTGCCAGGCTTTCAGAAGAGTAAACCATGGGTGCAAGTTCATGTCTTATTCAAGGGTCATGTAATCAGGTCCTGGGAAGGTATGGGCATCCACATGCAGAGGAGTCAGGGGATGTAGACATTTGGCTTCTAATGCCAAAGCTATCCCTGTCTCCTTGCAAACTCATGAAAAGGGAGTTGTTTTTAGCCCTAGGAAATGTCTTTGAAGGTGCTGAAGAGCCTAACAGATAATGTGTCCACGTGGCACTACCATAAAGCTTTGGTAGCATTGTGCCTTATAATGTTTTCTTGAACAAGCTATTGTTTTTAACTTGTTAGAAGGTATTACTGTTATTAGGTGTGTGTGTGTGTGTGTGTGTGTGTGTGTGTATGTTTGCATGTGACCAAGCTGGTACTCCTAGGAAGTACATGATACATTCACAAGTAAAATCCTCAGTTCTCTGTTTGATATGTTACAATAGTGTCTTTTATTCTGTCAGAGTATATTGCCAAAATTTTCTTTTATGAGCATATATGATGAAAACAGTTAACTCATCCAAAACTTAGTTAATGAGCTGGGCAAAGCTATAGGTCAGAAATCCCTTATCTATAGATCCACAGTTCTGAAATAAAAGAATTTCTCTGAATGTTGCAAGGTGTCTGTTTTTTTCTGATACCTCATTTGGCAGAGTTCCCTAACCTGAGATGACAGAAAGTTATTTATAGTCTTTATTATCCCATTTAGTTGAATATTCATGTTTCCCAGCAGAAATATTAATGTGCTTGATTGCAGATATTGCTTTGATCTCTGTGAGGTTATTCTATTGTATGTGGTCCCTTTTACCTTCATAAAATCTGGAATATTCTCATATTTAAGACTTGTCAGTCTCTAAGGGTTTGGTAATTTTGAAGTATCTGGCCGTGTTTGTGTGTGTACATTTGTCTGTGTGTGGTGTGTGTACCTGCAGAATATATATGTATATATATAAAGTTCTAGAAGTACTCATACAGTACTCAGTTTTTAATTCAAGGATCAGATGGAGAGACAATGAGAAATTGATTTAAGCCTCAGATTCAGTATTTCTAATAGTTACTGTAATCAAACAATATTGACTTGTCTAATGAATGAAGAAAGAATAGAGTTGAATGGATACTTCACAGGGCTTAGGAAAATAATAGAAGTATTAATTTTCCAAGCTGATTTGTCTGCCTGGCCATGCCTTCACATATTAGCTCAACATTGCTGCCTGTTGACAAAGACCCAGAAAAAGTTAAACAAAAATCAGTTAGCCTCCTGCCTCCTGGACGAGGGCAAGGAATTGACATCAGCAGAAACACTAATTTCACTACAGAAAATAGATAAAAAACACATAGAAATGTGGTGAGTAAATGAAACTGCACTGACTAGTGATGGGTTCAGCATGTTTTATGAAGTCGCAGCTATTACTCATCCACCATACATTTGCAGAAGTTCTTTTACAAAAGCCAGATGCACAGGCAGTCACAGGGGTTAGTAGGTGGATGGGAAGATTAAGCCCAGTGAGGTTAGCTCGCTTGTCAACAGGCCGCTCTTCTGTGTCAGCCTATGGGATGGCTTCCCGGGGTAAGTCTGATGTTTTTGCCTTTTCCAGGGCTTATGGATAAGCTGCAGAGATTTGAGCAGCCGCCTTTTGCATGGGTTGTGTAAGTCAGTGATTTCTTCAGCGAGAAGGGCATTTATCGGACTCCAGCATATTCTGGGGTTCCTGCTTCCTGGCTTCGTCTCCTGGTGATTTTTTTAATGTCTGATGTTTGAGTGTTGGAAAGGTTTGCAAGGGGGACTCTCTGAAGTTGCTCGTGAGCATGGAGCTGGTGTGCGGAGAGTGACAGAACTGAACTGCTGAGTCTCGTGTTCTTTATGAGGCCATTTCTAGTGAGTGTGGCCCCTGCTTGAGCTTGTTTACGAGCTCAGCCGTGGATTGGTTTGAGCGGTGACCACTGATGCTTTGTAACATGTAATGATGGTTCCAGTTTTTCTTTGGTACTGGAAAATTGTCGTATGCCAGTCAGAATGAAGTCAGTTTATTTATTTTTAAAATTTTTTAACTTATGGAAACTTTAAACATGACCTTCAGTCCCTTGGTTCTGACTGCAGAGAGTGTTGGCTGCTGGGGTCAGACAGAGTGAGGGTTGGCCATGCTGTTATAAATGAGCTTTGTAGTAATTACTGCTGAGATCATGAAACGCTGCTTTCCTGCTGGATGTCAATGCCCCTTTTCATTATATAGCGCTAGGAACAAAATCATGTGATTTTTTTTTTTTCTCTTTTTTAAGTTCAACTATAACCGTGTTTGAAAGGCAGTTTTCATTTTGGGCCTTTTTTTTTTTCTTCCGCCTTTCCGGTGTCTAGCACAGCCGAGGATTTTATCTTTTTGTATCTTTTTGACACTCTACTGAGTAATGGATTCTGAGTTACTTTCTAAATAGAAGGTCCTGGTTACATCCTTAGCCATGACTGGATCATTTCCCTTCCCACTCCCTCTCCAGCTCAAGGAGGTCACTATGGACTCAAGGCATGGCTGTCCCGAGAATTTCAGTGACATTTAAATGGAAGCTCAGCAGGGAAGTCACCTCAACTCTCATTGATGAATATCTAGTATCTCAAAAGGAAACACAAGTCCATAAATACCACAAAGATCGATAGGTAAAAAGCGTAAGGGGATTTCAGTTGCTATTTTAACAAATGGAAACATTTACACGAGGACTTTTACAAAGCGAAACACTGAAGTTCTAGTGCTGAGGATCTCACATGAAAATATTTGCATCCTCTGGGCCCTGGGGTCCTGTACCAAGGGCTGTGGGAAGTTGCACAGCTAGACTGTCTGGGGTTTCAGTAGTTCTTAGGTGTTTACAGAGATACAGATGTATCTGTAATTCAGCTGGTCAGTAATTGAAGAACTTTTTTATGCTGATATAAAGACATACGGTGGAGCAGAACATGGGACAGGAACTGAGGCTGTAAAGAGACGCTTGCTGTGCTGGGGTGACCTGAGATCACCCCTGGACATTGCCACTACACATCCTTGAGATGATCCTGTCTTCCCCATCCTTGACTGTAAGGTGGGCTTTGGTAGAAACCTCTCGGGCACAGCCACTCTAGGAAGCCTTGTGCTGTGGGCACAAAGGGTTGTCCTGTGATGTCTGCAGGAGTTACTGGCCGGGTTCAGCTGAACACTACATTCATCCCGTCATACACAGAGATGCTTTGAAATGGCCTGATCTTGACAGAAAGCCATACTCCCATCCGGATATTGTCAGGATAATGAGGCATTGTCGTCAGTGAGAGAAAGCATAGAGTTAAATATGGAGGTAACACTTGAAGGCACAGGGACATAACCCTGGAATTTCCAGTGTTCTTCTGTCTCCATTCTTAGACTACAACAGTGACTGACTGAGCAGCATACTGGTAAATAGGAGAGAAATAAAGTACAGTTTCAGAGCTGGTAAGTATATGAATGGGTTGCCCACCCTGTTTTTATTTTAATTGTGGGGACAGGGTCTCCCGTAGCTGAAGGTGGTCTCGATCTTCCTATGTAAAGAGGGTGGTCTTGAACCTCTGACTTCTGATTCTCCTACTGCTGCCTCTTGAATGATGGAATTACAGGCTTGTACTACAATACATAGTTGATGGATGCTGAAAATTAAATCTAGGGCTTTATGGATGCTAGGCCAGCACTCTGCCAAATGCACTACGTCCCGAGAGCCCTTCCCACCTTTATTGACCTCATCTTGCGGTCTTCATTTCTATTTAATTCTCAGTGAATCATCTAAAAACAATAGAGCGGGAATCCCACACAGCTTTTTATACTGAATTGTGTGCTGTCTTGGAGGAGCAAGAATCAGGCTTAAATATAAGACTCCCATATTATATGTAATGCGTACAAATACATATATATGTTAATATTGATGCATATGTCCATAGCTATGTATCATTCCACACAATTGACTAAACCATTAAGTTCATATTTTCACACACACACACACACGCTCAAAATAACCATGCTGAAAGAAGAAAAAAGGAAGGAAAATAATAGTTAGTCATCCTGATGTTTTAATGTGTGTATTTACTACTTACAAATATTCAGATGCAGCTTTGTTTTATGTAGTTAATTTTGGTGGCACAATATTTTAGATGGTGACAGACTAAAGGGCAGGAGGCAATTGTTAAAGCTGTAATTTGCGGGAGCTTAATAATACAAGTCCATTTTCTTTGCCGAATGTGCTATTTATATAATTTATATTTTTAACAAATCTTAGAACTAGAATGAAAATAGTAATTAATCTTAAGAGTAAAAAATGTTGCAGCTAGAACAAATTTGGAAACTAAGAAATTCTCTTGGTTAAGCCCTCTCAGTCAAACACTCACGTTTGTGTCACAGAGCCTGACGCTGAGCAGATAACACCTGCTCAGTTAGTATTGAGAGTTTGGCTCAGCTGGGTGACACTTCCCTTTTGTCTCAGGAAAGCATACTAAGCTTAGAGGTAGCAGTTTGGTTTCAAAGCTGAGTAAAGGAAATAGGATAAGTAGTTTAAGCCACCAGTGTCCATAGCAGGACACGGTATCCATAGCAGGACACACAAAAAAGGGACGGAAGGAGAGTTGAGAGAATTTGCATATGGGGATGGTAACCAAAGTTGATTTTTTCATATTTTGTTTGCTTTCATGTCCTACAGTGAGCAAACACTGTTTGGGGGATGGTCTTTTTGTGACACATGGTAGACTTATTTTTTTCTTATTTAACATGCTCTTTCTTAAACTGAGTTACTGAATTCACAAAGACTTAACTGGTCCCTGTTTGTATCTAGCAGCTTTTGGTTGAACTTGCATTCTAGCAAAATTCATATTAAAAATAATATTGTATGTAGATTACAAGTTCAGTCTATGTACGTTTATATACACCACTTGCATGCAAGTGGTCATGGAGGCCAGAGAGTGTTGGATCTTCTAGTTCTGGAATTATTGGCAGCTGTGATCCTCCTGATGGGGGTTTGAGAAGCAGACCGGGGTCCTCTCTCTACAAGAGCAGTAGGGGCCCCTAATTGATAAGCCATCATAGCCCTGTAGCTCCATACACATGGTTTTTAAAAAGTCACCATCCTGTGAAAAATCACTGGGTTATTCTCCTGCTGTTCTCTGACACTTGTACTGGAACAGTGCATTTTCCAAACCGCACTGTGGCAGAACTGACTGCATGTGAAGGGGATGAAATTTTGCTGTGTGTGTTCTAGCTGTGACAAGAGCCCAGTTCGGAACCAGCCACCCCATCATTACTCATTACTTCAAGGCTTGCATGAAGCATCACTGTGTGGTACTGAACTTCACCATGCTTTAGTTCATGACCTGGAACAGACACAGAACAACGTTATTCTTGTGGAGACATTCAGCCCTGCCCACGTATTCTCCCTTGGCACGTAACTGGAGACCTGCCAAGCTCTTCAGCTTTCCACATTCAGTTCCATTACCAGATGGGCTGTCCAGTCAAGCAAATGGCCTTGAACTTGAACCGTGGAATAATGCACTCCAGGTCCTTGTCTGGAAGTCTAACCTTGATCACAGCGCAACTAAATCCTTCTAAATGCTGCCATGGAAACCCGAAGTTTATGCATTGCGGTCTCAAAGAAAGTGGTTCCCTTGTTTCTCTAGAATACCTTGTCACCAAGAGGGAGGAAGAGCATGTCATTTGAAACGTTTAAGGGAAGTTTGAGGGTTGTATAAGTATCAAAAGTGATCATTTAAGGGAAATCTACTGCAGAATCTGTGTCCAAAATCATCCGGATGAGCTGAGGTTTTGACCATGTAGATATCTTCCTTACCTGCCCACCACTTATGTAACTTAAACTAAGTTACATTTAGCATTATATCTCCACCCCGATGGAGATTGTTACAAGGTGAGGATTTATAATGCTTATGGGTGGTGCCTGCCTTGTGGGCTTTAAAATGTCCTCTTTATGACTGTTGGGAGAAATGTCTCTGGCTTCAGTACCACAAATGACTGTGCTTCTACACAGCTTTGACCTTCTGCTTTATGGATATAGTTAGTCATGTAACTGATCCTATCTTCTTCCTCTTCATGGCCACAGACATGTGTGCCTTGATCCACACAGTTGCAGGGAGGGGGGGACCCAAAAGAAAAATCACTTACCACATGAGAATGAAATTTACCACTGGTGTATCTGGATAACCAGTGTTTATTCTAACACCAGATCTGGCCACACTGAACTCATCTTCATGGTGACTATGGGGTCCAGTGAAGATGTAGGGCCATTTTCCCAAAAATAGAATAGACTGTCTTCCGTTACTTTAGTTAACTTCATCTGCCCCATCCTAGAAAGCAATCTGGGACTCACCCCAGGAAGCCATGTAGACTACTCCTGCTTGCCTCTGCACTTACTCCTGAAACCATTCCTTTTTTCTCTTGCATTATCTTTCATTCACCCAGGCATATTACTTTCTGCTCTTGTTCTTTTATCTTAGGACATTGCATGCTTTTTCAATAAAGTGCTTTTAAGTCTTTTGTGAAGAAATGAGTATAAATAAACAAAAACAGGAAAAGGTCTGTCTTCTCCAAGCCATTTTATTTTTACTTTTGCCTGGTAAGTTCTGAAGCATTTCAGTGTTTTTCCTGTGACCTCTTTTTGAGCATACTTGATTCTAGTACCATTCAAGAGTTGGCAGATTTTTTTCTTTTTTCTTTGTGTCTGTGTGTGTGTGGGTGCATTTATTTTTCAGGTTTTAACAATTATAATTGTGTGATTTCCTTCCTGTTTCTCATCCCTTCTTTCTTTCCTCCCTCCCTCTTTCCTCCCTCACTCCTCTAGTCCTTACAGAGACTGAATAAATGTGAGTTTGTTTATTAAGCATCTTCCCTACCAATTACTGCTTTGGTGTTAGGGGTAGACCAGTGAATGAAATGGACAAGAATATGTGCTGTATCAAAGATCACATGTTATCACGAATGGAGAAAAAATAAACCAGAGGAGATTTCTGTTTAATTTGAGGCTAATGGGTTAGGCCACAATGCTAGAGTTTCTCTGAGCAGAGTTTTTGAATTAATAGTAGAGTGAACTGTACAGACATCTAGGGAGGAGCACTGTGACCCAGAGGGACATCAGCAAGGGTAAAACCCTGCCCTCTGGAAAAGAGCATCCTGGGTCTCTGGTCCAAGATGTTTCTTTTATTCTGGATGCTGTCTCTATAAGGACTGTCAGGAGAAAGGCCTCTGGTGTTAATACCACACTTGAGTATGCTTCTACACACTTGACTTTTTGACCTGGCAGCATTGGTTTGTACCTTCTGGACCATGTCTGAAGGCCATACCTTTCCTGTTGGTCTCTGCTCTGGGCCAACTCTGGTCATTGGCCCTTGGTAAGTGTTTAGTATTTGTGTGATTAATGAAAGAACATCAATAGTTTTAGAAGAGTAGTAAGCTTCTTCACAGTAGAGTCCACTAAGCTCTGCTCTCACAAATGTGGGTAAAGCCTTTCCTTTTGATCCACAGTCAGGGCCATTTTCGGTTGTGCCAGTGATCTAGCCACAAGATCTTTTTCTTTGGTGATGATTGCACAGTTTTTACACTTAGCCAGACACATCTACAAATAATCCTGGGGTCTGGTCATCCAAGAAATGGCCCTGGGGGTCTCCACTCGGGCAGTATAATGGGTTCATCCTCCACGTTCAACCACTTATTTGGCCATGCCCCGGAACAGTGGGAAGTAGACTGAGACAGACAGTGTCTTTGTTCTCTGTCTATTGTTTGTCATTTGTTCGTTTCAACTTCTAGCATAGAACTGTGAGCTCAGAGTAAGAACCTAACACATAGTGAAGAATAACTAAGATTCAAGCATGCTCACATCTTCACACTCCTTTATAGAGTGACATTGTATCCACCCTGGAAAAATAATCGTATGTTCTGTAATAGTCTTCTAAAGGCACCTCAGAACTATGGAAGACTAGAAGACTAAATGGGCGTAAAGGCCAGGCTTTCATGATACATGTTATATCTTCTTTGCCTTAACGCCTTAGTTTTTAGTCCTTTTCTGCACAGGGAGCCTGAGATCAGGGCTAGTCAGGAGGCAGCCTTGTTTAATTGTGACCGTTATGTTCAGAGTTCTTAGTCACAGAGAAGAAAATCTGTGGTTACATCAACAGAAGTGTGAAAAGAATTCTCTTAGGACAAATGGACTCCTGGTGGGTGGGTAGCAGCCTCCTTTCCCTCACATGCATCTGCTTCCTTCGTATGTGGCTGGTATTGATGGAGAGGGAGGGCTGTGCTACGATGCATGCACCTCAAAGACTGCCTTGGTTCCATGTCTTGAGACTTAGACTGGTTTTCTAAAACACATTTGGGAATCGCTTCTTTAGAAGAACCCTTGCTTTGGTTATGATAAGACGATATTTTACAATTTTTCCTCTCCTGTCCTCACATGGTATGAAGCTTTTCACCCCCTTCCTTCACATTCTCAGCCATGGATGCTAGCCTCTGGCCACTCCTCCCCTCTGTCCCTGCGTCAGGAACAGATTCCTCTCCTTGCCCTAGAACAGTTGGATTTTATGCTCATTTTCATTGTACATGGAGTTGAACTCATTTATGTCCCTGCTTTTGCAGGAACCTGGATTTAAAGCAGAGAAGAAGGTTGATGGATGCATGATAGTCACTTGGGTTAGAGATGCTCACTGGAATCCCTACTCTTTCCTTTCACGTGTGCTTTGAAGGCTTTGAAGTGAGGGGGCGCAGTGACTTTTGCAGATCATGTCTGTGTAGATGAGAGACCAGCAGATAACCTAGCTACCTTTCTGGGGAAGATGAAATGGCCTTGCTTCTCATTACTTCTCCTTTCCTAGCTTACTCTGTGGCGGTGCTGTTCCGGCAGATACTGTCTGGCCATGGAACATTTGAATGAGCAAGGATTTCATGAATGTTCTGTGTGTCACCATGGCTGAAGAGTCAAAACAAATCATCATTGTATTTCCTCAGGCACACACATGGATTCCATCTTTTGTGACAGTCCTTTGATCACATCCCTGAACTGAAGATGAACTAACTATCAATGAAAACATAATGGTGAAGAAATATTGAACAGACATGTGTTCCATGGTTCCCATGGCATGCTCAGAGAGTAACACATGTTGGTAATTGAGTGTGGAAAGTCTTCTAAGAAATTCATGCTCTCCAGTCTGCTTATAGACACGATGAAACTGACATAATCTATGGTATCTCATTAGTTTTTCATAGTGAAATCCATTCTCACTAAAAAGTTGAGAGTGGTGTTGAAAAGGACCTGTCACAGATACCCCAAAGACTATCATAACTTCTCCTCCTTCTCTGTACTGTTCACCTCAGACGTTTGTACTGATGAGAATAAGCAGTAGGGTGTGAGTTTACAAGGAGAGTATTTGAGAGTCTCCATTTACCTGGAAACTTTCTGGGCAAAGATTCTGGTGAAGTGCCTTAGAATGTAGGAGGGAGGAGATAGTTCTGTTGAGGCCATGCCAGCCTCAGTCTATAGAGATGAGGCTGACGGTGAGGACGGTGTTTTTAATAATGACTACAGTGTATCTGATGCTTACACTTGAGTGTCTGTGCCTAGTATTACTTCCTGTGCTGTGGCACAGCCTGCGAATGGAACTGTTCTTATTTCCATTTTGTTGATGAGGAAACAGGGGGTGAATAGTTCCCCTTTGGGTGCACAGCTCATGAGAAAGGAGAGGAGCTTGGCTGTGAAGCTCCTGTTATCATCTTCTCACCACATCCTTTCCACAGGTTAGAAACTCAGGCCTCAGATATGTTTGTGGTCTCTTACCTATTTCCGGGCTTCCCTCTTTTTTCTTCATTGAATCTTGCCTGGAGCTAGCTTGCTGGAATGCATATCAAAGGTCCACGCTCCTTCTATCTTAGCCTTAGCGCATAGCTCAGTTCTCAAAACGTCTCTACATCTTGAATTCCTGGCGGTGTACTATCCCTACTCAAGTAATCCAGGGATTACTACCCTCCACTGCAAGTATTCAGTGAGTTTTCCCACTTGCATACATGAGTTTTCTCTGGAAAATGTGGTTTTTCTATAAGTCTCAGAAAAGCATTTGATCTAAGAGTTAATAACTCTCTCACAAATGAGTACCCAGAGGCGAGGAACGTGTCTTTTTCATAGTTCTTTCTGTGGATGGATTTAATAGTAATATATTTTTGAGAGTCAGGATATGTGGATGTACTTACTTATGCCCTATGACCTAAAGAGCATAGCAGGTTGATTCAACCGTGCCTTGGGTTTCACAAGTAGTCTCTCAAAACCACATTCTGTTCATTGAGAAAAGGACATCATAACAGTATGAAAGCTGAAGCATTGGTACGGAAGATTAAAATAAGGCATGCATGGACATGCTCAGTGTGGAGGCACACTGGGTACCTCCCATAAGCAATTAATTACACTTACTACTACTGCTTCAGAGTAAGGGCTCAAAGGAAGAGGTTCTCACAAATTTCTTTTGAACGGTCACAGACATAGTGGAGTTTTCAGAGCATAAAACATTTTTGTGTCACTCTTGAGTCTTCAAGGCTTTGAGCCACCATTGGCGCAGTGGCAGGTACAGGCAGCTGTGACCCTGAAATGCCATTCTCAGACATTCTCTTTCCTTGTGGCCATGACCATGGCCCTCCCAGGCCCCAGACTTGACAGAAGGACACCCAAAATGCCATCTTGTAGAAGAGTTATGATCTGGGCACTCTGCCTTGCTAGGATTCAGACATATGCTTTTTATGTTTAAATCAACAGAAAAAAGTGCAGCTGTAGCCACTGCTCTGCATAATTGTTGAAGTAGCCCTTTTCCTAGCATACTCTCAGAGTCCCCAAGTGTCGGGTAGTCCTCTGTGTCACAGGTATGTGTATAAGGTCAGATAAAAGTCAGTGGCCACTGGGCATTGTCACTTGCTGACACAGTAGTGATGAACAGTTTTTACAAACCAGGACATAAGTTTGTGGTAGGCCAGCCATAAGGGTCAAGCCAAGAGGGAGCCATTTGAAAGCTGCCTCAGTGGGTGCTTCTGAACTCCACCCCAGTGATGTGCACCTGACACAGAAAAGGCCCCAAAGTCTCTGAACAGAATACATTGTATGCTGAATTTTACTGATTCTTGGTCACGTGTACCTTTCCTGTAGTTTGAATGTCCGTCATTTCTTTTATTACTGTTAACTGTCACCTTGGTTAAGTCTCTTGCACTCTTTCCCACTATGACTGCTCCAGATTAGAAGCCATCCGGAATGCCTGTTTGCTTGTAAATGATCAACCGGTTATGGTTCCAGAGAAATCTAATTAGCAATTAAAAGCAATAAGCTCTTGATACCTGTACTCTTGTGGGGAACTCTTGAATCCATTTGCCAAGGGAAATAAACCAGATTCCAGAGATTTATGTATATGCTGGGCTGGAGATGTTGGTAGAGCATTTGTGTAGCATGCTCAGAGCCCTGGCCATGGTCCCCAGAACTGCATAAACCAAGTGTGGGTTTTCACACCTGTAATTCTATGATTCAGGAATTGGAGGTAGGAGGATTAGCAGTTCGAGATCATCCTCAACTCTGTAAACTAATACATGGTTTCTAGGAGACATTGCTTAGGGGAGATTTGACTACTTCTGGGTTTCACATCTTGACCATGGCAATGATGGTTCCAGACTATACATTTCAAACCTTACAGAACCATACACCAAGAAAAGGCAAATGTTACTGGTTATAAATAACAACTGAATAATAAAGATGCTATGATGGTAGCTACTCAATGTGCTCATAAAGAAACACTTTTGAAAGTACAATACATGTGATTTAAATTGTATAAAATTTATATAAATGCCATAAATATTTGCTGCCTAGTTGTTGTAATGCTTTGCTTCCTGGGAAACCTTAGAGGAAAATCTGATTCAGAAACTTCACTGTGTATCACTGGCCCTTGATAAAGAAGCCCAAGAAGCTATAAGGTAACTTTAGGTCATAATTCTGATGGGGACAGGATATTGGAGGAGAGCAGATCAGTTCAGATTAGGGGGTTACTGTTGAGAAAGTGAAGAAGGTTTGCCAAGGAATGACCTTGAAGAATGGATTAATTTTAAAGTATTTTTTTAGAGGATTTTTAGAACTATCACATTCTATTAAATTTTTTTTTAGATGTTTAAATTTCATCTCATGGGAATAGGTGTTTTCTTGCATTTATAGAGCTAGAGTTACAGGTAGCTGTAAGCTGTCATGTGGGTTCTGGAATTAAACCACCGAGCTACCCCTCCAGCCTGAACCATAACATCTTACAGAGAGTATGCAAATCTTACATTCACTTCCTGATAAATTTTCAGCTAGTTACCATCACCAGCCTGTGAGATAGAGATGGATCAACGCCCTTTTGGAACCCTCTATTACCCCTTACTCTAAATACCAGAACTCTCCTGTGTGTGCATTGTATTGACCTGTTCATGTGGATGTGCACACATGTGTGTGCATGTGCATGTAGATGTTTGTATGTGGAGGCTAGAGGACAATGTCAGGTGTCTCTCTACCTTATTTCTTGAGACAAGATCTCTCATTAAACCCGGAGCTCATTGATTTGGAGAGACTGGCTGGGCAGTGAACTCCAAGAATCTGCTTGTCTCTCTGTCTGTGCATATTGTCCATGCTTTTGTGTGTGTGCTGGAGATCTGAACTCAGGTCCCAATGTTTGTGTGACAGGTACCTTACCCACTAAGCCATCTCTCTACCAGCTCATTGTCCTGACTTCTCATACCACATATTAATGCCGGTCTGGGTTTTATTTAACTATGCACATGAAATCATACAGTATATCCTGCCACATCTGAATTCTTTTGTTCATCTGTATGTGTGTGGATACACCTCTTGCTTTAGGTGATAATAGTAATTCATGATACAGTGACATCACCATGTGTGATTCCAGTATCAATGAGTTCTGTGTTTTGTATGGCTCCACTCTTGTCTTAGGTAGATAACGAGAACTACTTTGAAAATGGCTTTGGATGACTTTATACACTCAGCTGGGTGTTCCTGTTGCTCTGTTCCTCAGGCACACTGCTTAACACACCTGTCTGTCTTTATTGAAGAGGGTGGAGACCTCGGGACAGAAAGGGAGTGTGAGTAT
The DNA here is from genome assembly GCA_026225945.1 of Cricetomys ansorgei. Taxonomy (NCBI): domain Eukaryota; kingdom Metazoa; phylum Chordata; class Mammalia; order Rodentia; family Nesomyidae; genus Cricetomys; species Cricetomys ansorgei. The sequence continues at coordinate 14,384,747 of JAMJFZ010000982.1, read as the reverse complement.
ATGAAGGGTATTCCAGGCTATGGAGCAACCTCAGCGAGCATGCACAGCTAGACGCAGAGCATGAGTGAACTGCCCATGCTGATTGGAATCATTAAGTCTAGAAAGGTATGTTGGCCCTTGATTGGCAGGCAAATAAAACATTTGAAATTCTTTCACTATTTATTGGTGAGCCATTAATTGCCTGAGAGCAGCAAACCCCTACCTAGGAAGGTTCTCTAGTCATAGGCACGGTAGTTCAGCAGTCTAGGTTGGAGCTGAATCATTAGAACAACTGAGGAACTGATGAAACAGAAGGTGCCGTTTGGCTGTTGCCAGATAAGCTATGATAAATGCTGTGCTTGGGGGATGAGATGCATTTGGCATGGTGGTAGGTCGCTGTATGATCTCACTGTTGTCCCCTTTTTTTAACTCTCTAGTAACTGACACTTGCTATCTCCATTTCCTTTCTATTCTACTCACTTTTTTAGTTTTCTTTCTTTCTTTCTTTCTTTCTTTCTTTCTTTCTTTCTTTCTTTCTTTCTTTCTTTCTTTCTTTCTTTCTTTCTTTCTTTCTATCTATCTCCCTCTCTCTCTCTCCCTCCCTCCCTCCCTTCCTCCCTCTCTCCCTCCCTCCCTCCCTTCCTTCTCTTTTCTTTCCCTTTCCTCCCTTCCCTTCCTCTATCCTTTCCCCCTTTCCTTTTTATTTTTTTAAGGTCTTTTTTTAATAGAGTCTCACTGTAGTCCAAGCTGGCCTAGAATTCACTATTTAACCTAAGCTGCCTTGAACTCATGACAATCCTCATGTTTCAGCTTCTAGAGGTTACAGATATGAGCCACCATACCTGACTTATTGTTAAATATGTTTTACATTTATAGAAGCGCCAAAGCCCCATCACTTTCCTAAAGAATAATGAAATGAATACTTATATACTTATGCACATGCCATCTTTCTTAAATATAGAACACACTCCCCGCTGAAATAGCCACCCTGCTGGATGCTGTCCTGGTCATTTCTTTGCTTTTTTATTATAGTCTACTCTCTATGGATCCAACCCTAGACTGTGCCTTGAACTTTCAATTACTGAAATCACATGACCGTGCTCCGTGTGCCTGTCCTTTTTACATTCAGCATTTGTTCTGACTATGCAGAGAAGATTATAGTTGTGGCCGACTAGCGTGCCGTGGTCCACTGTATGGCTAACTCTCAGTTTATTGCCCTATTCCCTCTTCACCTTTAATTGCTGACACACTGACCCACATATTGTGGCCCGTGTGATAGACTCAAGTCCATTCATGCCCTGGGTCCCACAGACCAAAAAGTTCTCCATAAGTTCATTAAAACTTTTGGTTAATAATCTAATGTTTACAAAGACTTGGAAGGACTTTGTGTTCTGTGTGGAAGACACCTCCCCTCCCCTCTTCTCCCCTCCTCTTCTTTTGCTTCTGTCTGTGTATGGTCTGCATTGTGTCTATGAGTGCTCATACTGTATAGGTACACGTTATGTGTGTGCATGAGCGCACATGTGTGCATGCATGCATATGCAAATCTTAGCCTGACACGGGGCGGGGGGCGGTGTTTTTCTTGATCACGCCCTGCTTTTTTCATTTAGGCAGCTTCTCACTGAACCCAGGGCTTACTATTCAGCCAGTCTTGATAGCTTGCTTTAGGGGTCCTCTATTACTTCCACTTGGTATCTGTGTGAGTTCTGATGATGCAAACCCCAGTTTTCACCCTGGTGTGGCAAATGCTTCCCTGTCTGAACCACCTCAGCCCAGCCATGTTTTCACGTGTGTTTTTATAGTAGAGTTTTTGGAGCCCTACAGTCTTCCGTGAGGCGGCACAGCCAGCAGCATCTCTGGCCTCCTCTACTCACTAGCAGCCCTTCTCATTTGAAAAATAAAAAAATCTCCCAAGACCTTCGTCCCCAGTACCTGTGAGGGACAGAGTTTTCCCTGCTTGAGAAGCACAGGTCTTAATCTTCCTTACCTGCAGAGAAAATCTTGGACTTTTTTCCCTCCTGCCTCATTCAAGCCCCAGGCTGGTGACTATGAACTGATACTTTCTTTTGCCTTTGGCAGGGCACTTTTCCTGTCCTGGGCATCAGCCCTGTTCTGCTAAAGTGCCTGTTTCTGTGTTCTCATGGACCACAGACCTCTTTTCCTTGAATGCCTTCAAGTCTTGTTCTGTTGTAAAAGATTATTTTTATTTGTGTTTAAAATAATTGTTTGTGTACAGTTGGGTAAGGGGCTACATAGGCCTTGGCATTTTGTATTGTTAGCAGGTGTTGGATTTATGTGGGAGATGCTTGATTGCTCGTGATCTGCATGTGCTATCAGTAGAACGCCTGAGGAGTTTTGGGTCCAGAAAAACACCTGAACTTGAATGCTCTGGAGTCCACTGTCTTGTATGGCACTGGCCAGGATAGTGGTTCTCTCTGCTGAGGTCTGGTAGGGTATGCAGCTATGAATATGCCTCCTTGTCGTCCTTGCTGAGCCACCACAGTAGGTGTACTGCTGCATTGTTTACTCCCTGGTTCTAGTGAGACCACCATGCTCATTGCACTTATAAAAAACAAATAAATGAGGGAAAACAAATTGTATAGTCTTTGAACTGGTCAACTCAAAAGGCAATAATAAATAAATGTTTATAAATCATAGTTAAAATGTCAATAAGTTATATGATATCAATTTGGTTGTGTTCCAGAAAGCATTCTGGCATGTCCAAACCATGGTCCACAGGCCACATGTAGTCAAATATCACTATGAATGTAGCTCAACATAAAACCCAAAACGTATTTAAAAGATTTTTATTTTTTCAGATTATGTGTGTGTGTTTGTGTGTGTATGTGTGTGTCTGTGCGTGTATCTATGTGGGCATGTGCACATGAGTGTAGGTTACTATGGAGCCCAGAAGAGGCCATTGGATCACCTGGAGTTAGAGGGCATTGTGAGCTGCCTTGCAAGGCAGTGGTGGTGTGTGTGTGTGGGTGTTTCTAGGAACCATACTTGAGATCTCTGTGAGAGTAGTCAATGCTCTTAATTGCTGAGGTATCTCTCAAGCCCCCAACATAAAGTCATGTAAAGTATTCTGAGTTTTTTTTTTTTTTTTCAAACTCAATTGTGTGGTTCTTGAGTGTGGAATTCCTTGATAACAATATTGTATTTCAGTGTCAAAAGGTTGGGCATGCCTTGATAGGACATTTTTACCAGCAAAATGAAGATTTGAAACTTGTAAATTAAAAGTATATTTAGATATTACCCAACCTTCTAAAACTTTGTGTGTGAATTCCTCCCACCCCCTCACCCTCTCAGGTAAAACAGGAAGCCAGTCCATGAACCCCAAAGTATTATAAAGTTAGCTCCATCTAGTGTATGGAAGTATTATATGGCTGGGGGGGGGGATTGTTCTGAGAATGCTTTTTTGATAATTCATCATGAAACTAGACGAATCCAAACCAAACTCAAACCCAGCCATTAGCTAATTGTATGTTCCTGAGAGAAACACAGGCTGCATCAGCAAGGGGTCTTCATAGACTGAGCTATGCTCCCAGCATCACCCTGCCTTCTGTTCTCACAGGCCTGCTGCCTTCCTCTCAGGACAGAGGTCTCCTTTGCAGGCTCTGTCAGCACCACTGCCTGTTACTTCATTTTTTTGCTCTCAGCCCTTCTTGGCAGGACCCTACATTTCCTGCATGGAATCCCATCTGCAAGTCAGCTTGTTTTCCACAGTGAGAGAGAGATTAGGGTTTAGCTCTCCCATAACAATGTCAGAGCCTTGCATGACTGTTTTATCACACTGAAATTCCTTGTAGCTGTCAAGAGTCTCGCTATAGCGCAAGAGGCCACTATTTCTGGGCTGTGTTTAATCTTGTTTCCCCTGAAAGATTCTGGCACCTTTTTCTTTTCTCTCAATGACTGTTTCTCAGACTCTAGCCATTTCCCTGCTAAGTTCGTTGCTTTTGCTCCTAGGCACAACATAATATTTCAAATACTAAATGTAATTTAGTATTTGAGGGAATGTTACAAAGTGCTTAGACACAACTAAAGGCATGTGTAAAGTGAATGTAGCGAAGTTGAAGAAAATGTTTAGATGCTTGCAAGGTATGTATGTGGTCTGCGACAGTTGGAGGCAGAGCTTTCTTCTTAACAAAGGGCAAGTGTTGAGAGACTGAAACATATTAGCATCAGAGACTTCTTCCTGAGATGAAAGAAATTTGAAAGGCTCCTTTCAGCATGTGACTCCAGGGCTAGTTAATATGGAGTCAGTGTGTCCGGATTTGAAACCATCTTGAGCCAGACACTTAGGAGCCCTCCTTCAGGATTTACAGCCTTTGCCGAAGAAAATCTTTAAGTCAGTCTGCTCTAAATTCCCAAAGACCATGTTTAACCTAGAAAACTATCTCAAATCATTCTTTTCCCGAAAATTTACTCACCTTTTCCCATTAGCGCGTGTAAATTGTGCCAGAGGTACTGGGAGTTTATATTTAACATTTTACTTATTTATTTCTGTGCATGTTTGTGGTACCCCATGCATGTGGAGGCCCAGGGAACAACTTGCAGGAAAAGGTTGTCTCTTTCTACCTTGTGGGTCCCAGAACTGAATTTAGTTGCTTGAGGGCAGGCTCATTCAACTGCTGAGCAATCCAGTTCTGCTTTAAAAAAAAAAAAAAAAAAAAAAAAATCAATGCAATTCATATTTTCTCAGTCCCCTTTTAAGCCAGACTATTTAAAGACAAGCAGAGTTTCTTCTTTGTTTCTGCCTACTAACTGTCATTATTTTAACTCTTGCTGGCTATGAATATTCAGGGAAGTCCGCCCCAGTCTTTTGTGTTGTTTTACAAAGTCAGATCCTGGCCACAGGTGACTGTGAAAGTACCATGTTAATGAATTAATCATTTAACACACTGCCCGGTGGCTGCTGAGTGTCTCCTTGGTGTGAAACCATGGCTGGAGAATGGAGGGGTAAGCTGAACAGATATGGTCCATGCCTTCACGGAATGCAGAAGCCAGTGGGGGCTGGGTTAGGGACGGGAACTAAGTGACTCTGGCCCCAGGTTCTAATTTTAGAACTGGTTCGCTTTTGTGATACTTGAGTGGCTTTCATAAACATGAAACAGGGCTGTGGGTTGTGGAGCAGCAGAGCCCAGATCTGTGCTTCATTCACGTGCTCAGGTTTGTGAAGTGTCTGCACTTCCTGGTCCTCGCTTCCTTTATTTAAATAAAGAGATTATTAAATCACTGTGAGATGTGATCTGCAGATGTGAGGTACAGTGTGGCAGTATGCTGAAGAATTCTCCATGGCTCTGTCTCTCCTCCTTCTCTCTCTTTAACACCCCCCACCCCCCAGGTTTTTCAATTTGCTAATGATATACCAAGAAATAGAAATGCATTGGTACTGGACCCAGTATTAGGAAACAGCTCTTTGTTAGTAGCAATATTATTGTGGGTAGTGAAGAGTATAAGCTATTCAATTCTCAAACTGTCTCTTTAAACTAATAAATGATTAGTGTTAACACAAAACATTTAAGAATCTTACGTCTGTGACATAATACTGACATATATCAGGCATACCGACTGGAACTAAGCTGTAGGAAGTACTCAAGTATTTGTTGAACCAAAGAGCTTTCATAATATTTTTATTTTCTATGATTTTGTTCATATTGTTTAAAAATAAATCATCTTTTTGAAGTCGGAGGCCAGAAAAACTTGAATTAAAGTAATTATTATTTCCATAGCTCCAGCCTGGCCTACAGTTAAGCGTTATCAGTCTTTAGTAACTGTTTACAGGAGAGACAGGCAGCTTTGCTGGGTACTAGATGTTTAAGAACATAAGGTTTGCTATTTTAGAGCAAAGATGCAATGTTTTCCTTTATGACTCTTCATGGCAGTACTGTTTAAAATGATACAGACTGTTAACTTAAAATATTGGTTATTTTAACTTTTACTATCAACATAAATATATGCCTTGATTCTAGGCAGAGCTCCCTAGAGTGTGAATTAGGTATAGAAAGCCAATATGTATCCAGTTTATTATGATTGATTGGATTTAATCAACAGACAGGAAAGGTTTCTGTGCAAATATTATTTTTCCCAATTTAAATCCTGTTTGCTCAGCATATCTGAAGCAGGGTGTCATTAGAACAAGAGTGAGTATTTGAGCAGCTTCAAACAGGTGGGAAAATTGGCTATTAACACAGATTGAGGGTAAGGTGATCTGCTGAGGGCAAACAGTCCATAGTGGTGTTCTGACCAGTTTTGAACTGTACTAATTTTACTATGACAAGATTTCCCACTTGACTCCTAGTTTTATGTTTCTATAATAAAAAAAAATATAAATTACAAACATGATTGATACACAAACCAGAACAGAAGGCCTCTGCTAAAATTTAGTTTGTAGCTGAGACGGCCATCGAAAAGGTAGCTAGGTATCTGCTAGCAGAAGTTACAGAGAGCTACCACCGTTGCAGGTCTTGCTTACCCATGAGGGTCATCGAATCACACGTCCATCTAGTCCTTTCTTTAGTTTTATTTTGTGTGTATGTGTGTTTTGCACACATGCACACATGTGCTCTACATTGTGCTTGATGCCCATGGCATTTAAAAGAGGGCAAAATTAGAGTTATGAATGGTTGTGAGCTTTTTTGTGGATGCTGAGAATGAAATAGGGGTCCCTTGTAAGACCATTGTATGTTCTTAACTATTGCTATCTTTCCAGTCTCACTGGCCCTTTCTTGAATGACATATATTTTGGATACATATAGCCACTTCAGACATAAGGGTTGAAACTTGTGTTTCTGAATAATATTTTTTCTTTGTTCTAGAATGCAAAGTTCTAGATACTCAATGTAACACTGGCTTTGCATTGTTGATCAGTCTTCTGAAATTGAGTTCCTTCTCCTTAGGCGGCACTGAGTAGGTGTCATTTTCCAGGCACTCTGCTAAGTACTTTTCCTGCCATACCTCATTTAAGAATCACATTTATCTGTAGGAATTAAGCGACTTGCTCAGGGAAAGTCCTGTTTCTGTGTCCACATTGAATAATTATGCTGTGCATTCTTTAGTTGGCAAAATGATGCTGAATTTGAGTCCAGTCAAGAGACAGCTACTAGTGTGTTTATAAAACAGTGGACTGGACCGCTAAGGGATTTGTTACTTATGGTTGAAACCACTGCCTTAGGTCCTGACCACACATCTTGTAACAAACTGTATTTTTGCAATTCAGTGGCTTCCAACCAGCGCCCACTGTAGCACTGTGATTCGTGAGACACAGCCACTCTCTACTCGCTGCTCAGTTTTCAACACATGGATGTGGTCTTGTACAGTGAACCGTGATGGTTTCATCATTGCAAGATGATAACACAAACATAGGCAGGATTACATAACTTAGATGGTGAGGGTCAGGCAGTTGCCTTTTGATTCAATCACGAAACAGGGTCAACATGAGTCTGAAGAGGCTGCCTCTAAAATTTCACTGCACGCTGCTTTACAGATAATGGAAAGGAAGTAAAGTGAACATCTAAATCAGTATTGGAATCTCTTATGCTTCCCAAGTGTTTCCCTGGTGGTGTAAGACATTGTACTTCTATACATCTCACAAGGCTAGAAGTGAGTTCACAGCAGTATCACCACACACCCAGAGGAAAGCTTTGTCCTCTGATGTTTGATGGCCCTGCTGCCACTCCATCCTGATCTTACCACACAGCCTTCATATATTGAAGTGTTGGCTGATATCATTATTCGGCACACAGATTGTAATGCATAGACCAGAAAATCTGGTCTATGACCAGGTTATCTTTCTTCTCTCTTTCCATCTCTTCCAGTTCCTCTGTGGATTATGTAGGATTTAGGAGTGTGTCTGCTGCTGGTGTCCTGGCATGTCACTGAGTGTTGGGGACAGAGGAAGGTGTGTTCATTTTTCCTTAGTAATCAAGACCACAACCAGCGCAGCTGGTGAAGGTGCCTTTGATGGTTGAATGTTAGGGTACTGTAAAACCCTGCAGTGTCTGGATTCCTGCTTAGAAGGAACTGCTGTCCTAGATGTTGGTGATGGACATATACTAATTGTTTTAGCTCTGATTGCCTTTAAAAGGCAGGCAGAAGAGGGCTGTTTTCCTGATTCTTCTTTTGATTCCTCTCATTTCCCCCTCGCCCCCTTCCTCAGTGTTCTGTCTGGCCTCAAAATCATGACATTCCTGCCTCAGTCTCCCCAGTGCTGAGATTCTAGGCAGATCTTTTTCATCAGTTTTTAAAGCTACTAACAATAAAAGAGAAGCCATGGTTTCTGTTTTTAAGTGAGTTAAGAGTCAGAGGACAAAAAAATATTTTAAAGTTCACAGGTAGAAGGTTGTATTATGAAGTCATATGGTGAATAGGTGACCTCTTGACCTCTACGCAACAGCTTTCTATTTTTCTATTTACTCTGGTAAGGAGAGTTAATGGTATTTTACTAAATTTCTTATATGAAGGGATTATCAAAGTAGCATAATCACGTGAGGGCCCCCAGCTTCGTGTTGGCTTACAGGATAGATTGTGGTATGCTCATTACAAATACCTTTTGCCATCTATTAGTAGCAGACTGGCCTGTCACCTTCAATGTCGTGACAGGTATTTCTTTTGAAGGGAACCCTAAGAGAGAAAATGAGAGCATCGGAGCTAGGGGATTACTCTGATGTACTGATAATTAAAGAAAGGAGCCAGATAAATATTTTAGATATTTCTCCCTTCATTGCTCGCTTAACATTCTCTACAGACAGACTGTGAGGCCCTGGTCTGTGCATTGCTTTTTTATGTTTAGCACAGAATTTCCTAAACTTTTTTTAAACATTAAGTTTGAAGGCTTTTTTTTTCTAGCTGTTTCTATAAGCATCCTTTACACAATTTCTTAATAACTTTGGGATATTTGTAAGCCCGATTTACCTGCAGTAACCCGATTCTCCTCTGGATCATCTTCTCAGCCTTGAAGGGCTTCTTTGGGTGCCAGAGACAGAGAGCTGTCTTCAAGTGAATGCTGTTATATCATTGGGATAGCAAAATCTGCTCTTGGTAGGAGAAAAAGAAAACAAAAGAAACAAGATAGGAGAGATAAATGTGATGGAGTGGTACTGAGCAGTTATTTCTGCAGAGAGGCAGTCATTAAAAATTTCCTCTAGTCATGCTGTGATCCTTTCAATGGAACTGCAGCTCCAGCTCCTGTAACTTTATACTCAAGTATTTTATCTACAAAAAGAAATTGTGCTGAGCCCCTTAAAAGCTTCTAAATAAAGAATATATAATTGTGTGTGTCCCATTTATGGCTCTGAGTTCCTTTCTAATTAATTAAATGCTATTACCAAATCGTGCTCAATACATCATTCCTTAGTGATTTTCATTTGTGTCAATCATTTGTCCATCCTTCCTCCAATCAATACAGAAAATATTTGTCAAGTACTTGTTATTTGCCAGGTGCTGAGAATAAAATAGATATACATAAGTACATGCAAATTAAATAAACGTAAACGATTCTGCCTGCTAAAATGATTACAAGTTTGTCTAAGTGCTGTTAAAGAAAAAAGCCATAACCACTTGCTGAGAGAATTAAACCCAGAAGTAGATGATGCATCTGCTTTAGGAGGGATAGTGAAGTCATGCCCCAGGAAGAGAGGTCTGCTTTTGCCTGCACATGCATTTAATCCCTCTGGAGGCAGAGGCAGGCAGATAGATCTCTGTGAGTTCCAGGACAGCCAGGACTATGTATTGAGACCCTGTCCTAACAAAACAAAACAAAACAACAAATCTTATGTCTGGGGAGGAGGAGCCAAACTGGAAGGAGTTCTTGAAGGGAGGGTACAGAGGTTCTGGGTATTTCTCCTTCATGCCTCCCTTTGAATTACATAGAGAGGTTTGTATGAGCCATGGGAAACTGTGTCTCCTCTCTTCATCTTAATCTTTCCCACAGCAGTAGGAGCAGTGTCTACTACACAATGACATGATATGGGAATCAGTAGATGTTCAAGGCCGTAGGAAGGATCTGGTCTTTCCCAGCATGCCAGCTTTATGGTGTGGGACAGCAGAGATGTGCTGACTACTGTGGAGGGTGCTTTTTTGAGTCTTGTTACCAAATTCTTACTCTTCTCGGATGACCTAAGGCTTTTGCTAAATATTCAATGTATTCCACAAGAATTTGTAGTGTGGATATTTTACAGAGTTAGAAGGTATAAGCAAGTTTTACTAACAAATAAAGAGAGCTTATGCTCTTCACTATTTTCCTGCCTTCTGTAGAGATGACTTATACAGAGTATATTAAATACGATTATATCTATATGGTATTTTAAAAAAATTATGTGGATGGGTATTTTGCTTGCATGTGTATCTGAGCACCATTTGAATGTCTGGTGCCCATAAAGGCCAGAGGAGAACATCAGATCCTTTGGGACTGGAGTTACAGATGGATCTGAGCCACTATGTGGGTGCTGAGAATCAAATCTGGGTTCTTTGGAAAAGCACCAATGCTCTTAACTGCTAAGCCACCTCTCCAACCTTACCTACATCTTATTGTATATTAGTGGTTTTCATATTGAACTCTAAGGATGCCCTTCCACAAATACAGAATCCTAAGCCATATCCTAGAAGAGTTTCAGTGATTTATTTGCTTTGGAAAAGATTCTCAACATCTTTTCTTTCTTTCTTTCTTCCTCCTCCTCCTCTTCCTCCTCTTCCTCCTCCTCCTCCTCCTCCTTTTCTCTCTCTCTCCCTCCCTCTCTCTCTCTCTCTCTCTCTTTCTTTTTTAACTCTTTAAGGGGAGAACATGAGTAGAAGGTGCCATAAGTGCTTTTGATAAAGACATTGATTTGGGAGCCATTGACTGGGGTAGCAACTAGATGTTTGTAGATGAAGCAAATACTTTCTACATTGTATGCAAGAGGTAGTCTTGGGTCCCTATAGTTTATGGCACAGCAAACACTCAGATGCTGTTGTCTGACTAGGGAGTTCATTAAGAAGAGCAATGACTTTCAGAAGAAAGGGGTGTGCTTTGGGGACAGTGATAATTTAATCTCCAAATAAAATAAGAATCCTGAGATTTGATAAAGCAGTAACTTTACTTTTCTTGAGCTACAGTTTAGACAGGATAACAAGTGAAGCCTCTTATCTCTACTCTGTACTGATTGGATTTTTCCTTCCCCAAAGATCCCAGTTTAGCTCCCAAGGAAAAGGTGGCTGTCACGTGGATCTTTGACTGTTTTAAATTCCATTTTTACTTAAGGCCCAGTTTTTGAAAGATCACTAAGGTTTCTGATGACTCTGGTTGAATTATGCAATTTGGGAAACGGAAGTATAATTATTATTTGAAATAAATTCATGTGTAAGTAATAATTTTACTCTGTTTTCTTTGTTTTATCCTTTTTTAGCATCCTCCTCAATACATGCTTCCAATTTTGTTTTTTGGTTTTTTTGTTGTTGTTTTTCTTAATACAGGGTTGAATATAGGTTTTTCTTGAAGTTTGTGTGTATATGTGTGCGTGCACATTTGAGTGTACACATGTATACAAACTCAGGATATAAATCATACAAATGTCCTCGATGAAGTTGCTGACAGTAGTTGCTTATTTGCTTGTGGGATGGGAATGATGGCTCATTGATTAAGGGTGCATTCTGTTCTTGCAGAAGATTCAAGTCTCCCCCCCCACCCCGCCCCATCACATGGCCCCTAACTACTGGTAACTCCAGCCCTCGGGAATCCAGCACCATCTTCTGGGCTCTGTGGTCACATTCATTCAGATGTGTGTGTGTGCATGCACACAATTAGAATACAATTTAGTTTCTGTTTGTGTGTCTGTGCACATGTGTGCCTGCCTGTTTGTGTGCAGAAGTCATAAAATGGGATTAGGTGCCATTCTTTGTCACTTATATTCCTTTTGAAACAGAGTTTCTCCCTAAATCTGGGACTTAGTGGAAGCCAGTGAGACCCAGAGATTCTCTGTCTCTCCTTGGAGCTCAAGTCACAGGTTTGTAGCAGTCATTGGGCTTATTAAGTGGGTGCTGGGACCCAAACTCTGGTCCTCATGATTTTAAAAGTACCCTTTTAAAAATAATAATAAAAAGATTTTATTTACATCCGTGTGTTTGTATGTGTATATGTGTGCATGTGGGCAGCCACCTGTGTACCACAGCATACATGTGGAAGTCAGAGAACAATTTTTGGGGAGCCATTTATCACCTTGTTGTCTCTGATGCTTTGTAGTGAACTCTAGGCTAGCTGGTCCACGAACTTCTGGGCACTTCTGTCTATACCTGCCATCTTCCCATGTTGATGCAAGAATCACAGATGTCTGCCATTACATCTGGATTAGGTCATCAAGCTTGGGCAGCAAGCACTTTTTTCTTTAAAATACTTTTTTTTTTTTTAAATTTAAGTATTTTACTATGTGTAACCCTGGCTATCCAGGATGGAACTCCTTTGTTGAGCAGGCTGGCCTTGAACTCACAGCTGCTTTTGTTTCCTGAGTTCTGACTTTGCAGCAAGAGATTTTACTCATTGAGTCATATCCTCTGCAGATAGCAAGTGTTCTTTATTTCTGAGCCTTCTCTCCAGCCCCTAATACATTACAGATGTTTTCCTTAAGAAATTACTGACCTCAAACTGTGGGCTACTCATTCTAGCAGGAGTACAGTGGCAAGCCACACAGACATGGTTCCTAGCTCTCTGGAGACATTTGGTGAATAATTCGGTGATGATTTGTGAGATGTCTTTTCATTGGGGGTATTTTAGGTACTATGTAGATGACGGTGCATGTGCACATTCAGTTCAAACCTTTGGTCCATTTCAAGAGGGTATGTGTCCAAGAAGATTCCTTGAAAGCATTTGTGCCGTCTAAATCCCTTTAAGATACCACACACAAAAAAAAAATTACACGTGTCCCTTAACAGTAAATTTTATTTAAAACATTTCTCTAAGTAATTAATGGGAATTTGGGGAGGGGGCAGTGGATTGGCTAAAATGAAAAGCCATCCCATGCTGCTGGCTGAACAGACAAGGGGAACATTGCCATGTTGTGCTAAGTGTCTGGAATTGACTCTTGTTAGTTTCATGGTCAACATTCAAGAGCCCATGAAAGGGCACATGCTTTTGTTTTGTTTTGTTTGTGGGTAAACATTAATAAACCACACTTTTAGCCCTTAATCCTAATGAGGTAACTTAGTGCAGCTTGAAATAGTGTCTGAGGCAGGGTTAGTGTCTGACTGAAAGCACAACCCCTCACAGATCTTCACATGCTAAGACCTAGCTCTTTCTTCTTTCATGTGTCTCTTCTGGATATTTTTTCTCACTTTTTTCTGTTCCCTTGCTTCTCTAGGTGGGTCAACATTGATCCAAAATAGGTGGCGCTGACCAGTCAGAATCACACAGGCTGTTTTCCTATTGATTTTTCTTTATGGGTCAGCGACCACGAGCATGTTGGCTGCATTGTCTCGTTCATGTCTCACAGTCAGAGCTGGGACAGTCACGTATGCTTTGTCCTTTGTCAGGTGAGGAAACTGGGGTACAGAAAAGGTCAGTGAATTCGCGTGCACAGGGTCTCAGAATTAGTAAATGGTGGGATTTAAACATGGATTCGTGAGACCAAGAAAGAAGCTGTACGTTGCTGCTTTGTAAGAGGACAGGCACAGCCTCTTAGTTATCATCCTACAGTCCCCACAGAAGTACCCAAATGGAGAATGTGCCTAGTGACTTATGGATACAACTGTTCACCAGGGACAATTTAATTTTCTCCTTCTTTCTATTTATTGGCCATTAGTTTTACCAAAAATTGTGCACTTTAATTTGCTTCTTTCTAATTTGTTGCCATCTTTCTGAACTTTCTTGGGCTCTCATTACCTCCTACTGAGACCACTGCAGTAGATGATATTGCCTGTCTTGTCATTGGTTCTTCACCTAGCAGTCAAATAGACTGTTCATACAATCCCACTGTGAGCTCATCAGTCCCGCATTGACAACTCCTTGGTGTTTAGCACCCAGGAACAAAATCGGAGGCCTCTTACTGGCTTGTCGAATCTACCATGATCTAGCCCGGCCACTGTTTTGGTCTCATATCATACTTGTCCTCATTCTAGGCTCAGCAACTTCTCCTGCTAACTCTGCTCCTCGGGGCTTTTGTGTGTGTTGCCACTACTACACGGAAGACTCTTCCACAGGCCTCTCCCCAACTCCAGTCTCAGCCCAGAGATTCTTGCCTAAAGAAAACCCCATCTGACCTCATTTAACTGTTTTCATCTCCTTGTAGAAGTTTTCATATGTGTAATCATGGACTAATATGATTATTTAATCTGTGTTTCCCACCGGACTATAAAATCTTAGGCATTTCCACAGTACTTGAAGTATTGTTGGTATCCGGTAAGCATTTATCACACAGAAGAGTGGATGAAGGAATAAATGAACAAAGAGCACGCAGACTTTGGCTAAAATCCCCAGCCCGACATTTCTTATTATTGGAGGGACATTTACAAAATATAATTGCATTACATTGTAGAATTGTGATTTATAGAAACAGCATGCTTTTCTATTCATTTAGTTTGGAGATAATTTCTGAGACACAGAAAAGTGAAGTCACTTGCCCGGGGGATACAGCTAGTCGGTGTCAGATGTCTTTGTTCTGACCTTTGAATTGTGTACAGGGAGAAACTCGGTCTTTTCATAACTCTGTAAGGCAGCTCTGGTGTGCTGAGTGTGTAGCATAAATATTTTATAATATTGATGTTGTCGTGCCTGCATTTTAAAGTGTTTTCTCTTTGATAACAGGTATTGCTATTATTTTTCTTGTATACCAAGGTGTTCAGAATTGATTGAATGGCAATGTAAAATACACAGATGTATGGTCTAAATATTTGTGTATCCTGAAAGAGGATGCCTCTGGTAGAAGCAGCTTGTGTTTTCTCTCCACCAGGCTGAGATCGGCACAGCCCCCTTCTATTCTTGGAATAAAGGTAGAGAAAGCTGTGTGTATCGATAGCCCATTAGCTGTAGGATGTGCTCAGTGTCCAGCATCCAAAATTGTGTGTACGGTTGCAAAGTAGACAAAGATGTGTGCTGGGCTCTGCTTGATATATCTTGACTGAAAATGACAGGGACTAGACTATACCCTTCCTTCCTTGCTTCCAAGAGTCTGTTAAGTGTTAAAAATCCACCAGTATGTGACTTCCTTCTCCTTTCAAGTTCTCTGATGACATATGTCCCCTGCAAGCATGCGTCCTCTGCAAGCCTGAAATGGTGCCCAAGCCAGGGAAGGTCCAGTCAGCATTGCCAGAGCTTGCCTGGCTGCTGTGTACATTTCTGGCCTGGCCTGGCTTGAGGAGTGTCCCCCTCCTGTGCAGAGTGAGGAGCGTTTTGCCCCTCAGGTGCCATAGGTACTGGATTAAGCAGGTCTGCTATTGCAGACAGACACCAGGCTCCATTCTAGCGTGGAGCTGTGTTTGGATTGGAGTTTCCAGGGCCTTATCAGGAGCCACCCCTAGTGACACAGCCGGTGCCAGAAGTAACTTTGACTTTCACTCTTCGCCAAGGGCTTGCAGAACACCTTAAAGGAAAAAAGATGGAGGCGCTTAGATTTCAGATGCCCATGCCCTGCTCCTTTGAAAGCTTGTATCTGTAAGTGAGTTTTCTTTTGGAGATAATTCTGGGACCACTTAAAAGAAGCATTTCATTCTCTGTCTGAGGTTATGGACGGAGAAAGGAAGGCTTGGAATTAAAAATACTGGCAGACACTCTGCAACTGTGGCTTGAATCAGCTGCAGCCATAACCTCTGTGACTGGATGTGATAACGGGCAGCGGCTAACGTGGGGAGGGGGATCAAAATGTGAGTCCTCTCATTGAAAATTGATCTTTGTTCATAAACTAATGAGGATGGAAGGAAAAAAATTCTGACTGTTTAAAAGATGGGTGAGGGCAGAACAGAGCTTGGTGCATGATTATAAAATAGATCACAGCACCCTTTTGTTGTGAATAAAAAAGCATTTTCTTTAGGAAGACACATGCTTAGTGTCTTATTTCCTCAAATTGCCCTATGTAAACACTTTAGATCCCCCCCCTCTTCTCTCTCTCTCTCTGTGCGTGTTTGTGTGTGTGTGTTAATTCCCTGACCATGGAATAGTAGCAATTGCATTGTAAAACATCTGATTTGTATTTTTGTATTTTTGTATATTTATTATCTTTTCCTTATGGAGAGAGCAAAGCATTCAGACATCAGCATAATCTCCTTGTCATAGAAATGTCGAAGGTGAAGTAGCAGTTTTAAAGGAGTACCAAGTGAAGACAGACTAAGTGGATAAGACCCCCTTCCCTCTGGCATCTGCTTTCACTATTACTCCATAAGATTAGGAAACAATACTGAACAGGCTTTCAAGCAGATTAACCTATGCAAAAGCCACGTCTGGAGTTTAATAATTATTTACTGAGTGTTCCTGGGTCAGGGGAGGGCTCTGATTAAGCCAGAGGAGCATTCTGCTCCGCAGCCAGTGAAGGTGTGCTTAAAGACGGCAAGAAGAGTGGAAAAGTACTAGGTGGAGCAGAACTATTTTTAGAATTTGATTCTTAAAAATGAAATTCCCATAAATTGAAGTGTGGGCTAACAGTCCATCATTTGCAGTTGATGGGTCTTTAAGAGGTCCTGTAAAAGGTAATTTGGAAAATGGTTTCTATTTCTGCTGAAGTTTGCTTTTAGAGATACCTTGTACACTTTCACCCAAGTGTCATTAAAACAGCTAATTATTCATCTCTCTGAAATGATAGAGCATTTTTTATGAACAAAGTACATATAATTATGCATTTGAAATGTCATTATGCTGGAATTTTTAAAAATAAATCTCTGCTTTATAAATCGGGTAATAGTTGGGAAGGTAGTGCCTGCTCTTTGTGAATCATGCCCTGCAAGAATTTACCTACAACCTACAAATGTTTCTAGTTTTGATTTGAAGGAAGCTGAGGGATGAAACCAGATCAAACTTGCTTTGCAGATGCATTGTAAGGACAGAACTGAATTTATCCTCAAATTAATCCTTAGTTTTGAATTTTTCCCTAGCTAACTGTATTTGCCATAGGAACATGCATCCCTCCAAACTCTCTGAATGAATTTTCTAGCAAATGTCTTTGACAAAACTTGTGTGCTGACCTGTTTTTCATTAACTTTTTTCCTGCCTGGGAATTAACTGTGTATTTCCCCCTAGGAAATCCAGTGAACACCATAACAGAAAGCAGTATTTTAGAGTCTTGCCTGCCTTAGAAGTAAACCCGAGAGCTTTCTCTTCTTTGGGACTATTAAGATGGTCAGAGAATGTGTTTTTCTGGAATTAAAGTACAGTGTTGGGCTGGTGAGATGGCTCAGTGGGTAAAGCACATTTCCATGCAAGGGTAAGGACTCTCCCACCCATGTAAAGTCAGACTTGGTAAACATGTGTCTGTGATCTCTGAGTTCCTATGGTGACATGGGAGGTGGAGATAGGAGAATCCCTGGAAGCTTATGGGCAGCTGGCCTGGCATGTACAGTGGTGAACAAGAGAGCCTGTGTCAGGCAAGATGGGAGGTAAGGACTAACATGCAGAGTTGTTCTCTGACCTCGATAGTCATGCCATGACACCCATGTACCTATGTCCCACCACATGAACATGCACAAATACATGCACACATCATCATACATCACACACACACACACACACACACACACACACACACTTTTAACTGTCCAGATTTAACTGTCTTAATGCACTTTTACAGCGACTTCATGTTGAGCATCCTTGTTCCATTGCCATTCTGCACATGAACATCTTCAGCTCTGAGTACAACCCCTGCTGAAGCCTTACAGCTAGCATGGACTGGACTCCAGGAATGCTGGAACCAGAGCTGGTCCTCTTCTCTGTCTGATTTGCTATATTTTCACTAGAGATGACAAGTGAACTGGAATCCCTTCCTCTGGTTGTGTGCTGCGTCAGTTTCTCCCATCCTCGTTCTCTGAGTTACCCGTAACTAAGAGTGACGGACTTTTGAAGGGTTGTTGTTACTCCAGGTACCGCATTATTATTTGTCAGTCATGTTTCCCTGAGTCACAGTGGACTTTGTGGTACCTGCCTGGGTAGGAGGAAATCACTGAGTATGTTCATTGATGGTAAGGACTGTCTCCATCTTGAAATGCAGAGAGATTCCTCTGTATTTATAATATAATATAAGTGATCCCCAGGACTAAAAGTCCCTGGTCACTGGATGATATCCTTTGGCTAAAAGTCTCCCTAAAACCCAAGGTTTTAGTATCATTGATTCCATGAAGTGGAGTGTTTGTTAGAAGAGAGAGACACCAGATTTACTCACTGAATAAATATTTGTTTTGTCTTTGTGTTTGGAAGTGTATAGTATGATTAAAACATGTGACTGTCTCTGTTGTCAATGGAACCAACTCTTTTGGTTCTAAAGGGTCAAACACAGCTTGAATTTATGTCTCTGCTCATCCTCATGGACCAAAATGGCTCCCAGAACTCCAGCCAGTACAGCTACATTACAGGAAACACGGTGGCAGAGGGTTCAAGAGTGAGTGTCTATTCAAGGGGGTTTCCTGGAAGTATCACCTGATGTTCCTTCTTAAGTACCATTGGCCAGATTTAGACATGTAGCCACCATAGTTCATGGGAAGCTGGAATATGTTGTGGGTAGAGGTGTGGCTAGCTAAAGCCAGAACAGGGGAAGACAGGTTAAGTATCCTCAACCTGAAACTCTGCAGTGCTCTGAAATCCAAAGCTTTGGGAACATTAATATAATGTGTCCCAAGGGAAAATATAATACACTCGTCCTCCATGACAAGTTGTCATCAAAAACTGGGCTTAGCTAAAACTATTATATAAAATGACCTCTAGTCTACATGTGTAAGGAGTATATGAAACATCAGTGGAATCCATGTGTAGACTTGGCCCTGCCCTTGAGGTTTCACATTCTGTATGTGTATGTGTAAATGTTACAGAGTCAGAAGACACTTACCTTGCCCTCAAGCACTGTAGATAAGGCATGCACAACTTTATGTGAATACATTATGTGAATTGTCTTGGACAGAATGTTGATTTTCCCTTTTTGAGAGCTGCTGAGATTTAAAAGTACAACAGACTGTACTATATCCACACGTTCATTTGTTTACCTATAAATCTCTCTTTGGCTAGATTCCTTCTGTAAGAGAGAACATGCAGGGTTTTTTTTTTTTTTCCTGAGATTGCATGACTTCATATAACACACACACACACACACACACTTTCTAGTGATTTTTTCCATAAATTTTTAAACTTCAGTTTTCTTTAGAGCTAAATAGTGTTCCATATTTGTTTTTTGGCTTTTTTTTTTAGTTATAATCTAGTTATGGAGTTTTTGGTTTTTGTGGTGGAGAAGTATATAAGATATATTCTATACTGAAATGGTAAAATTTATTGTGAAGCTCCACAGCTTCTGTTTTGGGTGTCTATTCTGACTAGATGGAAGTTCACTGAGTTGCTGGATAGACTTTGAGTCTGGTTAATGTTTTTTTTTTTTGGTATGTGATGTCTTTGTAGATGTACGCTGCTAGGGCAGCTCCCCAAAGAAGACAAGGAGGCATTCTCATATGTGCAAGCTCTTCCAGACCTCAGCAGAGGGAACCACCATCATGTCTACCACCGTACTTGATAGTGAAACCCCAAGCATCTGAGCTCAGGTGTTTTTTATTGATTCAGAACTACATAGGTGCAGATCATAAGCAATCAAACATCCCCCACAGAAATCCAATACCTGCAGACAATAGAAAGCACCAAGACCTAGAGAGTCCTCACTCACAGTGCACAGAATAATTATTTTTACATAACGAAAAATAAACTTCTACAACGTGTCTTAATGTGAGAGTTTTTGTAATAAATTTTATAAAACTCATTTAAAAAATGTATCACACACACATGCAAAAATAACCAGGTGTGGGATTCTAGGACATAGTAAAATAGAGTGGATGGACTGGCCTATTTGAATCAGTGTTTAGGGTTAGCCCAGGTTAACAAAGAGTTCAGAGATTGCTTGATCCAGATCTTGAATGCCGCCTGGAAACATTGTACAATGTCCTCCCTTTGCTCTTCCTTCCCAGTAGCCCTTCTTTCCTTTCTTTCTTCCTTCCTTCCTTCCTTCCTTCCTTCCTTCCTTCCTTCCTTCCTTCCTTCCTTTTTTCCTTCCCTTTCTTTTTTCTTATTTAACTTCAAATTGCTATTTTATCTGGTTTATGTCTCTTCTCTGAGAAAGTTGGGTTTACTTCCTGTCAGATTTTTGAATGTAAAGAAGACTTACATTATAGCCATAGTTCCAGTCAGAAATGGGCCTCTCTGTGCTCTTGTAGAACACCAGTCCCGTTCTGATCCCATGGCCAGGGGATAGAGAGGCCGATTGGCTAGGAGATAGATAGCCTGCCGTGTGCATCCATGAGCTCATGGAAGGGAGGCTGGCTTTGCAAGGTAAAATCGGTGGCACAGGGTGCTGTGCCGGCTTGCACAGTAAACTTTGGTAGCTGCCTGTGAGGTCACCTCCCTAAGCAGCAGTTCACCCATTCACCAGTCCTTATGTCATAATGCACACTTTCATCTTGGTTTCAACTGGTGCTATAAATTGGGCCTTGGTAGATGTAAGCATGCAATGCTTATTAAACTATTGTAATCTGAAGCTTTTACATATTCTTTAATCTGTTAGGATGTTGTCTAGACAAATGACTGAGAATGTGCCATGACTGGAGTAATTGAGTAGATATAGAAAGACTTTATGCCTTTAAAAAGTTCCTGCCAATAATTGTGAATAAGGGTCCACATTGGGCAGAGTGAGCAAGAATTGGCGTGTGGGGCTGGAGAGATGGCTTGGAGGTTAAGAATGCTCTTGCATTGCCTGAGTTCAGTTTCTAGAATGCAAGTCAGGTGGCTCTCATCCACCTGTAACGCTGTCTCAGGAGATCTAACACCTTTGGCCTCACAGGTACCCACATGCACATGCACGAGCATATACACGCACGTGCATGCATGAGTGCACACACATACAGCAATAAAATGCAAAAAAAATGGAGAGTGCATTCTAGCGGCTTCAGCTTCACTTGAAGGACAGAAAGCTTGAGTGGCATTTCACCTCTGCTTTATACGCTTACAGTGGTCTGGCTCTCAGAGATGTGTTCCGTAGAGATGTGCTCTACAAGATCACACACTACAAGAGTGTGTCAGCTTCTAGTGGTGTCTGTGCAAAATGGAAATAAGTTGTGGTGATAAAAATGGAGGAAATAGCAAAATTCACATGTTGGTTTATAGTGCCTCTTTCTTGTTTTCAATTTTTTAATTTAAGAATTTTCATGTAATATATTTTGATAATATTCTTGTCCCTCCCTCAGATCCTCCCACATATACACACACAGTCTCGTGATCTTTCTCTCTCTTAAAAAGGAATTTCAAACCAAACCAAACAAATAGAAAAGTGCACACACATGCACACACACACACACACACACACACACACACACAAACAAATAAAAAATATGGAGTCCATTTTGTGTTAGTCATTCACTCCTGGGCATGTGGCCTGCCCTGGAGTATGGTTGATATATCCAGTGTCACTCAGCTGAAGAAAACTGACTTTCCCTATCCTGACAGCTATCAATTGCTAATAGCTTCTTGATTAATGGTGGAACTTTGTACGTACATCCATGCTGGGATTTAAGTCTGGTTTGAACTTACATAGTTTTTGTACATGCTATCTTAGTCTCTGTGAGTTCCTATGTGTATCAGCCTTGTTGTGACTGGAAAATATGGTTTTCTTGGATTTGTTCACACCCTGGGATAAAGACATCTCAATTAGGTTGAGTGCTCCAAAGTATCTCATTCTCTTTAAATTATCACCTACTGAAAAAACAAACTTTTCTTTTAGGGGTTGAGGGGTGCACTGATTTATGAATATAGCAAGCAGTATGTCAATAGGTGTCATTTTATTGCTATGTTCCTTGAGCAGAATAAAAATAGTATGTTTTCCCCTAGGCCCATAATCTTATTTCAGGTTCTTGATCACTTTAGTAGTGTCATAGAAGAGTTCCATCTCATGGAATGGGCCTTAAATCTGATCAGAAACTGGTTGGTTACACCCCTAACATTGTGCCCCTATTGTATCAGTGGGTCCACCATGTAGGAGGTCTCTATTGTAGTTCGCAGGGTTCGTAGCTGGGCGAGATTGGTGATTATTTTTCTCCACTGGTAGCATGTATAACACTGTCCAGCACTCTGCACGCTACTCCGTAAGGGTGAAGCTTCTTATTGGGCACCAGCTCGACTTCTCCATATTTGATGACAAAGTAAACAATGTCTTCACCGAGAGTCACTGGGAGTTTCTGGATTTGTTTCAGTTTGGGTTCATCATGTTTGGCAGGAATCTGTTGACTTTCTCCTTCCATCCTGCCCACTTGAGGACTGTGCTATCAGGGACTTGGCAGGTCCTGCTTGTCTCCCTGGAGGATGGCAGTAGGATGGGACTTTGGGGGCACTGAAGAAAGTGTTCTGGTCTGAGTCATGACCCTGGGGTTTTGTTAAATGCATCTGTGATCTTGGCTGTTTATGGTTAGTTTCTGAACACAGCCAAGATCAGAATGGACTGGAGACTTTTTGTCGACCTATTGAGTCCTAGGCCTTACTAAACTGAAATCAGAATTCCCAGGAATCGGACTACACATTATCACTTTAGACAGAATTCTTACAACTAAGCCCCGGCAGTCAGATACTCATGTGTTTTATCCTCCCTTTGGCTTTTTTTACCTATATATGAAGTCAATACTATTGTGTCTTCCTGTGTCTCCACCATGTTTCTTAACCCCAGCCCTATGCCTTCCTGATAAAAACCCTGCTTCCCACTGGAAGCAGAATCTAGGTTCTGAGCTCTGTTAACTAAATGGCTAGAGCAAAAAAAAATTTTTTTTTGTTGTTTGTTTTTAATCAGAGAAAAGAGCTAAGATCTTTGTCTTATGGGCTCATGAGTAATGCAGGTTAAATTGTCTTCTCTTTCTAGCTTGTCAAAACTCTATGTGCTCAGAATTTTACAGGGATCGCCTAAAGGTTGTAAGATGTGTCTCCTCCAGCCCAGACTTGTAGCAGTGCTCATCAAAATTTGCTTCCTTGTATCAAAACCAAGTGGCAAGTTCATGGCTTAACACCACATTTTACCATTATTTTTCCAGCCATCGTGCCAAGCCTTATGTATATAATATATTTGTTATAAATGTTTCAGTCTTTACCACAGTGCAAAGGGGGAAATGTATTAAAACACTTTAAAAATCAGGAGAACCAAGGAGCAAAAAGCTGGAGTCGCTTGACCACTTGATAGGGTGTCTGTGAAAGGGGTTCACTTGGTTGGAGAAATTTTTGTTGTTATTTTTGTTTATTTGAGATGGGGTCTCTCTCTCTATACCTTACTGGCTGTGTAGACCAGGTTGATCTTGCACTCACAGAGATCCACTTGCCTCTGCCTCCCAAGTGCTGGGATTACAGGTGTGCACCAGAAATTGATGGAAACACTGGCAGGTTTCATGATTCTTTCAGCCTTTCTGAGTTTCAACTGACTGTATTCCTACGATTGCTATTTTGAGACATTATAGCCATGGTTATAAAGATGGTTTTGTATGGTCTCACAACAAGGTCCTGGCATTGGTGTCATAGGTAAGGGATGATCAGGTGATGCTGGCCAGGTGCTAGGGACTTGATAGCATTTCTGATATTTTAAGTAGTTGATAAAGCTAATGGAATGAAATATTTGGACTTAGGAATATGCCAGGTAAGACTGAGCCCTGTCCAGTAGCCCTTTACCATCATAGAAGAGGAGGGTTTGAAAGCTAAAACTGTAAATTCATCAGGAGGGGTGGGAACTGAGGTTACAGGAGGGATCCACATGTTACCCATATGCTGCATTCTGGCTGCTGTGTTGAGCACTTTATTTGGCATTCGCTCACTCAGTCCCCACGGTGTGTTTAGGGGTAGGCTTGGGAGAGACCCAGAGAGGTCAAGTGTCTCATTAAAACCCACACTCCTCAGCAGTGGCAGAAGTAGAACTTGAGCCCCCTTTGAGGCCCTTCTCCTTGCCTATAATGGAACAAGTCCCTCACCCAGGGAACTTGTTCAGCTCCAGGGTCAGGGAGGTGTCAACAAAGGCACCCATGCCTGTGGGTTTTTCTTTCCGGTGGAGAGAAGTATACCTTCCTATGCAGACCTAGATTAGGATCCAGCAGTCTAGATAATTGACTTCCCGTGAAGGCATCTGGGAGAATTAGTGTGGCCAGGGGTTCACTGTGGGCTTAGAAGCCAGGTGTCCCTAGCACCTGGCAGTAACTATTTGTTGCATCAATGAACTTCACATAATCAGGTTAAAAGGAATCATACTCATGAAATTAGGTTTATCTAACTAGAGCTGAGGTTCATGGGCCGAAGGATGAACTCAGTTAGCTATTAACATTGGATACGTTTGGACATCTCTGTGTGAATGTCATTAGTGGCTTTGTCAGTAGGACCTCAATTTTAAAAGTAGCTACTCTAGCCACCTGGAATGTTACTTACATAAACTTCCATTTTGAGTTTCACAAATGGTGCTTCCTTGCCCTGCAGATGGAGTAAAATCTAGTTGTGTCTGTGTGGACTAGGAGGTAATAATTGTAGGTTCAGTTATTTCTAAAAGAAGCAGACACTCAAAAGATGGTGAACCAAGCTGAGAATCTGGTAGTTGTGTCTCACAATGTGCAGATATCCTACAGGGTGTGTGTGTATAATGAAGTTACCTCAGTGCTTCCATTGCACTGCCCCCTTTAGAGGCCCTGCTGAACTGTCAATTAGCTGAGCTATATTCTA
Source organism: Cricetomys ansorgei (assembly GCA_026225945.1). Lineage (NCBI taxonomy): Eukaryota > Metazoa > Chordata > Mammalia > Rodentia > Nesomyidae > Cricetomys > Cricetomys ansorgei. Next base: position 14,359,909 of record JAMJFZ010000982.1, on the reverse strand, counting down.
TTTACATAAATATAAAATACATTTGCTATTGTTTCTCTCATATAGTTTCCCTGTATTTGTACCACCTATTATATAGTCTGTATTTTTTTTTCCCTGATAGGCTATTATAGAAGATACTTTAAATGATGTCGTTATTGTGGCTAAAGTAGGTAGCCTTAGTGGGCTTGCTAACTAGTAATTTTAATTTGTCTCTGGGATGCTTTACTGTTAATTGAAAGGATTTTCCCCCTGGTATTGCAGCCAGTGACTCGTCTTGTGCAGTTAATTAGCACGATTATGCCACAGCTCCTTTTGCTCCTGCACAAAGGTTTGCTCTTGTTTTTATCAAAAGGATCATTCTAACTGAGAATGCTGGGACCTGACAGGCTTTGAATAGTAAGACTACTTACTTATTTTTAAATAGCCACCTCCCAACTCTTCTTGGCTTAGGAAAGTACATTTGAACTTTGAAGATATACTCCAAAGTGGGAAATACAGTTTCTTCGGATGCTCTTTTTCGCAGATCCCGTGCATGTGAATAGATGGTTTTAGGTCGACAGAACAATGGTTAGGGAGCATTTTATTGTGTGGATGAGTGTACAATGTTAAGATGGTAAGCAGAGTATACGTGCTGTTCGTGCTCAGTGTTCCCCGTGTGTCTATAGGGAATGTCAGGGAAAAAGTGGAAGAAAGATGTTTTATGTTCGGGGGCTGCTGAAGGCACCCAGGAGAGCTGGTATGTAACCTGGATTAGGTCACGTGACCCCTTCCTATAGTTGAAGTGTAGTCTGATAGATCAAGTCTCCTTTCTTGTAGCCTACTGGTGAAGTTAGTCATCTGTCATTTTGTCATTTTCTTTAGTTAGTGTCTCGTGTACGCAGTGGCACTATGGAAGTACTGTGGCTTTATTGTAGCTTAAAGGAGAAAAGCTACAAGAAAATTGGTTTTTCTAAGTTCATGCCCACTTGGGGAAGCATGGTCGCCTGGTACATTCCCTGTCCGCGCTGTGCAGATTCACACTCATGCATGCTGAGCGTACTGGGAATCAGTCTGTACATGCACCTTGGAACCCGACCTTATGACTTATGCTTACCGCATGCAGATCCTAGTTTGCTGTTCATTTTGCATTAAGGAAATGAGGTAATATGTCATTGAATTCATGCGTGTCATAATTCACTCAATTAACTATGCTCCTCCTTGAAGGAAGATTTAGGTGATTGAGGATATTTTGAAATCGTTAAAAGCCTTCTTATATGTGAATTCTTCCATGTTTGAGTTCTTTGGATGATTGATTACATGTCAGGAAACTTTCTGAAACAAAACAATTTATTTTTAGTTTTTGGGTGTCACTTTCTTAAAAGGAAAATAACAATGCATTATCATTATGCTTTTCCTGGCACGATTTTTTTTTTTAAATTTGACACTACCTGGAATGTTATTTTTCACCTGGATTCAAAAAAATTTATTCTATTGTAGAGTTTTAGTTATGTGAGCAGATTTATTTTTTATGGCATTTTAGTGGATACATGGTATTAAATTTTATGAATTACTACGATTTACTGAGCCGATTTCTGTAGAGAAAGTAAATGTACTTCTGAAGTCTCTTGAGGACTACATGAGAGTGTGACAGAGTCTTTATCTGGTATCACATCCTGTCACTTGCGCAGCCTTTTTGCCCCGAGGTTGTTCACAGAGATGGCCAGAGACCTCAGGACTGTCCTTTGTCTTCAGTGGGAAGGTAAACACAGGACTGGAGTTCACACTCAAGAGGAAGGTTAAGTTCAGATGTTTCCCCTGAAGTGTGACAGACTCATATGTTCATCTTTTTTTTTCTATTCCTAGAAGCTAAAACTTATAATCTTACACAAAGATTTGAATACTTATAATTGTGATTCCCATACTGGATGGTAATAACAGCGAGCAGAAACATTTTTTGGATGATTCTCATACACGGGGATTATGGGCACTGCTTTACGTATACCTCACAACATCATTCCTTAGGAGGGAAAGCTTTCGATGTGAGTGGTACAATAAACATTTAAAGAACATACCCCTACTTTTATAAATGAAGGAAAAGCTGTAGACCTCTCTTCTAGGTATGGAAACCCATCCAGGAAGAGGTTTATTATTTGTTGATATCACAGAGTTGACAAGATAAACAATCCAAAGCCCCACACAGGGAAAATAGGAACTCTTTTATTCTTACCCACTGACTGACATTTAAGCATGTTAGATAATGGTGAACAGAGTGAGTGCTCGACCTTTAGTAGTAAATCTCATGGGGAACGCATAAAACACTGATGCCATTAACATGCCCAGATGAATCACAAGGAGAGATTCACAAAGAGAACCAGGAGGAAAAGAATTGGGTTGTGAGTCTAGCTTCTCTTCTGTCCCCTTACCCAAAGACAGGGATAGAGTGCAGCGTTAACATGCAGTTCGGATGCTTCTTTCATTACGGATTCATGCCGTCTCGTGTCTTCAAAACCTTTCTCATCACAGTGCTTCCTGACTAGTGGCCATATTAGACATCTTCAAGGAGTTTAGATAGCATGTAAGAGTCATTGGTTGGTTAGATTCAGCTATTTATAAAAGCAAATCAAGTAATTTTTTTAAGTGTGGAGACTTGGGTGCCATTGAGTCAGTGGCATTATGTTCAGTGGTGACGAATGGTGTGTTGCATAAGATGTCAAAAAGAAATAAGTGATTTGATAAAAATACCTAGATGCAATCAGCCTGACTTATTTTAATTCAACTCCTAATGACTAGAATCCTGTCACCTCTTGATTTTCAATTACACGGAGTGCCGTGCTGTGCCTTGATTATTATCTGCGGAGACTCACCTCCTAGTTTGGTGGCATTTAGGATACCCGCGATGCAGGTGATGGGTCTCATCAGGATACTAAATGCAGTGTGCCTTCTGGTTTCTCCACAGCAATTCTGCAGAGCATCCTGGGGCCTCCAAGCCTCCGTTAAGCTCCTCCAGTATGACATCACGCATCTTGCTACGCCAGCAACTCATGCGTGAGCAGATGCAGGAGCAGGAGCGCAGGGAGCAGCAGCAGAAGCTGCAGGCAGCTCAGTTCATGCAACAGAGAGTGCCCGTGAGTCAGACACCAGCCATAAACGTCAGCGTGCCCACCACCCTTCCCTCTGCCACCCAGGTGCCGATGGAAGTCCTCAAGGTATGTGCACATTGTCCTTGTGTTTGGACCAATCCTGTCCCTTCTCCACATCTTCGGTGTCTTACTCACTGGACTGTGCCTTTGGTTGTATTGGTGTAAGAATCTTATTTATAAAAGTCACTTCCAGTGGTTCCTGTGAGGATTTGTATTTTAAAAGAAGGATTGGAGCTAACTGTAGTAGATGTAATGGCAACTTATGAATGGTGCAAATGGTCAAATATTTTCATGATCAATCCCTAATAGGATCTGGTGTTTGTTATAACCGAGAGCATTCCTCTATCTTTCTTTTGGAAATGATTTCAAGCATAAGAGTTACCTGAAAGAATCCTCTTCTAGAAACCTGTGTGTTTATTTTCATAAATGCATTCCAGAGCCACACTTTAACTTTGCTCTTGAGTTAGCAAATCCTGCTGGCCCTAGAAGCTAATTGTTTTTAGAGAGGCTGTTCAGAAAGAAAACTGTGGCCAAGCGTTCTGTCTGTGCCTTAATACCCAGACTTCATAATCCTTTTACTGAAGTGAGCTGTCTGCTTTGGGTCTCTTTGATTTCTTGCTAGAGTGGAAACTGCAGGAGCTTGTTAACATCCTTCTATCAGAGACACATAGCTTCCTAATTACTAGAGGAAGTTGTAGCAGCTCTAAGCGTAGACCTCTGTCTCCCACACTGTCTTTCACGCCACATGGGGAGTAGCCTTGTTTCATAAACATTCAAGTTCTTAAATATTACTGTTTCAAGAAAAACTAGAATAGAAGTAGGAAAGCGTCACTGCTTTTTATTTATTTATTTATTTATTTATTTGCCCACTCCCCTAATTGATTCTTTCTGAAGAGCCAAATGTTTGTGTTCATTAAGCAATGTGAACTCCAAACACTTCAGATTCATTGTTGGTCTTCCCTTTTACCTTTGTGCTTAGATTAAAAAAAAAAAAAAAATTCATTCATTTCCTTTTACTTAAAGTTTATTATTAAAGTAAACAAGAGTGATATGCTACACTCAGCATCTGTCTAGGATCTTTTCCATGAGGAAAGAAATTCTTTAAAAAACAACTTTAAAGCCGCACATATTTCTATACAAAGATTTTAAATTTAATGACACAGTTGTGGAACTCTTTGGTACAGAAACCAGTTGAAATTTTTCTAAATCAAAAATTGCCCAACTGGTGTAGCATAAAAATTTTACTTTAATATGACTGAAATTCTAAATATTGCCACAATTATGAGCCTTTTTTCGTCTAACACCCCTTGTCAAATAAAGGCATCATTTTTGCTGTAGAATAAACAGAAGATGGAATCTTTCTGCTCTGCTTGAGTGGAACTGATGGTCCCTATTTAAGTTGCAGCAGACAGAACATTTAATTGTCGTTTCCTGTTTCAGAGAGTCGTGATCACTTTGCTTATACGTTATTTAAACAGTGTTACTTTTATAACAACAAGATGGGAGTGTATCTGTCTTATTCACCGTAATCTTAACTTTTTTAACTGAAAGGCAAATTTTAGAGGCAGTGACATGGATTTGAGCATAGTGGTTTATATCCAATTCTGAGGTAATACCTCATATTGTATTAAAGTATATTAAATTGAAGTATTTTCTTATCAGAGTAGTTCTATAGGGTGGTGGAGAAATTATCACAAAAATGAATGTGAAGAAACATCATTTTAATATTATCCTAAATTTTATGTAATCTCTAAATATTTAGAATACTGTTTTCTAGCCTTATTACAATTAACATCTACATTAAATAATTTGAATAATGTATGTATTTTCCCTTATACTCTGCTTATCTTGGTGATATTGGATTGATCTGCAGTCTCCCCACAACTAAAGAATACCAGAAAAGTGCTCTAAATTAAAGTAAAATGAATTGTTAAAACTAGAAGCCATGACCCAGCCAAAAGAGCCATTGATCATATTTATCTATTGTGCTCAATTTAACTTGAGAGTATCTATCTTTGGGCTAAATAAAAGAGTCAAGTGTGTCCCTTAAATGAGAAGGACTTGTTGGTCTGACAGTCTGTAGGGAGCTGATAGCTGCCTAGGCAAGTTTTGGTGCTTTTAGTCAAAGACTAAATAAAAATAGAATTTCATTCATTGGAGGGAATATTGTAAGAAATTCAAACATAAATATTAAGGCAAGCTTCCTATTGGTGATTCCTTGAGAAATGGGAGACTTCATACTCTGTGAAAATAGTTTCATAATCTCAGTGTATGGAAATACTATGAAATGCTTCATAGAAACATACATGACAGCATTATTTCCTTTCCTCTTTTGTGACTTTTAAATCATATAAGAGTTTCATGAAGTAAAATGGTTATAGAGAAACAGCTGATTTTTTTAATCTTGGACAATTTTCATGAATATTTATATTCAAAACATTAGTAATTCAAACATAGGCTAAATGAATGTATTCTGATGTGATGTATTACATTAAATACAATTTTCTGATAATATAACTTTAGTAAATTATTGATTTTGTTTTAGGAATTTTTAGTGGCAGAGTCAGTGCATCCCCACTTCTCAGGGAAGGAAGACAGGTGGAGAATGTGCATTAAGTCTCTTCATTTCCCAGTGTGTTTGTAAGAACATAATAGAAGAAAGGCCAATGTTTAATTTTCAAACACACACACACACACACACGCACAGAGTCCTGTTCCCAGTAACCCACTATCAATGGGTTGAACGACTCATTTTGACAAGTGAAATCAGTGTTTTCAGGTTAATCCTTTTCTCTGGCAGCGTTTTACTTAAACTACAGAACTCTGTGAAGCATGTTTAAAAATTGTTGACATCTGAAAACTTAGGACTCATTGGAATTTGTATTAGAATGGAAATTCCCATCATTTCTTCCTCATGACCATTGCTCATGAGATGTAGCTTCTGTTTTCTATATTGATTTCATCAATTTGTGCATTTATTCCTTACATTGATTTTCACATTGGATGGTATAGAGTGTTGGATAGTATTGTAGCTATTTGCACATTAGTGACGTGTTGGCTTGGTTTCTTAAGAACGAGCTTAACAATTTGGATGGTAACTCAAGGATGCTTCTTTACCATAAATAGTGACATTAGGGATGCCTAATAGATTTTTTTCACAGTTGTGAACACACCCTGTATTTCAAATCATGAATTCAAAAATTTTCTAAGAACTGTTTATGGAGCGCTTCCTTCTATAGGTAGGGTTCGTCATCAGGTGAGCCATGCAGAACTGAGGCCTGAACTTGATGTAAACAAAAGCAGAGTCACCAGGGACAGATCTTTAGCGGGGCTCACTAAACAGAAGTTTGGCAGTCCTGACTGAGGGCTTGGTGCGCACACACTCACTGAGTCTCTCCTGTCACTGCCTCGACTGTCTATCTGTAATTGATTATTGGAGCATCCGTTACTATGATCTGAGACTGCCAACTTCTGCAGTTTAATTCCCCATTACCTTCCTCCATTACCTTCCCCCACAGACCCTGACAGTGTGGAGCATAATAGTGGTTTATAGTTTGTATTAGTTTCTCTGTTAGGAACTTGTAGCTCCTTGAACCCACTCCCTCCCACTTTACTGTTAACTTAAGACTAAAGGCTAGCTGTTCTTTTGGTTGTACATTAAACTTTCCCTTGTCTGTTTTGGAGAAAGTGTTGATAGATGTAAACTAATTCTTTTGATGTTTTATTACTTAGGAATATTTTATTTAGTGTGAAGGGATACATTCTTAAGTATTTCTGTTCTGCCAGATCATTTCAGGAATTGGGCAAACTGCTTACCTGTTAGAAATAATATTTGCTGTTCCTCAAACACAGACATGCTTTCTGCAGGACCCTGCATGTTGTAAGCTATGCTAACCTGGCATCTATGGGGGAAGGGGACAGTTGTCTCATCGACACTCTCCCCATTTAAGCAGAAGCTCTGGTGAGTGCTGGTGATAGACCCTAGTGATAGACACTGCATGTTAGACTCTGGTGCCTATTAGCTGCAAGCCAAACTCAACGTTTAACTTTAGTTCCTGATTTATTTAGCTGGTATTGATAAAACTAGATCTCATCACAGTGGATGTTCAAGGCAGGAAAGACATGGCCTCTCTCAGGTCAATTTTCCTCGGTCTCCTGAGTCAGGATCTGTAGCTGTCTCCAGATGATATGAGCTGCCATGTTATCCTCTGATTCCATGTTCATACGTTTAAGCTGCCAGTCAGTGTGACATACATGCTCTGTAAGCCTTGATTTCAGAGAGTTTTGTAAATATTGGTGTCCTTGTGATTTTGCATAAGACTTTATGTCTTCAAGACCGTGCCATTATTTAGAGGGAAAAAGAGACTCAGTTTCCTTCTACAAACAGCTCTTCCTCCATGGCAGAAACTTCACTTCCCTGGAGAAGTCTTAGACTTATTTTTAAACCCCACTCAGTGATTCTTGGAAATTGTAGGCTGTGCTCATTAGCTTCCAACAGATTTCCACAGTGGGAAGTAAAATCCACCAGGAAGCCATTGCGTCTAAGTTGCCTTGCTGTAGGAAGAGGCCTTTCTGCCATTTCCCCTTTTCCAGCTCCACTGTAGCCTTCCACAGGAGCACAGCTTAAAGACACACAATAGGCAGTGTTGGGTACGTGGACATGACCCTGCGACTTCAGAATCCCCCACTTTTCTTGTGACTGTGTGGGGCTCTCACTGTGTCTCCAAAGCCAGTTGATGGTTCTGTTGTAGACAAGGGCCAGTTTGCTTGGCACTAGCTGGGAGCCATTCATGTTTCATTCTGCTTGGAAACCCCTGGGAATAAGGAGTCACTAATGTCTGGGCTGGCCCAAGAAGGTATTCCACTGAGTTGTCCTAAGTGGCACAATCCAACCCAGCACAGGCCAAGAAGGGCGGGATGTTCAGAGAGCACTTCGGTCCGCATTCACTTAGTCTGTCTCCACTGCTCTTGTGATGGGTACCTAGTGATGTGGTGCTTGCTGGCCAAGGCCCTCTCTGCTTACATGTGTAGACAACTACCAACAACAAAACGTCCAGCCTTACAAATTAACTTCATTTTTTCTGAAAATATTGAAATATCAGCTCCAATTTCACTTTTACTTTGTAATGTCAGAAAAACAAAAAAATGGGAAGGGATTCTCTTTTATGACCTCAAGGCCATTTTTAATGTGGCCCGAGGTTTTATGTGGCCAAGGGCTTTGATAGAATCGTGGGTTTCTCCTTGGCTTCTTCCGACTGGGGCTGGCTGGGGGCAGCTCTCCTGGGAGGATCTGTGAACCGCACAGCAGCCTGTCTCAGAGTAGAATGGTCTTCAGTTGGTTAGCCACGTGGCATCGCTGGCGGCGCCTTGTGGACTTATGTGAGAGGAGGTGGCAGCTTGCTGCTTCTCATGTTGTCTGTCAATGGAAGGCATGGTCTGCTTCCATCTATCATAATTCCCTACTAGTCAGGGTAAGGGCAGTATTGTAAGAAAATTATTAAGGGATGGGATTCAGGGTGAGGGCCTGCACTGGGAGGGGGGTTAGTTTAATGAACTCTGCACTGTGATTTCTCTTCAATGTGACAAGGTCTATAGATCATACATCCTCAACAAAGGTAACATCTTACCTCCAAGGAAAACAAAATTGGTTCTTGGGGAACACAAATGTTCAGGGATGGGAGATGGCTCAGTGGGTAAGAGTACTTGCCTTATAAGCATGTAGACCTGAGTTTAAATCCCCAAGATACATATGCAAAGCTGGAGTGGCTTCGTATAACAGTAACTCCCTGTGATGGGAGGGCAGAGACAGCAGGATCCCTGGACTGTTAGCCTCCCTTGAGGTTCAGTGAAAGATTCTGCACACACATATGCATCACATTCCTACATCACATACACATACACATTCCTACATCACATACACGTGCACACACATTCCTACATCATTCACACACACACACACACACACACACACACACACACACACACACACACTATAGATAGAACAGTTGTTTATATCTCCAGAGCTACAGTGCACAGCTAGGAAAGCAGTGTTAGTGTGTCTGTTTGATTTTGTAGGTAGTGGGGTAGAAGAAGAAGCAGTCAGCAGAAGGCCTGAAAGGTCTCAGAGGTGCACTAATAAGGAAAGATTTTACAATGTTGCTATGAAGTCCTCAGAATCTCCCCTTTGTCCCCCCTAAGCTTTGAGAACATTTGTCAGGATTCCCATAGACGTAGCTTCTACATTCTGGTTGGGCCCTTGTTTTCCTGGATTCATTCTGGTTGGGCCCTTGTTTTCCTGGATTCATTCTGGTTGGGCCCTTGTTTTCCTGGATTCATTCTGGTTGGGCCCTTGTTTTCCTGGATTCATTCTGGTTGGGCCCTTGTTTTCCTGGATTCATTCTGGTTGGGCCCTTATTTTCCCGGATGCATCAGTGCAATCACATAGGTGTCTAGTATGGGGCCATGATACTAACTAATTTACTCGCATCCCTGTTCTGCGAGGCTGCTGTTAGCATCCTCATTTCACAGACGCATGGACTGGCATGGAGGAGTTAGAAAAGTCTGGTAAAGTCATAAAAATTCAAGGTGTTATCAGGAGATGTGCCCAGTCAGTTGGCTCCCTGGCCCACTTGGAGTAGCTTGTATCTTTCCTGGAGTGAGTAACCTGAGAAGCTTCAAGAGAAGAAGAGAGCCATGTTCAGCTCCTCAAATGATGTGGCAACATATGAGCCAATGGCACATGTTTGTCACAGAGCTTCTGGCTGTGGCTTAGAACATTAGTAGAAATTGCTCTGATGTGTAGAGGGAAGGCAAGACAGCTTCATTGGCTTCTGGACTGTGGGCACATCTGGCAATAGGTTGAAAACTTGACATACTTCAGATCATTATTCTCTTAACAGCCGGAGGGAAACAGACATATGGAGACATTTCTGGCCTCCGGTCATATTGTTAAGCTCTCATCCTGTGCTCTTTACTCCATCCCCACTCCCAGTCCGAGTGTGTCTCAATGACCACCAGCAACAGTACTTTACAGTAAAGTGGGAAGCAAGGGAGAAATGACAGTGGGATCTCTTGGACTTCACAGAAAGCTACACTGACTTCATTTGGGGTCTTCTCTGTTGGATAATTACATTTTCTTCCCTATTCTGTAAGATGCGTGAGGTGTAGGAACTGACGGTCTTTCCTACATAAGAATCCTGTCTAGCCACACTAACCACGGTTATAATTTTTGGCTTAGTGATAGTTATCATTATCATTATAGTTATCGTTATGAAAAAGCGTGTAACGGAGATGTCCGACAACAGCATCTGAAAATCAAAAGCTAGGATCATTTATGTTCTAAATATCTCAGTGGCTCAGCCTGCCCCAGTTCATGTGCTTTTTTATCTGTCTCTATATTTAACCATACCTCTGTGTAGTTCTAAATGGTCTTTATTCACTCCCTAAAAAGAATTTCCCCCTGAAGTTCTGGTTCCATGTTTTGCTGTTTCTCTTCCCTCATCTCTTCCCTTCAGTATCAGATTTTTTTTTTCCATTATTGTAGCACTTAGAACCAGAGCTTCAGATCTGCTTGCTTAACTGTTTGCTTTTAAGTAAATGTCAGCTGTGATAATGATTATATTATTTCATGAGAAGGTCAGAATCGCCTTCACAAATGGCACCTGTTTCATCTCAATAGTTAAAGGAAGAATAGGCTTGAAGAACTACTGATGGATGTAAGTGTGCTTTAGAACAAGAGACAATACGGACATGTGTAAGTAAAATCTAAATTTAACTTCCCCTTACTAAAATAAATGGCTGGGGTTTGTGTTAAAATATGTAAATTAGTACAGTGGTTTTGCTCAAGGTTGTAGCTACAGTCAGTACCACAATATTGGCTCTTGCCCTGAATGAGTTCCTTTTTATTGCCTTTTTGAGTATCGGCCTAAACTCGAAAACTGTAGCATCCCACATAGCATCTCCCAACCTTTCAGATCTTGTTTATAATGCCATAACCATGTGAGAAGAAGTTTCAATGAAATTTGGTGATAGAAGGCATATAAAACAGGATGCAGTTAACATAGTATGTTCTAGAGAGAATTGCTTTAGTCAATTTTTAAAAATTGATAACACTGGAAGATGGTCCAGATGGCTCAAAGGCAAATTGTTCCTTCTGGAAATCTTGGGCATGGTGCTATGATTGGATATAGTACTAGTCAAAGGCTCTGTTACTATTTTCCTTTAAACTAGATTTGGGACTCTAGGGTCCTGGGATGCTAGCTCACTTAGTGATGTGCTTGCCTTGCAAGCCTTAGAACCCGAGCTTGACCCCCCACATGCAGGCCTGTAGGCCCAGCACATCAGAGGATCCTTAGAGCTCGTGGGCCAGCCAGCCCAGCTGAATTGATGAGCCCCAGGTTCAGAAGAGACTTTGTTTCAAAATATCACATGTAGATTGACAGGGGAAGGCACCTGATGTCAGCCTCCTTATCCATGCACATGTGCATGTGTATCCACACACATGTACGTGCATACATGGGACACAAAACCTAGGAGACTGGATGCATGCAGTCTTTATGTAACTGAAGTGGATGCCTCTAATACATCTTACCTAAGTTTAGTGAATACCTGTTCACCTACCATTTTCTGAGGAGCACACTGCTTTTGATGGATGGGTTTACCATACTCATGCACATCAAACAGGTCTTGCACTTTTCCTAGAAGCAAGACAGAAAAGTTCAGGGATCCTGGCAATTAAAAACGAGCAAAAAGAATTTAATCACCCAGTTGTGAATAATTTTAAAGAGTTGTAAAGAGGCCTAAAATAAAAGGCACAATTCAAATTGCTCCCTCCCTTACCAATGGCATACATAACTTTGTTGTAATCTCCCCTGTTGGCCCTGATTTTTATATAATTAAAATTTAGAGGCTGGAAATTTTGTTGAGACTTAATTAGAAGTGACAAACCAGAGACATTCTTACTGGTTAGGAAAGGCTTAACAAATTCTTATTGGCTAACTTACAAATATGTAACATTTTTCACACTGCCTAAAGGTTGACAAGATCAGCTCTGTTTTTCTAGTGAACTAGTAAAAATTAGATTAATAAGTACCGGGCAGTGAACCTTTTCTTTTGTCTTTTTTTCCCCCCAAATAAATCTTACCTTTGAGTACTTCTGGCTGTGGAGATTGGTGCCTTAATTAGCCACATGTTCCTTTTACCTCCTGGGAAATAAGTACGAGCTAAAATTGGGGATCAAGACACAGACGTACATTGACTTAGCACACGCCGCTAAGTAATTCATCAAGGAATGTTGGTAATTAGCCCTGCCTCTTTCAACTCTTGGCTTATTTTATAAAACCGGTTGATTTAAAATAATGCCTGCTGATGTATTGCCCACACGTTTCAAGACGGGGACTTGGCTCCTCAACAAAAGCGAGATTGTGCAGTGATGGAAAGGTGCCCTCTTGGTTTTGTGTTTTCACAGATTCTGAAGGTCCATCTATGTCCCCTATTAACTTGGTTGCACTTTCTTTTTAGCCCATTCAGCATTTCATAGGGCTTTTTTTTTTTTTTTTTTTTTTTTTTTTTGCCTTGGTGGAAAGAATGGGGGGGAATGCAAACTTAAAAATAAAATAAAATGTAAGCTCCCAGGGGTTTGGATATAAGGAGCTTGTCAAAGCGTGTCAGCTCAGTGTGGTTTGATGGAATTTAATTCGAACCCTTCATCTGGTGCAAGCTGTAGTAATGATCTTCTTGTATTGTTAAATGCTTGCTGATATTTGTGGCAGACAGGTTAATCTCAAAAGATTGCATTTCTGGGGTGCACAGACCTTATGACTACTGCTGCATAGTGTGTGTAGTTAACTGTTTTCAAAGTAATAACACGGATGTCAATTTCCCATGCTAAGTGATGTATTTACCATTATGCTTTGGGATGTGGCCTCGGTCAGAGCTGCTCTTTAAAATCTTGAATTAGCCTGAGCCCCATAATGTACCCAGTGCCCTTGGGCATATTTTTTTGTTTTGTTTTTGTTTTTTCTCCTTGGACCTTGGTATCTTCATCTGTAAATAGGGTCAGTAAAGTCTGATCTGGAGAGTCTTGAGACTTAAATGAAAGGATCCACCCAGGCAGTACCACTCACCAAGTGGATTGTTAGCCAAGCTTTGACTTAAAATCTTGAGTACTTGCATGAAAGAACAAAAAAAAAAATAGACAGAATTAATTTTAATGTATTTTGCTTTGTGTAGTATAATTAGAATGTGATTATTTCAATCTGTTATGAAAATTAGTCACAAAACTTTAAACTTCTTTTTTTTTTTCTTTAAGTCTTTGTATTGAGCCTCATACTGTCCTCAAATTTGGGTATATATTTCAAGTCTCCCACATATTATAGTTTGGATATGAAATTTCATCAGAACAACTTGACCTGCCATTTCCTGTTAATAACAGCTCTGTAGGAGAGAGCAGTGAAAAGACACCCTTACTAAGAGAGCTTTCCATTCAGACGCAAGTGGTGCTTCATAAAATTTACAGTCAAAAGAGTAAATTCTTTTGCCAAAGGTGTCTTAACCCTGTTTAAAAGATTTCCAGTAACTGGGCTGGGGAGATGGTTTGGTGGGCAGAGTATTTGTCATACAAAGGTGAAGAAGGAATCTGAGTGAATTCCAACTCCCACAGCATTTGAGAAGGCAGACAAAGCAGCATGCATCTGTAATCCTAGTGCTTCTCTGGGGAGACAAGAGAATCCCAGGAAACACATGGGCCAGAGAGTCTGGTGTTCATGGCAGTCAACAACAGGGACCTTGTTTGAAAAATGTTGAAAGGTGAGAAGCAAGAGTTGAGGTTTTTCTGTGAGTCAACACATGTGCTGTGACATGCGTACATATATCTAAAGTCACACATCTGAACAGACACACACACAGAGGATTTAAAAAAAGAGGAGGAGATTTCCAGTAACTGAATTGAATATTTGTTTCAATTTAGCTCCTTCTGAATTAGCCTCGGTCCTAGGGCTCCGTAGTTCTATCTGGCTTGTGAGCTTTGGAATGGACAACACAATCTGAAGCATTTAGCACAGTGTTAAATACAAGGAGAGTCACCAAAGAGGAACTCTGCTTTGTTGTCTATAATAAATTTAAAATGATCAAGGGAAGGGAGATGGGAGTAATGATTGCAAGCATGAGAACCAAAGTTCAGTTCCCAGTACCATATGAACAGCTGGTTAAGGAATATGGACTTGTAATCCTGGTGTTTCAGAGGTACCGACAGGCTGTATAGACAGTAAACTCTCAGGTTTACTGGCCAGCCAGCCTAGCCTAATTGGTGAAGTCCAGGCTAGCATGATACCCTGCCTCAAAAAATAAGATGGATGGCTCCCAAGGAGCAAAACCCAAGGTTGACCTCTGGCTCCTGTGCATACACACATGTGCATATGTACCTGCATACATACATGTACCTGCACACATGAACGTGTATACATACCAGAACACACCTGCGTATCCACACATATGTTCACAATTTACAGTGATTTACATTTATTCATCACTGAACACAATAATTATTATCATCACTCCTAAGTTGCAATCTTCATGTGCCACTGTTACTCCTGACCCCTACAGACACGATTTAGTTCTTAGTTTCTGTCTCATAATTTCGACCCAGGTTCACTGTCACATATCCTGCCTGGCTGCCATTTCCTGTTAACAACAGCTTCTGTAGGAGAGAGCAGTGAGAAGACACCCTCACTAAGAGAGCCTTCCATTCAGACGCGAGTGTGGAGGCAGCTCTCGACTTGCTAGTCACACGTCTTACTCATGTTCTCAGTCCAGGCTCCTTTCAACCTACACATGTCACACTCGCCTTATGAAGCCTGCTGAAGATGTCTGTAACTCGGGGAACGCAGAGACACTTCATCAGCGTTCTTGGTGTCCAGGAGACGCTGAGGAATAAGATGAGTTATCCCTGATTTGTTGTAGAATGTACATTGAATTGTAGCTTGCTTCACATGAAAGGCATTGGAAGTCTTTTGCTTTGCTTGGAGTTTTATGTATGGTGTTTACTTTCTTTTCTCACTTTATTTTTAGAGCATTTTAAGGAAATTTCTACACAGCCTGTAATTCAATGAAATGGTTCTTTTCTTATTCACCAGGCTTCCAAGTTTTTTGTTCTTATGGTAATTCCCAACCATTTTTTAAGCCAGAAATAACTCACCTAAAGTGATAATTTATTTTGTTAAGTACCTTCTTATTCCTAGTGCAAAGAATGAGTCCATTATATCGGGATTAGTGCAGTGTGGAAGGCTTGTGTTCTTTCTTCCTGTAATTCTAAGAACCTCCAAAGTCCCAGTGCCCTTACGAGCATGGAAGCCAAGACAGCGAAAATGTTCCTGATGCTACTACGGCTTCAGAGAAGAAAAATCATTGTGTTGTTGGATTTCACGGTTTCCTTAGTTGGAAACTGTGTGTGTGTCTGTGTATTTAATTATTATTATTACATAAATTATCTATTATAGCTTTTTTATTATTTAAAATAATATCTAGCCAAACTTCAGGCAATTGTTAGTTTTATTTTGGCTTCCTTGTAGCATTTTAGTTTTGCTTTAAAAGCTCAGACCTAAATTTTCTTTTCAGTTTATTAATTGGCATAAGCTTGATAGAATTTTTAAGGCTCTTCTGAACATGGGCTGTTGTGGTCATTTTCTGTTGACACTTGGGATTTATCTTCATGAAGATATATAAGACAGACTTACTACTCTGAAAGGACACTGAATATTCATGAAAACTCCCTGTTTGGTTTGACCCTGAAGCTGAGGTGCAATAGGGCTTAAATGCCAGTCCTGTTCTTTAGGATGTTGTCCCCATCTCAGTGGCTCCTGAAGGGTGAGTGTTCAGGGACCCAAAGGCCTTGCATCACCTGGGGCCTCATTTAAGAGTGAATTTCTTCCATCTACCCTACACCTTCTGGGCCACACCAAAGTAGGTTCTTGTTTAAACCTCAAAAGACAAAAGAAACCTCAAAATCTTTCAACAATGCAAAATAATAAGGAAGTAGAGTCAACCAGGTCTCTCTCCTGGAGGGCTTTGTGGTCTTTTTAGATGTAAGGCTCCACCATCAGGGCTGCACTGGGTGAAACTGAGACGAGAGGGAGAACGATGGGGACAAACGGTGCTGCTGGAACTGACTAGGAGAGGCCACAAAGTTTTCGGTAGTCAGTTAGGGTATTTTGGATAAATCCATTATATGCAAAGTTGATAAAAAAATAGTTAAAAAAACATAGATTTAACTTTTTAAATCTAGAGTAGATGACATGAGACTAATAAGAAATTCTACAATTCTCACCTTAAGCTTACAGAAACCACCAGGCCTCTGAGAGAGCTGCAAAAGGCATGTACATCCCTTTGTTCAAAATATTTGTGAATTCTGTGTAGAGCTTACATACATACTTCTCTTAAATGCAGACTCTACTGTGTTTAAAATTATACAAATAAACATGAAAAGCGCATGTTTCAGTTTTTCTTTGTTTTTTTTTTGCTTTTCCCCCCCATCAAGGAAAATCAAAAACACAACTCCTAATCAAATAGGAGCTTGAAACATTTGAAATAGCTGTGTTTTAAAATAGGTAAAAAGTGTGTGTGTGTGCGTACATGCATTCTTGTTAGTATGACTGTACATATGTGTGTGTGCATTCTTGTCAGTATGAGTGTGCATATATATGCATGTGGTTTGTATACATACATTCTTGTTGGTATGACTATATGTACGTGTGTGTGTGTGTGTGTGTGCATTCTTGTCAGTATGAGCATACATACATGCGCAGTATGTGCATACGTGTGTGTGTGTGTGTGTGTGTGTGTGTGTGTATGTGTGTGGGTGTATGTAAAACAAGCATACCCTGGGGTGTTGTTCCTTAGGAACACCATCCATCTTTTTTATTTTATTAAGACATTATTTCTTACTGGCCTGGAGTTCACTGAGTAAGTAGGCCAGCTTTCTCTTATTCCCCCGCCTCCCTGGCACTGAGATCACAACTGCACTCCACTATGTGGGTATTTTATGTGGGTACCAGGAGTCAAAGTTAGGTCCTCATGCTTGTATAGGGAGCACTTTACAAACTGAACTCTCATCACAGCCAGACTCTGGAGTCCTTAATGAAGCATCAGAAGATGTGCAGCTTTCAAGTGAACCATGCCACATGTTCTGCTTCCACTAGGAGACACTGCTTGCCTTCTTACCATCTGTCTTCCTTCCTTACACACACCTTATTAAGAATAGGAAGTCAGGGGAGTTGGGGCCATGGCTGGTTAAGAACACCAGAAAGCTCCACAATTCTCCTGTCTATGTCTTTATATTACAGTTTACAGGCATTCTGTCTATGCCTAAGCCTTTGATATAGGTGTTGGGGATCTGAACTCAGTTCCTCATACTTAAGCAGTAAGTATTCACACTCACTGAGCGATCTTCTGGGCCCAGCAAAGATTTTTCATCTAGTTACTGTTGAATTTCATTTCAGTGTCAAGGACATTTTAATTCTTAAAAAGCGCCCAGCTCTTCAGATTTCCAGAGCAGTAACATTTGTGGAAGGTGAATTTTGAGATCAATTTAGGGTTGGGGTTAGGATCAATAAAAACAACTGAGCTCAGATGTTTGGGGTTCCACTGTCCACAATGGCACTTGCCATGATGGTGGTTCCCTGTGCTGAGGTCTGGCAGGGTTTGCATATATGAATATGCCTCCCGTCTCTTCCTTGGTGAACCCTGCAGCAGTCTACTGCAACAGAGGAACATGGTAAAAATTGGGATTAAATTTTCAAGGAAAAAAATCAATGGAGGTGTTGAGCTATCAAAATGCTCCTGGCTCAAAAATTGAACTTTTGTTATAAGTTCAGAATCCATCATGTTGATTCTGAAACATGTTAAATATGAATGACCATGCCCGATTCTGTTAATATTTTACTTTTTAAAGCATTATTTTTTCTGCAAGTAGAGATTCAAAATACCTTTAATTACAGCCTCTGGGTAAGCCCCAGGGCCTACATTATAAGACCAGCCAGATAGTGAAGACAAACAGTCTGTGTCCGAGAGTTTTCAAAGCTCCTTGGTTTAGAATTTCCACAGTATATTTCTCATGCAGTGATGCAGTGATACACAGCTAAATTGCTTCCTCCCATCTAGACTGTATGTTTTGATCCATGTGTTTTGGAGTCCCCTGGTTTCTTCCTTACTTAGATCTATTTCTGTCTTTTTGTTTAAGTCTAAGGTCCTGCTGCCCCACCCTGACCTCCATCTCTTTTTAATTTTATACAGTTTTAACATTTGTGTTTGTAGTTAGCCATTTTAGAAGCATGTCAACCTGAGTGCTCTGTTGTCAGCAGTGGTGACTTGATGGCCTTTCTGTTTGTTTTTTAACCGTTTACCCTACTTTCACCATATAGTCTACTTGAGATATGACCAGAGGTCATTGCCTTCCATGGCTCTTGGGAAGTTCATGACTTTACAATTGCTCCTGAGGCTGTGAAATCAAACATACATACGTGGCACACCCGGCCTCCGCACAGACCTCATGTGTGACCTTGGGGGAAGGTCTGGGGCTTGTTCTCCTGTGTCTGGTCTGAGTGACTAAGACTGCCCTCCCACATCTGACAAGTGAAGAACCCACCCCTTTTTCTCTTAAGAGCCTCCACCTCCAATCACTGAGGACTCATCCCTGGAGAAGACAAAGGCACCAAAGGCTTTCAAAGCTCTCAATAAAAACATCAGGTTTGTCTTGAGTATTATCTACACATATGAGTTGTTAAGATAAAGAATCGCAGTGTCTCTATCAGTTCCCTTGTGGACTAAGTCACCAGTTTCTCCTTGAGAGTGGCTGCAGGTGAGTCAGGAAGTCTCTTTTACTTTCATTGAAACATTCTAATTATTTTTATCTAACCGTACTTTGCTGATTATAATAAAATTAATCAGGACTATCGGTTACTGAATTTCTAAGCTTTCCCCAAAGGTCTGTAAAAATGAGACTGAGCATGAATATGTGGAGCATTGCTGACAGGAGTGTCAGTCCAACCGCCACCATTTCGTGTACAGTGGCTCCCGAAGCTGCATATTGAATATTTGAGTCTCAGGTTTACAAAATCCGTACAGTCAAACCACGCTTCTAGTGCAATTCATAGTCACAGAACATTCTTTAACTTTTCTGACAGAAAACAAATATAGGCTGGTGGTCCTTTGCGTTACATGTCGTGCATGTTTTTTGCTTCTTTACCTTCAGGTAACATGTAAGCACCGGTTTTTGTTGGGTTGAGAGACTTTGTTTTGTTGACCACTGTTTTTCTTGAAGGCTTCCTTTATCGGTGATCTTTCCATTCCCCGGTCTCATCTCTCAGCCTTAGAGAATATCTTTATATTTGTAT
Organism: Cricetomys ansorgei; assembly: GCA_026225945.1. Taxonomy (NCBI): domain Eukaryota; kingdom Metazoa; phylum Chordata; class Mammalia; order Rodentia; family Nesomyidae; genus Cricetomys; species Cricetomys ansorgei. The sequence continues at coordinate 14,340,426 of JAMJFZ010000982.1, read as the reverse complement.
CTATAGTTACTCTTTCCATCGCTCTCCTCCCTCCCTTTACCCTCTTTTCCGTATATTATATACTTTTCCATATACAAAATCTGGAATTGCCCTGTCTAGCTTAGATTCCTTGCTTTGTCCTTAGTTAGCCCTAAACATGGGACAAACTACTGTTTAACTAGAACTCAGTAAAAAGCCTCAGTTTCTTCATCCGCAAAATGGATCTGCTTGATCCTCTTGCTTGTAGAATACCTCAAGTGGTCTTGATTAATAAGGAAGTCGTGTTTGTGGCCCACAGGGTCTTTTGGGTGCATTTCTTATAACCTGCTAATGTTGGGAGTGGCCAGGGGCAAACTTGATCATAAAGAGGAAGTCTTAGCTGGCTGTAGGACTATAAAGTGCCTTCCCCTCCTATAAGCTCAAGCTGGCCTGGGCTGCAGGAGCTTTGCTCTCTGGAGACCTGGTAAGGGCAGAGTAAGCAGCCCCAGGGCATTCCCTTTGTGAACACAGAGCTGTCCTCATGAAGGCAGAACAAAAAAATCCAATTCTAAAAACACTATGCACACTGGAAGCTCTTAATGTCTTAACTGTGCAATTTGGGAGAAGAAACAGAAGTGTTGAGCGTTAGGGCCTCCATGCAGGCAGGTAGATCTTTAACCAGCTGCTGCTGAGTTAGGGGTTACTGATTGCTACTATCCGTGCTCTGGTTACAAAAGTCCATGGGCTTTTGAGGGGACTGCCCCCAACCTTCCTTGTTTCTATATGCCCTCCCCCTCATAGAGTATAATTCTTGCAGAACAGTGTGTTTTTTCCAGAACTGTATAGATGGAGTCAGAGCAAAAACACCAGAGCTAGTGTCACAGTTGAGGGAATGAATGAATTAACATGTCAAATAGAAAGCCCTGCTCCTGAGCTGGTGGCCTTTAGCCCAGTCTTGAAGGGAAAGAAGGAAAGACTGGGTGGTGCCTTTTACTTCTCCAGCCATGAAGGCACTTGGCTTTGGAGCATACAGAGGAGCCACAGCTCGGCCTCACAAGGTGAGTGTCATGTCCTTGGAGGGCCTAACATTGAAGAACACAGAGGGTTGTGTCACAAAAACCTAAGACATGTGGTCCGAGAAGAAGGATAGAGTGACAGTATGTGTTCTGGGTGTAGCTGCAGAGCAAGGAAAAGCATGACAGTAGGAGGTGAGACCAAGAGAACATTGCGCAGGGTCGATGCTTGGGTCTTATCAGATGCAGTAGATGTTGAATGGTTGCCAACCACATGTTGGCTTTGCTTCTCTGATGCATTTATTTTCCTTTAGTAAGTAAAAGGTGTCTAGATAGACTTCTCTAGGATAAATGGATAAATCCAACAAAACCATTGGATTTATGGAAATAGAATTGGGATGGAGCTGATCAAAATTATTTGGGCAATAAAAATTGATCTCATAATGAACAAGACACTAATGGTTAATTAAAAAAAATAAAACAAGGGATAAAGTGAATGGGACCATGTTATATGACAGGGAAATGGACGAAGGTCTGCTCCTGTGGGTATTTTACATAGAATGACATTTCCAAGATTGGCCAAGTAATACCTGTAAGCTAAAACCTGCCTTCCACTGATTTTTGTAAAGATGCTTTCAGGATGCAGCTGGGCCCACTTGTTAACATATGGTCAAAGGCTGCTCTTCACGATTATTCTGTTCTTCTGCTGACTGTTCTCTACTAATTCTCCTTATATGATTGAAGAGTCAATGTACCAAACAAATACTTATTGACTGCCAGCAGTATGAGGCCAGTGTTCTTTTACTGAAGATCTGAATAGCAAACAGATTTTGATGTGACCTTACAGAACTCACTGGAAACAGGGGACGTGAGTGTTGATCAAATAATCACAGAACTGACTGTGCAGTTGCAGATTTGACAGGTAGCAGGTTGGCCAGGGCAAGACCCCTGGAGCTAGTGATCAAACAATTCATGTGCAGAACATGGACCTAGTGATGGGGGAATCCATGTGCAGAGTCAGAGAAGGCTCTCCAGAAATATAAGAGGAGAATTCTAAGCCAAATAAACTGCCTGAACAAAGGCCCAGCAGCAAGAAGGAACAGACACGGAACAGAAGGAAGGCTGCTCTTCCTATAGGGGGACCTTGATGAGAAGAGAGGTCAAGATAGAGAAGTGGAGACTTCTTGAGGATAGGATAGGGAAAGTCATTGGCTCCTAGAGCCATGTCTTACCTGAGCATCATGTTTAGGAATTAGTGATAAAATTAGCATTTCAGTCCAGGAAGATTGTTATGGAGAGTCTCACACGTGAGCCTTGGGACTCTGGAACCCACCAGCAGAGCACAGGACAGAGAAAAAAGCCACTGGAGAAATGCATCACCCAGGAGCAGCACTTGGAGAGCTGGTGTGGTGGGAAAGCAAGAAGAGGGGATAATGCCCAAGAGGCTGAGCATTACAAAGGACCACTGAATTGGTCCTTGACATGATCTTTTCACACAAGGTTGAAGATAGTGGAACTGTAAAATTGCTGAGTGGTTGGGGCAAAGAACTAGAAACAAACACGTATTCATTCTACTCAATCATTCATTCATGCATTCATTCATCTCACAAATCCCTGTTGGATGCCCCATCAAGAATCTAATAGTGAGGAAAACCACACAAAGCCTTCGTTTTCCTGGGGATATCTGGTATGTGGGGAGATGGACACTTACTCAGTCTCCCCATATCATCCAAGTTGCTGAGTGTCCAATAAAGGCTTTGGTCAATGGTAAAAGGCCACAAAGAAGGTGTATGGGAAAGAGTTAAGATGAGGGAAAGACCACCTACTAAGGGACTCTGGAACTGAAAGAGGAGGCGTTAGTGGTGAAGTCTGTGGAGAAGTCCTTTCAAGAGACAAAGCAAAGCTGGTGCCTGTGCCATCAGGAGATGCCACATTTTCAATAGAGAAGAAGTGAATTCTACAGTGGTTGTTTGTGCATCTGGAGGAGAAGATTGTGCAAGTCTCCGAGGTAGTCAGGAACCAGCACATTCAGAGCATAACAGAACATCTTAATGATAAGTATCTTCATCCCTACAGGAATGGGAAGCCCTGGGAAGGCGAGGGCAGGGGTAGCTAGACTTGAGGTTTAAGTAGAGTATATTGCTTGTTGAGAGCGTGGCCCTGTTGCTCCTTTCTCTCATGATCTGGGCACATGGTCCTGAGAAGGCTTCTCTTCTGGTCTTCATGAAACTGTCAGTTCAGATATACGCTTAAGACTGCTTTGACATAACATGAGGTTTCTCTTAGAATCTCCTGCAATTTTATTGTGTGAGAAAACTGTATCCTTTATAGCAGTGGTTCTTAACCTTCCTAATGTTGTGACCCTTTAATTCAGTTCCTCATGTTGTGGTGACCCCCCAACCATAAAATTATTTTCATTGCTACTTCATAACTGTAATTTTGCTACTGTTAATAATTGTAGTGTAAATATATGATATGCAGATGGTCTTAGGTGACCCCCATGAAAGGATCATTTGATCCCTAAAGGGGTTACAACCACAGGTTGAGAACCAGTGCTCTAGAGACTGTACAAGTTGTTATTTTAGGAGCCATGCCTTTCTAGGCTCATGGAAGGGGGGAAATACTTCTGAGATGCATGATTTTTCAGGACCACTGAGTTTAGTTTTTATTTTATTTTATGTATATGGGTGTTTTGCTTGCATATATGTCTGTACAACACTTTCATGACTGGTTCCTTTGGAGGCCACCAGAGCTTATTGGATACCGAGGAACTGAAGTTAGATGGTTATGAGGTGCCATGTGGGTGCTGGGTCTTCTGGATGATCACCCAATACTCTTAACTGCTGAGCCATCTTTCCAGCCCCACTGACTGACTTTAAGTGGACACTGACTTTCAGTGGAAGTTACATCTGGATGTTGCCTCTCCCTGAGGTCACATGGGCAAAGCAGAGGTTTCAGAGAGTCCCCCTCCCTTGAAAGCCCTTCCCACACCCCTCCACTTTCCCCTATCTGTTTCCAGATTTGATGCTTTAAGGTAAAGTTGATGAGAGCCATTTACTTGCATGGTTCCTCCCAAAGAGTTTTATATACTTGATCACTGCCAGAGCAGAAGCAGGGAGGAAAAGTGATGGATTTTCCCTGAAGGAAATAACAGGCCCTGGGGGCGCTGAAGGAAGGAGTGACTTTCCCTGCCATGCCTCAGTGTCCCTGAGAGGCTGGTCCCCTCCTTTGTTCTCAGGTAATGATCACCTACCCAGCCCTGATGCTGGCTCTTTAATTTTTGCTTTGATAAGTTTTCTGTGAAGAAATTTGAATTGTGACACTTCCCTGTTGCTGCTCTTGCCTGTATCGTGTTTCTGACTCCCCATTTTGTTCTAAGAGGGCCTCATTAATTAGTTTTACATAAAATGTGTGGCACAATTATTCCCTCCTGGCCCTGTTAACTAGACACCTCCCACATCCTGTTCTCTGCTCTCAAGCTGATTGACTCATGAGGTGACACTGGCTGACACCTGGCAAGCTGGTGACCTTCTTTTGGAGCTGGAGTTGAAGGAGCTGATGAAGCTGATAGAACTGGAGACAGTAGTAGAGGGGCTAACTCTCCACTGAAGAGGAAGTAACACCTTATCTTACAGACAATACTGTACAAAATTCCTCAAGAAGGCTTTTTTTGTTTGTTTAGTTATAGCCAGGGAGAAAGGTGGGTTCAAATACTATTAAACACCAGAAGCAACCCTTTGTGATCTTCCAGAAGAGTTGTTTTAATTAAAAAAAGAAAAAGAAGAAGAAACACCCCCAACTTGTGAGGGTGGAATGAGATATGTGTGAAGCTCACTGAGCTCTCTGGATGAAAGTTGCCTTAGCATAATTTTTTAAGATTTATTTTTAATTAAAAACAATTTTTGTGTGTGTGTGTGTGAGAGAGAGAGAGAGAGAGAGAGAGAGAGAGAATGAATGTGGAATGTGAGTACAAGTGCCATCAGAGGCTAAAGGCATCGGATCCCATAGACCTGGAGTTACAGGTGGTTTGAACCAGACAACATGGGTGCTGGGAATTGAACCCGGGTCCTCTGGAAGAGTAGCAGGGACTCTTAACCACTGTGTAGTCCCTCCAGACCCAACATAACTTTGTGTGTGTGTGTGTCTGAGACTTGTGCTTTCACAGTAAGCTCAACCAGTAGCCTCCCAACCAGATTTGTAGTAATATAAATCAATTTAACTTTTTAAAAGTCTGAAATATTCTTAGACTTTACTTCTGAGTTACAATCTGTAGTACTTACTTTTATTCTAAGTATTTAGAAATATGAATAATTTATTATTGCTAATGGAACTGTTTTAGGTCTTACTTTACCCTGCTCCTTTTAGACAAGGACCCATATAGCTCAGGTTGGCCTTGGGCTTGTTATGTAGGTGGTAGCTGAAGATGACCTTGAACTTCTGATCTTCTAGCCTTTGGTTCCCAGGTGCTGAAATTGCAGGTAAACACCATTACACCCTGTGGAATGTAACTTCTTTTTTCATGATAATTTCTTACTATTTCTGTCTTGACAAAGTCTTCTATGAGTTTCATGGATTTGGGCGCAATCTTTTATTTTTCAACTTATGGTGTAAGTCTTTGTGCCATTATGCCTCTGACTTGCCTTTCTACTACGATCTAGTCCCCTCTCAGCCTGCATGGTTTAGTTTTCTTTATGATTGTCTCTGTCAGAATGCATCATGAACCTTGTCTGTTGTTTAATTGTTTTCCTCCCCATGGCTCATCTTCTCATGTCATGTTTGAGACAATAACTAACTGGTCCCAACCTCACAGTAGCTCCGTACTTTTACATAGGTTATAACCAGGTGAAGAAATTAATTAGTGCAGTATATTCTGAACACTGGCATTTAAAATAACCTTGCCTATATGATTCAGAATTCCATATGACAACTTGGCCAGTGGTTTAAACTTCTGGACGTGATGTATGCCAACTGTAGCTTCCCCTCCCTACATCACTGCCTTCCCCATGGAGTAGGTGATAACTGACTCTGATTGCATGATAAGTCTACCATGTAAGCATAAGTGGCCCGGACCAGGAATTGCCCTCAATTCTGCACCCAAGTGAGAGTTCAGAGAGAGAAGGAGCCCTGTCCAGTCAGGCAAGGTGGTGGCAAAGGCTGATAGTGATGTAACTTGCTAGAAATGTTTGTTGGGCATTAACAATTAGAAATGTTGTGGCTCTTGGCAATGGAAATTGAACCTTACTTGTACACTGTGTCCCTCATGTTGGTTGAAAACAACAATGGAGAAGTAGCCATTCATAGAATGGGGACCATTTAAGTCAGTGCCATGGAATCTACTAAAAACAAATTCATTCATGTTGTTTCTCTACTTCCCTTCTTTACCTCTTTCTCCCACCTCTTCTCCGCGTGTGCGTGTGCGTGTGCGTGTGTGTGTGTGTGTGTGTGTGTGTTCCTTTCAGCCTTTCAGGTTCACTCAGTTTTTCCATTTACATAAATCCACATGGCCACAGAAACCAGCATCGTACCTCGTTACAGTCCAGTTTGAGTTTCTTGAGAACATAGGTTATGCGTGTTTAATACCCTACTGCATCTCTAGAACCTCCAAGAAAACAGAAACTTACCATGGGCTCAGAAAATCTTTCCTGAAGTTGAAGCCATCACTCATTCTTTACCCCTTGATTTTCAAGTGTGAAGAAGGACCTGGCTGTGGCTGTGTGGATGATATATGTCTTCCTCCACAGCAAGGGTTAAGCTGGTGGCTCATAGGGTGTTCTGATCTAAAATAGACTCCTTTGAAAACCAGCCTGAGGCTCTTTTTTGAATATATGTATACAATGCTCTTTTGATCTTCAGACAAAAATACTATTTTTAATTACTGTGCAGTTGTTAGTTACACCCCTAGCCTCTGGAATGCTGTCATGGTTCTGGGCACATTCAGGGCTTTGTGCTTAACTGGGTTATATCAACTCTGTCATTGGCAGTTTAAGTGATTTACTTGAAATTGCCTCTGAAACATTCCAGTGTATACTTTGTTTTTAGAGAAAAATGTGAAAACACCTCTCAAGTGGGTTCATTTTTTGAAATTTAAAATAAATTATACTGCTCTATTTTGTTTTTATAAAAACTGGAACGATGCTATTTTGTATTGTATTTCATTACTTCTAGCTTTATTTGTAGAGATTTTTAAGCTGTGGATTCAGCCTTTCAAGAGTGTTAGAACTAGAGTTTCCTTCTTAGAGTTTCAGTTTCAGTAGCTGTGAAACGGTGTGCTGAGAACTCAGAGTGTGGCACAGGAGCAGGTTTTCTCTGTTCTGTGTCTAATTTGTGGCTGAGGATAGCGAAAACCACAGTAGCTAATCTCTAGGGTGCTTAGCTCTTAGCCGTAAAGCTAGCCTGGCCCAGATCTGGAATGTAAGAGTGGCTTGCTACCCCTGGAGCTTTACAAAACGTCCAGATGGGTTTCCATATTACAGAAAGCCCACTTAGAATACTGAATGACAGAGTTCAGGATCATGGTGTGAGTCTTCTGTTGGATTATTGATGTTTCTCTATACTGGACCAGCCATCTTGACAGTGGGCGTTGGTGATATAATATAGATAAGAGTATGGACTAGGAGATATTGGTCTTCCATCCATCACAACTACCCTTAAAAAACAAAACAAAACCCAACCCGCTCTTAAGGATGGAAAGAGAACGTGCTGTGAAGGCATGAGAACTTGAGTTCAGATTCCAACACCCATGTAAGGAAGCCAGCAAGAATTCACAGACACGTACACAACACACACAGCTCCAAATAGCCCTTAGATGAGGAACCAGCAAGAGTCATTGCTGCTTGTTCCAGGTAGCAGCCTCGTCACTGGGAGTTTCTCTGTTCATCTGGCCTTTTCAAAATGAATAACAAACTGGAGAGGTGTTTTGGCTTGTCGACTAATTGCAAGTCAGTCATCTTTTCCAGTATCAGCTGTGGCTGAAATCAGAAACATGGCCCCTTTCTATAAGGCATGGATGGTCTCCTACTACACCCTGGCTTGACAGGCATTTAGGCGGCTTGTGAGCAAGAGGCAGAGGGACCAGGTTGCCCAGGTTCTCATTCTACTGTCCCCAGGTGCTGGACACATGATCTTAGAAGCAAAATTACCTAATTGGTAAGAGTGTCTGTTTCCCTGCCTGGGGAAAAGCAATGCTAATGGCACGGTGCTGGTGGAGGACGGAATGACACGATGCCTGCGTGTGCACAGTCAGCACTCAGCAGATGTCACTCTCTGCTGCTGTCACCCTTATCAGCATCACTACCAACGATGAATGACACAAGAAGGACAACCTGCCATGTTCAGGTAGTAGCCATATTGTTTACTACTTTCCATTAATTTCTGTCCCTGATTGTACTGCCTAGGATTTATATTTAATTTTGTCCATTTCTCAGATATTTATTTTAGAACTTACTATATGTCACGAAAGGCATCAGGCACAGAGGATGCAATGGTACAAAAGAGACAAAACATAAAAGCTGGGTGGTGTTGGCCTTTAATCCCAGCACTCGGGAGGCAGAGACAGGGGGAGCTCTGTGAGTTCGAGGCCAGCATGGTCTACAAAGTGAGTTCCAGGACAGCTAGAGTTACAACAGAGAAACCCTCTCTCAAAAAACCAAAAAAAAAAAAAAAAAGAAGAATAAAGAAAGAAAGAAAGAAAGAAAGAAAGAAAGAAAGAAAGAAAGAAAGAAAGAGATGATAAAACATGAATGTAGAAGTTACTCTTCACTGCCTTTTAAATTTTTTTAGTTTTTAAAGATTTTATAATTAATTTTAATTATGTGTGTGTGTGTAAGCATGTGCGTGCCTGCACATGAGAGGCCAGAGGTTTCAGATCCCCTGAAGCTGGCATAATAGGCAGTTGGGAGCTGCCAGATGTGGGTGCCAGGAACTGAACTTCTTCTGGAAGTCCAGCAAATACTCATAACCACTGAGCTATCTCTCTAATTCCCCCTTGCCTTTTCATAGCCCCATATGTAACTATGCCCAAGCTGAACGGACATGGGTGATCATTTTTAGGTTTTGTGTATTTGTCCATCCAACACCAACTACCCTGAAATCAGCAGCAGAAATGCTGTGTGCTCTGTCCTTACTTGACTAGTTCTTTTTATTTAGATTTATTTGTTTTTTAAAATTTATTTTACATGTATAAGTATTTAGTCTACATGTTTATCTGTACACCACATGTGTGTAGTACCCATGGAAGCCAGAAGAAGGCATTTGATCCTCTTGAAACTGGAGCTACAGATGATTATGAGCTGTCATGTGGGTGCTGGGAATTGAATCCAGGTGTTTGGCTAGAGCAACAGTGCTCTTAACTGCTGAGCCATCTCTCCAGCCCACTACTTGGCCAAATGCAGTTGTACCAGTGAGGCCTAGCTCAATTGCTGCTGCTTTTGAAGCTTTCCTTGATTTCCTCTTCTTCCTGCTCTCCCCTTTGCCCTCCACCATTCATAGAATGGTACTTGTCTGACTTATGGTCTATATGACTTTTTATGTTACTGTGATAAAATCCATCACGGAAGCAAGGAAGAGCAGGTTCATCTGACTCTGTGTTTCATGGACTACTCCATCCATTAGGGTAGGGGAGGCGTGGCTGTGGTAGCAGGCCAGCCCATAGTAACAGGAGTGTGTAAATCAGGAGGTAGCAGGACAACTGAAGTAGACTGTAACTGACCTCTAGTACCTCCATCTTCCTAAGCTGGGCCCTACTTCCCAAAGAGTCTGCAACCTTCCCAGACAGTGCCATTAGCTCAGGTGCTCAGATGTTCAAACACAAGAAGGGAACTTTGAAATCATATCACTGTTACTAGTAATTCATACTTTCTACATTAGTTGGTTCTGTACTGTATGTATGTATGTATGTATATGAGGCTGTATGTAACATGAGACAAGGACAACATGCTTCCATGGTGTGTTCCTGCTCCTTTTTAAGATATTCCTAGTTTCTCTTATGTAGTCAGTATGACATTGTTGAGACAGAGAGAAAGAAAAAAGAGAGGTATCTGTCATAAGTGATATTTTCCTCTTCTTCCCCTTTAAAAAGGAGAGTAAAACATGTCTACTTCATGGGCAGGTGACTATTCATGACACAATACATATGAATGGAAGTGCATTCCTGATACTCATTAGTTGTTATTATTATTATTATTTAAACAACATAATTGGCATGTGATGATAAGATATGTCCAAAGTATATAATTTTATACATTTTGACTGATCATTCCCCTGTGAAATGAGCACGATGATCAAGATAATACCCAGGGCTTGGTACCTGTTTCTCACTCATGTTGCCCTTCCACCTCAACCCTTTTCTCTTGTTTATAGACAACTACTGATTTGATTTATTTCACCGTAGATTAGTTTATACGTACTTTAGAATGAAGGGGCCTGGCATCTCTCACTTAGTCTCCTTAACTTGAGATTTAGCTTAGCTGTGTTGTGGCACATAGCAGTATCTTACTCCTTCATGTTGTCAAGTTCTCTGTAGAGGAACCCCACCATTGGTTGTCCATTCACCTCTTGTGGATACTGGACTGGAGCCTGTGTCTAGTCTGGAACATGCCAAGTTAAGCTCTTGTCAACAGGTACTTGTGAAACACCTGGGGGTGGAGTAGGAGAGAAGCACAAATGACATCTATTTAACTTTTGAAGGAAGAGCCACACTTCATTTTATTTTATCAGCAGCAATATATGGGATTGTCTACAGCATCCATTCCTTTACATCTGATAGCCTTGCTGTACTCGCCATTTCCATCATCTGATAGGTTTGTGTATTGGCGGGTATGGAATACAACCTCACTGAGATTGTAATTAGCACTTCTCTAATGACTGGCTATAGAACACCTTCTAGGGCACCTCCTTGCCCTCTGCAGATCTTATTCTGATGAAGTATTTGTGTACATCATTTCCTCGTTTGTTTTTATTTTTATTTTTCTTTTAGAGTAGGTTGTTAGAGTTCTTGTTTTGGATCTGTCGAGTACATGTCTTATATATCTGTGGTTCATCTTTAATCTTGTATTTGGAAAAGCAGGAGTTGTCACCAATAATGAACCTAATTTGTTGATGAATTCCACCAGTAATAACAGTTTTGGTGCAGTGTGAACCCTTTACTCAACCCAAGTTCATGAGGATCTTCTTTGTTTTCTTGTAGAAACTGAGCAGTTTTAGGTTTCTTGAGCCAGTTTGAGTTAATTTTGCACCTGTTGTATGATGAGAATCAAAAAGTTCGTTATTTGTGGTACTATTATTCCAACAGCATTTGTTGAGAAGACCCTTCCTTCCTTCTCCATAGCATTTCCTTTGCACTGTGTTGAGAATCACTGTGACCAGTTAGTCTGTTGACTCCCAGAATCTGTACTTTTTGTCCAATGCTTTCCTGTATATGATTTATTTGGAAATTACTGATGAAAAAGTCTGTTGTTAGGTAGAGATTGGACTAAGTGAATCAAAGTGGTTGAAGTAGCAGTTCTGAACACTAAGTTTAGGTAGACCATCTGCTTAAATGAGTTTGGGCCAATGTGGCTATCTTTCCAAAGAATGCTTTTTTCAGGGGTACGGAGATGTCTCGGCCAATACAAAGTCTTTTGTATAAGAATGAGGACCTGAGTTGCATTCCCTAGCATCCACATAAAAGGCAGCTTGGGCAGCTTTTGCCTCTGTCCTGTGTCCTCTTGCCCTGTGTCGGGAAGGAAGACATCTGGAACTTGCTGGCCAGAAATCTAGCCCACTTGTGAGTTCCAGGCCGAGTGAGAGACCCTGTCTCAAAAAACAAGGTGGAAAACAACTGAGAAAGATACCATATGTTGACCTCTAGTCTACACATGCACGCACGTATACATGTACATGCTAACACACACACATACACATGCATACACACACACAGATTTCCTCCAGACTACTAATTTTTCTACTGACTTTTCTAACTCTGAAGATAACTTCTCAGAAACAGTCCTTCCTCTTGAGAATAAGCAGATCTCTGTAAACATAAGATAAGATGCTTCTGGCTAGGCTTGGTGGCACATGCCTTTAATCCCAGCACTCAGGAGGCAGAGGCAGAGGCAGGCAGATCTTTGTGAGTTTGAGGCCAGCCCAGTCTAAATAGTCATCCAGGGCCCTGTCTCAAAACAACAACAACAACAACAGCCAAAAAAACCAAAAACAAATAAACAAAACAACCCCAAACCATCTCATATTTCTGCAGACAGGGAAGAGGCTTAAAAGCAGTGAACATAAATGAGTCCTGAAAGGAAGAAATAAATGGCCTTTGTCTTATTTTGGTGGTTTTATCTCAGGAGCTAATGAAGCAAACCAAATCTCCAAGACTTTCTCGTTCTAAAGTCCTTTTTGAGGAGATCTCTTGGTATTTTCTCCACCCCCCCTTTGGTCTTGCTGTCAAATCTAGGGTGAGTAGAGATGGAAATACAACAGAAGTGTTCATGGTGTGGTTGGTTCCGTCATCCCAATAGCTCTGAGGTTATGACCAGATTTTATACCAGGTCACATAGGGAGAAAACAGTCCAAAGGAACTCTGCGTCCCTGGGCACAGGAATGTCTTCTTGTTTCCACAGCAGCTGCAAATGTCTGGGAGGCTCCATTTCCTGCTTTGCCTGATGAAATTGAAAATAAAACAACAACAACAACAGTCTTTCATATCACTTCTGCACTGGTCACATGTTTTCATTCTAGTAACTTCCTTTTCTACCATCTTCTTTCCTGTTAAGAGTGTCTCTTTAATGACTGTAACAAAAGCATTACTCTCTTAAGAAGTCTCATTGAAATAACAGTCCCAGGGCCAAGGAGATTGATCAGTGGGTAAACTAGTTTTTGTACAAGCATGAGAAACAGAGTTCAAGTCTCCAAAACCTGTGTCAAAACCAGGCAGGTGTGCTGGTAAGCACTCAAGGCAGAGACAGCGGAACCCCTGGGGCAACCTAGCTAGCTAGATTAGTGAGAAGCAGTGAGTTCAGGGTCCAGCCACAGACCCAACCCCAATAAACAAAGCATAAAGCCATCATGAAAGACATTTCATACCAACCTCTGGCCTCCATGTGCAGTATACACACAGTACACTCACAAATGTGTATGGTCATGTACATGCAAACATGCATACACATTCCACACATATGTACACATACATGTAAACAAACAAGCAAAGTACATAATAACATAATATGAAAATAAATAATGTAAGTTTTTTTAATTCATCACATTAATACTTGTATTTGTGGCTCACTTATTCCACTGCAGTTTAGTTTCTTAAATTGCTGTGGGAAAATGACCTGTGGCGTGTCATGTAGTAGGTGGCATAGTTTCCTGGGCATCTGGCAAAACACATCATAAGCTTCGGTGGATTTTATGCCTTTTTATTGGGTAATTCCACTTGTGATTTATTTTTCTCCTTGGGGACAAGGAGTAGGCAATAATTGGAGAGGCACATAACTTCTTAAGATTTGTATCACAGATAGTGTCTTGGTACAGCTAGTTCTGCTTCAAATTGAGATTATTTCCTTGATAAAATTTGTTTAATATCGAATAAGGCCTTAGAAAATACATCTTTGAATCTGATGGCAGTAGGATGTGGGGATCTCCTTGACCATGATAAGTTCTGTTAGGTTTTTAACTGCTCTCCGGGGAGATCATGTTGAAAACATTGATGTAAACAGCAAACAGTCTATAGGAAAGCTATATTGATAGCATAGATGCTCAACTTTGCAACTTGTAAAAAAATCTCAGCTTCATTGGTCATTAGTACATTTAATCTATAACCAGATACTACGCAGACTGGTAGGATTTAGAAGGCCTGATAATTACATACTTAGTGAGAACAGGGGATTAGAATAGACCCCTCAGACAAAGCCTGGAGGACCCGCATTGCAAAACACTTCAGGGACCTTTCAGCAACATTTAACGAAGCTTTCCTTGTATCTCCCAGGATCTAGCAATTCCACTTCAGAGTCAGAACACTAAGGACACTCTAAAGAAGATACAAAGGAATGGTCACCACAGCATCATTTATGTTTGCAACAAACTTTGATCGTCTTCAATGTCCACTAGGAAGGGACAGCTTTCATGGAACAGAGAGAAAATAAGTGAACTGGCCAGGGATTATCATGGACTAGCTGATGTTAAATGGTAGCAACATGTTGGTTCAAGCATTCCAATCGTCAATGCTTACATCATTTTAAAGAAAAGCCACACAAAATAACGGGTGTTTCACAGAACAAGTATTTTAAGTGCATACAACTTTGAGTTGGGTGGTTACATAGCAAATTCTGGATGATAATTGCTTCTGAGAGGGGTGAATAAGTTTGGAGACTGAACATGGGCATTCTTGTTATCTTCAATCTTAACTACAAAGCGAACATGTAAATATTTTAAAAAATTTCACCCCAAGGGACAGACAGTAAGTTGTTTCTTATTTTTGTGCACCAATTTTAAAAGTTAGAAAAACTTGGAAGTAGTTTAAGGAAACAATAACAAGGTATGTCCCAACCACAGACACTAGAAGAATGTTCTTCTGGAGCCTTGCTCGCTAGTCTGCTTGTCTGCTTGCTCATGGACTTCCTCTTGTGCTATCTTGGACAGCTTTGACTTCTCTCTTTCTCTTTTCCCTTTCCCTATGTTTGGCATTGTTTGTATTTTGTGTGTGTAACATATTCATGTGTGTGTGTGTGTGTGTGTGTGTGTGTGTGTACACATGGTTATGGCCGGAGGTCAATATCTGGTGCCTTCATCTACTGTCTGCACCTTATTTTTGAGAAATGTTCTGCCATTGAATGAGAATCTCACCAATTAAACTAGACTGGCTGACCATTGAGTCCAGAGAGCCTCGGATCTCTGCCTCCCCAATATCAAGTTTACAGGTGTGTACTCCCATGCCTGCCATGTGTGTAGCTACTGGGAAATAGGACTTGGGTCCTTATGCTTGTATTTTACCAACTGAGCTGCTTTCTTATCTCCTGTAGTTTTTTTGTTTTTCCATAAATTGTTAGAAAATACCACAAACTTGTAGTGTCAGATTGTGAAGATATGACTCAATGGGCAGTTGGCTCCTCTGTGGGTGATGGTTAAGTAGGATAACAGCCCTTGTAAAAATTTGATGTCCAGAAGACAACCTATGAGAGGCAATTCTCTTCCCTTTTACCATGTGGGGATTGAACTCAGATTTTCAGGCTTGGTGGCAAGTGTCTGCCTGCTAAGCCATCTCATAGGCCCAAACATTGAAGTATTTAATCAGTACGGATTATGCATTGGATGGCAGACTTTAAAAAGAGAAATATTCACAGAATTGTTAGTGTTATTACTTACAAACTAGCTGCAAGATAGTCTACATTGTGTCACTGGACACTTGTTTTAAATGTGTGTATGCCACATATGTTGTTATATTTTATCTAATTATATTTCCATTTGCCTTGAAACAAATGCAGAAAATAAATATGAACTCTAAAATCCAAACAGTAAAATTAAAAGAGGAGGGGGGTTTTTGCTTTGCATGCGTGAGCATTTGTCTTTGTTTGTAGATTTTTAAAATAAGCTTTCAGCATTGTTTATGAACAGTTGCTGACGTCTAAATGACATTCTGTCTAAATCAATGAAGGAAGCACATCATGTATTGCATTTTATGGCTTATGTCACAATTTCCTCCAGGAGATGAATTCTTCCTTGAGAGCCTACATTTGCTCTGCATTCTTAAGTTTTCCTGGGCTTTAGAGAAGCAGCTGAGGTAATGGAGCATTGATGATGGTACACAGTTGAGGTGGCATGAAGGTGACTCGGACCTCAGCCCTTGAGATGCTCCGTCATCAGGTGCAGTCAGTGACTGCACCTGATGTGTGACAGTGCCATGGACTCCCTTTAGGTATAGGTAATAGTACAGTCCATTGGATAGAGTGGAGAGCCACTGTTCCATAGGTGTCACCATGTATAAACTAAGCCAGTGGTTTTACATAGCCCTAACAAATGTGCTAATAGTGTAATAAAACAACCCCCCTGGATTGTTGCATGCAATAAAACAAAACCCCTGGATTGGTGCACAGAGGTATCTAGTCAAGCTGTACGTATTGAGGACAACAGAACATTATAAAAGCTTTAGGGTATGCAGTAGAGATTCGCTGCTGAGTTTTACTAACTGTGACTTGGGGGATTACAGCACTTTAAATAAGAAAGGGAATGCTCTCCTTTTCTGAAATGTGACCAAAATGAATATTCTCAGTAAAAGTTTTTATGACCTTCCTCATGTTCACCATGGTCACACTCCTTTTCCAGCTCTTCACTAGACAGATAGCTACCATTCAATATGTATGTGAGCACACATGCGCATTCTCATAGAATCTTGCTGTGAGAATTCAAAAAATTATCTCCAAATAACTGTTTGAGGTTTCATGAGAGTTTACTTCATTGGACCACTCAGTGAAAATTCCCCTCAGATGAACTTGACACTCACTGTGTCTGTTTCCACTCAGAAGGTAGCAGTACTGATGCTTCGCTGCTGCACTGGAGGTGTTGGGCCAATGGCATCATTGTGCAGTGTCACTGGTAAAACCCAAGCCCCAACTCCTCCTCTTTTCATCCCAAGACCTCATTTTTCTTGACATTCTCCTTTAGCAGCAAAAACCAATTCTACTCTAAGAAGATAGCCCAGAAGAGTGGGAGGGGCTTATGCTGCAAACAGAAGTCAGCTCAGGACACTTCATATGATTCCAGCCTTTGAGCAGGCATTCATGGAATATGAGCTGTGGGCAGCGGACTGTGCCAGTCGTGGGAAGTGCTACGGGCTTCTGAAGCTCCGGAAGTATGCCCCTTCATATCATAGAGAACTCTGTTCTGTAGTCAGTTACTGCACAATATATAGATATAATCAAACGTGATCAATCACAGTTTATACCAAAATTATGCCAAATTCTTCCTGCATTCATGACTTACATTTTTAGACCTCTATCTCATTTGGTTCCACTGGGAAGAAATATAAGAGACACTATTTATTTAAGGTTTTCCAGAAGTGAAGAATTCATTTGTATACTAGTATATATAGGATAATCCATTTAAATACAAGAAGTATACATCATAATAAGGTATAATAAAAAGCAATCATACCATGTAGTTCTTGTTGTATAAGGAAATCTTAGTGCGTGAAAGTGAAAATGAACTAGTAGTGCTGGCCTCTTATATTAGGTAGATACAGATACCTGTATTAAAATATGTATTTAAATATGCACATTTATATGACACATACTAAGGATATAATAGTGTATGTGTTTATAGAATTCAACCACAACCCTACAGAAGAATTTTTCATAGCAATATTAAACAACTCTGGTTAAGCTTAAAGAAAATAAATTTAAAGGAGAATATTTGGTTGGTTGTAGAACTGCTAGGCAGGTAGAAAGACGAGCTTGGAGACGTATAGCTGAGATCAGTTCCTCAAACTACACTGCAGAAGTAGACTGAAGAAGAGCCACTGATGCCTGCCCTTCTGCTCTGTGGCACCAAAAACGGAGTCTCCCCAGTTCTGGCTATCCCCATGGTTCCTGCATCTTACAGTCTAGCACTTGGGTTCAGTGTGTGTCTCTGGTTGGTGGAGCTTGAGTCATGTGCTAGTCTATAGTTGCAAGGGAGGCTGGTAAGGAAACACTTCTCACTACTTCTATAGAAGGAGATGTGGTCTTCAGCCCAAAATAAGTTATAATACATAATATATTAGCCTTTTTCGAATTCATACATTTTAATCATGGATTTTAATCTTGTTCAGACCATTATCCTCTCTCACTCCCTCATCCACTAAAACCCTTCTCCTTCCCAGGAACCCGCCCCCCCTCTTCTACATCTTTTTAAAAAAAATGAGAAGTTTTTTTAAACTAAGTTTAGTTAGGGTTGCACCTCTAGGCCTGGATGAGAGGCTGCTTAATGGAGTGTGGGGAACTCACTGAAGGCTACGCATCACAGCCAGGTTTCTCCAGCAACCGTTACTGCCAGTATTTCCTTATGGAGGGCTGGAGCCTGTCCACCCCCTTTCTCACATGTGATGGAATTGTGGGCCTGATATTGGGCAGGGTTTATGTAGGTAATGAATTCATGAGTATGATGAGCCACTCATGGCACAGTAGGCACTTTACCCACTGAGCTGCTACCCAGTACTATTTTCTTTGTATTACATGCTTTTTCTTAATCATTTCTATTATTTCCAGAAAGCCTCCAGCCCATGACAGTTAATTAAATTAATTAATTATTTTTTTTTTTGAGATAGGGTTTCTCTGTTGTAACTCTGGCCTGGAACTCACAGCCTGGACCAGGCTGGCCTCGAACTCACAGAGATCTGCTTGCCTCTGCCTCCCAAGTGCTGGGATTAAAGGCCTGTGCCACCATCACCCGGCATTTTTATATCAACAAAAGGTGCAGCAGTAACAAATGTCATATCTGGGTATGCTTTTAGAACCATCTGGATTGTTCTTTTTCATTCTGTATCATTTCAGGGCCTGGCTTATTTCTATATGGAATTACTAAATGAATCTTCCTCTTCCTTCCTTCCTTCCTTCCTTCCTTCCTTCCTTCCTTCCTTCCTTCCTTCCTTCCTTCCTTCCTTCCTTCCTTCCCTCTTTCTTTCCTTTTTTTCTCTTTTCTTTTCTTTTTTTCTCCCCACCCCTTTCTGCCATATGCTTCCTGTTACTGTCCAGAAGCTGTTGATAGGAAATCTTGAGGTTAGAGTCTCTTGTCCATAGAGATAACATCTCCTCTCCAGTAGACAAAAAGTATCTTTGCTTGTCATGATAAGGCATGCAATAGCCCTTTACTAACTCAGGCTCAGATCCAGGAAGAAGCTGTATCAGTTGTCCCTAGGGTATCTGTATCATCTCTGTGCCTTTTCTGGAATCTTCTTCTAAGAAGAGTGAGGTAGTGAACTGGCATTCTGTGTGTCAGGGTCAGATTCTACACCACAGTGTCACAGTGGCAGAGAGTTCTCCTGCCAGAGGCTGTCTTCTCACTGTGGGATATTTGGCACTACCCCTGTGCTCTCCTACTAGATGCAGTAGCGACCGATCTGTCCCCATTCAGTTTTGACAGCCAGACATGTCTTTAATGAGCACCCAGTGTTCCTTCCTTGAAGGGCAAAATTGTTGGAGGTTGAGGCCACTGTCTTAAATACAGAATTTTATGTGGGTTAACCTTTGCCAAACCCTGGTCCTAACCCTCCAGTTGTCAGTCCCTTGAGGACAGAAATGACATACTTATTTTCTTTCAAATGGCAGTCCCTCCGTGTCTGCTACACATGATGTATAGTATCATTTGGAGAAGTTGCTAAAACGCCGACACCTTGCTCCCTCTCTGTTTCCCTCTCTCCTTCCCTGTGTGTGTGTGTGTGTGTGTGTGTGTGTGTGTGTGTTGTTGAGATACTCTTAAGTACCATATCACCATGCTTTACGCCAACTCTCTATATTTTTAAATCATACCAAGCTATAGTGTGGCAAGTTTTTAAACAGAAGGGCGCTCCAGATATCTCTTTCTTCCCTAACTTTTTTGATGGTCGTTTACAGTGCGGAATATGGCATCTAGTATTTCAGAGACACAGTGGCCCGTTTTTCTTCTTACAAACGGCGTCACTCTAGCATACAATATTTTAACCTTTCCTTGAAACAAAAAAAAAAATTCTCATGATACTTAGATGTAGCGGGCTAACAAAAATTCCTATTGAGCCTGGAAGATTCTCCTGCCTGTCATCCTCGACCTTCTCCCCCAGAAGAAAAGGCAAGAAAAGCCACCATCCTTTAATTACTCCGTGTCCCGAGGCAGTTCTCACAGAGCACGTGTGCTGCTTTGACCTTCTCTGTTGCTGAGTCCATCTTTGTTGACCCATTCCTGGCTGCGGTGGCTGTTGCTTTTCTGGTTCAGCTTTGGTTTACCGGTGAGGATAGGATTTGAAAGAAAAAGCTTATTTACTTATTTGTTTGATTTTTAACGACAAGTAAAATTTTTATTCTTTACAAAAAAATTGATAATATTGAAAATTTTCCAACTAAATGATCAAGATATGCACAGAGAAGATGTAACAGGATCACCGATGAAGGAGGGATGCAGCCATGGAGCCGCCAGATTACTGAGCATTTTAAAGATGATGTGATAAGTAATTTATGACAGCAAATTTAGCAATATTTGTCTTGTGTAATGCGAGGAATTGACGTTAGAGCTTCACAAATGCAGGCAGGCCCCCTATCTCTGAGCTGTAGTCCCAGCAAAATAATATGTTTTAGTTTTTATAAAGTAAAAATAGACATTTTTGAGAATTTTTTACATCTTTTCTTTATATTATTCTTTATATATTTCTTTATATTTTTATTTTGTTTATTATTTTTATTTATTTTATTATTATATATTTCTTTATATTCTTTATATATTTCTTTACATTATTTCTACTCGTCTTTCTCTCCCTCCAACTCCTCCCTTATCTTCCCTAATCCCTCTCAAATTCAGGACTTCTTCATTAATTATTGCTAATACATAGATATGTATGTATAAATACAGCCTGCCTAATCAAGTTAGTGTTGCTCATATGCATATTTGTTTAGGACTGACCACCATGGAGACTACTGATTCTCCCTTTCTTAGAAACCATTAATTGCTTGCAGTTTTATGTCAAGAGAGATGGCCTTGTGAGATTTCCCCCATCCACACTGGCATATCAACTGCTGGTGTTGTGAAGATTTTGTCTAGGCAGCCATGGCATTGATACTTCATTGGTGCAGTTTTCCCGTCACATAGGAGACCCTATCACTGGAGCAGACGTCCTGATTCTCTGCCTCTAATCTCTACCCTTTCCTCCCTCATCCCCTGAGCCTTACCCATAGGAGTTGTGTTGTAGACAACTGGACTTAGGCACCCCAAGTCAGTTAGATGTTCTCTGCATTTTGACCAGATATGGCCTTCTGTAATGATTTCTATCTGCTGCAAAAGGAAGCTTCTTTGCTGAGGAGTGGGAGCTACACTTACCAGGGAAAGCCAGTGGGCTAGCTCGAGAAGGCTTATTTATAGTAAAGAACAAAAACAACCAAAGCATGTAATGATTGCAAATGCTCCCTGAGCTTTTCAAAACCAGCAAAATTATATCACAGGTATGAATTCTGAAGATTGTCGTAGCACAGCAGTGTTTGGTCAAGTGACTGGGAATGAATCTGGTTTTTCTTGTCTTCAAAGTGGGGCTGATGATGATGGTGCCCATATGGCTGGGCTGTAAAAGGATCCAATGGCCAAATGCACAGAAAGACTCTGGGAAAGTGTTCTGGCCTGTGAGGTGTGATCAGCTTTTGCTTCACTTTTATTCCTGCTGAGTGTAAGAAGTCCTGATCTATTTGTCTGCTTCTTTCAAAATTCCTACCTCTATTCTCAAAAGAAGTACTCTGTTTTCTTCTTTTTATCCATTACCTGTTGTTGTAATCAGAGAGAGAGAGAGAGAGAGAGAGAGAGAGAGAGAGAGAGCGCCACCATGCACAACTAGTCTTTTGTTACTGTGTCCTACCGTCCTACCTTATATATTTTCATGGATGGAAGACAGTCTTTAATATTTCCGAGAACCTACTTTGTAGAAGGGAATTGGATGAGGTTTTGTGCTTTTGTGTGTGCATGTGTTTAGTTTTTGTTTTGTTTTGTTTGTAATGAAAGAAAGCAAAGACTCCACCAGTTATAGATAAGCTTACTCTTTAAGTGATTGCTGCTTTCATAAGACGTAAATATTCAGAGTGACCTCAGGACACCCAAGTTCCAGGGATCTCACCAAACCCAGAGCAGTTAGGACCAAGTGGTCAAGCTTTTTTAGAGCATGCAGGCTGAGGGGCTGCGACAGCAAGCTGCATCCAGATATTTTATGCCTGCGATAGGCCGATGGAATGCTGTGGTTCTGTGGAACAAGAAAATAGAAAATGAATGGGAAATCGTCTAACACATAGGCATATATACACCGGGTGGTTACATAGAAGACAGAGCAACACAGGGTGACGTAAGGCACCCAATATGTTGTCATCACTCTGCTTCATCAGTCATTGATTTGGCTTATGGTGTTGTGTGTAAACTTCCTTCCAAAATTTAAGCCCTAGATATTCTTTCAATATTTCCATATGATACGCCTCAACCGAGGGGAAAAAAAAAATCAAGTCCTAAGTGTGCATGTACTTTTCAGGGTTTTGTAGCTTCCTTTAAGTCTAGTTCAACCGTTAATGATTAAGGCAGCTCACTGAGAAATGGAGGAGAGGAATTTCCCAAGAGCCTTGTGTGTGGCCTTACTTCTGCCTTCCAGCATCTTGTGGATTCTTGCTTCTTGCCGCATCACTCACCTCTCTATTCTCTCTGTAATATTTGAGTTAGCTAGAGAGAAAATGATGCCTACAAGGTGGTGGGTGCAGCCCTGCCCTGTCTTGACTCCGGCTCTCCTTCAGGGAGTCTTTATTTTCTTTCCGTGGATCCATGTATGGACTCACCTGCATGGACACCAGAGCAAAACATGCAAGATGTATGTTTTGCGTACAAGCAGTAGAGAGTTTTATTTCCTCACAGAGTGTTCGCTGTGTGGAGATATTTTTCACATGTCTCTGATGGTGACCAACAACTGCAGCACCTGTTGCATAGGCTACTGTCTGCCATCCATGTTCAAATAGAAACCAGAGGTCCAGGCCCTATAAAGCAATGTGCCCACGATTTGAACTCAGATCCACATGAAACCTGAGCCTCACATTCAGCAATAAAAACTGCCTCTCTCCATCCTGCTCTTTCAATTCAGCCTTAGCTGTGTGTCCTAGGCAGGGAAGCAGGTGTTATAGTATTGTGAGGCATTTCAGTTATTTGCAGCCAAAAGTCCTTGAACGTGTGTGGTATTTTCAAACTTAGATTTGATACAAGTCAGAGGGAATCAGAGACAATCTATAGCCACGTGTATTTCACAGGCAGCTGTCTTAACACACTCAGGCAGTCAGCACAATCTCCTGTGTAACTGCTGCAGAGCCATCTGAGTCCACCCTTCCCTCTTATCCACAGACACCGAGTGAGCTTTTAAAGGGCTCATCCCTGGAGTGGTAAGAATGTACCAGTAATCATAATGTTTAGGACACTGAGGCAGGAGGATCATTTCAAGTTGAATGATAGCCCGGGTTACAGAGTGAACACTTGTATCAAAAACCAAACCAAACCAAACCAAACCCCATCAAGTTGTGTCATGTGTCTGTTAAAAACTTTCCAGATGAGGCGGGCAGTGGTGGCACAAGCCTTTAATCCCAGCGCTCTGGAGGCAGAGGTAGGTGGATCTTTGTGAGTTCCAGAGATCTACAGATCCTGGTCTATAGAGTGAGTTCCAGGACAGCCAGAGTTATGACAGAGAAACCTCATCTCTAAAATAAAATAAAGTAAAATAAAATAAAATAAGTAAAATAAAAAATCTTCCAGAGGAATCTTATAAACGGTAGAAAAGAAATTGCCAGGTTCCTCCAGGGGCCTGCAAATCTGTACATGATCTGCCCTGACCTGCTCTTAGGGCAGTGCTGACCTGGTCCCTTTCAGCCCCACTGATCACATGACTACTGGTTGGTCGCCTTCCCTCCACAGAGCATAGCTGCTGCCCACTGTGGACTCTGGGTGCTTCTTTGGGGGCCTCACCATACTTCTCTGCTCCTTATCCTTCAGGTTCCAGCCAGAAAGCCACCTCACATCCTCTCGAGCCTTTCTTTTAAAAAAAAAAAAAAATAACAATTGAGTGACACTTGTCGCTGAATGATGTACTCGTTTCTTTTTGGATTAAATCCTCTGTGCCTACCTCTGCTCCCCCAGTTTGAATATGATTTTTGTAGGGTGGGTTCTTTAGTTGAGGTTCCTGTTTGGGGGACAGTGCTCAGCAGTGTGAATGGATGAGTTGGGCGGGGGGCTCCAGCCTTCACTAGCCTCAGAGCAGTGCCCGGCACCATCAGATGCTACTCCCGGGCTGCTGCTGCTGTTTATGAAGTTTTACCGCCACATAAGTATATAAAGCAGGTTTTTTAGGACTTGCCAGAGACAATGCAGTTCCTCAGTGGCCAAGACCCCACAGTCTCATGACACAGACCCTCAAGCTGGTGTTATTACGAGGCAGCTCCTCTTTATCAGTTTTTAGCTTCTGTGGACTTGACCTTCAAGCCAGCAGCGTTCAGCTCTCGTGTCTGATGGGGCCTCGCTGACTGACCTTTTACTTAGGCCCAAGGCAATGTTTTCCTCTGTTTCAAACTTGCCTACTGCCAGTTTTTTAAGAGCCCTGGTCCTTATGAGGCAGAGCTCGGCTGCCTGGTTATAATCGGCCCTAATACCCGATAAACTGTGAACAATGGCCTCATTTGAGAGAAAATATTAAGACAAAAAGACGTCTACCATGCCGGGGCCGTGCTAAACTGGAGTGCATAGAGAACTTGGGGCACGTGGGATGCTGCCCTGGCGACTCCCATAAGGAGGGGGAGGCTGACTGGCCCTCATAATGGGCCATTATAAGGGCACCACTGAACCACGTAATCATAGCCCTTTTCAAAACCAGAAAAATGTGTCAAGTATTAGACAAACGTAAACTGTGCTTGAATGCGAGACTAGAAATTTCATAAATAACAGAGTCCCTTTCATCTGATCAAATATTTCAGGGAGAAAAAAAAAAAAAAAGGAAGCAAGGCAGTTTTCGTTACTAAAGAACAGTTTCCTGGCTTGGTTTATCAAAAGTTTCAAAAGAAGAATTCTGAGTATGGTTTTGATTTATCAGATCTATAGGCTTTCATTTCTGTGGGATTCTCAGTTTTTTATAACAAAGTTAGTGCCTGGAATATTACAGAAAATAGTGAATAAAACATTGCTCATCTATAATTGCAGCACTCAAAGATTGTCACCTAAAAATTTTCTCAATGATTTGTCAACAGTTTTCATTTTGCGCGCGCGCACACGCGCACACACACGCACACACACATACACACACACACACACACACACACATACACACACATACACACACACACACACACACACACACACACACAGAGAAATTGGCATTGTGTTCAGACTTAGGTTAAAAACTTTCTCTCTCCTTGTATGGCTCTGTAAAATATGGAACTCAGTGACTGCATAGTGCTCATCTTTGTGCCCTGGTTCTTCGTGGGCACAGCTGTTTTCCTTCCTTAGGAGGCTTCTGGCAATTTCTGGAGACATCACTAGTTTTGACACCTGGGGTTGGGGTTGGGGTTGGGGTATGAGTCTCCTGGCGTGTAACAGGGAGAGGCCAGAGATGTGGCTAAGTGCCTAATAATGTACAGACAAGCCTCTACCTCAAAGAGTTATCTGACTTCATTGCAGTACCAAAGTTCCTGCCTAAACTAGATCACTGCTTCATTATTAGTCTAACCCATGCCTCTTGTTATTTATCAATGAGCAACTCTTTTGTTATCAGAAATTAATCAGTAGCAGATATTTTGCAAAGGAGCAGATGGTAAGTATGTTAGCTTCTGTGGAGCACTAGGTACATCACTTAACTCTGTTGTCACGAATAGGGACAGACTATATGTAGATGAGAGGGTCAGTGTGTGCAGTAAAACTTGCTCTCAGGAGTAGGTGGTGATCAACAGGGTGGGTGTGCACCCGCCCACACCTGCCATAGTTTGTGTTCTAATGGGTGTTTTACACTTAAAATCACTATCCTTTGAAAAGGGTGGTGGCTGTGTAGACATATGTATGTGTGTTAGTTACTTTATTCATCTCTGTGACAAAATAACTGGCTGAATTAACTTAAGAGGAAAGAGATTGATTTGGACTCACACTTCATGGAGGGGAGTCTGGATAGCTCTGCACAGGCCAGCTTGTTATATCCTGGCTTATCACAGAGCTACGGTTACAGCGAGGAGTAGGGCTGTGCTCTAACCCTCAAGGCCCACGCTCCAGTGATTCAGTTCCCTCAGCTTCCCTGTCCCTCAGAGTTCCACAACCCCCAAAACAGCACCATCATCTGGGGACTGAGTATTTAAATGCATTCATCTGTATCTGTGGGGACATTTTACATGTAACTATTATGTTTTAGTGTCAATTTATCTTCTTTTTCATTTGAAAGTTCTACCCATTTGGCTTAGCAGATGGGATTGGTGATTTGGTGTGCACTGAATATGTACTGTACAAGGTCAAAGACAGAAGCAGGTAAAAGAGCCAAGAGATACTTTCAGTGATCTGGATGACAAATGGAGAGAGCTTCAACTAGGTGGTAGTCTCAGCAGAAGACTTAGCTAAATCCTTTGTATCCTCAAGATGGACAACTGTGGATGGGCCGAATACATGATACATGGGAAGGAAAGGAATCAAAGGTGATCAAGTTGTTTGCATCAAGTGTGAAAATCGTTTCAACCTATAAAAACCAACTATTTCCTAAAGCCTTAGTGGCATATGCCTTCCTGTAACTCCAACTGCTCAGGAAGTCCAGGCATGGAGATTTCAAGCTCAAGGCTACAAGGTAAGTTCAAGGCCAGCCTAAGCAGTTTACTGAGATCCTGCCTTTAACAAAACGAGGAAACAGCTGTGGTGTGACTCAGGGACGTTTGTGTAGGGCCTAGGTTGAGCCCTAGTACAACATGCACACCAGCAGCAGCAACAGGTTTCATAGGTTTCAACCTTCCCACTATTGAAATGGAGGAGCTGACTCAGAGGGGATGGTGAACATGCTAATTGTGAGCTATTTGCAGTAGACAGGTAGAAATGAGTCTAGAATTTAGAGAGGTCTGTGATAGGGGCTTTATATTCATGAGGCTGACTTCACCAGAGCTGTGAGTATAGATAGTTGAAACCAAGCATGAGCCTTTATATGTAAGATGAGAAGGAAAAACTAACAAAACAGGCTCAGAAGCCATGATGGAGGAGAGAAGGCCCTGACTGTGGTGAATTGGGTACGCAATAAAGAATGTGCACTAAGCCTTCTTACTACATCTGCACCATACAAGGCTTGTTTACAGCCAAGGGCTTCTGTCCTTGCTAAGGGGGCCAGTCCCTAACAACTTCACATCTGCATTTAAACACAAGATTCTCTGTGTCGCTCTCTGAAACCACTTCTGCAGGTTCAGCTCCCTGGTTCTTAGCTGAGGCAACAGCAGTTACTTGTTGAATGAATAGAGAACATGCAACTTTTTATGGGAGGAAGAGTTCAGATGAAAACTTCAGTGTTTTGCTCTCGTGATGTCGTGTGTTCTCTGCATCAGCTGTATCCGAATCTGTTAGAAGCTTGCTAGATATACAGAGTTTTAGAAACTTGAAATCTGTGTCAGACCATGGATTCACACCCTACATTTAACAATGTCCCTTAATGATTTGCAAACACCCAATCTTATATTTAGTTCTCTAAGTAAGGCAGGGGACAATGGAGTATCTGCCAATGACAGCAATGTAGATTAAGGCACTAAAACCATCAAAATCAGATCTCTTTAAGAGACTTTGGGTATTCATTCAGAAGTTGTCTACATGTTGCCAGGGGGAAAAGACAGCCAGGTGCTTCTGGCTGTAGCCTGAGGAGTTCCTCCGAGGGCCTTCTACTCAGGTGACACCAGGATCTTGACTTCATCCCCCAAATAAATTTCAGGATGAGTCACTATAAAGCAAAGCTGAAGTTTATGAAGAAGTTGTACATGCTTTAGATTTAAATAGGGGGTATAGGGGGTGCTTATGTATCTTATATCTTAATGGTTGTATCTATGGTATTTTAGTTATTGAAACTACATTGTTCAAAGGGTATAATTTACAACCACATTCAATGATTAAACAGAGTTTTTAATTTTTTATCTATTTTTATTCCGTGTGTACTGGTGTTTTGCCTGCATGCATGTGAATATGAGGGTGTTGGATTCCCTGGATCTAGACTTAGAGACAGTTGTGAGCTGCCATGTGGATGCCAGAAATTGAACCCCTGGTATTCCCGAAGAATAGCCAGTGCTCTTAACCACTGAACCAACTCTCCAGCCCCTAAGCAGACTTTTTAAATGAAGTTTGAAAAACGAGCTGGGTTACGTGTTTCTCTTAAAGTATTTCTCCTTCCATAACGAAGTCATTGACGTGGTGTGTGAGGTGTTCAGCTTTAGGGATGAAAGAGTCATGCTGATAAAGCCAAACTCAAAAGTCACGTATGAGTTTTCCTCAGGTGTGGCTCTTAGCTGTTCTCTCAGGAAGAGTTTCGTCTCTGCAGGCAGTCTTCACAGCAGCGCTGATGTTTATCAGTCCCATATGAAACTTGTCCCCCCTCTATTTATTTTCTTAGTTGCTTAAAACTTTCATACAATGTATTTTGATCATACTTTTCCCCAACTCTTCTCAGGGACACCAACCCCTTTCCTACCACCCACTTTGTGTCTTTTTAAATTTTCTTATTAAACTCACTGAGTCCAGCTTGTGCTTCCCATGTACTCTTGGATATGTAGCCTTCCACTGCTTCACCTCTTTTTTGTTTTATTTTATTTTGATTTTTTGAGACAGGGTTTCTCTGTTGTAACTCTGGCTGTCCTGGAACTCATGCTGGCCTTGAACTCACAGAGATCTGCCTGCCTCTGCCTCCTGAATGCTGGGATTAAAGGTGTGTATCACCACCGCCCAGTTTAACCTCTTAATTCAGCCAGTGAGAAACAGAAACGAGAGCAAGAGGCTTCTCTCTCCAAGACCCTTTTTCCTTTCCTGTGTCGATCAATCAAATCACAGAAGTTTGTGTAGAAATTTTGAAGGCTATTTTATAGCATTATCCAGGTGGCTTCTTTCTGAGGTATAATTTGAATTGACCCACACTAGGAGTGACTATACAATGTACTGTTGGGCATGTGAGAGACATTTGTGAGTGAATGCATACAAGTTCTGTTCTCTATATTTTAAAATACCCTGGTATTTAATAACATGTTTTTATGTAACAACTAAAGCACTGAATATATTAAAATCTTATCATAATATCTTAAAATATTTAACCCTTATTTTTATTTTATATTTATGAGTGTTTTTTCCGTGTGTGTGTGTATGTGTGTGTGTGTGTGTGTGTGTGTGTGTCTGTATACCTTGTGCATGCAGTGCTTGAGAAGGCCAGAAGAGGGCAGTGAGTCCCCTGGGACTAGAATTAGAGAAGGTTGTGAATGGCTATGAGGGTGCTAGGAATCAAACCCAGGTCCTTTATAAGAGCAGCCAGTGCTCTTAACCACTGAGCCATCTCTCCAGTCACCCAAATACCTTTTTATGAGGTCTCTAAATACTGTTTATACCAAAACTAAAGCATGCATCCCTCTTACTTCATAATAGCATACTTACTTCATAATAACATTGTTTTATAGGTCCATAGCTAAGGAAAACAGCCTTACTAGGAATTTTCGAAGGGCTGACCTAGATTATTTATTATAGTATTTTGGATTTTAGGGAAAAAAATGTTCTTCATTCTGCGTGTATACCCTTACACCCTATTGCTCTGGTTCCAGAAGCCTACAGAGTAATAAGAAAGGTGGAAATGTGAAGTTATACAGACCCCTGAATCTGCATTCAAATCCATATGTTTGTTTAAATGCACATAGAGGGTGTTCACACTGCTGGATTGAAACCCATTGATCTTTCCCTCTTTATTTATAGTGCAAGATCCAAACAGACATCATCGAAATGTGTCTCTCTAGTATGCCATTGTGGCAAGAATATTCGAGACCTTGCCTTGACTTGTAACCCTTACAAGTATCTGAGTTTCTGCTTTTTTAAAAATAGGGATAATTAAGCATCCCTTGTATTTTTACATTAGCACTTGTTCAGTTAAGACAATATTTGGAACACATTAACAAGTTAAATAAACATACACACATGTACACATACACATGCACACACACCCCACCTGAGTAATGCAAGAAAGCTAGTTTCCCTGGTCTTATCATTTTTCAGGGATTAATATTGCTTATTGACTTCTTTATAAGTTGCCATTTAAAAGGCAGTGAATGGTGGCATGATGTTCATGAACAGCAGCAGTTTTAACTTCCTAAAATTTATTGAATCATTTACACAAGTATGTATGTTGCGTGTGTGTGCACACACATCATCTTCTTTGAAAGGACAAAGTGTAGCTATTGCAGGCTTTGGCACCGTGTGGACTCTTCCTGTCCATTCTGTCCGTGTGTCTCACTTACTGCTCACCTTCGCTGAGGTAGCCGGAAACAAGCTGTTGACAATATGCAAACCAGCTGCATGAGTGTGTTCTAGTAACATTTTATTTGCATTTCATATTCATTTCACTTGTCCTGAAACACCATTGATTTATTATTTATTTATTTCTCATACTTTGAAAATACAAAATTCAATGAGAAGAGAGCTGATTTGAACTTGGGACTGAACCCTATCGTAGAGAAATGGCCTCGGGCTTGGCAAACTGGGTCCTCTGTAGTCTTTCTTTGTTCGAGTACTCTTTATTTTTGTTTCTATCTGACATTTGCTCTTCTTCTCTACATCAGAATTTGTATCTACTTTCCCATCCTCTTTTTTTCTTTGTTTTGTTTGTACAGAAAACAAGACTGTATGTACTAGAAACTATGCTCTGGGCTCATGTTTTCTCTTATAGCATTAGGATTGTGACTGGGAGACAACTCAGATACTTATCTGATGTGTCCGTCTCTGAGGCTTTACCCAAGTCATTTGAGAAACCTAGCTCTCCATGTTTGTCCGTCTGGGACTGCACATTGGCCACCTTAGGAATCTTCATATAAAAGCAGTAAGAGCAGACAATAGCAGAGGGTGTGATCAATAACAAGTGACTGAGTGACAATCCTGCTGGTATTTCCTTATAATTTACTGAACACAAGAATAAATTCTCTCCCCAAACATGAGAAAACAAAACCTTAACATTTTTTGCCTTTTCGAACAAAAATAAAAATCAATCATAAGCTGAAAGAATTGTGGGAGTTCTTAGTGGATTTGTCCAAATTCAGAGTGACGACTGGTGGGGGGAGAAGAGGAGCCACGACCATTCCGATGAGATGTGCTCGCAGCAGAGAGTCCAGTACTCAGCTAGCATGTGGTTGGTATCTTGCACTGACTGGTGGTGGGCCGCAGAAAGGAAATAGCTGTCAGTGCTGCTGGGGAGTGGCCGAGCTACCCTGCGGTGCTCAGGAAGGCATCCATTCCAGCTCTGTAATCAGTTCACCATCTTAGTGAAGAGACAGGACAACAGGAGAGAAGCAAGACATTTGCGCTCCCATGGATTTTCATGTGGAAAGCTAGTGTAAAATGTAAATGATGCCAGTAAACACTGTATTGCAATGGAAGTATGAAATATTGTAGTCTTATCTTGTCATGTGGACTTTAAATGCTCAGAAACACTGACTTTTGGGCACAACAGTTTCTCTATCGGGCCTTTACCTTAAGGGCTGCAGAGCGTCATTTGGATGGTGCAAGGGAATAAAAACAGAGTGGGATCTTTCTCTAGCATTCTCAGGATGAGAAGAGCAGGGCACACAGGAGTTCGACTTGTCCACAGTGGCACGCCATGATGATGCTAGAGGAACCATGTTCTACATCAGCAGTTCAGAGTGTGATCAGAAGACTCAGGATGCTCCACAACCCTTAAGTGTTTCCACGAGATGAAAAATTGTATAGAATTCATACTTATTCTAAGGAACTTTCTCCCCGTCCCCCTCCCTCTCATCTCACTGGTATATATTAGGGAGTATCTGTTATCTTAGGAAGTCATCATTGCTAGGCACAGGAAGAAGTATCTGTTTTCAAGATTTTTCCATTTTCATGCTCAGCTGGTAAGTATTTATAGTATTCACACAAACTCAGCAATTTCAAAGAACTTAACAGGCCCCTATAACAAAAACTTTGTGGACTCCTCTTTCTGATATTTGGTGGGCCTTTGTCTGATGCTGAAAACAAGTAGTATTATGCGCTCTTATCCTCATTGGTACATGAGGACTCAGAGGTCTGGAGAAGTTAAGGACTTACTTAGTCATTCTTCTGTCAGCGTCTGAACATGGGTGCCCAGTCCTTGACTCCTTTTCTCACCATGTGATCAGGCACTCAGTCTCTCAGGGAATCTGCAGGAAACACTGAGATTTGAACACCAGCTTCTCAGAAGAGCAACTTCTCTTAACCCGGCCCATCCTGTCGGGACTCCCAGTAGGATCATGTCCACAGACATGGAAGAGACAGAAAACACTCCCCTGTGGTTTGCTGCCTACTTCTATTCCCAGTGTGTCTGTTATGTCTTATGCTGTGCAAAAAACAGAGCATTGAATTTTTTTTACTGTAAAAAATTTCATTTCAAAAATCACATTGCCAGCTATCCTCAAATTTGGGTGATTAAGCTGTAGGACTGAATGAGTAGCTGCAGCCTGGATCCATTGCTCTTTTGAGGTGAAAGAGTGGCTTCCGGTGTGCTCAGACCTCCCTGCCCCCAGTTACCTTAATCATAGTTGTCTCCCTCAGTTGTGTTACCTGTGGATGGTGTCTGGGTTGGGATTACCCACTAATGCAGCATTTTCAGGCTCCCTCTACTTTCCTCTCCCTTCCCCTCTTCCTCCCCCCTCCCCTTCTCCCTATCCCTGTCCCTCTCCCTCAGCCCCTCCTGTGTGTGGCTGATCACATGCCTATGGAGGCCAGAAGTCAACCTCAGTCACTACCCACCATTCTTACTTGAGACAGGAACTCTCACAGAAACAGGAGCTTGCTGGCATGGATAGCGTGGCTGACCAGTGGCTCCGGGCTCTGTCTGGCTCCACTGCCACAGTGCTGTTGAGGTTACAAGGGGCACTCTGCTTTTTTATGTGGCTTCTGGGGATTGAGCTCAGCTCCTCACACTTGTGCAGCTCTTGTGCAACAGACTCTTTATACGAACTGAGCCACCTCCCCAGCCCTACCGGTCTTAACTTCCTTGAAACCTCAAAAGAGCCAATAGAAATGTTGCAAAGAATATTTCACTCTTCTTCCAAACTCGAGTGTAGTGAAGGCGGTGTCCGGTAGGGAGAGTGAGTTCCTTCCTTACTAACACATGACATTCTGATTCATTAAAGTGCGGGGCTCTGCCAGTGAATTCATGTTTATTTTTAAATATGCAGCCAAATCTCTTTTTAAGGGGAGTAGTGAAACAAGCACATTCCGCTCACTGCCCTCATTTCGTGTTTATTTTGGTGCTGTCTATTGGCCTCATCATTATCACGTCTGGACCCTTTTACTAAACTGACAATGCCTGTGAACCTCTGCATTCATGTTAGGTCAGATGGGTTGGAGGGTTTGAGACGGTCAGCCGGAAGCACTCCAGGAGCCGCGGCATTTCGACAAAGTTAATGAGTTGCAAATATTTATGCTTAAAATACTATCACCCCTTCAACAGGAAGCAGCGTTGATCCTAATTTCTAAATATAGATTTGTCTTTTTTCTCCTTTTGCTTTAGTCTGGGCAGCGAAATGTTTTATAAAGCTGGAAATCATATCTCTATACTGATAGCTTATAGTGGATGTCCTGTGATTTACATGTCTGGCATGTACTAGCAGTACTAGCAGTGACACGGACAGAGGAAAAGGGCCAGAAACTCATCAGCCATGGGTCACGGTGACTTACTCCTTTCTTGCTCCATGGATTGTATCACAGTTTCCAGTAAGAAATTCCATGCTTCCTACTTTGAGGGTTAGCTTAGAAAGGTGGTGTTGTTTTTTTTTTTTAAAACTATTATTATTTTCTGTATGAGTGTGAATCTGGGTCTCTGTTTCCATTTCCCCCCCACCCCTCCACCCCCTACCCCCTTAACCTCCACCTCCCTCCACCACCCATCCTTCCACCCCCCACCCCCGTGTTGTATAGAATAGCTTCCCCGTTTGCTGACTTGAGGTCAGGAGGCAGGTTTCATGTCTACCTAGTTCAGGGTAAGCTGTCCATTGAAACCACTAGGGAGCAAGATGAAGCTGGAAAGTTTGGAGAATACCTTCCATGCTAAAAGTCCATCTCCTTGCAGTCACACATGGATCATTATTCGGCCGTTAGGGAAGTCTCATGTGTGACCGTAGCTTTTAGGCAATGTCTCCTCTGAAGGGGGCATCCAGCTCTTAACCTATTGCTGAAAGAGAAACACCATTGTCCATTAATACTACTGGAACGAAAGATGAATGGTGAATCGGCCTTGATCTGACAGTGAGCTTGACTTTGATAGCTCATCCTTTAAAAAGGTTCTTTTATATCTATGAAAAAAAGCATGACGTCAAGCCAGGGGGAAAATTGATATCAATATTTAAGCCCAAACTGGTAGGAATTAAAAAAAAAAAAAAAGTCCCTTGTGAGAACAGCTTTTTTTTTTTTTTTTTTACATGCATAACTAATTAGCTTAGGTTATTATAAGCTGCGCTGCTGTGATAACGTTTCCGGCGGTGCCTCGGGATACCTTGTTTATGGTGCCTTCTTGATGCCGGTCGCTGTTCGAGTTGGAATTACAGAAAGTAGAGGGAGGAGGAATAAGTAGCCTGTCCTTTCTCCTTGGCTTGGGACCCCCTGAGACGCTGCTATGCTGGAAATGCTAGAATACAGTCACTACCAGGTGAGCTTTTATTACTATCCACATCCAGAGCCTGAACTGCAAGGGTAGAAATTGGCTAGTGCGTCTCTTTAATGTGATTGCAGTAAGTAACTTATTTGCAATAAGGAAGTTCTGCTCCTTTAATGCTATTTATTTTCTGGTGCCCTAAGAAGTAATTTACTATAATTTTAGACATAGGGAGTAGCAGTACAATTTATTTCCTGAGCAGGTAGCTGCATTTGTTCCAGCAGCTCTTGTTTAGAGTATATAAGATTAAATTGTGTTTGTCAGTAAAAGATAACTTTAAGTTGAATGTAATTAATTTGCTAATTAAAATGTATTTCTAATTCCCTGTTAATGTTTATAGGAAAGGACAACAAATACCATGCTGCCTTATAAATAGTTATGCCTTTAAAAGCACATACATGCAAGTGTTATGTACTTGAATGCAACTGTTTTATGTGGAATTGCTTCTTCCTTTCAGCCCATTCATAATTAGAATCCTGAATAATCATATTCTTATATATGAAAGGAAGTAACCTATAACTTCTTGATTTAAACATAGAAATATTTCTGATTTTCTTCTGTAACCATTTTATAGTTAGTTCTGATGGATTTGTGTGTGCGTGTGTGTGTGTGTGTGTGTGTGTTAGTATATGTGGTTGTATATGTGTATGGTTTTCTGAGTGTGTGGTGTGTTTGTGGTTGTGTGTGTGTATGTGTATCTTTCAGTATGTCTCTGTGTGTGTGGTTGTGGAGGAGTCTGGGGTGTATGTGTGTGTGCATGTGTGTGGTTGTGGGGGGGCTAGGATGTATGTGTATGTTTGTGTGTGATTTTTTGTGTGTGCATGCACATGTTTTAACAGAAAGCTGCTCTATTTGCCAAGGAAACTGAGATAAACTGAATTATACATTTTCAAGTTTTTTATTTTGATTTTACTAAATCCTTTCCGGTATGTTGAGGAGATTCTTGCCTCATAGAAACTTGCAAATTTTAATAACTAGCCATGAGAAGAAGGGCACCAGGATTGAAGGAGATGTGTAGTTAGTTATGAGGGAAATCAAACAGGACAGTTATTACCCTGCACTCTAAGAGTTGTAAATCTTGCAAGATAGATTCTCAACTTCAGTCCTATCAAAATCCTTTAGCACAGTGCCCGGTAACTTATAGGGGATCAATAATCTGTTCTGTTTGGAGTGGTCACTCTCATGATGTACGCTACAAGGAAAGCTGTTTGGAACCCCAGAATAACACTGCTGTCTTCTCTTCCCTCCACGGCCATACTCAGGTGCAGACCCACCTGGAAAACCCCACCAAGTACCACATACAGCAAGCCCAGAGGCACCAGGTAAAGCAGTACCTTTCTACCACTTTAGCAAATAAACATGCCAGCCAAGTCCTGAGCTCGCCATGTCCAAACCAGCCTGGCGACCGTGCCATGCCACCAGTGCCGGGGAGCAGCGCACCCAACAGCCCCATGGCTATGCTCACTCTTAACTCCAACTGTGAAAAAGAGGTAATTCACGTCTCCTCTTCTCCTCTGTTTCTTATACTCCATTAACTGTCTGTGGGATATTCCACTCACCCTTACTGATGGACTGTCTTTTGTCCACCTGGTCATAGTGACCAGCCTCTGTCCCAGCTTTACTGGTGTGACCATTTACATTTCAGCCTACTGTACTATCGCTAGGTTCCTGGGCTTACTGCACACGACAGGAGACCTGACTTGCTCTAAGCAGAGCGTGGAGGCGAGAATGCTTCCTCGACTCTCATTGCCTTCCTTAGATGAGTGTTCTCTTCCCTTCGATGCCTTCCAATTTGCCAAGCAGTGACAATGCAGAGAGGAGAAGGGGAGGCGGACAAGGAAAAGCAAAAATAGAAAAGGTGTGGGGCAGGAGGCTTAGATGTTCCACTTGCTGTGAATGCCTGGGGTATTATTTTTATTTTTCACGGAGTTGGAGAAAGAAAAATCACGTGTATGGATGGATTTGAATAGTATGGCACACAAGGATGTAAGAGGAAAAACAAGTTTTATTACAGCATCCAGTCAGATTCACAATGAGTTGCTACTGCTTGATAAATCTGCTTTGGTAAAGACTAGACTGGGACAAGACTCAACCCTCAAGCTAGTGTTTGTATCAACATTTGGAGCATAAAAATACCTGGGGGCACTGTCATTTGGTGCCCGTTATTTCCAAATTACGAGAATATGAGTCTTATTTTAGTAGGGTTTTAATGTATATTGAAGTGTTAATGAGAGTTCAGAAGTGACTGTTACATGTTCCGTTGATTTGAGCCACTGGAGGGACTAAGTCTTTTCCCCTCTGCCCAAACCAAACACATTTATCCACCCATATCTGTCATATGCCTTGACCCACGCTCCCCTCCGATATTCTGTTCCTTGGTTAGAATCTACTTGTTCGGAAGCTCTGTCCATCTCATTACTATACCACTAGCCTTCTGTGAATGTGTTGTTGAACAGGCATTTGCAATCCAAGTCATGGGCTGTCTTTGCTTGTATTTCTGCAGGCATTTTATAAGTTTGAAGATCAGAGCAGGGCAGAGAGTGAGTGCCCAGGTATGAACACGCACTCTCGAGCGTCGTGCATGCAGGTACTGAATGACTCGGCAGGCCGAGGATGTAACACTTTATAATGAGAATCTATATTTGTGAATGATCACACCTCCTGATGACTTCAGGGCCTCTTTTCCTCCCATTGATTTTTTTTTAAAATAGAAAAAGCTATGAACAGACCCATTTTCCTCATAGTAACTCATGAATGACTAAGTAACAACTAAGAAGATTAAATGTGTATGCTCCTTAACTTGCCCACAGTCATAAGGAGAGAGTTAAATATATAGATTGTAGTAAATAAAATGCATGGTGTTTTAGTTAATTTGCATAAATCACCAGCACATGTTGTGTAGCATTGTACCAGCTTCTAAAACATATTTTTGAAACAAAGCTGTGTTAATCTCTGTGTTGTTTTTTATAAATGAAACCTCCTGCTCCATATATTATGAAGCTTCAGTAAGTTAATAATAGCTAATGAGCACTTCCTCAAGTAATTGAAGATTATTATTTAAATCCTATTTGGTGAATGAATGGCACCATTATTTATGTATTTATGTGCTTATTCAGATATACAAGAGAGAATATAAACTTTTATTTTTGCTTTTCTATATATACTGAAGTATAAAATATTTTAATGATACATTAAGGACACTAATCTTATTCTCCAAAAACTAAAGTCAAAATTTTAAAGAAAAGTTGTTTGTAAGTCCCCAGCCTATTTTTCTATTTGTCAACTCAGTCATAAAACCATCTACTACAAATAAATGAGGCCGGGATGCCTAGAAGTGGAAATTAACATAGAACATGCTAGCATCTGTTTAGATCCGACCACTGGTTATTCTTCAGAGAACTCATTTCATAAAACTCGTTCTTTAGATGCTTACTGCATTCCTGACATTCTGAAGAAAATGGTTTCTCCTGAAATCTCATCAGTGCCCCCCTCCACCCTCCAGTGAGACAATACATATTATTGTCCCCAATTGGTAGATTGGCACACTGAGTAAGACTTCTGAGGATTAGAGGTTTCACCCTTTATCCAGGAAGAGGGGGAATCGAGATTTGAACCCATGCCTCATGATGCTGGAGCCTCAGCTCTTTAATGGGAGGTACACAGGAACACAAGAGTGCTCCTGTGCATTCTTAGATCTCACCATGTATCCAGGTAGCACTGTTCAGACCCAGGCACAGACACACCAGCCAGCTACACGGTGTTAACGAGGGAATGATTCCACAGACTCCGCCACTGCTGCAATGCACATGTAATCACCGTTGTTTATGATGCTAACTGATGTTTTG
Organism: Cricetomys ansorgei; assembly: GCA_026225945.1. NCBI lineage: Eukaryota > Metazoa > Chordata > Mammalia > Rodentia > Nesomyidae > Cricetomys > Cricetomys ansorgei. The sequence continues at coordinate 14,302,048 of JAMJFZ010000982.1, read as the reverse complement.
GTACTTCAGCAATAAAATTGATCTAGTGGGAATGTCAGCTCCACAACTGTAATGATAACCTCGTCCTTGTGTTCCTCGGGGAGCTCCAGGCGCACTGGCAGCTGTACAAAGAGGTGCTTGCTTTACAAGTCACTCTACAGTCTTTTCAGGGCTAGCCAGTGGCCCGGAGCCCCTACACAGGAGCCGAGAACCAACTGGCTATGTTTTTCTTCTCCTAGAGGCTGTGGGAAAGGAAAAGGGAAGTGGTGGGTTTCATGCACGTAGCGTTTTCTGGTTCATCTTTGCAGTGTAAAGGGGAGACATTTCAACATAGCGGTAGAAACCCAGGTGAAATCACAGCCCAGCTCTGCTTGTAGTGTGACTCTAAGCAGATTGCTTCTCATCATCTCACCTGCTAGAGCCACCCTGCTAGAGCCCCTCGCCCCCCCCCCAGAGTGATTTACCCCAGGGTAAATAATGTACCCCAAGGAAATTCTCAAGCTCAGTTCTTGATGTCTGGTAGTAGCTGAAATGCTAACTGTAAGCGAAGTTTCCGTTACTCACTTGTGTAGTGAGTTTCAGTAATATCTTGGTTTTAGTGGGGGAGAGTACAATTGCTTTTTACACTCTAACTAAAGATCACAGTTGCTTTAGATAAGAAAGGACCAGAAAGTCCTTTTGGGGATGGCTTTGTAACCATTTCTCATTCCTGTCTCTCTTCTGTGGCTCTTTTTTTCTACAGATGGATGATGTAATTGATGACATCATTAGCCTGGAATCAAGTTATAATGAAGAAATCTTGGGCTTGATGGACCCAGCCTTGCAAATGGCAAATACGGTATTGATGACCTTTTTATTTGGTTTTCTAAGAAAATCTTGAGATTATTCTCTGTTCGTTTTCTTTCTTTTCCCTGAACACAGCTTAGTTTTACACGGATTCTTTGAGAAATTTATTAGTGATAAAATGGGAAAACATTCACGAGTAAGTAATTTTGGCATCAGAAATTAAGAAGCTTGCTTGAGTTTATCAGGAGCACTGTGATTAAGCTCTGTGTTCAGGAGTGTATGATTGTCATGTTTCTGTTTGTGTTTTTCTATGAACCTATGGCCTCACACATGCCATACCAGCAATCTGCCACTGACCCATATCCCCAAGCGTGTGTGTTCTTCCCGCCCACCCCCCCCCAAGTCTGTGTGTGTGTATTTGTATGTGTACACAGGTGTATATGCAGAAGTGTGCCTATATATGCAGAGAGCAGTAGTCCACCATGGATGTCATTTCTCAGATGCTGTCCACCTTCTTTTTTTTTTTTGTGGGGGGGTTGTTTTCTTGCATGGAATTTACCAGAGAGGTTCTTTGTCCTACAAGCCCCTAGGATCTTCCTGATGCCTCTTCCTTGGTGCTAGGATCACTAATTTGTACCATCAGGACCTGACTTTTAGTTTTGGTGGCCTGGGGATTGAACTTACTCAGGTTTTATGCCTGCAGTAGTAAGCACTATACCAACTGAGTTGTCTCCCCATGTCACTTCTAATAAAATAATCCAACTTAGACTCTCTATTCAAGTGAAACACTGTGAATTGTGCTGCTCACAGTGGTGTCTGACCTAAAAGCACTAATATGATTTGTGAATAGGGTCCTATATTTGCAGGTGGTAAAGAGATGTTGAGATTCCTGTTCTCCCAGTTGGAGTTCGTAAGCCAGTCCTCACAGATTTCTAGCTGTTTACATTGCTCGTATATGCCCCTTACCCCTCTATAATTTAGAGTTTTGCCCATATTGTTTATTTTCTTTTAATCCTTACATTTGTGTTTAAATTACTGTCTTACCAAAGACTTTTGTCAAGTCCCATTTGAAGTCACTTTCAGTGGCTGTGTGAGTTGGGATGGTACCATTGCTGTCTGAGATTACGCTGGGTTAAGTTGTCTGCAGGAGACTGTATAAGCAGACTCTGGTCTGCTCAGTTTTTCATGAGATAAATGCCATACGTTGTCATATTCTTCAATAACTAGTGTCTAAGAGACTAACATGTATTGGGGAGAAGCAGAAAGGGGGTAGTTATTGAAGGGGATATGGAGTCTGATATTTAAGGAGAAAATGCCATTTCACAGAAGTATATAAATATATGTAATAGAGATTGTATGCTCGAAATGATAACCTTTGCAGTGTGTAGGTTTTTTTAACCACAATAAAAATTGTTTAAAAAAATACTAACTTCTAGTTGTAAGTACCTTCAACTAGGAAAAAGATAGCCCCTATTTACCTATCAACACAAAAACTCAGTTAACTGAGTTTTCTTTTTTTAAATATGTAGCAATTTCTTTTTTATCTTGTTCAAGTTGTTTTGGAACTCTTGTGGAGTAAGAATGTCCCCCCGAAATCTCAAAACTTCTCCTTCAAGATCTGGTGTCTCTTTCCAACCCACTTAAGCTCAGTTTGTAATTATTTTTGCATATGTGGTGTGTGTGGCTGTGTATCTGCGTATTCCCAAGCCCTGGTACACCTGCACGTGGCTTGTGTGAGCACATGGAGGCCAGAGGTTGGCGTTTGGTGTCTCTCTCCATTTCTCATTTTCTCTTCATTTGCCAAGGCAAAGTCTCACACTGAAGCTAGAGCTCCCAGATTTGGTTGGACTTGCTAGGAAGCTTGGCCTGGAGATCCCCTGTCTTAGCCTCCTGAACAAATGCTGTGGCTTCAGGCTGATCACTGCACATACATGGTGTTCTATGTGCTTACGTGGCAGGTGTTCTATCCGCCTGCTATCTCTCCAGCCTCTCACTATGAGTTTTGAAGAAACATGTGATCTGTAGTAATGATCGAGTGCCTGTGCCAAACTCTCACTATATCCTTTTGCTCCCTTGGGACCCTTAGCTTTCATGCTGATGTATCCAATTAAATCCACACTTTATCCATAGCTAGAATCCTGGAATAAATGTGACTAAGACTATGTGGTGCCTCTACTAGGGAGTTTACAAATAGACCCAAAGACATGGTCATATTCACAGTGTGAGTTAGCAATGGCATGGTCATTTCAAAGGGAATTTGCTCAGGAGATGGTCCTTTCTGCCAGGTTGACAAATACATGCCTTGGCACCCTCCAAAGGATGGTGAAATGACTTATTTCATAATATCATTGATTTTAAAATAATCTTTGCAATGATAGGAACCTTTGAATTCATTGGACCCAAACCAATACTGAGTACACTAACTTCCTCTCATATATTGTTCAAATTCATGCAAAATATCAGATACTCTGCTTCTTGGACACCTCAAATAAAGGATATGGACCAGCTCTTGATGGAAGCAGTGAGATACAGTGGCTAGGAACTGGAGGGTTGTAACCAGACCTGGGTTCAAATCCTAAGTATGCTTTTACTCTGTGAGCTTGCATTCTGTCTTAAAGTCCTGTGCTTCCGTGTCTGGGGAAAAAAGAGATATTGTTTATTTGGCTGATTCATTAAGGGTCAAGAATGTGCCGAGCTCCCTGTTAGAAAAACTTTACCTAATAATCATGGTGCACCTCACAGTGAATTGAACATTAGCACTGGTCCTGGCTTGCTTCCAGCCAATCTTTCTAAAGACAGTTGATATAAGTCTGTCTGCTTCTGTAGAATAGAATACATACAGTGCCTTCCCCATCTGCATTGACACTGAAGTGTTGTTCCTGCATTAGCTGATCACCCCTGAGAATGTTCCCCAAGAGTGGCAGAGCACCTGTCTAAATGTATCCAGGGCACTGTGGTCATAGATCAGTGGTAGAACATTTGCCTAGGATGTATGACGAGGCCCTAGGTTCAATCTTCAGTTCAACAAGTATCCTGGGCAAGGTACATGAGCTGCAAAGGGAAGGTTTCCGTCCTTGAGTTCATGACCTGGAAAGATAACTATCCCATCCTGTAAGTAGAGCTGGACACTTGAGCAGAATGGCCATTTCAAGGGGATTCCCCAGAGAGCCATCTTCCCCAGTAGTGACTTCATTCCCAGCCAGGGATAATATCCTGAAACTGCCTTCAGAAATCAGTGGCCATATTGCCACATTCACTTCTCTTCCATGTCACAAGCTGGAACGAAGTGTCATTTCAAGGGTGTCTTGTCCTGACATAACTCTCTGCAAAGAGAAAGATGGCTTTATGTAGAGGGTTAGAAGCATATGCTAAATGTAGGCTCCTTTTAGTTTTATTTTGTTTTTGCCATGCTGAGTGTCAAACTCCAGACCTCATGTATGCTATACAAATGGTCCTACACTGAGCTGTAACCCCAGCCCTTGGGCATGCACTGTTAAATGAGGCATTTGACCTCTCTGCCTCAGTTTCCTTGTCTGTAAAATGTTGCTGTTGAATCCATGTGAGAACTCTAAATTTTCAACCACAAGAAGTAGCCTGTCCCTAATAGGCCTCCCATCAAAGAGGGGACTACTACTGGTTCTTGATTATCTTGGGGTTCAGTTGTTTGAATTGCTAAGCAACTGCCACCTATTCTATTTTAACATTCCCCCCCCCCACAATAAACTTTAACTTGAATGTTTGTTAGTCAGGCATTTTTTTCCCTACTTATTTGATTTTTTGAAATGCTTTGTTTCAAGGTAACTACTTCTTAAAAAAGTGGAAGGAACATTCAGAGAGGAAGCTATCCTAAGGGAATTGAGGTCTAGAAATAACTGTTCCAAGGGCACAAGGGCCCTCTTGTGCTCTCACAAACAAAGAATAAAAGTCCTGTTTACTTGTGTTAACTGTGCAATTGATATTCAGAGACAGAGAGGGGCCATCCACAGAGGAAAAACAATGACATTTTACAGTGATCGCTTACTTGGGAATATATTCATGTTGGTGGTGAAAGGTGCCAGTGCTCTCAGTTCAGACCATGGCTGGGGCAAAGGCAGCGGGACCCTTCTCTTGCCCTCAGCTGAGCTGGTCAGACTGTGGCTTTCCGAGTCTACACTACTCCTTATGGAACTGTGTCCAGCAGGCGAACGGTCTGTATAGAAAGCCCAGCAAAGATGTAGATCAGCTCTAAGTTAACATGTTCCACCTTCTCTTTTAGTCCAGGGGTTTATTTTGACCCAGTTATGACTTAACTGTGTTTATGAGAAGATTTTTCTAACCTAGAAAGTAAACTATTGAATTTTTCCTCTCCTCCTTTTTCTTCCCCTCCCCTCCCTCCATTCCTGTTTCTCTTCTCCTATCCTTCTCTCTCTCCCCTCTCCCTCTCTTCCCTTCCCTCTCTTCTCTCTCTCTCCCCTTTCCCTCTCTTCTCTTCCCTCTCTTCTCTCTCTCCTCTTCTGCTCTCTTCCCCTCCCTTCCCTCTCTCCTCTCTCTTCCCTTCCCCTCTCTTCAATGAATATTCTCTGATGACCTAGAGACTTGCTTTCTGTTGGCTTATTTGGTTTCGGTTTTGGTTTTTGAGACAGGATCTCATGTAGCTCCCTCTGGCCTTGAACTCCTGATCCTCCTACCTTAGCTTCTCAAAGGCTGGATCACAGGCATGTGCCATTATGCTGGTTTTTGAAGTAGTTGTACCTAACACCTGTCTTTCAGTTGTCCCCAGTACATCATCATCATAACAGAAGTACATGTTCATATACAGTTTACATATGATGACATAATGTACACATGGTTTCTATTTCTAGAGCCACCAGATTAATCTTGGAGCTTAGTGTTTCTGTTTCTTAAGTTGCATTCTTGGTTTATTAATGCTCAGCCATAAGTCCCATAAAACTAAAGGTTTGTACTTGGGAAATGTTTTTAGACTTCATTTCCTAGTAGCTTTGTAAGCTTCATTTTTTTTTTTCTGGCCTTTTACAGTGCTCTATGCAAACATGCTAATGCTTCTCATTTTGTGTTAAGTTAGACAAGAAGAAAACCAAACACACAGAGAGCAATACTGACCCTGAGGTGACCTGTTTCTCCAATAGAACCACTCAGAGCAATGACTGCTAATAATCAGAGTCACCTTTTATCACAGCCTTAGCTGGAGGGCCTTGAAATGTGGCCCAAGGACATTTTAAATTAGCACAGTGCATATTCATTGGCACGCAGGCAGGGCGTGGATGTGTGCTTTATGTTATGCAGTTTCTGTAAGTGCTGCCTTCACCAAGTCCTGCTCACCTGCCTACCTGCTGTGGTCTTCCCAGCATACTTATCAGAAAGTGGCTTGCTCTACATAGGATGCCCTCTGGTCATATCTCTTTAGTTAAGGCTTCAGCTCATACCTGTTTAGAGGCCAGAAGCGAACATCAGTCTTCCCTAACTACCCCACCTCAGTTTATTGAGACAGGGTCTTTCTCTGAACCTGGACCTTGCCATTAGGTTAGACTGGCTGGTTGCTGATAAGCTTCAGAGATTCTTCTCTTTCCAATTCCTCTTCCTTTTACTGGATGTGCCCATATTTTACATGGGTGTTGGGAATCCAAACTCACGTATTTATGCTTGAGCAGGAGCCATCTCCCAGCCCCTAGATCCAAAACTTTAAAAAAAAAAAAAAAGATTTTGCATCCATTTGTCTGTCTGTCTGTCTATCTATATCTATCTATCTAGTGTGTGTGTGTGTGTGTAGGTGCATGTGTGCTAGAGCACATGTGTGGAGATCAGAGGTCAGTTTGGAAGTCCATTCTCCCCTTCAACCATGTGGGTTACAGGGATTGACCTCAGGTTGTCAGGCTTGGAAAGTACTTTTACCCACTCAGCCATTTCACTGACCCCCCCCCCCCCCCCCAAAATCCAAAACTTTTTTAGTGTCAACCTGATGCTTTAAGTAGAATTCGATACTTGACTGCATGAGATTGCTCACAGTCAAATAGCTGGTGAGATAAAATATTTGTATAACATTATCTTTTGGCCATGTTTAAGATGTAAATGAAACATAAATAAATTTTATGTTTAGATCTAGGTGTTGTCCCCAAGATAAATATGTAGGTAAACATTACAAAATTTTACAAAAGTAAAAAAAAAAAAAAAAAAAAAACCTAAACCCTTTTGATCCCAAGCTTTTCAAATAAGGATAGCTCATCCTGTATACTCAGGGCCACCTTTGCTGGATACCTCCGGGTTACTCCATGTCTAATCACACTTAGATGCTTTCTGAAATGACTTGTCTAACACATAGAGTAAGACAGCATATGGTCAGGGAAAGGAGAGGCTAATTGGGAAGGTGTTGCTGATTCAGTTATCAAGGAATTATTTGAAATCTTCTGGAAATGCTAAGGGTCTATGACGGAGGTAGAAAGATGTAGCTCATGTGTAGAAAGTTTTCCAGGGCATAAGAAGAGGAACTTGTGATTCTACTGTCTCCAGCTAACTACAAGAAAATCCATGTCCAACTGGGACATCGTTGTCAAGAAAAAAATGAAAATGAATTTGCTATTTTAAAACATCCCATGAGAACCAGAGGAGACAGTGTTACTTTAAAGTAGTTAAAAGTTAGTAAGGCTACGAGGTTCTTTAATCCTTTTCTTAGCCCTGCAAATTTTTTATTAAAGTCTTTGAGCTCCCTCTTGTGGCTCTTTGAATAATTTCAATCTCAAGGAAGCCAGCTTTTCCTTTTGCAATAAGGGCATCACTTTTCAAAAAGGAAGCATTTGTCCGGTGTCTTTCTTTATGAAAGAAAGAGAGAAAAGTAGGGAGAGGTGAAAGATGAAAGACAGAAAAAGTCTCACACAGAACCCTAGTTCATAGACATAGCCTGCGCTGAGGGCGCTCCTGCTGCTTTCCGTAGCATGTGGCACCGTGCTTCTGTGCTTCACCAGACAGTAGTCAGTGCGAGGCCATCCTTTCTTCTCTCTGCATAAACACATCATATAATCATGAGTGAACGTTCATGTTTTCCTGTTTTTAAGACACAGCTCTTTACATCAAAGAGAGTCCTTTTCACAAAACCTGGGATAGGACCTGAGTTTTATTGGAGAAACTCAGCAGTCGTTCAGCAACTCATTACTGTTCTTGTCTGTGTCTAGTTACCTGTCTCTGGAAACTTGATTGACCTATACAGCAACCAGGGCCTGCCACCCCCAGGCCTCACCATCAGCAACTCTTGTCCAGCCAACCTTCCTAACATAAAAAGGGAGCTCACAGGTACGTACCCAGCATATAGGCTTATTACAGTGACACTCTGCTCAGTACTTCATTTGGGCAGTGTTATCAATGGAGCAGCAATGTCTCCTATCCAGCTAGTGGATGTGCTTCCAGGTGCCTGTGGTCCCTGAGACTTGATGCGGTAATTTAACGTGCGGTATTATGATGTTAGTATGCCAGCTTCCAGTGTTATCTGAGAGCCTTTGTCTGTGACTGCTGTGCCTTTGGGTTGGGAGTGATAGGCAGTACCCCCCCTTATAAAGTGCCTCTCCCCTACTATCTATTTTGCTTGCCAAGCCTCTGAAGATTTGAGTTTGAGGATGATCCTGCTTTGAATTTTTCCATTCGAGCCCACACTTGGGATCGAGTAAGAATTTATTTCTTGCATCTCTAGATGCTTCCTTCTTACTGTATCACATGCAAGAGATTTATTATAGAAGGAGAAATAAATCATAAAATGGAGCCATCAGAATGTTTGCTCTTGAGGCAAGTGTGAAATTACCTATTTTGCCACTTTGTTTGATGCTTTAGGGAAGGCATTTGACCAATAAAACATGACAGAAACTGTATTAGAACCGGCATTCTACCATGGTGAATTTTATGATCCTTGCCCCAAATCCCTTTTTATTATTTAGTTTTTGGCTCTTGCAGAATTGGGGGCGGGTGAGAATATGGGATATGGATTCTCTGTAAAAGTTCCTATTCTATCCTATCCTATCCAAAGGCACTAGTACAGAAACTATTTCACACAATTTTAACAGAAGAAAAACAATTATTTATAAAGTATTAATTGGGTTTTAAAAGGTAATTTATTAAAAATCAAAAAGTTCCAAGAGCAAAACCGTAAAAAATCATTGAGGAACCATGGAAAGTAAAACCTTCTTATATTTCTATGTAAGAATAAAAAGAGAGAGAATGATTTGGATTGACCATCTGTATTAGGAGATTCTAATTTTAGTTCTATCTATCTGCATACACATACATACATGCATATGCAATTAGAAGTTTCATGATGACCAGTGTATGTTCTGGGAAATCGGTCACATGATGATTTTATTGAACTTCACATAGTGATTTTGCATAGATCAGGAAGGCTGTACCATTATTAAGTGATGTAATCTTAATTATATTCATTAATTTACATTCTATGCAGCCTTTCTTTGACTGTCACAGTGCAGTGTGGTATGGGTGTTTACATTTATGCTATGTACGTACAGTGTGATGTGGTTACATCTTTAGCATACCATTTCAAATATCACATTTAAAAAGAAACTAACATGGTATAATAAACCTCATACTCAATAAATAGTATAAATTGTGTAAGGCAAAAAAAAATCATCTCTTGATACCAAAATGTCAGATAAGTTGCTATTCAAATTCAACTTTTCAAATGAAATTGCCACCAAATGCATGTAGATCCTTTTTGACTTATGTATCCATAGACTGACAAATTGTATATACACAGTGACTCCTAAGAATCATGACATGATTCTGATCTAGTAGATTCTGACAGAATCTGACTCCACATTCTGAAAAATAAATTAATTCATTCTCACGATCTAGTCTGAGGCCATGGAAAACAGATTCAGAAACATTCCCATTCAGTTTTTATGTCACTGTATTACAAAGGCATAAAAATACTGAAAAATTATTTGGTCTGAAAATAAAGTTTGACTTCTAATAATAGAATATGCTATCATGTGCTGGAGAGATAGTTCACTGTTTAAGAGTGCCCATATGGTGGCTCACACCCATCTGTAACTCAAGTCACAGGGGATCTGATACCCTCTTCTGGCATCCTTGGGCACTGCACACACATGGTGCACAGACATACACACAGGCAAACACTTATACACATACAATTAAAATAAGTAAATCTTAGAAATGATATGACATCAAATGGTTTCTAGCTATTTATTTTATTCTTTTTAGTACCAGAATGTAGACTCAGTGTGCTGTGGCTTGCTGTCACTTATCTCATCTACTTTGTGGAAACAGCTTTTCAGAGATTTGATATATGTAGCTTTAGAAGTAGAAGTCTGTAGAAGTTATAATTTCAAAAGTAACATTTTCATACCCAATGAGATAAGCTTCAAATGTTCAGAAGAGATGCTTTTAATTAATATTGCTATATCCTTCAATGAGTTCCAGTTTCTAATGACTTCATTCACGTGCACAGCGTGTATTTTCCCCACAGAGTCTGAAGCAAGAGCGTTGGCTAAAGAGAGGCAAAAAAAGGACAATCACAACTTGAGTAAGTTCGCTTTATTCACCTCTGTCGCATTTGACCTGAAAGTCAGCATTCTGCCTGTGCCAAAAAGATGCCAGCAATTCAGAGAAAAAAGTTAATTTCTCCAGTTGTTAGAGGCTCATTGATAGTATTTAAGAGAGCTTTTAGTTCAAACTTTGTATGTATGGTATTATACATAATAGTTTGATATATAAATATATATTTTTTCTGAAGAATTTCTATTTGTGTCTATTTGTGGTAGTAGGTGCGTGTGTGTGTCTGTGCGTAAAGGGAGTCTTGATCCCCAACTACCCAATTATAAGTATTGCTCACGCTGGAACTTATTAGCAAAAGGGGATTTGGGGAATCACCTTTTCCAGTGAGATTTCAAAGTTTTAAAAAAAGACAAAAGAAAGGGAAAGAAACACAGGTGAAGGACATAGTGGGTGAAGTAGCCCTCATATTTATCATTTTATCTATTACTGAAAACTTTATGTAACATTAGCACATTTTTATGCGGTGGGATCACTCTTCATAAAATCTTGAAGCTTTTTCCTGGGAAAACCTTATCTTTAAGACACACAGTTAAGAGTACACAGTGAAAAATAAAGATTGGTTTAGAGGTAGGAAGTAGCACTGGGATTCTCCGTTTTCTTTTCTTCCTAAGGCGATTGTTGAGAACACGAGTCACATATAGAAACCTTGCTCTTGATTTTAAAGATAAAAGAAAAGAACAGTGCAGCGCTCTGCTCTAACTGCCAGACTCAAGCATCGCTTGTGTTCAGTGAGGTGTTTTTCCTGGGAAGCTAGGTGCTCGCAGAGATTGAAAAACACTGCTTTCATGTTTTAATACATCATGTCACAGTGTCTATATTCTGCTGCCACTTTTATTTATTTATTTTTAGTTGAACAGTGTGTGCTAAGAACTTGATGCTAATTTCTTAAATACTACCACATAGTATTTGCTGTAGAGTATGACGCTAGTCCTTCTCTTAAGGCTCCCTAGAAATAAAATAATGACGCAAAGCATCACAAAACTGAGATATGGAAAATGAAGCTGGATCCTGTCAAAAATGGGACTTGTGTTCAAGTACTCACCAGAGCCTTCTCAATCAAGGTTGTCAGTAATTTGTGGATGGGGTCAACTCTAAGTTGGAGAGCCGTAAAACAGCCTTCGAGTCTTGTCTAACTCCTGGGGATTGACGCTGGGGGTCCTGTTGACCTTGACTCAGCCCCACCCCCCTTTCTAGGATTTAGTTTATGAAAATATGTGCTGAAATGTGTAAATGAATGCCTTAATGGATGCAGTCATTCTTTCAGCCATTATAAAGAATTTTTCTATTGGATGAATTGGACAAATGGGTTTCCTACCAGTAGGCACATTCAAGTCAGATGCCACGTTCCATGTACTAAAATTAATTACCGAGTGTAACAAGAAGGATAACAGTAGATACCACACCCCATTAGGAAAGGAAACACACTGGATGGATGTACCTATTTGGATGTGTGTACTTGGGCCAAGATCTAGAAACCAGATTGTCTGTGATAGTTGCCCCATGCCAGGTAGATGCTGCGTAGTGTTTAAGAGTTCCTTTGCCCTTTACCTTCATACACTTTAGAGTGTCTTTAAGTTTTATAAAGTTATATCACATTTATAATAAATATTTGAAGAGTCACGTTCTACATGAAAGGTAGATGCGGCATCTCTAAATGTTGACAATGAAAGAATGCAAAGGTGTGCATGTGGGTGAGAACAGGCAGTTCAGGACGCTTTAGTGTAATCCGACTGCAAAGGTACTGTTGTTACACGCACCTGGCATGGCTCATGTAGCTGCCTGGGATGCAACTCTGAAAATAATAGGTAACTAATAAGTATCAGATTCAGAGTTCTTAAGATGAAATGGAGGCAAGTGAATATAGTATCATAATAGGAATGGGGGTAGTGGGTCATTTTACATAAGGTGACCAGAACGCTCACATAGATGAAGTTAAGTTGCTACTTAGAGAAGGAAATAGCTCTTTTAGGGATCTGGAGGAAGAGTGTTCTAGGCAAATGGGATAGTACATGAAGATGACCACTAGCTTGGATGTGGGAGTAACAGAGTCAGTGGGGACAATGCAGAAAGAACACAAGTGAACTGCCAAAGAAGGTGCTTTTATGCTGGAAGAGGAGCAAAAAGCATATCGGCAGGGCAGGGCCCATCAGGTCCTTGTAGAAGTCCTTGACTTTTCCTTTGATAAAATGGGAAGTGATAGAGGTGGGGTTAGGGGTTGACATTGCCTCACTTAGGATTTAGCAGAGTCCCTTCCTCTGGTCAAAAGGGAGGCAGTGGAGTCTGAGGTGACAGGTAGGAGGATTATGATAATCCTGGCAAAGAATGGTGTCCCATCACAGGGAGCTGCAGAGATTGCTAGAGGACAGAGTCAGGAAACATTCTGATGACAGAACATATTGGATGATAGATGAGGAAGACCGGACGAAGATTGGTGTAGAACTAACTGATTTCAGGGTTCTGCCTAAATGTTTGAAAGGATGTCTTTACTAATGAGGTAAGTTGCCATTTTAACCTGATATACGGCAAAGTTGAGCTCCAAAGAGTGGGATCTTGTGTCTAAAAATCCCTTTACAAGCACCATTGACTCTTATTTACTGTTTCTGTTTCTTATATTTCTAGAACTCTAATAATAGGAATTAGCATTATATGAACATATGTATTTATGTGCATCTTTAATCACTGAAATAACTCAGCTAAGACAAACTGCAATTCGTATTGGGAAATCACTAATAACATTTTTTTATCTACATGTGCAGAATATTAGGGGGCCAAATATTAATAAACTATTAGGGCATTTAAAGTAAACCCATTTTATTAGACCTTAACTTATTTGCAATTTATTTGCTAGGTTAGGTAAATTAAACACATTTACTATCTTACTGGGTCACTGTCCCCTGAGAGTGACAGTCTCGGTGGACACAGATTACAGAATGGGATGCTGTCAGGGTGCGTGATGTAGTTAAACGACGTGTCGTGTAGTACAGTAGCTACTTGTCACTTAATGCCTAGAGCATCTGAACTGTGGTTAGTTCAAGTAGGGTTGTGCAGTCCTGGAAGCTGGGCTGGTAAAACACTTTCCTAGCACCTGCAGTGCCCTAGGATTGATCCCTGGCACCACACAAAAGAATATGCTGAATGTAAAATATTTTTATTTCAGAAGCTCAGCATGAAAAAAAGAATGTGCACCTTCTAATTTAATTTTTTACATTCATTACCTGCTAAAATGATAATGGCTAATAGGGAATGGATTTAATGAAATATTAAGGTTAATTTAATATCTTTCTTATTACTAGTTTAACATGGCCACTAAGGAATCTAAAATTACGTATGTAACTTGTATATTTATTTTTGTCAGTCCTGGGCTAGAGGAGGAAAGTTTTTTTATATCTCATGAGCAACAACAAGTATTTTACTACTTTACGTGGCAAGAGGAAATCAAAACAAGAGTGATGTCTTGTGACCAGTAAAAGTTATATTCAATTCAAGTTTCTGCTTCAAAAGTAATTCTGCTGGTGTGCAGGAGCAGATGTGCACTGTCCTGCTTACACTAAATTGTTGTTTTTAATTGTGTCTTTGCAGATCTGTGCACATCTTGTCAATACAAATTTGTTTTCTCTTTAGTTAAATGAGTACAATGCAGATATGTCTAAATTTGATGCGTAGATGAGGATGCAGCCCGGATTTCAGGGTCATTACAGAATTAAGTGGGAAATTACATATCTAAGAGTTTTAGAAATGAGGGCACTCCAAAGGCAGCTCATTTCTTCCTAAAGTTCATTACCCTCCAGTACCTAAAAGTAAGATAAGCAAGGAGGTGGGGGCGGGGCGGGGAGCAGGTTCAAGTTTACATTGTCCTGACTGGTGAAGCCTGCATGCACATGCCTTTAATGAGATGTGCTGAATGCACGTACCACTGTCACTAATGGCCCTTTCCCATGCTCTTTTCTTGAAGTTGAACGAAGAAGAAGATTTAACATAAATGACCGCATTAAAGAACTGGGTACTTTGATTCCCAAGTCAAATGATCCGTGAGTACAATTGCATGTTAATCTGCATCATATATTTTCACACCTTTCTGTTTTCTCGTATGTTGCAAAATACGCTCTCAGAGAAATTAAAGAACTCTCCCCTCACCCTTTGCCTCCTTTTCTAAGCGTTTCCTTTGGTTAATTTCACCAATTTAAAATTTCAAGAGAAATGTACTGAATTGTACAAAAGGATGATTGGAGCTGGGATAGTTAGCTTTGAATGTGAGGAATGGGGCTTATGGGAATCTGAGAACTTGGCAGAGTGCTTGGGGGGGATAGTAGGTTGGGGGAGATGGGGGAGGGGCATCTTTAATGGTCATGCATACAAGACCCCAATAGCTGTCCAGGCAAGATGTGTTGCAAGTGTGACACTTCTGCCATGTAGCATCTCTAAATGGGCACTGACGAGCAGATAGCTGGAAATGTCAAGTTCAATGACACTGGAAAGACAAAAGGTCAATCGTCTTTATGAAAACTCGCATATTCTTTGTGTGTTTTACCAATCTAGGGACAAAAGCAATGGTTAATCCTCTTATTAACAAGTCAGCTGATCTGTGTTTCAGCCTTGGATCTCCCTCCTCCTCCTCCATTCTTGGAGATAGCAGCTAACAGATGATTTTCAAGTCTTTCCTACCACGTTATCTGCCACGTCAGCAAACTAGTCAACAAATACACAATTTTTATCTATTAGAAATTGGCCCATTTGAGGTAAAGGGCTGGGAGATGTATATATTTTAATGGCCCCCACAGGCATTCTATGAAATTAGCCTTTGAATATGACCTTTTAGCTATCTAATAAAAAGTAAAGATGCAATCAAGCATTATTCATGCAAGGCTTATTAAATTCACGATTCACATTATTGTCGGGGAATTTGTAGCAAAATAAAATAAAACCATTACCTATTGTGAGGTGGTTTTGATGAATGTGCAGCAGTTTCTGTCTTCTAACGCTTTGCTTTCCCAGGCTTCAAGGAGACCGTTTTCAAGCCAGAAACATCCAGATTCTCAGTTGTGCAGTGCAAATTTACCCTCCTAAAGGCTGTGACCTTCATTTCCTATAGTCAGTCTTGCATGATCGTTGAAATTGAATTCCCGTTTTCCTGTTCTTTATCAGCTTTCCCTTTTTTAGCATATTCTTTTAAAATTGTAGTGTGTGAATCTCGTCAGTAACAGATTATGAAATTATGGGGCCCCAGTTTAAGCTTGGATTTGCATGTCTCCTCTGTTGTAGTCGAGCGCTTAGGTGTTTACAACCTGAGCAGACAGCGAGCTTGCGTGCGTAGTCGGCATTGCCTTAAGATAAAACATACTGTAATATGGATAGAGGTTTTCCCAAACCAGGTTTCTGGAGTGTGCTTTGGAACTGAAACAGAGACACGCTTCACCTGAGTAGCATCCCACTGTGCCTTCTCCAACCCCAGAACGAGTGTGCTTTGGTTGATTTTATATATTTGGGAACATATATACTTGTGTGTGAAAAAAGATTCCCCTAATTACCCAAAACACAATATTTGAATCTATTTAAGCCAAGAAACATAATTAATTGAGTCTCATAAGGAATTACACCCAGATAACTGATAGAAATATTCCTTGAGAACTGAGTGGCCAATGGCTTGTCTTGAAAAGCCCAGCTCTGGCTTCTCACTTTGGTGGCCTGTTTAAGGCTTCATCCTTTACAGCCGTGTTTCTGGCTGTCTGCTCGCTACAGTTTTCGTTACTTTGATTTTTAGCCTTGAGAATTGGTCCCTGCATTCAACTCTGGGTATCATGGGACACTTCCCTGGGCTGCCATTTTTGGTGTTTAAACACTGGGAACCCACCCCAGGGACTTCTCCGGGCTGTGGCTATCCTTCTCCTTTGAGAATGCCTATTTTGTTTCTCAGCCAACCCGTGTGAGGATCAATTACTAGGTGGCTTGTTTTAATGGCCTGCCACTCATATATTCCGCACGACACTTCAGATCTGCTCTTAGTAGCTGTGGATGATGGGGTTGATGGTTCTTTTTGCATCAGATAGATTTTTATTTTATTTTGTCATCATCACTGCCATCACTGCGTTGAAGACTGTCTACAAAAGGGATTGGAAGGATTACTTATGTAAATGTAGTTCATTCTTCATTGTTGGTTCTGGGGTACTCGAAGGTATATGTGTGTGACTTTGTCATAGTTTGCTTTCCATTGCTGTAGAAAAATACTGACCAGAGGCTTCTTTGGAACAGAAGGGTTTTATTTGACTTTCATGTTCCAGTCATAGTTCATTATTGAAAGAACTCAAGGCAGAAACCTGGAAGCAGGGACTGAAGCAGGGACATGCAGAAGCACAGCTTACTGGCTTGCTCTATATATCTTGCTCAGCCTGCTTTCTTATATTTCACAGGTCCACCCTCCCGGGAGTGTCACAGCTCACAGTAGTCTGGGCCCTCTCACACACATTACTGATCAAGAAAATGCCCCCATAAGCCTGTTTACAGTCTGGTCTGATGGAGGCATTTCCTCAGTTGATATTTTCTCTTCCCAGATGACCCTAGCTTGCGTTGAGTTGGCAAAAATCTAACCAGCATGGATTTTGTCCACATTTTATTGATGATAATAATTTTCTTACATGAGTACATCGGAGGCACAATGATGAAAATGGAAGCCCCACTGTTGCAGCTGCTGAGATTGGAATCCCAGGGCAGTGGCTCACCAGGTGTCTAACCAGTTGCAGTTACCGTGCCGAACCCTTATCACAGCCCTTGTTCCAGTACTGAACAATGTTTTCAAGTTCATATAAAGCATCTCCTTTGATTCCAATTAAGCACTTACAAGGCAGCTTGTACACACGTAGTACCATCCTTTTCCAGATAAGAAAATGGGTTCAGAGAGAGATGACAGCCCATGACAACTCGTGATAAAAATCCAACAGTGGTATTTTCACACTATGGACAAGTGGTGGAATCTCTCAGGACTTTGGTTGTTCTTCTTATCCTATCCCAGTGAATAAACCTTTATAGTCTCAGATATATGCAATTGTTTATTAAGACAGTTAACACATAAGATTTGGCATTCTGCATACGTAAGTTAATTGATTTCGCCTAGTGAGAGGTCTTTGATCTAGGTGGAATTGTACTATACTGGTTTCAGCACCTGCACAATGTCCCTCCTTATAACAGGTGTTCACCTGGATAAAGTAAGATGATGTATACCAGATCAGTGGCCAGTGTGTGGTGAGCACTTAATGAGTACTAGCCATTATTTATGTGCAAATGCTAGTCCAGCTAGACATTGAATACTGAATTTTCTTTGAACCTCAGTTCCTCAAAGGGTCCATTGTCCTCTATCTCGTCACAGGGACATGCGGTGGAACAAGGGAACCATTCTAAAGGCCTCTGTGGATTACATCCGAAAGTTGCAACGGGAGCAGCAGCGTGCAAAGGACCTTGAAAACAGACAGAAGAAGCTGGAGCACGCTAACCGGCATCTGTTGCTCAGAGTACAGGTACTTACAACTTGCTGGGTAAAATGATTCCAGGACAAGAGTAAGGAGAGCTAGAGACATGGTCTTCATGTAGGTGGTCCTTATAATTTGTAGGTTCCATATTTGTGAATTTTCATGCTGATAAAACATTATTGGTAAGTCCAAATTAATATCGATGGCACTTTCACAGCCACTCTTGGACATGTGCAAAGTGGCAATTTCAAGTTGCCTGCAGGCTCACTTCCAGGAGGCTGAGCCCCAGGTCGAGGGCATTTCGTAGCAGCCCTCAGAGTTACAGCCTGTTAAATGCCTTGCATTCTGCTTGAGGGTGTGCATCGTGGACATTGAACACCCACCTTCCCAGTTTGTTACCGGTTTTATGTTGCATCTCTCTTGTTGCATGGCCTTAGCTATTTAATATCTGGTGCTGAATGCACCTCTTTATAAAGTCAAGCTGCATCATTTCCTTATATAATTACTAAAATATAGTAAGTATTCCAAAAGAGAAGCTAAGTCATTTTTTTTTTTTTTTTTAATGTCGAGGTTCTAAAATTGCATATTCATATCAGTGGGAATGTTGTGAAACATGGGCCATGGCAATACCATGGCAACGCCCTCCTGGTCTTCTTCTGGTGACTGTGAGGCCGGCTTTACCATTTTGCATGTCATAGGGAAAAAATCATTAATTAGGCAAGCTCTTCAGTGCCATGAAGCCTCATAGCTCTGCAGGAGATTTTTACACTTCATTTAGAAACTGAAGTAACTGTTTTAATCTGTTGATAAATGCTTTTAGTTAAACAACAAAGGACTTTGGTAAGATGTTTGCATCTCCTTGAGTTAATTTATTTGCTTGTTTTTTTGAAAAGACAAACTGCACTTTAGTTCTTCATGTTGGTATAGAGTTCCCAGAGCCTGTGTTTTCAGCCAAGGCCTGGGGCCTTCCCTTCATTTTCAGTCTAACTGAGGCATGCAGGAATCTTCATGGAAGAAAGAGTAGGAAGCCTTATTATCAGGGGAAACTGTTGTTTTATTAAATAGCCCAGGGCTTCAGCACGTTGCCTGGAGAGGCTTGTTTCTGGAGCTGGTCTGTGGGAACAAGCAGACATTCACGTGGCATCTCGTGCTCCAGCCTCTCTCACACCAGAGTCAGAGCTCACAAATCCAACACCTTCAACACAGACCGACCATGGCTTCCCCCGTACCTACGGGCCAAGCTGAGAGGCCATGTCATATTCTCTCTGATGAATCCAAAGGACATGCTGCTTATCTATACATTATTTCAATATGTTACCTTATCACAAACATAGGACAGCATTAACATATGGAAGGAGAATGGAGTCACAGCAGGGATCCCTGCTATTCATTTGAGGAATATGGGGGGATTCGACAAAAGTGAGCGGGGGAACATGGTTTGAGGGCATCTTGAAACGAGATCTGAGAAGTCACAGACTTACAGAGTGTGCCAGTTAGTGAGGGCCACTGAGCAGGGAAGTTTAAATGACAGGAATTTGCTTTCTCGCTCTTTTCGGGGCTGGTAGTCTAATGCCAGTGCAATTGGCTTCACTTTACCTTAATCACCTCTTTAAAGATCCTGTTTGTCAGTGTTAGGACTTCGACGTATGGAGCACAATTCAGCCCATAATAAGAAAGTATGAGAACTTACTTCCTGAGTTAAAAAAAATAAAGATTTCCCAGGGTGAGATGGATTAGATTCCAGGAGCTCTGGAACCTGGAGAATATTCGCAATCACCCCCTCAACTTTACTTCATGGCATCATTAGTGTCTTAGTAACTTTTTCATCCCATCCTGAGCCCGGAAGATATATATACTATCTGTCACACCCAGACAATGTATGGAGTATTTATGTCTTAACAGCTCTGTAACTGCTTCAAGGAAATGCATATAACTGAAAAGTTGGCATTTCGTTCCAATTTTGAGGGCCCTAACCCTAACTACGGTAGTGTACAGTGCTGCTAGACACTGTACCATTTATGGGAACCTTGGAGGTAGATTAGATGAAGGGTCCTTGCCTCCCGTTCCATGTCAGCGCTCATGGGGTCCTCGTCACTGCAGCCCCTCCAGAAGCCTGTTCTTCAGTGCTCTGAGGCAACCAAAAAGTACGTACGTGCACAGTCACCCTGAATGTGGGGAGCGAGAAGCGTGTCGCACACTCACGGGGAAACTGCAGGCTAAAACGTGTGTGGCACTCTTGCCCTGGAACTGGGGACTAAAAATGTATGTAGCACGCTCACACTGACAGTGGGGATTGGAAAGTGTGTACCACACTCATGCTGAATCCAGGGACTGTCTAGGATTTGGTAGCTGTTGGGAGAGAATCACCATTTCCCTTAAAATCTTAAAATATCCCCAAGCAGTTTATATGCCGTCGTATGACGGTTTACTCAGCACTGTGTTTTTATTAGCTCTCATTTTGTATTTTTATTAACATATATGCCTCGTACAAAAGATGGCTTTCCTTATGACATTTTCATACACATGTGTCACGGACTTTTCACGTATCTACCATCCCGCATTACCCTCCGACTGCCTTCGATTGGCCCTCTTTAACCTTCGCTGTAGGAGCCCTTCTGCTTTCACGTCTTGATTCCACATGGGAGAGAAAACACAGTATTTGCCAGAGTTCAGCATATTTTATTTCACTCCGCGATCTCCAGTTACATTCATTTTCCTGCAGACGATTTCGGCGTCTCCTCAGAGCTGAATAAGGCTCTCTTGTATAGGTGTGTGACATTTCCTTTACCAGCTCATCCGTCGATGAACATCTAGACTGAGTGCATCTCGGCTATTGTGCGTAGCACAGCAATAAACACGGCTGTGCAGACATCTCTAGGTTGTGCTGACATAGAGTCCCTCAGGGAAGCACCCGAGGGTATGATGGGGGCCATGGAGTAGTTCTGTTTTTAGTTCACTGAAGAGCCTCCACATGGACTGCCATAGTAGCTGTATCAGTTTACATTCCCAGCAGCACTGTGTAAGGACCCCTGTCTCCCCAGGCCTTTGCCAGCATTTTCTCTGGGTGTTTTTTGCTTTGTTTTGTGTTATGATGATGGCCAGTCTGACTTGGATGCTTATCTTTGTTTTAATCATTAATATCTGTAAGCGAGTGTTTCTATTTGTAATTCATCATAAAATGTGTGCGTCTTAAAAAGGCATTTCCTACACTACCGATGCTACCTGCCCCGTATTTTCGGAAATGGGGGATTTGTTTTTTAAAAGCAGCAAACTTTACTTTGACAATTTATAGCTGTATGACTTAAAAAAAAAATAGGCCAGTTATTAAACAGCAGTCTTGGGTTCACAGTACAGTCAAATGTAAGCCTTAGACAGCTCCACCTGCCGCCTAATCATGCAGTCTCTCTCATCATCAACATGGGCACCCAGTGGCCCCTTTGTTAGAACTGGCTTCTCCTTACCCTCCAAAGCCTTAGGTAGAGACACTCATGGGAATGTACATCCCATGGGTTCAGGCAACCTCACCTGACACTCACTTGTATAGTTTCTCCGCAGTGAAAGTCAGCGTTCACATGCACCTCCGTAACTATCCAACTTCGATGTTATTGCAGGAGCTCGAGATGCAGGCGAGAGCGCACGGACTTTCCCTTATCCCATCCACGGGTCTCTGCTCACCTGATCTGGTGAATCGGATCATCAAGCAGGAACCGGTTCTTGAGAACTGCAGCCAGGAACTTGTGCAGCACCAGGCAGACCTGACGTGTACAACGACCCTGGATCTCACGGACGGTACTATCACCTTCACCAACAACCTTGGCACCATGCCGGAGAGCAGCCCGGCCTATAGCATCCCCAGGAAGATGGGCTCCAACTTGGAAGACATCCTGATGGACGATGCCCTATCACCTGTTGGTGTCACTGACCCACTGCTGTCATCAGTGTCCCCAGGAGCTTCTAAAACAAGCAGCCGGAGGAGCAGTATGAGCGCAGAAGAAGCGGAGCATGCGTGTTAGCGAGCCCGCCTTGCTCTGCCTCTGCACAAACTGCTTTCTCCATCAGTAGACTTCATAATTTACCTGAAGAGGTTTTCTTGATACTTTTCCTTTAATATGAAGTTTTCATGCTTTATCAGTAGCCCAGGATATATTTTATTTTTAGAATTTTGTGAGCCAGACTTGTATATTCTATTTTACAACTACAAAGGCCTCCAAAGTATTGTACCATCAGCGTGCAGTATCTGTGAACTGATTTCTCGAAGCGGGAGCTTTCTGAGCAAGGGGACTTTTGCTTCAGAGAAATGTCTGTCCGTTTTCATTCAGGGGAAAACTTGGTGTGAGATTTGTCTGTCTGACCTCCTTGGAAACTAACATGTAAAGTTTAATTACACGAATGTAAAGCAACCAAAAGAAGAAAACAAAGAAGATGATGATGAAGAAGAAAAAAAAAGTGGAAGAGACACCCAAGCCTTTTTCACTTTATGAATGCATCAATTCCCTGGTACTGCCTTAAAGATACAGTGCCCTCCCAGGATCAGTCAGTTCTTTGTACTGAAAACTACTTAAAAGAAGAATAGATTACACAAAGACAAATCTAGCAGTCATTTTCATGAGAATTGTCTGGTTAGAAAATGTAACTTACACTAACCAAAACTGAAGGGAGTTGTTAGACCAAGGCATGAAACAGGAGCTGACCTTGCTGGCTTTCATTGAGCAAAGTTGCAGTTTTCCTCATAATAAGCGTGATTCAATTTTTCATAAGGTGTGTTTCATAAGGTGTGTTTTATTTTGAAACGGAAATGAATGTCTTCTCTGAGTAAAATTTTGAGGAGCACCGGAAGTTTGTTTCACTTTTTTTTTCCTTCCATTTTTGCTTTTGATAAAGACAACTGTACTGGGCACATTTCTAATTGGCTTTACTATTTTTTTTTTTAATTTTTAAATTATGTTTTAGCCATTTTGATTGTATAGATTCTTTATTATCATCATTTTTTTTCAATGTTTGTATTGATTTGTAAGAATATGCATCTTAAAATGGCGAGTTTTCAATATTTTTACAACTCACTGATGGTTCTCCACATTCTTTGTACACTCACGAAAGACTACTTTTACGCAAGGTCTTGTGTTCAAAGAGAGCTTTGCAAATATTTTGTATATTCCAGTATCACTTGAAACTATTTTTCAACACATTTAAGGTGTAGTATTAATAGGTTAAAAACCAGGCTTTCTAGGAAAAAAAACTTACATATGCATTTCTAGGATATGAAAATAACTATATTCTTGAAGATCGATAACCATAGCATTTACTATGCCCACAATAGTCATTTAAATTGGGACTTATTTCCACAAACTGGCTGGATTCTTTTTAAAGAGAGAAATACTGTATTGGCAAATTACTTGGTAACAATGTTTTAACAGAGTGGCAACATTGTAAAGTTAGTTTCTGTGCATTGCCCACTTGCATAGCCCTATGCAATAACTGTAGAGTTACATATATCAAGCCTAGATGTTTTATACAGATGATATATAGTGTTCTAAGCCTGGCTGTTGAATGGAATTTCTCAGTAGCAGCCTATGATTGAATGGTGAGTGGCATAAAGCATATCCTTTCAGAATGAAGTGCCTTAAATATCTCAGCAGTCTTTTTTGGACCAGCACTGACTGAACTGTAAAGTAAGAGAAAGTTTCAAGATGGTGTCTGGAGTGAAGAGGAAGATGTAGCATGGTGCCTCTGTAGACATTCTAAGAGCTTCCAATTTCCCTTCAGATATTTTTAATATGAAATACATTTTACTGACAGTGCCAAATTCATTCATCAGGAAACCTTTTTCAGGAGGGTTTTTCTTTAAGTGTTTAAATGTCAAATGTGAATTGGTGATGGGTGATGGAGAGATCCAAGAGGAGTGATTGTCAGATGTATGAATGGATGGCCTTGGTGAGAATCGTCAAGTGTGCGGTTCTCATGCATGTTGGGTAATGCGAATCCTTGGAAACACTGATGATGCTATCCAGTCTTGTAGCTTTATTACTTGAGGGGGTAGGGAAAATAAGTTCCCGTTCTTTCGGCCCCCTTAAGTGTGTGACTCTTTTCCTAGAATAGAAATGCAAATGTGCATGAACAGATAATTGTACCATAGTGTTCACCAATACAATCATAGCATTGTCTGCTTTTCTCTTCATATTTGCGTGGGGGGAGAGGGCTGGATTCAGAAGCGGAAGATCACGATGCTATGATGCTAGTTTTGCTTAGCCGATTCTGACAATATTTTTTCTTTTTCAATAATTGAACAAGGTTTCACAAGGTTAACTAACCCATGGCTGAGTGACTATGGCCGAGGTGGAATGACTTTCTAGAATGCTTTGTGGAGGGAAAGCATGGCATATTGCACTGCTACCCTGGTTTGTAGCCCCTGGGCTCGCCACCACAGGCTTCCCTAGTGCCTTCCTCAGCAGGTACAGCTGCTGGGAGAAGCAGGCGAGCACTCAGGAGGCGGCAACGTGGGGGTGGTTTTATTTATTTCTTTTGTGCCAGCTAGAATGTGGATTCTTTCAGGGATTGGGTAAGCCAAGAAGCAGAGGTTTCACTCACTATTTTTAAGGAAAGAATGATCCATGCCGCTCCCTCACCCCTGGGTGCAGAATTGTGACTCAGGGTTGGACCTCGTTTGGAGTGCTCAAAATACCAAAATTATTCACCTGCCCCTGGGTAAGGTAATGGAAATACCTAACCTTCTGACTTTGCCAAAAACTACACAACCTATCTGGTCATACCCAGAGCATGACACAGTTCACAGTCTGGTTGTTTATAAACAATAGAGCAATAAGAACAAACAGAATACACAGGACATTAAAAGATACAAAGCACAAAGGAATGCACTTATTAATAGTTTTGAAAAATGCACTGGGGAGAAGTTGATGTTGATAAATATATATATATATATATATATATATATATATATATATATCCCAACTTCTTGACAAAGACAACAAATGACTGTCTCTTGCGGACACTTGCTACTGTAATGTCTCTAGCAGCCCCTGCTGTTGGGTGCAGCAATACTTTCTGTATGGTCCACAGCACTGTATATTATGATTGATATTAATGTATCCAATGAAATAATTGAACTGTTGTTCTCCATAGCCTCATTAAAGCATTTGGTTTTTCACATCGTGTTGGCCAGTTGTGTCTGGTTAATGCCCATTTTGATGGTTGTCTACCTTCTGAAAGGGATGGCGGCACACGTTTTCCGTTTTCCTCTCATCTCATGAATAAGAGATTGCTAGAGAGTGTAATTGCCAACAGCGCTCTGTTTAGTTTAAATGTCACTCTGAGATGGTACTTTTTTGGTTCGAAACATTTTTGATTACTTTATGACTTACTCTCAAATGAGCTGTAATTATGTAGCATTTCCCCCATTCTGAATTTGGGGAGACTTTGAACTCCCAGATGCCAGGAATCTACTTTAGATATAAGGGGTTTATGTAAAATATTTCAGTGAGAGGTGGCTTTATTAAAAAAGAGAGGAATTGTCAGAGAAACCTTTGCATATTTACAGAAAAAATCCTGGGTTTTTAAAATACAAATTTGTAATAATGAATGCTTAATATACCCAGCCCGCCAGCTCCCTTTTAAAAAATACAGTACTTACAGATCATTTGATAAATGTTAGATTTGAATTGGGAAGTGTCAGACAGAATGGGTCTTTATTCCCCATCCAGAGCTTAAACTTCTGCCCTTAAAAAAATATCTGTTTAAACCTCTGGAGAAGATACCAGAGACTTACTGCAGTGCTTATGATCCAACTGTCAGCTCTTTCTTCAGTTTAATTTTTTCTCAAATTGTAATATACAGTAATTGAGGCCTTTCTTTTTCAGAGTTATTTGAATTATTTATATTTCCCATAGAAATATGACTGTATGCTGTCTTTTAAAAAATGTACAAAAATAGGAAGATCCCACCTGATCAAGACGATTTTCCAAACAAAATGGAAAGCAGGTAAGTTGAAAGTTGAGACTTTTCATCTCTGGAGGGGAGAAACTGTTATTGACCTAAATTTCTGCCTGTTGGTCTACTGTCTTATCACCTTGAGAGTACAGGAAGTCTTAATCTTCAGTTACACACACACACACACACACACACACACACACACACACACACATACACGTTGAATATAATTTGAATGGCTTTATTTATTTAGTTTTATTTTTTGGGGTGGATGTGAATACCAGGCTAGCCTCAAAATTGCTATGTAGCCCAGAATGACCTTAAACTTCCGACCTTCCTACCTTCACTTTCTGCATGCTAAGATGGGTGCCATTGTACCCAGTCAGTATGGTGCCGGGGTTTGGACCTTTGGCTTTTTGCATACTAGTTAAGTGCCTTACCAACTGATCTTTATCCGCAGCTATTAGACAATTTTATTTTATATCCACAGACATATCAAGGCCCTCTAAATCAACATGAGCAAAGCTCATATGAACCTACAGAGACTGAGGCAGCATGCACAGATTCTGCACAAGTCTGTAACAGATTCTGCACGTTTTTCTTAGGCAATTCAGTTAAAAAGTTGTCCATCTGAGCACCGTAATACAAGCCCGAGTTCCCAGCTATTCAGGAAGCTGAGCCAAGTGGTCTTTCAAGTTCAAAACCAGCCTGTGCATTCTGTGCCCACAAAATGGCAAAGCAGAGCTCCCCGTGCAACTTCTTTTTGTTGAATTTTTGCCCTTTTCTAACTACATGATTTCGAGCAAGTTACTCGTCTTGTTCATCTCCATTCTGTCCATTGGAGATAATAAGAGCCGGCACATGGTGGTCTTGTGAAGACCAATCAAGTTAATATATTTGAATTTTTGCTTGGTAGCACAAGGAAATATTCACTAAATGGCAGGTGCATTTCTACTATCTTAATCACCTTCTTAATTAACATGGAGAATGTGCCCAGGTTATTTAAAAATCACCCTGTGTGTAAGCAGTGATGTACACACCACGTTTGGAGAAACTGCACGGTAAGAGAGGTCTAAGATTTGGGTGAAGCCGAGAGGTATTGCCATACTTAGCAAATACAGCTCTTGGTTCCAGTCTCTAGCAATGATGAGAATTGTGTGAATGGACAAGGAAACAGGAGACAGACACAGGCTGCTTTGAGGGGGGAGACCTTGCTCTCTCTAGAGCCAGTGTTAGAATATTCTAGAGAATTAATAAGAAGCCCAAGGCCCTTTAAATCAACATGGACAAAGCTCATATAAACCTATAGAGACTGAGAGGCAGCATGCACAGATTCTACACGAGTCTGCACCAACTTCTGCACATACATTACGGCTTCCAGTTTAGTGTGTTTATGGGATTCCTGAGTTTGTGAACTAGTGGGTCTCGGATTCTTGCGCCGTCCCTTTTCCTTTTGTTGGTTCATATTGTCCAAATTCAATGTGACAACTTTTGTTTTATCTTATTTTTTTTTATATTGTATTATTTATCTCTTAGAAGCCTGTTCTTTTCTAAAGACAGTCAGAAGAGACAGAAAGGAAGTGGATCCACATGAGAGGAGAGATGGGGAGGAACTGGGAAGAGGATAACAAGGGGAAACCCTAATCAGGATATTTTCATGTTAGAAAAGAATCTATTTAGTAAAAGAAAAGCAGAAAGAAACCCAACTCATCCCATTTAAAAATATCTCCAATACCAGTGACCTACATTTTAAATTATATCAAACCTGTGTATCTGTAGGTATACGTTTGCCAGGAGAATAATTATATCATTTTCTGATGATAAGCCTTGCTCAGAGCTAGACTCTATCACATCCCTTAGAGAATTAGATGTGGTAATCCCTTGTGATGTGGGCTGATGTTATGTTCCAGAAAGTGGTGTCTTGACTACACCCTGTCTACTCCATTTCCTGTTGATATTGAAATAGTTTTCAGGATTTTTTTTTGATGGTGCTTGCATTCAATGACTTCTTTGAACATCAGATAAGAAGCTAATCTCCATAGTCCAGCCAGCAGAAATATACCTTAAGAATTGCCCTGTTTTTATTGTTCTGTGTATGCCAAGATTTAATGCATAGCCAAGTAGCTAAGTAGCGAAGCTCATTTAAGAAAAGTGATGTGAAGTTGTACTTTTATTATGTTTGATGATTTCAGCTGCCATATCTGAGGCTCAAAGGGCTTCATATCTTCCTCCAAACTAACATGGGTGCCCAGTATACATCTTGTACAGAAAATAAATGAAGAGGCATCCATTATCCCAATTGTCTCAAGAGGCAGATACAAAAAAATAAATAAACAAAATGAAGTATGTAGTCATCATATTAATATTGCCAGGGATCTCTATGCATAAAATTTAAACATAACTAATCATATTTGTGTTCAATATTTATCAGTCTTTTGATCCTATAACCTATAGCAGATACGGTGGCAAGTGATAAGAGCCTATACAAAATCAAATACATTTCAGCAACATGTCTAAATGGGAAAGACAGTTTGCTTTCCGAAAATTTGCATTTTAAACTTCTAATTTTGGAGTCAGTTGAAGATATATTCAAATGGGTGCAATTGTCACTCAAAACTCCTTATATATTATTCAGACAGCAAAATCTGTGGAGATTGAAACCACTAAAGTAGAGTTCCCAAACTTTGCTTTATGGAGCTAGTTCTGCAAGCTGTTCCCAAAGTTGCTTTGAGGAATGGGGGGTCTGGAGGTGGGGTTGTGTGGAGGGGTGTGAAACGCTATAGTTAATCTTGAGAAAGTTAACTTTGGGAAATGCTGGGCTAAGCAAATTTGAGCAGATTATCTCTAACTGCAAGACTTCTCACATTCTAAAATATGTTAACGTGCCTTGAGAGTTTTCAAGACCCGGAATAGTATTCAATGTCTCCCAGTTGGCCAGTGGGGAGAGGGAGCTAGAGAAGTCAGAGAGACAGACAAAGTGAGATACCTGTTAATGGCTCCAAGGAATAGTATGGTGACTTGCATAAGTTGGATAGGAATTATATAGCAGTGATGAAGACAATTTCTTCATTTGCTTAAGGAAAATAAAGTGTGTGTACATTTGACTGTGACCCTGTCAGTAGAAACTGTTGTCATTAGAAAGTGGTTACTTCCAAAAGAACAAATTCACCTTGATCTTCATCTCCAGTGATTATAAAATTCTGGTTAAACAACTATTGGCATCTAAAAATTGTAGATTTAAAAATAATATGCTTTCATTTTCTATGAAAATAGCAATCCTGCTTGAGAACAAGTCCAAAGCACCACCTTCTCTAGGAGTGGTAAAAACAAAAATCATTTCTAGTGTGTTTCTTTTAGCACTTTAAACATCAACAAATAAATGGAGACAGAAGATAGAGGTCCTTGCCTCAGGATAATTAGTTTGTTGTTACTTATTCTTGGTGGAAGGACATTACAAAGAATTTATAGTATTGAGAATTGTAATTTTTTTGAATGATACCTTAACAAAAACCACCAACAATCCAAACAGATAGACTAGACTATACCTCCAAAATTCACTTATTTATTCAGTTGTTTATTGTTATTTATTACATTCATCATCATATAGCTGTAGTATATTGTACTATGTACTAAGACTGTTCTTGAATTAAAAAAAAAAAAAACCAAGGGTTTTGGGTTTGGTGGTACAGGCCATTAATAATTCCAGCTTTCTGGAGGCAGAAGCAGGCAGGGCTCTTTGTGAGCTTGAGACCACCCCGGTTTATATAGCAAGTTCCTCACCAGGCAGGGCTACATAATAAGACTTCAATAAAGGAAAAAAAATAAAACCAATGAAAACATGTTCAAATAGCTTTTCCAGTTCTTACAAGGGTGTTCAGATATTTCTTTCATCCAGTGTCTTTAAAAAATGTATATATCCTGAGTCCCCACTTTTTGCTAGTAACTTAACAGTAGTCAGAAGAACTTTGCTCAAATGAAAGAGTGAATTTTTACAATGAAGTCAAATGGTATCTTAGTTTGATTTTCTATTGCTGCGGTAAAGACCAGGACCAAAAGTAACTTAGGGAGGAAAAGATTTATTTCATTTCACAGGTTACAGTCCATCACTGCTGGAAGTCAGGGCAGGAACTCAAGGCAGGAACTGCAGTTGCAATCATAGAGAAAATCTGTTACTGACTTTATGAGTCTGCTCTCTTATATCACCCAAGACCACCAGAGGTGGCACCACCCACAGTGTATTGCGCCTTCCCACAGCAGTCATTAATCAAGAAAATACCCCCATAGACTTGCCTACAGCCAATCTAATGGAGGCATGTCTTCTTTGATATTCCTCTTTCCAGATGATCCTCAACATGTTTAAAATTGATTAAAAAAACAAAAACAAAAACTAACCAGTATAAATGATGAATGCAACTTCACGTATACCGGGATTCAAGGGCATGGGGAAGGCATTTGACCTGCCAGTCTCTAACTGTCTTGATTCTGCCTCTCTCTACAGATGGGTCATTTCTCTGAAGCCACCTTTGGCAATTTCAGAGGAGACAGTAGAGCCAACATTCCTTTACTAGTTCATATGCCAAAGTCTATGAATTAGTTCTGATCACAGTTCCTTGGATGTGCCCTTCCCTGCCAAAGACGACCACACTAACTGTCTAGATTTGTCATGTGTCTGCCCTGCTAGGTTCATTCTAAATGATAAGAGATTGTTATCCCAGACAAAGAGGGTACCATACTGCTTCCAGAAGGGGAGAAGAGGATTCTGGGAGGATATGACAGCAGATACCCATTACCAACCATTTCAAGTGAATTGGACAGATTCTACCTTGGGCCAATACACTTTCCCTCCCAGGTGTTTCTGTTTGGGAGTTTTGCCCTTGTCTGCTCTCAACTACAGAGTGATGGAAATGCAGAGGTACCAAGTGCCAAATGTACATGGCTATTATCTTCTCTTCCTCAGTTACGGCAGATTTTAATAAACAATTCTCTATCTTACACACACACACACACACACACACACACACACACACACACACAGTCCTCTATAGAGATCCCCACAAAGACCCTATAAACACAGCTCAGCAGGTACTCAGAGTACTCCCTAAGCATTTCCCTAGGTGATTTCCAGAATTCCCTGGCTCCTCAGAATGAATTCAGTTGCATATAGCAGAAACCTAGCTCCATTTGTCTTACATTGGAAAAGATGATTTGTCTAACAAAGTGACATCATGACAACTTCATGAAGCTGGTGGAGCTTCCTGCCGTCTCTACTCAGCCCTGTTCTACACCAATAGGCATTTTCTTGGAGAGGCTCCTATAAAGTGATTTTGTAGCTGGTGGCCTCAAACATACCTTTGCAGTTATCAATAGGAGTGGGAAACTTCTTTCTAGTCTCTTGGTGTCACTGGTGCAAATTGACAAGTATGCTTAACCCTGGCCACTCATTATTGCCAGGGGACAGGAAACAGAAGGGCTCTTTGTATGTGTACATTGAAGTGGCGTGGATCCTGTCCCCCAGGAGGAGTATGACAGTTAATCCTGATCATCATTTCGATTGAGAAATGCCTCGGAGAGCAGTAAAGCATACCTCTGGGTGTCTGTGATGATGTCTCCAGAGACTATTAGACCATGAATGATCAGACTTAATGAATGATTTAACCCAAAATCTGAACAGACTTTGGGAGTTGGTGGAGCTGTGGAAAAACAGGGCCTTGTTGGAGGAAGGTCACTGGGGCCATGTTGTTGGGGGCTGTATCTTGTCATAGTCTCTCCCTGTTTTTAATATCCTCTGTTCCCTGTATGCCTTGAAAGCAAGCTTCTCCTGCACACCCTCCCTGCCATGGTTTGTCAGAGTGAAACCTCAGAGACTGTGAGCCAATGGTAGAGCCTCCTGTTCTTAACTTGTTCTCTCAGTATTTGATGCAACCCTCCGATGAACTCAGGAGAAAGCAAAGATCTGTGCTTGTCCTTTCGGGGGCATCATTTCATGTGCTCAGAGAAATGGTCATCACCACGTCCTGGAAGAAACTCTCCATTTGCATTTTCTTCACATGCCATTGTTTTTTTTTGCCCCCCCCCCTTCAATGTCTTTTCTCTCTTTGTTTCTTTTTTTCCTTAAGATAAGTTCAAATGGCTTCTTGTCATTTGGGTATAAAATATTCATAGGCGTGATCAGGGGACAAGGGCTGACAAGTTTTCCCACAATATTGTCAATAGGAGCCTAGTCTTATTTTTTAAAAATAGATGAAAGTATGAGGGTTAAGAGAATCTGTTTGCTAGGGCTGTGGAGATGGTTGTTTACATGCGGCCTGTCATCACGCCTCATTTACATGAGGCCCTGGGAGAATGAATGTTCCATACAAATTAACTCACAGACCATTGAGTTTATCTTCAGATGGACACAAATTTGTTTTCAGTGTTTTTGATAGTTGGCCTGATCTCTCGCTCTCTCTCTGTGTATGTGTGTTATATGTGGAATTGTTTATGTATGTTTGCATGTGGGTACACATGTGTAGAGGTACATGTATGGGAATCTGAGGTTGACTTTGGGTGTTTTCTTTTTTTTTTTTCCTTTTTTTTGTTTTCTGTTTTTTTTTTTTTTGAAGACAGGGTTTCTCTGTTGTAACTCTGGCTATCCTGGAACTTACTCTGTAGACCAGGCTGGCCTGAGATCCACCTGCCTCTGCCTCCCAAGTGCTTGGATTAAGGATGTGTGCCACTACTGCCAGGCTTGGGTGTTTTTCTTAACTTCTGTCTACTTTACTGAGGCCATAGTCTCTCACTGAACCCAGAGCTCCCTTACTGCAGTTAGCCATCTTGCTCAAAGGATTTTGGTTCTGTCTCCCAACTACAGAGACTGCAGGCAGAATGCTACCTGTCTTCCCTGTAGGTACTAATGCTCTGAACTTGCCCTCACATTGGCGCAGCAAGAACCTGATCCTCTGGACCAGTTCCCCAGCCTGTTATGGTTATTTTTCTCTGTCTCTGAAAGCAGAATGTGATGCATTCACCTTTGCTTGAAGCTGATGGTTCAGCATAATGTTTAAGTTCATTTTTATATAGAGCTGTGCATGATACAATGATGTCCTTGGGGCCCCAGAGATTTAATGAAGGTCTTATTCCTATGCTAAGAGATCATGGAGAGAGGCAATCTTTCTCTCCTTCAGGTCTTTTCCAACTTCCTGCTACTGTGCTATTGTGTGCTAAATCAATTAGGTGGTTATCAGTTTTTAGAATTGTGTTGTGGACAAGGAGAATGTATCACATAGACTTGCCTAAATACTTTCTTTTTGTGGGCTGTATACAGAAACTGTTTTCTCCTGTAGTTTCCTGTTCATCTCGTGGGATTTGGCTAACAGAAACTACTGGGTATATGACCTGGTTAAAGAAGTTTGAATGTCATTAGAACTCAGGGCTGATGAGATGACCCCATAGGTATGGTGCTTGTAGCCAGGCCTGATAACCTGAATTTAGTTCCTGGAACCCACACTGTAGAACGAGAGAGTTGATTCCTGCAAGTTGTCCTTTGCTTACTACATGTGTTCCATACTATGCGTGTGTGTGTCTGTGTGAATGTATGTGTGTGCACGTGCCCACACACATACACATCAATCAATAGACCAACTGATCAATTAATCAATAAATGGCAACACAGGACAAACATCATTAAGGTGATGGATCCTAGTTGCTGATTTACTTGTGAGCCATTCTTCTTTATTCACTGTTAATTCCTTTCCATGACTGTGACAAAATACTTGAGAGAAAAAAAGGTTAAAAAAGGGAAGAGTTATCTCAGCTCCTGGGTCCAGAAGTTTTCCATTTAAGGTTGGCTAGCGCCTTGCTGTTGGCCAATGGGAAGACAGAGCATCGTGGCCAAGACTGTAGTGTGCAGCAGAGCCACTTACCATAAGGCAGCTAGGACACAGAGGCAAGACAAGAGTTACTCTTCAGCCGTGCTCTTCCAGTGGCTCACTTCCTGCAGGCAGGCACCACCACCTATCTGTTCACAGTCTAACCCACTGGTACATATAGAAGCTGCAAGATCTAGTCATCAAACCTTGTGGCTCCAGGCAGCATTTTTATTGTTGAACTGTAACATATGCTTTGTACAAATTCCATTTAGCTTGGTCCATCTCAGATGATGACCATAGTTAACTGTTTTTGTAAAGGCTTTGAAAACAGAGTGGCACAATCAAGGGTACATGTCAGTACTTATATAATAATAGGACAAACAGATTTCCATAGACTGTTTCATTGGTGAAAATCAAAGCACCGTATTACTACAAGTAATGGGAACTAATTTGGGGAAAACATATCTACAAATGAAGAGAATGGATTTCAGTTTTGGAAGACATAACATTTTGTATTGTAGGAAACCCAGATATCCATATAGGTTGTAAATGATCTCTCTTACAGACTGTTCAAGCATAGATAAGGATCTGGATTTGGCATGTGAACCATAATTTTAAGAGCCTTGGACTGCAGGGAAGGTTAACAATGGTCCCTTGATATGTTACCCTTGTCCCATTTAGTGCTGAACTACCCTGGACTTGAGCTTAGCACATAGCGGCACTGCTTCGTTCCATCTTCCCCATCCCCTTGCAAATTTTGTGCCCTTCCCATTAAATTCTGCACAGCAGGATCTGAGCAGCTCCCCCCCCCTTTCCTACCCCTAGGGGGTTGAAAGCAACAATAGCCTCCTTAGATGGAGAACAAAAAATGTCCTCAGTTGAATATTGTTAG
Organism: Cricetomys ansorgei; assembly: GCA_026225945.1. NCBI lineage: Eukaryota > Metazoa > Chordata > Mammalia > Rodentia > Nesomyidae > Cricetomys > Cricetomys ansorgei. The sequence goes on along the minus strand of JAMJFZ010000982.1, from coordinate 14,267,579 downwards.
TGTCATACTGGTCACCTCTGGACTGCTGTGTAAGTAACCAAGGCAGAAATGGTTCTGAGTAAGAGATGGACTTGAGATATTTTGTTATGACCGTTTAACCACATTTTAAAATAGACTATTCTCTTTACATTTAGAAATAAGGTTTTCCTCTCCCTCATTCTTTTTCTGTTCTACGTCTTTATCCTTTTTGTCAATGATATTAATTCATAATTTGCTCTATTTTCTACTACCCCCTATGAGCCAGTAATCTAAATTAATGAGTTTTTTTTTTTTCTGCTTAAGCAAAAAAATAAATTAAATTTTCCTTTGTAGCTCAGATAAGAATAGTTGAATTAGGATTTAAAAGCTGTCCATGGACTGGATGTGTTTCCTAAACAAAGCTTGTGAGATGTAGCTGTTCCTTTGTAATAGCAAGGAGCAAAAATCATGGGAAACGAGCTTCCTGTGATGGGTGAAACCGGCAGGCAGATGCTATCTGTTTATTTGGATTATTATAAAAGACTGATGATAGTATTTAATATTTATTTCTTTTGTCAGATGCAGAAGGTTTTCTTTAATCATACCTAGGTTGAGATGAGAAACTGTTGACAATAGAGCATTATACGTCTATACATTGTATAAAACAGAAATTATACAAGGACTGAATCGGTGCCGTACAGAGGCTACTGTCAGTGCTGAGATTTGCTGTGGTAAATGTGGACGATGATGGCTATTTCTCTTTATATTGTAGATGTCTGGAATATATGACATCTTGCTAAAATCAGAGCCTTGTTTCCCCTACGAGTTGGCTGTCTGTGCAAAAGCACAATGTGCAGGAAGGCCCCCGAGTGTCGTGCTGCTTCGTGGTACTGTTGCAGCGTTTCCTGTATGTCCAATTTCTCCAAGTCTTTCTGAGGTCTTTCCAGTTAAAAATGAGCTCAAGGTGGCAAAAGTCTTATCCCTACTTTCTTCCCTTACTAAAGCCACTGCCCCTGATGGCCCTACTGATACTTTACCAGAGTGTCTTCCTTTGAGTCAGGACTTCACAATTCACCAGAAAAAGTACTTAAGCTCTGGGTGGTTTAGTGGTAGAGTGCTTGCTTAGCACACAGAGGATCTGCTTCTGACAACAGGCGCTACAGAGAGATAGGGGCGGGGGGGGGGGGAAGGGGAAGGACAGGGAAAGAGACAGAGACCAACAGATAATCCTTGGTAGTCATAGCTTATAGGTAAGGGTTGTTTCTGAAAATGAAACTCATTTTTCAGCTTCTGTCTCCTTGGTGCAAACAGTACCCCTTGGTAGGTTCTGCCGATTTGTGCATAAACATTCCTATAGAACGAGATGCTGCTGAGTTGTCTCATTTAACCTAGTGTCAGAACTACAGGAGCATGGCTTTTCTCTCTACCCCAGCTCAAAGAGTACCACACTTGAATAATTCATCCTCCTAAATAATGCATCCCTTCAGGAAGCCTATGAATACAGCAGGACATAGTTCCTTCTCGGTACTCACCCAGGACATTCCAATGCTGCCCATTCACTTTCCTCTCATCCTCCTGTCCCTGATTTAATCAAGAACCTCACACATAATAAGTTCTCAATCAATATCCCAGTCAATGATAAATGCTTTATGTAGTGATTTCAATAATGTTAATTGGATGCCTGTTGTCGTCTCAATAGAATCTCAAAATTTGTAGAGAGATTAGAAATAGCAATTCCAGTGATTTACAACGTAGTATACATAGTTTTATGAAAGTTAGAGTAAATAGTAAAAATATTTTGTATCAAAAAATAAATAAATAGAAAGCACCAGAATTTGTGAAGTAGGCCCCCTAGTCAAGAAGATAACAAGTTCAGGCCAGCCTGGACAATTTGGTAAGACCTCATCTCAAAATAAAAAGTTGCAAGAGGGCTTAGGTAGCAAAATTATCCGTTATGTTTGAGACCCTGAGTTCAGTTTCCAAACCCCCATAAGACTGAAGAAAGTAGCCGTATTTACTGTTGAGTCCGAGAATTTAATTGACATCCCTAAGGTCAGATGGAATGCTCCGCAGAGCCTAGACTGCTTGATATTTCATGGTAATACCTCCTGATTTTGTGTTAGTTGAATCAGTGTGAGAGATGCAACTCAGTTATTATTTCTTTTTGTTTGAACAGGATCTTGTTATGTGGCTCAGGCTCCTCAAAAGCTGACTATGTTAGCCAGGGTGGACTTGAACTCATGATTCCCTTTTCAGGACTAGGGATGTAGGCCTGCAACACCACACACAACTTGTGTGTGTGTGTGTGTGTTTACATGTGTATGTATACTGCCAGGAATTGAACCCAAACCCTTGCATATGCTCAGCAACTGCTCTACCCCTAGCTACAATCTAAGTCTAGGGTATTTTCAAGAATAGTCTACTTGAAAACTTGAAACATTGTAAGACGTGGATGGAGAATTGTTACCAAAAGCATAGTTTGTCAGTCTCAAGACGTACACTCACTTCTGTAGGAACCATGTGGGGAAGCACCAAGTCACACAAGAAGCAGAATGAGAGCTAGAAACCCCTTCCTATGACTTCTCAGAAGGAACAGGAGAAGCAAACTAATCATGCATAGGAATGGCTAGTTTGGGGAATTTCTTTGGGATCAGCATTCAGGGCTCGTTGCCGAGTGCCTGGCCTTAAGGAGCTTGGAGCGGTGGGAAGTCACCATGGGCACAAGTGTGTAGTAGGGGAGGTAGTCGGAGGTGTGGACTCTGGATTGCTTCATCTGTGTTTGCAGAATGTTGTCATGGGAGGAGGGCTCTTCCCAAAGGTGGGCAAGGGTAGTGATGTTGTCAGGGGCCAAAACAGGAGTGATGTACACACATTGTCAGGTTATCCAGAACATGTGCGTAGGACAGATTGCTGAAGATTAGTGTTTGTAGACACAAGCAATGTGGTTAGGATACAGCAAGTCACGTTTCAGAGTATACAAGATAGGAGACAAGAAAGTAGGAAGAAAATCTGGGAGCATAATTGCATAATTGAGGCATTAACAATGTTTTGGAATTAGATGGCTATGATTGTAGAACATTGTGGATCTATAACATCTGCTGAAATGTACATTCAGAGCATGATTTTTTTTTAATGTTTTATAAGTTGCATCTTAATTTTAAAGATGGGCCAGGAAAGTATGGATAAACAAGAAAGAAGTTGTTCTGGGCTAGAAGGCAGATATTTTAAGGTAGAATGAAGAATGCCCTTAAGACTTTGGGCTGGACACTGACCTTACAGGATTCAGCCAAGGATGAAGCTGCATTGAAAATAAGTATTTAGGGCTGAGTAGATTGTTCAGTGGGTAAAGTATTTGCTATGCAAGAATGAGGACCTGAACTCAGACCCAAAGGAATCACATGAAAACTAGGCCTACCGCAGGCTTCTATAATCCCAGTGCAGGGGAGGCAGAGAGGGGATTATTTAAGGATTCACTGGCCATTATATAGGCAGGGCCCATTCTGGGTTTGTAAATCTTGAGCAGAGGCTGAGAGCAGACAGGAAACAGACTTCCCAAGAGGTAGTGTCAGTGTACAGCTCAGTTTACTGAAGTAAGGGGAGTTACGTGTATGGTGTAGAGAGGAAATTGGGGATGCCTCTGTATTGATAGGTCATTGGTTAAGGCTGTGGTACTAGGGTAGCTCCATTTGCATGTGGGGCCTCACAACCAGACCTGGTTAGTCATATTGTCATTGGCTGGAGCCAAAGTCCTAAGGACACTCCCTTTGCATGGCAGAGGTCTCACAGGGGCCAGAGGAAGAGACCTCATAGGGTCATATAGGGAGAGGAAAAGTCCAGCCTGAGGCCCTCCAGCCTCAGTGGCCAGATAAACACTAACCAGGCCACATACCTTGGAGAGTCAGGATCTTATCAGTGACTAGTGACCTAAGGCAGGAGCTTTGCTAGCTGTTAGAGTAAGAAAAAAGGGAGCAGCCAAACACTTTCCACTCTCAGGGTGAGAATTCTGGGGTTCAAAACAAACTTCAAACCCCTATTAGCTCTAGGAGAGCCCTACACAGAACCTGGAGAAAATAATTTTTCTGAGTCATAGTTTCATCATCTAAAAGAATGTTAGTTATGGGTAGAGGGATAGCTCTCTCTGTAAAATGTTTACCACGTAAGTACAAAGACCTACAGAACACATGTAAAAATCTTGGGCAATATAGCACACATCTGTAATCTCAGTACTGGAAGGGCAGAGACAAGTGGATCTCTGGGCCTCCCAGGCTAGTTCAGCCAAGCCTAATCAGCAAACTATGTGCCAAGAAGAGACTCCATCTCAAAAACAAGGTGAATGGCTCCTGAGGAATGAGACCAAGATCGGCTTATTGCTTCCATATGGAATTGCATATGTGTACATGTGCACCCAAACACACATACTCACCCACTGAACGTGCACAAGGGGAATTAGAACAAAGGGCTATAAAGGGATAAATGGAAAACTAAAATAGGAGGATTAAATGGGGAGGGAATATAGTAGAACAGGCTAAGGAGGGAATATGAGGAGGGACAATTAACACTAAAGGCATTTTGAAAAGCCTTATGGAAACCTACTATTGTAGAGGCTTCCTAAAACAGATAAATATACAAACGGGATTTAAGTGGTATTACTATATGATGGGGGAGATAATATCTCAACTAGATATCATATGTTATAAGATACCCCCCCACCAGTACCAGGTATGGGTTGCATCTTTTTGAGTCATTGGCCGAAGGTGTCCCATAGATCCTCTCAAATATCACATGCTATTGCTAATAATATTGGTTGCATGTGTGACATCACGGTAAGACTCTGTTGTTCAAGATTATACATACTTATGCCTTCAAATATGGAGAAATCAAACTAGTAGAATTTCACCCCTACTGACTAGCATTTATAGGCTGGAAAGTATTATTATACATGATACTGGAGGAGAAAAGTAATCACCAGCCCCATCCAACTACAAACCCTGTATGAACTACAACATTGACCTGTCTGCAAGATAAACCCACTGTTAAAATAGTGGCAAGAATGTTGTGGGGTAACCAACAACTTTTCGATTGGTGTTAAGGCCCACTCCATGAGATGGAAGCCATTCTTGACAGTGTTAATGAGGACAGGAACCTGGGACTAGATAGGTCATAGGCCCAGGGGAAAACCTACTATTATTGTTCTGCTAGATGAACATAGCAACAAAATGACTCCTTATGACATGTTGCTGAGCACACAGATGAATGCCTTAACCCCCATCAGACAACTAGACAGTGTTGTTTATGTTTACATAAAGAATTAAAGCTTGGCTGGATATTTGATGCTGCAAGAGGACTGAGAGTATTGTCATTGTTTTTCACAGTTGGTTGAAAATTTGACTTTATAATCACCAGTACTTTATAACCAGTGAGAATGCTGCTTCGCAAAAACACAGTATGAACCAGGTGTAATGGTGCATGCCTTTAATCTTAACACTTGGGAGGCAGAGATGGGTAGACCTCTGTGAGTTCAAGGCCAGCCTGGTCTACATGGGGAGTTCCAGGATAACCAGGGCTATGTAGAGAGACCCCGTCTCAAAAAACAATCGAAAAAATACATAATACAAAATGGAAAAGTGTTTAGACGTGTAGAGACATTTCAGAAATTGTACTAATCAAAGCCAAATTTCACTGATTATTTGTTATAAGACTTGTTAGCATCTCAAATAGTAATTTTTCAAATCAAAAATTCTAACGTAATGCAACCCACAGATACGATAATTTGATGCTTATACAACAGTAGTAAAATATTAAAAATCTTTTTTCCCGTAATTAAAGTACTATGTTTCTTATAAGAACAGATAACTTTATTTCTAGAGGAAAACCATTGAAGTTCATAACACACACACACACACACACACACACACACACCGCACACGCACACACACACACACACACACACACAATAGCCTCCAATCTGAGCCAAGAGGCTCCAGGCAGCATTTGTTGGTATCTCATAATGCATACACAGTGCCAGCTGTTAATGTTATATGTTCAGAACCAAGGCTGTGGTGAAGTTGTACAGTACAACACAGGCAAGTCTTGCCAGAAGGACCTCAGATTCATGAATAGACAGTGGGAACATAGAGGAAATAATATATTTAGTAGGTGGAATGGAGCTTTAGACAGCCTAACTACCCATTTATAAATATCTGGAATTAAAGAACAAAAGAAACAGCCAATCAGGGGAAGACCTTGCAGAGAAGATAAGTCTTCAGTCTCCTCCATGGGATATAACAAAAATCAGAGAGGTTGACACCAAGGGCCAGGTGCCTTTTGTACCCTATTATCTATTCTCTACAGAACCCACTGTAACATACACATACACCCCAGGAAAGAGATGAAAACTCCCAGTTAAAAGGTTTAGGCTCTAACTTCCTTCGTGCATATTGTTAGTCTTGATTTAGAAAAAGAAAACAATATTATTTTTGCACATTTCATATATGTGTATTGCAATCCATTTTGACCACATATATTTAGTGTTTATGACAGTTTTTAGGAATAAGTTGGGCATTTTCAATAGAACATTATATGGCACCTATTTCTTTATAAGCAATTCTGATTTGTGTTGTCTTTATATCATATTATATACCAGACCTTTTGATCAAATCCATTTTGAGAGAGACCTTAGGAGCAATTCATTTATATCATATCTATCTATCTATCTATCTATCTATCTATCTATCTATCACCTATCTATCTACCAAGTATTATGTTAGATATTTAGGGTTACAAAGATAGAAAGGACGTGGTATTTGCACTTGAAATTGACATTCCCATTCCAATTGGATTTAACAGACCTGAGTTCTTGGTTACCACAGACAAGGACTTATGCTTGTAGCTGGATGTACACAAGATTATTGGAAATTTGGTTAGTTCAGAGAAGGTATCTATGCACTTGAAGTTTCTCCTTCCAGGTGCACAGTAAGGAAGGATCTTTGTCTCAGCTTCCTGCCTTCTATGGGTTGGTCAGGGGATTCAAGGGAAAGGTTTGAAATGCTTTTACTCTGGTATCCAAGCATGCCGCCTCGTCTTCGGTAGTAGGGCGTGTTGCCACTGTATGATATGTTTAGACAAAACCGTGCACTTCAGTGATCTTTATTCACATGAAATTTGCAGAAATAAACAGTATTACTGATTCCTTCTTTTGTTTGATGTCAGTGTAAGATATTCATTAAGAAAATGCGCTGGATATAATGTCACCTTAATTACTGTACGAGAAGGTTTAATGAAGGCAAATTCCCCTTTATAGCATTAGGCTCAATGCCACTAGACTCTTCTGTTTATTCCAATGAATTACATTCTGGCACCCATGAAAATCATGTAACAAATGCATAACTAATGTGACATTCACACAAAACATCACATTAGTTCCATATGATCAGCTCTGTTCTGGTGAACACCAAACCAAATCGCGTTATTGTAATGTGGGTTGTGATTTAATACCCTAATTTGTAAGCGCTTTTGTCTGAGCCTGGCATGTTATTTATACCACTCATGCTGGTTCTCGGAGACTTTTATTTGGTTTGGCTACCTCTTCCGTAAACTCCATGTATATCTGTACACACCTGAAGAAAATGTCAAATACGAAGTTACTAATGAATATGCTCTCAAACAGTTCCCCACATGCTGAAAATGAGAGGACAGTAGCTGACTTTTTGATAACTCAAAAATTGCTATTATATAATGCCCTTTGAGGGTAGGAGAACAAAATTATTAGGAAGACAACAGATCATCATCCTAGACAGAACTTAATGGTAGTATACATAATCTTATAGCAAAGAAAATCTAGAATTACACTGTGAACACACAGTTTGCAATAAGTATCCATTCTGCCTCAAGCCCTCTTTCCCAGATCATAGAGGACACTCCCTTGCATTCTCTAATGTGCATAGACATGCACATACACATGTACGTATCTGTGTAGTGGGTCCACACTATGCTACCATGCAAAGCCCAGAGGAGGTCTCCAGGTGATCTCCATCTCTCTAAATCATATTTTCTTGAGACAAGATCTCCCATTGAACCAGGAGTTTGTGTTGATTTCTATCTAGCCTAGAGCTGCCAAATCCCAACAGTCCTCTGTCTCTCTGCCCTCCTTCCTCCAGCACAGGGATTACAGACACACATGACCATGCCCTTTTTTTTTTATGTAGATGCTGGGAATCCAAACTCAAGTCCTCAAGATTATGTAGCAAGTGCTCTTACCACTTAACCATCTCCTCACCTCCCTTCTCTCATTCTTTAAGGTCACCTCAATGGATTCCTCCCAAGAAATGCTTTGACTTTCCCTATACTATGTACTTTGTCAAATTGCTCTGGGTGGCAACGTGTATGAATAACTGCATTCTCCTTTTCTTTATTAATGCAATTTCTGCTGCTTTTCCAGGTGTGTGTGTGACTCCCCAAAATGAAGGCTACCTAGGTCAGCTTCCCTTATAGCCATGGAGTGAATTATGGCTGTGCAAAAATAAAGCCGTAAAATCATCTTTAGGAGGATAAGGTATGGCCCTCTTCCCGCCTTTGTCCTTTGTGCATAGGTAATGGTTTTAGCCTACCCTTTCATCTTAGACCACAAGGTGAAAGCCATCCATTGAGAACAGTGAACAATAAAGAAGCATCCTTGGCCAATTCATTCAGCTGCATTATCTATTCTGAAGAGCCTGGATCTGGCCCTATTTCATATGAAAGTCAGAAATATACTTTTAAAGTATATTTTAAGTCAAAATCAATATTCAGCATAGTTGGTCAGTGGTCCAGCATGAGAACTTGATTTAGCCAAACAGAATAGGGCACTGATTAATTCAGAGAGATGTCACTGTGAAGGAAATGGCTGTGATGTGATAGATTAGCTCTGGCTAAACCAAGTGACTGTGAATCTTCTGCCGTTTTCAGCTACTCTAACTGTGTGCAATGCATGCCACACTTATTCCAACCCTGGTGACAGCCTGTGGTTATCTGTTCATTGGCTTATTGGTTGATCACTTTTCTTTACCCTTCACATATATTCTCAATGAAAACAGAGGTCTCCTCTGGGGATTGCTCTCAGAGCACATCTCTGCCGAATGCTAGAAGAATGAATGAACTAATTCTTTAATTTTTTTTTTAATGCAAGATACAATATTTTAGAAATTGCAAATTTGATGGAATGAAAAGAATTCTATTTGGAGGGAAAAAGTTGGCAGTGGAATTGACAAAAGTTTTTTTTTTTTTTTTTCCTCCCAGACTTAAAAAAAAAATAAAAAAGAACTGATGAAATTAGTAGTAGATAAAAATTCATTTCTAACTGCTAACAAGAACCCACAAACAATGGAGGACATATAAATAGAGTAGCAGCCTTGTTAATAATACTTTCCCACTCTGTTCCTGATCCTTTGATGACAACCCTACCGGAGGCACTCTTTATCAGGCACTAAAGCAATCGCGATGCTGTCACATGTCTTTCTTGATGTATACATAGTAGACATAAGCCAGCTTTCTGTTCCTTAGCTTATGTTAGCATATAATTAAAACTCTGACTGTCTGCTACTAAGCAACGGAGCACGGCAGAGGTTGATCACATCCCATCACAAAGATAGAACGGGGGGAAATAATAAAAATAATCGCACACATTCCTGTAATCAGCCTTCAGATCTTAATTATGTTTTAACTCCTTTGTTATGCCAAAGGCAATGCCTACTAGCATTTAAAGGACACTTTCATTCTCCTGCCTCAGTTCAATCTATTTCTTTTAATTCATGTCTTAGTCCATTTATGGGAACTCTTTGAGGGGACATTTAAGGTCATGAGGGCTGAGGAAACAGACAGAACTCAGGAAATGTTGAGGTTTTTGAAGCCTCTCACTAGTTAGGTGTGTGCAGGATTGTTTCTAAGCCAAGAAATCTGGAAAACTGAGATGGGGTGCAACCAAGGGCACAGGAGAATAGAAGCCGGCAGTGCACTTTGTACTCCTGGTGGGTCAGCTTGCGAGAACATTTGCTACACGGTTCCGAATTTTCTCCTGCATGACCTGAGTCTCAATTGAGTATTTTACTCTGCTTCCAAAGAACATCTCATGCCAGAGCATTCACTTTTATGTTAGCAGCGTGTCTTTTATGTGCCAGTTTGGGGGACATGCTTAGAAGGAAAAGCTCGTGCTTCTGTTCTGGCCACTTTCTATTCCCCCAAAGATTACTATGAATCTTACTCATTGATGGGGTCATTCATTCATGAATAATTCTGAGCCTCTGCTTTGCGCTAGGCATCATTCTTTGTTCTGAGGCCATCATGGTGAACAGCTTAGCAGTCTGTCCCAGTGAAGCTGCCATTGAGTAGAGGGACAGCGAGTGCTGTGGCTTGCATATGAGATGTCCTCCAAAGGCCTATGTCTTCAAGGCTTGACCTCCATATTGTGATGCCATTGAGAGGAGACTAGTTTACCAGACCTCTGCTTTTATAAGTGGATTAATCCGTTAGTGGATTCACAATGTGGCAGCATTATTGAGAGATACAGGAAGCAGCGACCAGACTCTGTTGGACCTAGTTGGAGGAGCAGGTCACTGGGTTGTACCCTGGAGTACAGGAGTGGATCCTGTCCCTAGCCTCTTCCTCCTGAACTTCTCTCAGCTTCCCACAAGCCCTTTCAAGAGTGTCTTGTCTCTTCCACAGCTTCCTGCCATGATGCTCTGCTTCACCACAGCTTAGAAACATGAAGCCAGCTAACTATGGATCTAAGTCACTGAAACCATGAACATGAACAACTCTTCTTCCATTTAACTTCTTCTCTCAAGTATTTGTCAGAGTGAATAAGAAGCCTGGCTAACACAGCAAGTAAGTAAGAGACACAGGTTTTTAAAGGAACAACTAGTGACTATGTACAGTTCTGAGCTGTTTTTCTGTCATTTACTCTTCCCTCCAACCCATGAAAGAGATTCCATAATGCACAGTGTACCGCTAGGACATGAGATGTCCTGCCTAGCCTGTGTTCCCATTCGGCCACTCACTGCCTACACAATCTTCAGAAAGTTTCTTAGCCTTCACTTGCCTCAGTTTCTTCATCTGTACAAGGAAGATCTTCCCTTACATGTTCTTGATAGAATAAGGATTTCATCACTTTGTAGCTCCTGTAGCACTGTTTGGTCCAATTTTATAGATAAGTAAATGGAGGCAGATTCAGGGTTAGCTTGTCACAGCCCATCCAGCCAACTGAAAGTGGGAATCAAGGGTTGGAGCGACAGTTCAAACAAAGGTGGTTGCCATATGAGCCTTATGACCTGAATTTGAGCCCTAGAACCCATGTGAAAAAGCTGGCTGTGGTGTTAGACATCTGTAACCCCAGCGATCCTGTGGGCATATGGAAATGGGTACAGGTGTACAGCACAGAAGCACATAGACTGTCTAGTGTGGAGTATGCAGCAAGAAGCACAAGAGAGGGCCGATACACACACACACACACACTCAGAAATTTAAAATTTAAAATATTGCTGGGTGGTAGTGGCACATATCTTTAACCCCAGCACTCGGGAAACAGAGGCAGGCAGATCTCTGTGAGTTCAAGGCCAGCCTGGTCTACAGAGTGAGTTCCAGGACAGACAGAGTTACAACAGTGAAACTCTGTTTCTAAAATCCAAAACAAATAATTAAATAAATTATTTAATTAAAATATTAAAATGGGAATTAGATTTCACTTCAAGTGTCTGCTTCTTCAGCATGAATTCCCAATTACAATTCTGGAAAAATCCTCTTGGATGATCAGTATCTTTTTTTTTTTTTTTTTTTTTTTGTAGTCTGAGCACAGAAACTGCTTCCCTCTGAATCTGTTGTAAGGTTCAGTTGTAACAAGGTTAGGTATTATTGTTCTTTGAACACTGTAAAGTGCCCTGTAAAGCATAACTTCTTATTACCTTGATTTGTGGTTTTCTGTTCACCACTTTAATTTGCTTGCAGGGAGCCATATTTACCCATTTGTCCACTCAGGCTTTCTGTTTAACTTTTCATGCCTGTTATAGAGCTGCTGATCAGCCTGGGCTCTTCATGGGACTTCCTGGTAGGTCTTCATAAGTCCATAAGTAGGACTTCGTAAGTCCGTCTAAAGGTGATTCCCTCTCTACACTTTGAAGTGGAAGAAATAGAGAGGCTACAAGTGCGAGGTCTTCCATTGTCTAGATGCTATTCAGCATTCAGTGAACACATTAGTTGTTTGGGTAGTAGGTAGAAATCATGCAGACAGGATTTGGAGTGAGTTTAATAAAATGGAGTTTATTGAAACAAAGAGCACTCACGGGGTGGGGTGGGGGGTGGAGTGTCTCAGCAAATCTGGAGTGGTCTCCCAAAAACATGCACCTAAGAAGCAGCTAAGGCCTCAGAACCCTGTCTTCTTGCAAGGAAGAGTGACCTGTGGGTTTCAGATAGCCTGAAAATAAGTAGTTCTCTCTTATCACGTGGAACATATGTCTTCTTAGACAAGCCTTGTGACTCCACAAAAGGAAATCATGTGACTTTTCTCCCTCAGCTTAAGGCATTCCATTTTGACCTAGATTTGTGAAGCCCATGGTAAGCCCTCATTGGTTTCTACAGCATTGGAGTTGGGGTGTATTTCATGCCCTTTTCCCAGAGCCACCTGTTCTGACATCCATGCTCCATACCACCCAATGATTTCTGACTATGTTAGTTTCAAAAGCCCAGCCTTAACATAAGTTTCTTTGAGGGGATGGAGGGAGGGATGGCTGATGGCTGTTCCCTGTTTGGATCATTCAAAGGCATAGAAAAATCTAAATTAGAGAAGACAGGCAGAGCTGTCTACAACCAATTAGTTACATCAGAAAAGCCAGAAATGGCTTATATATGCAGATGTCTCCGTATGTAAGCGATGTGAAGCCCTAATGGATGGGGGTGGGGGTGGGTGGAATTTATGATTGTTGTTAAATGTCTTTTCGAAAATTTATGTGATATGTGTCTGTTCATTCATGCTTTCATGTGTTGGATGTGCATGCACGTGTGTGTGTGTGTGTGTGTGTGTGTGTGTGTGTGTGTGTGTGTGTGAAACTGACCTCTGGTGTTTCCCTAGTTAGTTTTGCAACATATATGACTTTTTGAGGAGATGGTTATATGGGAAAATAAGTATGTTTCCAATTCGAAAGTAAAAAGCAAAGAAAGCAATGGATGGATGGAGAGAGGGAGGGAAGGGAGAGAGGGAGGGAGGGAGGGAGGGAGGGAAGGAAAGGATACGACCTTTTGTCTGTCACTCACACAGCACCTATTACTTTGCTGTTCTATGCAGCCTGACTGACATTTGTGTTTGCAGTACATAAGCTCCATGGCTGCCTTGGAAGGAAAGTACACGCTCAGAACTTCAGGGGAAAGAATATTACTGATAGCAGCCACCAATGAACCAACTGAATCAGAGCCAGAAATCTGTCCTTCCTGTAATCAGCAGCAACTGGGGACAGTTACCTTGCCAGGCTGAAAATATACTTCCTGGAAAGTTGGCCATGTTTTCTGATGTTTCTCTGTTTCTTCGTAGTTTCTGGATTTTTATTTCCCACATAATATATCCCAAGCTCTGATATCCCTGCTTTCTACACGGCAGTTAATTGAACATTAGTTATATCGTCATATATACTTACTAAGGGCCTTCTTAAAAGTAACCAGTGTACAGATAAATTTTCAAAGTAGTTTATTAGCTTCTTTATGAATGCTACCCCTCAAGCCCAAGGTTCCCCTTGAGGGAGAGGCAGCCCTGAGCACGATAACCTTGGGCTCATGCCTAGGAAAATCGGTTTCCACCTGGGCCAGTGGTTTGACGCTTCTAGTCAACCTCGTAGCCCTGTCGTACAAAGAGCCATACCACCTTTCCCCTTAAAGAGCTTCGATCAAAAGTGGATAGTGACATACGATATTAGAGATTTTAACATTTTCTCTATGGCCTACTAGAAAATGATTAACTAAATTGATGCTTTAGGAGAAAAGCTTCCCTGGGCCGGGAGATAGAGTTCAGCTTTCGGGATGCATACTGTTCTTACAGTTCTCAGCACAGAGGTCAGTTTGAGTCACAACCTCCTATAACTCCAGCTTCAGAGATCTAGTGCCTCTGGCCTCCTCTGGTACCCACAGTCCCATGCACATGCCCCTCCCCCCACACACATACAAATAATTAAAAATAAATCTTAAAGAAAAAAAAATCTTTCCTCTCTAGCATCTTCTATTACCATTGCATGGGAAAGTTATAACAACTCTTCCTAACTTTCCTTCTAGTGAAGCTGTGCCTGGGGTTGGCTACCACTCAGGAAAGCATTAGCAGTGTAGCACAGCTCAGCCAAAGGGCCATGTTTTTGCTGCGGGGTAAACTTGTTAATATTGGGAGCACAGCCAGAGTCACCCATCTAAGAACACTGGGATTCCATCTTACAATTGTCCATGGAGCTACGGTCTAATTAATTTTCAAATGGACAAAATAGCTTCTTGGGCCACGTAACAAGCATTTTCATTCATTTCAGGGAGGCTGGATTTGGCTCGGAGCAGAGTCACGAGAAATTCTAATGGCTCCCTCTCTTCTTTGTGTGTCCTCAGGAGAGCTCGGTTGATGTCAACAAAGCAAGATTTGTGCTCCAGGCAATTGGAGTAGATTCAGTTTCTAGGGAGCCAAGTTCTCTGCCTTCCCCTGGAAGGAAAGGCTATGGGATGGAGCATATGGGAAGCCTCTCTGGGCCCTTTTACATTATTGAATTTAGCTGCGCTCACATAATGAAATTGTTGAGATTGTTTAAACCTTCTGCAGGGACTTCTGTTAGCTGAGAAGAAACTTGTACTAAAGCCATAAGAAGATTGGATTATAGATAGAATGGAATCTTTTTTATCTCTTGCCTGATTTTCTGTATAAGGACTGACATTTTTTTTTCCTGGGCAAGAAGCCAAAGGTCTATTTAATTTTTACTTAAAATGTCCCATGGTCACTCATGCTGCCTGCCCAGATGGAGGTTTTATACATTAGTAAATAAGGACAGAGTTGATAGTAAAGTTGTGAATTTTCAGAAGGGTTTTTTTGGGGTGGGGTAAGGTAAATATAATGTCACCTATAAAAAGCATGCACTGGAATCTTGGTGTTGATGTCTCTCACGCAAATCACCCACATTTCCGTGGGAATTACACAGATCTTTGTCCCCAGAACATGCCTATGATTATGTAAGTGCAGAATAGAAGGATGTGTGTTTACTTGCCTTAAATGAATCTACATGGAGTTTAATCTCTCTTGTGTTTGTCTTCCATTTATTATTTTGGGGTGGTAGTGGAATTTTGATTTGAAATTTTATTTTACTTATTTATTTTACATTTTCTAAGAGGGTTTTTTTTTCCTGTTACAAGATAGAAGCAAAAGAGAATGTTTACATCTTCGGCATCAATAACTGCCCATCAGCCTCTTTGAAAGGGCCATCAGGACACTCTGGCTACACAACATGCAGCTTAGTGGATACCGCATGTTTGTGGAAATGAGTGGCCACTGAAAATCTTTGCCCTTAGCCATAGTTGAAGAAGTCCCCAGATGGCTTTCCTGTCCTCTTGCAGCTACCGAGAGCAACCCCATGTACACATCAGCTTCTAGAAATCCCACCTTTGTGGGATACTTGTCCATGAGAAGCTACCCCAGCCTTTAATTCTCACCCGAGAACATTCTCTGTCCTTCCAACACCATGTCCTGCTGAAATGAAGGCAGCAGCAGATGTGTCCCCTTGTGAAGAAACCGCCATGGTTCATTTGATCTCAGACTTTGTTTTGTCTCGACAAATATATCCATGGGTTAGAATGAGACCTTACCTGTAGAAGAATTGAAGGTAGCCTTTTTAAAAGAAAAAAAAAAAAACATACGTACCAATTACCTGCTATGTGAAGACACTGTTCTCAGCAGTGACATGTAAGGTCTGACCTTTGGCCTCTGCCCTAGTGTGCGAGGTGAGGATCATCAATGACAGTCATCTATCACTGGCCTGGCCTGCCCATGTTCATGGAGGTATTAACCTGCTTTTTCATACTTTGGAGAGAAGTGGGGAAATGTTCCTGACACCAGTGCTTTGTCATAACTAATCACAGACAATTGGAGATGGAGAAGCAGTCAGTACGTTGTGGTTAGTATGTCCGTCTCTCATGGCCACAGAGTCTATGATGAGGGGCATCAGTATTTGAAAGACAAGAGTTAAGTCACTGCCACTTTTCCAGAGGCTTTTCCTGGCTGCTGAAATGCACAGTCTTTCTTGAACTTCTGGTACTATAACCGTAGCTGTTTAATGATTCATACTGACACTATTCCACTTCTACTCATGCTTTTACTCTATCTGTGCTGAGGATTTAAGAAAGAAGGCCATTGTCAAAATGCTAGAAGAAACAAAGGCGAGGCTTCCTGCCAAACATAAACATATTTCTGTTTAGCAAATAGCAGGAGTATTGAAAACATTCTCATTCCTCGTCTCATGCAACAGACTGTTCGCTGCTTACTGTATTAGTTAACAAATTCAAGTCTGTTTATTTTGTTTGAAATTCCATTTCATCCATAAATTACAGCATTACACAATAACAGCAGGACAATATCCCCATTGTTTGCTGTTACAATCGTCTCAGCCCGCAGAATTCTGTTCCATTGTCAGCTTTCTGTCACCGAGCCATCGCTGCTCTCCACTTACCGGAGTCTCCCTCCTAATATCATTCAAATTATTTAGACACTCAACAATGATTTTGCTGTCAGTGCAGGCTTCTAAAGAGTTGGAGCCCCAGTGCGATGACCAAATAACCCTGCACTGTTTATCTTTCCACAAGTCATTATTTCCCCAGGCCCTGGAGAAGCTGAGCTGCTGTGTGTGCATTCCGGGGAGGGGGTTCTCCACCGAAGCTAGTCTGTTCCATTGGACAATGAGGTTTTTCTGCCTGGCTGTCTTTGTGGACACACACACAATGGGATGGGTCAGGGCAGGGCAGGATGAGGCAGAGCCCTTCTAACAATGACACCACAAAATCCTCAAGTAAGCAATTTCATAGGCCCAAATAACTCATTGTAATGATTAATTTTCTTTATCCCTTTCTATAATTACAAAGAAACTACAGGTACTTGAAAGCTCTCTCTGTCTCTTTCTCTTTCTCTTTTTCTTTCTCTCTCTCTCTCTAGTTTCTCACTCATTTTCTTGGTGAAATTGTATTTTAAATGTTTCCATTTGCCACTATTTACTATATACTTTATGGGTGTAAGATATTCTTCAAGGTGCTGGAAATACAGAAATGAAAGAGACACTGGGTAGCTCAGTGGGTAGAGTGCTTGCCTAGCATGCCAAAAGTCCAGCGTTCAGTCCTTAGCACCACATAAACCAGGCGTGGTAGAACAGGCCTATAATTTCAGTAATCTCACCAATCTCAGCAATCAGAAATTCAAGATCAACCTTACAGGACTACATAGTGAGTTTGAGGCCTACATCAGATCAGATCAGAGGGAGTGAGGAGAGGCAGGAGAGCAATGGACTGGCTGTGTGTGTGTGTGTGTGTGTGTGTGTGTGTGTGTGTGTGTGCGTGCGTGCAGAAACAATGAGGCAATGGACACAGTGGTTGTCCTCATGGAACTAAGGGTCTAAAGGGAATATGGAAGGGAAGTTTCTGGTGTTCTAAACATTCTAAAGCTCTATATGCATGTATGGAACCTGTGTCCTCTCACTTAGAAGGAAACCCACAGAGCAACGTGCTTCCTGCCTTCTAGAGAGTGTCTTGGTTTTATTTTGAGAAATAAATCACTGTTGTCTTCTTACACATACTTCTCTTGGGGTCGTGATTCAAATTTGGTGACCTCTGATAGTCAAGGATTAGGTGTGCAACCCCAGTTCTTCCCTTCTTTCTCTTTAGAATAACTTGCAACTGGAGAGCCTGAATACGGGAACACATATGAAAGGAGTAGCCACATGTTTGCATGATGTGTTTTTAACCCACTGATAAGTCTTTCCAGCCCCAAGCTTTTGAAGTTGGCTTTGAAGAGGTTTATAATCATACGTAGTTGTAGAGGTAGCTAAATATATTCCTTAAATAGTGATTGTATGGGACTCTCTACTTAATTTATTTTTCTAATTTTATTGCTGTTAGAGGACATATTTTCATTGTAGTTCTTACCTTTAAGGTTCATGAGAACTTTCTCTTTATTGGTTGATTTTCATTGTGTTTAGTCTTTTTCAGGATGTTTGCAAAGAATGTTTTGTGTTCTTTCTTTGATATAGCATTCTACGTACTGAGTTAACTTGCATTGTTGGTGATATAGTTCAAATACTCTGTATTCTTTCTGATTTTGTTTTTTTGATCTGCTAGTCGTAGAGAAAATATGCGAAGCTTTCTGATGATCATTACAGGTTTTCTGTTTCTCTTTCAAATTCTGTCCATTTTTGCTCCATGTATTTTAACATGTGCATACAAATTTGAAATCATTACATTTTGATAATGAGCTAAACATTACCTATTTACAATTGTGTCTTCAATCCCAGTGCTGTTTGGAGTTTAAATACATTGCGTTATTTTTTGGCTTCCAGATTTATTTATGTATTTTTCTTTCCTCTTTGTGAAATAGTTTACTTTTAGTATCTTGTACTTGTCCCCACAGAAGGGGTATGTACTAGATTTTTGTCTTGCACTAGAACAGCATGTACTAGGTTTGTGTTTTGCCCTTTCTTCAGATACAGTTGTCTATCTTTGTCACTTAAAACGAAGCATGTGGGACATTTACAGCTAGTGCAATTCTCACTATAGTATGTATTCTGTCCATCCTGCTCTGTTTCCTTTCTTTCCTTCATTATTTTTGATTTTTTTTTTTTAATGTTTGGGTACCAATTTGGAAGGTTAAAGAAAATTATTTTGCATTTCCCTCCAGAAGTGTGAATTTTTTTCTTCTATTGTTTTAGTATTCACATGGTTAGGAATCCGTCTTTGGCTTATGGAAGTCTAATCTTTTTAACCTCTTTATGAACTTTCTTGCTAGCCATTTTAATGCTGTTTACCTCCTAATAATGAATACTATGCATGGATTTCAATTTTCCATTTTACGAAAGCCAAAGCCAGCAAGATAATAACATTATTGTCTTGTACGTTTAATATCCATTCTGACACACCCACATATTTACCTTTTTTTGTTCCCCACGCCTTTGTTGCATCTGTGTTCTTTCATCTGGAATCATCCTCCTCCTGCTTGAAGAATACTCCTTAATGTATTCTTTAGTAAGTATCTGCTGGTGACAAATTCTTTTAGTCTTGTAGAATGAAAGTGTCTTTATTTTGCCTTCATTGGGAATTAATTTTTTTTAATTTGCCAGTTTGACAGATGATAATGGTGTCATACTGATTTAATTTGCATAGATTTTATATATTTACTACCATTTTTCTTTCTTCTCTTGGGTACTTAATTCCTAACAGTGCTAAAAGCATCTTCTTTCTTCTTTTCCTTTCTTTTGCAGAAGTGGAGGAAAGGCTAAGTTATTCACACTTATTACTCCTCACAAGTGCTATTTGTATTTTCCTGTATTTTGTTCTGTATTTGTCCAAAATGAAGACCGTAAGCACGAGTCTAAGAGCTGCTCATGGCTTCTAAGTTAGCTCTTCATGTGGCCAGGCTTACTAATAACACCAAGATTCCTAAGCTGTTCTGTTAGCCTCATTTCCCACTACAAACTGTTATCTCTTGACAGGCCTCAATAGTTCAGAAGAGTGTGTCTTGGTTTCTCAAAAAGTTGTCTTGGTAACATAAAAACCTGGTAGAAAAATTATGAATTATACCTTAATAAATGTATTATTATACGTACATTATAGAAACCTAGGTGCCAGTCAACTTCTATGGCTAAAAAAAATACTGTGATTTCTTCCAATTTTGTTGTGTATGCATCTTTTTCTCTTTTCTTTCTGGTGACGCTGGCATGGGCAGAGCGTCTTCTGCATGCAGCCTGCTGCTGAGCTTGATCCCCAGGCCTTGGCATTTGTTTTAAGTGGAAACTTTACCCTTTACTACCAGAAGGTGGTTCATTTACTCTAACCTGGTCTCCAGCACTGCCCCACACTGGCATGCATCAAGCCTGTGGCCAGAGACTAGAACTTACAGGCAGTTCTTATCACAGAACCATTTAGATATTTTTCTACATGCTGAAAGTGGCCTCGGCCCTACCCAGTCCCCAGTGTATTGCTACTCGCCCCTGTGTGCTCTCCCTGCCGCACTCCTCTGCCCAGCCTCCCATCCCAGGCTACCTTGACTCCCAGAAGATTTCTCTCGTGGCAGTACACTCCACCTGACCAGCAATTTGAACATTTTTTCATGTTGCAGTGGTGCCCTAAATTTACACTTCCATCTGAAGAACCAGGGGCTACCCCAGGCTTATGAGGGACAGCGTCAGTTTCCAATGTCACAATGACGATGCCACAACTGTAACATAGGCATGGGTCAGACAAAAGGCTCAAGGGTGTATCATTGTAAGGAAGCGACCTGTGCGGGAGTCCCTCTGGTCATCAGTTGAGCAACCAGGCATCGAGCCATTCACTAGGCAAGTATCCCATGAAGGGAACACTGTAAGGATCCACAGCCAGTTCTTCACACCTTCGTAAAGTGGGATTGCTAGTCTGTTCAGGACCAGAAATCCCAATTTATCTGGAGGTCTGAGCAAAGCTAGAGACAATACCCAGCATTGCTTTCAGGAGAAAAAGCTACAAGTCAAGTCCCATCTTCTGTGACTTGCAGCACAGTACAAGCAAAGAAATGCTACAATGGGGCTGGAGAGATGGCTCAGTGAATGTGAGAACTTGCTGCCCTTGTACAGGACCTAGGTTCTGTTCCCAGCCCCCACTTTAGGCAGTTCATAGCAATATATCTCCAGTTCCAGGAGATCTGACAAGCCCTCCTGGCTTCCACTTCCACTACATACATGAGGCACATGCAGGCAAGCAGGCACATACACGTAAATACAAATATATACAAAATTTAAAAGGGTGAATGATAAACTTGGCTGCAAAATTACATTTTTTACATTTTGACATATTCAAATAAAAATTCTTGGTAAACATACATAGTACTATATAGTGCTATCATTTACAAATAAATACCAATATTACCTAAGAGGGAATGAATGTGCCCAGCTAATGAAACACAAATTTAAATATGCATAAAATGTAATATATTTTACATTCTCAAGTTTTAGAATTTGCATGTATGGCTCTTTGAGCTTAAAATCCAAGCCAAATGACCCCTAATAGCTTTTCTTACACCTGTTGTGTCTGTCACTGGCATTTCTCATTGTACTAGTGACACAATGGAAGCCCAGATGGTGGATTCCATTCCCAGCATCTCCTTGCACTGAGGGGCGGAGCTAGGCCAGAACTCGTACATCTAGACACACATCTTCTGAGCTGTGTGGCCCTGCGGTTTTCTTCTTCCCTTCAGTATTTTAGAAGAGGAGATCTTTCTCTTGTAATTTCTTTGACGGGGAATACTGATCTTGAGCTGAGAGACGTTCGCTGATTCAGTCTGGTTAATATCTTTTTGTATTTGTTGCAATTTTTAAAAATTAAAATATATCATTTCTCCCTCCCTTCCCCCTCCCTTCAACCTCACCAATATTTTTCTCATCCCCCTTCAAATTTGTCTGTTTTTATTTAATTATATATGTATATATGAATATATATATATATGAATAAATATATAAATGCAACCTGCTAAGTTCATTTGGTGTTGCTTATGTGTCTATGATTTCAGAGTTCAACGCTTGGATTGGATAGCCAACTGAGAAGCACCCCGGGGAAGACTAATTCTCCCTCTCTCAGCAGCCATTAGTTTGCATGTAGTTCTTTGTCTAGGGGTGGGACCCTGTGATTTCCCCCTTCCACATTAGCATGGCCAACCACCAATGTTGTCATTGCTCAGGTGTTCTTTAGGCAGCCATTTTGTTGAGGTATCATGGGGGAAGCTTCCCTGTCATTTCTAGGAGACACAACCTCACAACAGACTTCCTGGTCTTCTGGCTCCTACAATCTTTCTGCCCCATCTCCCAGGATGTTTCCTGAACCTTAGGTGTGAGAATTGTGTTGTAAATGGATCAGCTGGGGGCTGGGTTTCATGAGGGATGAGGACTATACTTATCTGGTCAGCCAGATGTTTTTATTTTGAGCAACATTCTGAGAAAGCTGGGCCCGTGCCCTTATCTCTTCTTTCCATTTAAGTCATCTATTGTTGAGTGAAGAATAGTTCTGAAAGTGGCTGACCGACTGACATGGTGCTGATTTGTTTTTGTTCACACTGTATCTATCAAGGGTGCCGATTATTGCATCTGGGCAGTTCTGTCACGCATAGCCTAGACTGGGCTAGAAGCTACTCAAAGACATTACTTGACCACCATTGCAGCTCTCCGCTTCTCTATGCAGCCTTCTCTCTCCATATGGTGTCTCATCATTTTGGTCTGGCCTAAGCTTTTTCAGAGTTGGGCATCTGGCTTACTGTGAATGCAGAGCCCATAAAGACCTCATGACGACCAGAGGCCAGAGCAGCTGGACTCTTTACCTGAATTGTTAGTATCACTCCCACCATAGTCTACTGGCCACCGAAGGTTACACTAGGCTCAGGTACAGAGGAGGGAAAAGAGAATCCTCTTCTTGGTGGTTGGAGTCCCATGTACATAGCAAGTAGGTAGGAACTTACTTAATAGGAACCGTCACCATTCTTCCTTAGCAAGTATTTGATATTTTTTTTCTGGAGACCAGAACACATTGCTTCTTTCAAACTTGTGTTTCTTTTAAATCATAAATCAGAATACGAGTTGCACATATGCTTATGCACTTGGTCCTTTTTCTTATTGACTAAAGATAGAACAGACTTGTTCTGAACAGGCTTCAGTTACTGCAGAGTATGTAGGCCACTCCTGTAGAAACTTGCTTCATAATCAAGGATTCTCATACAGCTTCAGTTTTTTTCATTTATTTCAGCCCTCCTGGTGCTCTCCAATAAAGGAATTATAGTTTTAATAACTAGTTGACACGGCTGATTTTATCGATTTTAATAAATAATCAAATATGCCTAAAAGCAAAAAATCAAACAAATTATTTAAATCCCTAAAACCTTGCCTGGGCTAATCATGAAGCTCAGTTAAATGACTAAGATAAAAACAGATTAGTGTCATTAGGCAAAAAAAGGAACATGTGCTGATTACAGAATACGTCTTATCATTTTGCTTAATAAAAAACTGAAATGCTGAATGTTCAACCGTGCTCTGATGCTTGTGAAGTGCTATTGCCTTTTTTGCAAATTGTCATTCCCAGGGAGCCCAGTCAACACAGCATACAGAAGAGAAAAAAAAAAAAGGAAAAGAAAAGAAAAAGAAAAATGTGTGCTGAATTCCTACCTGTGTCGTCAGCTTTCCATCACTGTAACAAAACACTTGAGGTTACCAACTTATAAAGAATAAAGGTTTATTTTGGCTCATAAGTTCAGAGGGTTCAGTCCATTCTCAATTGGCCCCATTATCCTGGGTCTGTGACATGGCAGTACAAATTGACAGAAGCACGTCATAGTGCTAAAACCATCTACTCCAGGGCGAGGCAGCAGAAGAGAGAGAGAAGGGGACGAGCTATTTTATGCCACTTCCAAGGTATAGTCTAATAACCTAAAGAGCTCAAAAAGACCCCACCTCTGCAAAATCCCACCACCTTCTAAGGGGAGCATCCTAGATGCCGGTCCTTTAAACACACAGGCCTTTGAGTGACATTTGAGATCCCAGCTTCAGCGCTGCTCTTCTCAAGTTGTGTTTTCTCATGCATCCTATGACGTTAGGTAAAAACGGACATCGAGACTTAAAGGGATGACACAGATAGGAGAAGCGGGAGGAGGACTTGAACTTGAGACATTGTGGTTTACAGAGTCCATGCGATGCTAACACTCCTAGGCTGCCTCTCAAAGATAATGCCATGTATCTCAATATCAGCCCCAAGCTTTATCCAGTGCTACTGCCAAATCATCACCACGGCTCAGAGAAAGTGCCTCGGCCGGGAAAGGATATCTGCTATCGTCACTGACACTGACCTCATGTATTAGGGTTCTGTTACCCCCCAAGTATTTCCTTTAATACGTGACTGTTAACATCGTGTGTAACCTGTTGGGAGCAACTGGCGCTGAAGATGTACACATGTTATGCAGAGCTGGATTTTGCAGTTTGCTGCCCTTCCCCTTCACTGTACTTCAGACCCTTTGGCTTAGCAGTGGAGATGTCTTATCAATGTTTCCAAGTCTGCAGACTAAAACACAAAGGGAACTACAGCTTTTGAAACATAACTAAAGAGCTCAAGCAGAATAAAGCAACAACAGGGCAGTGGGGAGTTTACTGGCTTTAGGATTTAGGCTAGAAATCAGCACACTATGGCTTCAGACCAGCTCTTACCAACCCGTCACCTGTATTTGTAAAGCTTATTGGAGCAGGTTACTGTCATTCATTTGCTTATTGTCTGAGGCTCCTTCTAAGGAGGCCAAAGCAAACGACAACCATCTCCTGGCTTCCTATGCACAGCAGTGCAGTTCTTCTCAGTCCTTCCTCCAAATCCCATCCCAGGATTCTTCTGAATCCCAATGGTTGAGCCATATCATTGAATGGGCCTATTAGGGTCTGACCAATGACATTCTTAAATTTAGGGCTCTTATTCCCATCTCCTCTATGAAAGTTGAATGCCAGACTGAAATGATAGATTTAAAGATGTTGTATTTTAATTGTGTGTGTTTGCATGATTGGACATGCACATGTGTCTTATGCACGTGGAGGCAAGAGTTCAAAGTTGGGTCCCTTAGTTGCTCTCCACCTTACTTTTTGTGTCAGGCTCTCTCATTGAATCTGGAACTCACTGGTTTGGCTTGACTGACTGGCTAGAGAACTCCAGAGATCTGCTTGTCTCCTCTCCATTCGGGGCTGGGGTCTCAGGTGCACACAGCCACAAACTGTCTTCTTACATAGGTGCTGGGGATCTGAACTTAGGTTCTCTGGCTTGTTTGGTAAATGACCCATTGAGTTGACTTCCAGGCCCACTATAAAAAACTTATTCCAATGTCAGAGGTGGTGTTAGCTGGTTATGAGGTGTCTGAAAGCTGCATTTTAGTTCCACTGCTATGAGGCAAAGAAAATAAAGACGGGGAAAATCTGACGATGCCTGGAATAGAATCCGAGAACCCAGACTACAAAACAAACAAACCAGCTTCTATCTGAAGCGTGGAAACCGATGATCTCAGTCCCAAAGAAGGAAATAATCTCTGCTCCAAAGATGATTTAAAATACAATTATTAAGGCGAAGCTTGTGGAAACTTATTCTGGAATATACATATGGAATGAATTGCCATAGGTAAAGGCAGCCTGGCAACCAGAAGTGGCAGGGGTGGATTAAAAAGTGTCAGGATCTTTGGATAGAAGCGACAGAGGTCATTGGATGAATAGTCAGTCCTTAGTCTGAGCCCATTCCTAGACAGATCACAAGAGACACTGCGTGCATCCTGGGATCCTGAGCTGGAGGAAAGGACTTCAACTCAAACAAAAATCACAGAGCTAGAAATAACCTTCAAGCAGTTGTCGATTGGCCTCCAGTCAGTCTCCTTCGTATCTGAGGAATAATGGCTCCCCTCAAAACATACATACCCTAAACTTACTTAAGATCATTCTTACTTTATAACAGGTAACTGAAATCTGGGGCCCCAAACCGTGAGCTCTCAGCAATGTAGGAGGTAAGAAAGACACAGTGCAAACATGACACGTCTCCCTGGAAAGTCAACTCTGCTCAAAGGTAAATAATTTAACGTATTTTTCTTTTAAAACAAACATAGATATATTATGAAGGAGAAATGCAAATTTTGCATGAATTTTTAAGACCAGGAGTGGATTATTCAACTACTTCTTTATTGCAGTGTAGAAGTAGCTCTCCCCCAGCTTCACTGGTTTCAGGAGAAAACACCTGACTCTCCTGGGAGGTAAGCGTCGGAGACCTGTGTTTCAGAAGGTTGGCTGGATCCAAGGGCTCTGACACTGCTGTCAGGAATCTTTATTTTGCCATGATCCAAGTATGCTTTTCCTTTGCATTGGCTCCATTTGCAGAAAGAGTATCTCTTCCCCGATGGCTACATGGTCTTGGCTCCACTTCAAAGGTCTTTTGCTGATATCGTTTGCAAAGGGAAGGGACCCCTCCTCCTACTTTTTGGCTCTGTGTTGACCTGGGACATTGCATTTATCCATGGGACAGAAGGAGTGTAATTAGCTTCTATAGCCTGCCTTTCAATGGAGCTGAGAGTCTGCATTCTTTTCGATATACCACCAAGATGTGGGGGAATCTACAAAGCTAATAAGACACACTAAATAGGAAGGAGTTATAGACACAATCAACTCTTCTTCACTGTAAGATTTCAGAGAAACTGATGCTTCTGAACACCATGCTTCCTGGTGAAAGTCCGTCCTCTCCTCCATATGTTTACCTCCAGAGAAGTCAAAACCACTGCCTCTTCATTTCCTTGGGGACATATAACAGACTCAAAAGAAATCTGCCTATGGCTGACTTCTTCATGGAATCTGAGAAGATTCCTTTTGTAGGGAATGTGTTCAGGGACAGGAGAAATCACCCTATGTTCCTTTACACATCAATATAATTCCACAATTAACCCTCAAGTGCATTATGGAGTTTAAGAATAGACTGCATGTTGCTATGGGTAGTCCATCTTTCTATACCCTTTAAAATGTGTGGCTTTAAAGATTCAGAACCTCGTGTTTTAGACAAATATTCTCTCAGCTTTACTAAGAATAGTTGCAGGAATTCTAAAGCCCTGCTTTAAAAAAGATAAATATGGACGTTGGTTACTGAATCTAAAAAAGGTTTGACAAAATGAACAAGATGTCAGAGCATCCCAAGCCTTGCCCAAGTCCTTCTCAGGCACACAGGGGCTTGCTAAACCCATGAAATGTGTCCCAAGAAAAGCACCAGATGGCAGGGAGAGTGATGGTCCATATTAGAACATGGAAGGGTCTCAGAAGTCTCACATAAGGGATTTTGTTCACCTTTGTCTGGAGTGATCTATCTCACACTTCTGATACTTTGTCTGCCAGCTCTCATGTTTCAGATTGTCAGCAGGATCTAAAGTCACTGGGCATGTCTATGAAGGAGATTCTAGACTGGGTTAACTGGGGTGAGAAGACCACACTAGATGCAGGTGGTGGCATGTTATAGGCTGGGGTTCTGGACCACATAGAAAGGAGACAGTGAGCAGAACACCAGGATGCCTCTGTTAGCTGAGGACTCACAGAGCTGAAGCAGCTGCTTCAGGCTCCTGCTACCATGGTCTTCCCACAGTGATGTACTATAACCTCAAACCATGAGCCAGAATCGACCCTCCTTCCTTAAGTTCTTTTTGGTCATAATTTTGTCACAACAGTGAGAAAAGTGGCAAAAAGAAAAATAAAATGTAAAACCCTAAGATGGGTTTGGGCATCTGCTTGGCTCTGCTTACTCTAGAGCAGCGGTTCCCAGCCTTCCTAACGCTGCGATGACACATGAATATAACTCTTCATGTCGTGGAGACCTCCCCCCCACCAGCCATAAAATTATTTTTTGCTGCTACTTCATAACTGTAATTTTTCTACTATTATGAATAGTAATGTAAATATCTGATATGCAGAGGGTCTTAGGTGACCCCTGTGAAAGGATCATTTGACCTCTAAAGGGGTTATGACCCCCAGGTTGAGAACCACTGTTCTAGACAGAAGCTTTAAGTATAACACCCTCTTCCTGTATTACAATTGGACAAATGTGGTGTTTCTGTGACACGGCAGGCCCCAATCCTGTGTGATGAACCCACTCCTTGGGGGGCGCCTGCAGAAATGGGTACTGGGTGTAACTGTGGGTATAAAAGTCATCTTTATTCCCCCTCCTCCCGACCTCTCTGTTTCCTCATCTTTCATTCCCATGATAAACTGCTAAAGACCCCAAGGAAGTGAGGCTGAGGGGATAGCCCAGTTTGTAAAGCACTTATCTTGCATGCATGAGAACCAGAGTTTGATCCCCAGAACTCATATAGAAATGTCCACGCTTATCATCTTCAAACCGGGGAATTGACAAGAGGCAGATCCCTGGGGCTCACTAATTAGCCATCTTAGTCCACCTGGTGAATTACAGACATGAGAGACCCTGCCTCAAAAAAACAAGGTAAGGACCAGGGAGCTGTCTCAGTGGGTAAAGTACTTGCTCTGTAAGCATAAAAATCTCCCTTCAATTCCCTATCGTAGCCAGGTATGACAGTGTGCAGTCTAAGCAATGGGAGGTAGAGAGAGACAGGATGCCAAGGATGTGCTGGCCAGTCTGTCTAACCAATCACTAAGCTCCGTGTTCAGTGGGATGTAAGGTGGATAGCAACAGAGGCGACACCCACCAACCTCTGCCCTCCGTGACTGATACACTCGTATTAAGATGTGTACAACACAAACACCCATACCCAGACACACACCCACACACACATGAATATGCACGTACAGACTGAGAAACACACAAGCACACAAAACTTCAACAGGTCTGGGGGCTTTCAGGTACTTCTGATGAAGGAGTGCAATTTTAACATCTTGGAAATGATCAAGGAGTTCACGTTATTCACACAGCCTTTCTCTGCAGATTCTCCCACTGACTGCTCACCTATCGGCAGCTGTGGCAGTGCGGGTAAGCCAGAAGCATCAGGCCTAGCTGCCAGCAAAACAGGTAGGGAGCTATCCCTCTAACCTTCCTTCTTCCTGGGTGACCAGCCACCAGAACCATCAAAATGCCCTCCCCCGCCCACCATCTCTCCATTTTCTACCTCTCTGACTGGGGCAACATGGATCTCATTCCTTTTCCATTAGCTAATGGAGCTAGTAATAATAATAATTTATAATAGCAATGATCATCCCAGTCTCAGCTACTGTTGCTTGAGCGCCTTCTGTAGTTTACCAGGCACACTGAGACTGTCTTCACAGGTGTCACTTCCTACCCTTCTCAGCCACCCTCTGAAATGTACATTTTAAATGAATACGTGTTGCTATTTACCAAGAGGTGAAGTGAGGTTTAGAATGTGTAGAGGAGGTTCCTGGGTGCCACAGAGAGAAAGCGCCACAGCTACTTTGGGCAGGGCTAGTCATGGTGAGTGACTTGTTTGAGCTCTCTAGTTATATCATTTGTATTGTCGCACAAAAAGCCTAGAGACCCTGATGCCATAACTTTAAGAAGGGAGCCATAAATGGGAGTTTCATTTTCCAGGAAACAAGATTTTAGAATGTGGCTTCTTTTCACCATGTTAACAACTCATGAAAATGTGTGTGTATGTGTGTGTTACTGTGTATGTGAGTGTGTGTGTGTGTGTGTGTGTGTATGTGTGTGTTAATGTGTATGTGTGTGTGTATGTGTGTGTGTATGTGTTATTGTGTATGTGAATGTGTGTGTGTGTGTGAGTGTGTGTGTGTGTGTTAATGTGTATGTGTGTGTGTGTGTTAATGTATATGTGAGTGTGTATGTGTGTGTGTGTATGTGTGTGTGTGTTAATGTGTATGTAAGTGTGTATGTGTGTGTGTGTATGTGTGTGTGTGTATGTGTGTGGGTTAATGTGTATGTGAGTGTGTGTGAGTGTGTGTGTGTGAGTGTGTGTTAATGTGAATGTGAGTGTGTGTGAGTGTGTGTGTGTGTGTGAGTGTGTGTGTGTGTGTGTGTGTGTGTGTGTGTGTGTGTAGGGAGCTGGTTTGGGATAGGAAAGCAAGAGAGGCCAGGAGAAAATTCTTTAGCAGGAATGAACTAAAATCACTTCCTGTTGTAAGGATTTTGACATGTTTTTGTTTTCAGTTTAAGTTCACGCTTGAGTTTCTTTTGTTTCTGCTTGATATATTTACTTTTGACAAAAGAAGCTATCACGGGAACAGGAGAGAGGGCTCCGTGGTTCAGAACACCTGCTGCTCTTAAGATCCAGATTTGGTTCTCAGCGCGAAGCTCACAACTGTCTGCAATTCCAGTCCCAGAGGCATCAGACACCCTTTGTGCTCGGCTCTGCAGGTACTGCATGTACATGGTACACATGCAGACAAGGAGGCACACACACATGCAAATAAATTAAAACATTTATATATAAGAGAAGCCAACATGTGTATCTCCTTACTCTATTTTTCAAAATTAACTAATCAAATAATAGAGTTTATCATATAAAGTATTTACAGCAAAATGAAAAATTAGCAAAATGATAAGAGAACAGCTGATTAAAGAAATTTGTCTAAATCATGTCAAATGTGTGTCTGCTAGACATTATTATTATTATTATTATTATTATTATTATTATTATTATTATTATACTTTCCAGAAACCTTCTCTAGTTCTCTAATTAACTGTCAATAAGGACCCTATCATTTTCAGATAAGCAGCTCACAGTATTTCTCATGAGTAGTGATATTAGCAGGAAAAACCAACCTCCTTTTCTACATAGCTCTTGATTTTGGCTTTTTTTTTTCAAGTCACAAAAGTAATTAGGGCATCCTCTCTTCCATTAGGAAGACCTGAAAGCACATCTACAAATCCATGTTTTTGGAAGCATGGGTCCTGACTTTAAAAATCTTGCTTGTCATGGAGACTCATCTCTATGCATGCTTAAAGCTAGAGACTCATTTCTTTTTTAATTTTATTTTCAAAGAAACCTATGAAATCTCCATTCAACAGTTTCACAGAGGTAGTCCTCATCAAGAGGAAGAAAGACTCAGAGATCTAAACCTGTTCAGGCACCAGATGTAGAGGTGAGGAGGTGACTGAGCGACACATCACCTGCTGAGATGGAGCGCTAGCTAGAAGGCAGCCCAGGAATAAGAAGGGCCCTTTGTTTTTAAAGGGCCTGAAGTTTTTGTCCCTCTGATATTCGTTTGTCCTTGAGTTGGGGCTGAGACACTTGAGGATTTCTGCAAGCTGATCTCAGGTTGTTAGCCAGAGAATTCAAACGATAGCA
The DNA here is from genome assembly GCA_026225945.1 of Cricetomys ansorgei. NCBI lineage: Eukaryota > Metazoa > Chordata > Mammalia > Rodentia > Nesomyidae > Cricetomys > Cricetomys ansorgei. The sequence goes on along the minus strand of JAMJFZ010000982.1, from coordinate 14,236,606 downwards.
GGTTGTTCCCCAACTAGGCCCCAAATATGCACAGCCTGACACTGGTGAGGACTGTGCTGCCAGACTCCTGGTGTAGAACAGACACTTTGCTGTTGCTGTTGCTGTTGTTGCTGTTGACTTTGGATTGGGAACGTTTATGGAATTAATTTCGTTTCTTACCGCACAATCTACACAGCACTTTTGACTTGTGTCGTGTACTCCAGATGCAATTCTAATTGACTGCATGACGCCACCTCCCTTTGGATTCAGCATCTCATCATGTCACTGGGTCTTCCTGGATCGTTTCCCAAAAACATCATCAGAAAACTCACTGGTTCTGACCAGGTTTGGCGTACATCTGAAGAGCACGCTGGGCTCAAGTGTGATTTGGCAAAACTTTCTCATCCTGGAGAGACATGGCTGTTGCTGCCGTTTTCAAACGAAGCAGCTTCTGCCATTTTCCTAAAAGAGTACTTTTGATTATTATTTTTATTCTTGGGTCGGGGGAAAAGAATGAATGTATTCATTTCTCATGGGAAAAATAAAAAGCACTTCATGTTTGCTCTGAACTGGGAAAACAGGGGAAGCAGAAGACAGTCACTGCTGTGGCACTCCACTTCATTCCAAGCTGCTTCCTGTGACCTCAGAGTTGTGAAATCTCAGCTTAGCTCATAATCTGTCCCCTGATGATGGCCCCTTAAGCGTAGTAATCAAGTCTAACAAATAGTTTCCCCTTTTCACAGGTAGGAATCATATAACATTTCTATTTTTTTCACTACTTACAGAGATTTATTATAATGTAACTATGCCGCCTAACCACTGCTTTAAATTCACATTTGGGAGGCAGTGTTCACAGGAAGCTAAGCACTGACTGCTGAGTCTACTGACTCCTGCTTCTTTATGATTTTGGACTGTGGTGGACGTCTGTTTTTCAACTATCCCAAATTCAGCTGCGTGTCCTTGCCTTTGTAATTGCTCCTTCGTTGTTGTTTTGGTTAAAGCAAGTTCTTGCTACACAGCCCATTCTGAACTTGAACTCTCTCTATAGCACAGTCAACTCTTGAACTCAAGATCCTGCTGCCTCAGTCACCCTTTCAGGGCTGATAAGAACTTAATCCACCATGCCCCAATGCGCATCTGCTTCTCTTTTGAGACAAGATGCGCTTCCTGTCTCTTACAAAGTTCACTTTTGTCCATATCCCTGTGTTCTTATTGGCTTTCCTAGAACACCTTGCTTTTTAATTTCTCCCATTTAAAGCTCACGCTTTTTATCCATATGAATTTCTGAAGCCTCTTCCTTTCTCTTTCTCAGCTGTCACTGCCCATGCTGGATAGCCCCTCATCCGGGTCTCTGCTTTGCCTGGGGACTGAGTCCTCATTATTGCATGTCTATTTTACATCCTCAGCTACTCTGAGAAACGTTTGGACCCCATACACAGTATCTTGAAACTTCTTTGTATTCCACAATGACTGACACAAGTCTAGATATAAAATAGGTGATTAATGCTCACTCGTGTAGCTAATACATGGTTTTCACTGTTGGATTGTGTCCAAACCTCATCAGCTTGCTGTTAGTTTTCATATTGCATCCTTTTGGCTTTTATGAACACACCCCTTCCACAAATTTAAAATGAGGTGGAAATTACATTTCCTTTCTGATCAGAATAGAAGCTGGGGGCGGGGGAGAGAGAAAGAGAGAGACAGAGAGAGTCATATTTTGGGGAATAATGTGACAACTCTGTGACTTTATCAACAGTGTAATTACATGCCTACAGGTAAGTGAGGGCTGGAAGGAAAGCAACTGTTTGTCAAAGGTCAGGACTGGTGGGCTGATGGACCACACCTGGTCATGACACACTGCTTCCTCCTCTTGCCTGGCTTGCCTTGCTCACATCTCTGTGATTCTCTAGAAGGGCTCTGAGAGATGCGTGTGCAGAAAGGGAAGTCGCAGGATGCTTTGTTGTTGACTGGGGATTTGAGTCCACACTGTACCTCTGAACTAGATGGCCGCAGTGGGACACTTTGCTTTGTTTTCTGAGATGAGGGCCTAACCTAGATGGTCCATTCTCCCTCAACTTATCAAATGCAGAATCTTCACAATGATGACAAAGATAGATGTGAAGAAAAGGGAGTGAGAAGTAGAAAATTCTAGAATATTTAGCTCCTCTGAGTAAAGAAGTAAGAGAAGAACTGCAGGCTACCATTGAACTTGTCCTGTAGATGCCATTGTGGACAGGGCTCTTATGGGTGCAAAGCTACATTGTCTTACTGTGAACTTAGCTAAACCAAAGTGTTTAACGGATGGGAAGCTGGACAACATTTTGAGATGCGTTTTGTTTTGTTTTGTTTTTTGCATAAGAATATCTAGAGGAAAGGGACCTTTGGAATGGTTTGCCAGCCCTTCAGTTGCTTTTGTATTTAAACAGATAATATTCATCATACATCAGAAAATATCAGACACCATCTTTTGGTTTTGTCTGATTTTTGAGGTGAGGTCTTAATTGCCACGTATCCCAGGTTGGATTCGAATTCACAGCAATCCTCCTGCTTCAGCCTCAAAAGTACTGAGCTTACAGGCATGAGGCACCATGCTGGCAGAAATCCTGTTTCCTAGAACTTAGAGGAGATAAGAAATACGGAAAAATAATCTAATGTAGTAGAAGCGGCAAGTGATGAACATTTGGTCATTTATAAAAGTAAAGAGGGAAACATTTTTGGAAGACTGTATTTTGCTATGTTGGTTGCCAGGCTTGGTTCCTGAAAGGACATGACGATGCTGGAAGGCGGAACCTATTCTGTGTTAACATTGACGACAGCTACAATGTTGTTTCCAGGCAGTCAGCTCATTGAATTGTGAGCAACTTGAAGCCCAGCAATTTCTCTCTCCCAGTGTTTCTTGTGCATTTGTTCCTCTCTCCTGACTCTCTGTGTCTGTCAGCCCTTCTGCCCATGTGCCTTTCTTTCTGTCTGTGTTTGACCCACTGGAATCAACATTCCCTTGCAGTTGTTAAGGGTTTTACAAGTAACACCTGGTATTGTTCTTCTGTCAGTTTAAAAGGTGACAGACTGCAGGGACATCCAGACCACACCCAGGACCCCAGACAAATGGTATGGACTTAGGTTTTTTCTCTTGTAACATCCTGTAGGCAGAAAATCGTTGGGGTCATTGAGCATGACCATTTGTGAGAGGTGCTGAGGGCGGTTCTAGGACACTTTAGAGCAGTGGTGCTCACCTTCCTAATACTACAACTTTGTAATACATGTTCTCATGTTTTCGTGATTCACAAGCACAAAATTATTTTCGTTGCTACTTCATAACCGTAATTCTGCTACCGTTGTGAATCTTAATGCAAACATCTGATATGCAGATGGTCTCAGGCGAGTCCTGTGAAAGAGTCTTCTGATCCCCAAAGGAGTTGCAACCCACAGGTTGAGAACTGCGCCATTAGAGGTTCATGCTGGTGGGCATGGTGTGAAAGGACCTGATGATCTCTGAGATCACCACATCAAGATTCCAGACAGTTCCGCATATCAACAAACTTAGGTCATAACTGTGCAGTTCTGAATGCATAAGATTTGATCCTTGAAGGCTTTTCTTTTTCTTTAGCATGAAGGGTATTGACCCATTCCAATTAAAGAAATATCCTTGGAGAATGGCTCTGGGCTGTGAGGTGGATTGAGGCTTTGCTTCAGCCCTGAGTTCTGCAGGCACTGTGCTTAAAATGAACTAGAAGGATCAGTTCCCCAGATGTCCTTGGAGATTGTAAAATGGACACTCTGAACCCATTTTAACCCAGACGTCTGTGACCCTGCATATGGCTCTCCTGTGCATGAATCAGGCCACGGAGGCATTTTTATTTGCTATAACTTTCTTTGAGGTTAAATGTTCATAATGATTTATTTTGGTAGTTAGCTAAAATATTTGCGTGCTATTTAGACACAATAATGGAGAGGGTAGCGTCTGGACTTTGAAGAATGGAAATGGGAGAATAAAGCTTCTGAAAAAAATGTATCATCAGCCATGTAGAAAGCTAAAATTTGGTCCAGACTAATTAATTGTAGCTCAATTTTTGTTCTAATACCCTTGAAGACATCAGACGTTAATCTCCTTCCTCTCGTTTGGAGAATCTCCTGAAAAATTTAAGTGAGCAAGAGGTGGATTAAATTAGAGTTTTCTTGAAAGCAATGATTGAAATTTATCATCAAGCATGTGCCGTGTTATCTCTCAATGTACCAACCCACTAATTTTAGAAACTGTCCTTTGTCATCAAAAACCAATTTAGTGTCATAAAAAAGTTTAAGAAAATCAAAGTATCTCAGAAGATGGTTGTGAGAGGTGGAGGGCTTGGTGGAGAGCAACACATTGTAGCGTATTTCAGAACAATACTGCAAAGGTGGATCTCTGCATTCATTCCCTTACCCCGTCTATTCCGAGATCCATTCGTCCCCAGATGTTGCCATCTTTGGGGCCATACATCATTGGAGCGAGGTGTTCTTATAATGTATTGCGCTAATACATTGTGCGAAGGACAGCACTGATGATAAATTTCTTAAATGATGGTGCTGTCGAAGGCTAATGACTCTAAGAGCAAATGCAAGGGAATGCAGCCATTTCTTTTTTTCAGGCCCGAGCAAAGAACATAGAAGACATCTCAAAGCCACTCTCACTCGGTAATGTTGAAACAGACAGTATTCCAAGACCTTTGTAACATACACTTAGGCAAGTTGGGGCAAATGTAAACAGTTTACCGTCTCAATTAAATAACATTACTGATTTTTCTCTCTTGGCAGTTTATTTTTAAGGGGTTTTATTTTGTTTTGGACGTCTAAAAGTTACCCAGAAGTCTTGTTTGACAGGAAGGAAAACACATAGTTGAAGTCACACTATCTTTTAGGGGTGGGGAAAAATGGGCTTTCTGGTCCTTTGGATATGTACTGTTGGCTCACAACTCTTTCCTTGAGTAGCAGATGCATTCGTAAGACTGCTGATCATGTGGTCACTGTCAGGGTGGGTGATCTGTCAGCATGTGTGGTAGGAGAAGCTCCTGTTACAAAACACCCTTTGTGGGTAGATGGCACATGCCTGTTGGTATCGGAGTTGTGTCTTATCAATGTCCAGGAAATGCCTGGTTTCTTATGTGTTGGGAAAGAAGCAGTCTGGCTTCTTTGAGAAACTGGAAGGCAGAATAATGAAGCAGGTGATGGAATATTTTGGTGAAAGTCATTTCTATTTTCTGTGTGGTATTGTGACCAGGTTTCTCTGTTGTAACTCTGGCTGTCCTGGAACTCAATCTGTAGACTAGGCTGGCCTCGAACTCACAGAGATCCGCTTGGTTCTGCCTCCCTAGTGCTGGGATTAAAGGCATGTGTCACTACCGCCCGATGAGGACTAGGTTTTTAAAAGTCTGTGAAGGTTCTTCCTTCACTAATTTAGGCTTGGTCAGGATCTGAAAAAAGACAGGATGTCTGACTGCCCCACATCTGTGTCCTGACCTGGCCTTGAACTTGTTGAGTGAGTGAGTCCATCATCAGGGATCCCACTGGCAGGGAAACACACTTGCTTAGAAAACAAAATACCCAGGCATTTGTTTTAAGCTGCCAGTCTTTTTGTCTCAGGTCAGCAAGGGAGGAGGAAGCCACCATCTTGGAAAACTGCCATCTTTATTACCTAGTCACGGTCCTTCTCCCTATCCGACTGCCTACCAGAGAATCTGTCTAACTCCCTCATAATAACAGCAGCAAGAGCAAAAATATCCGGACATTACCAGTCACCGTTCCCGGTGTTTCTATGGATTGTGCATGCTCTGAGTGAAGACATAAACAGCTTTTAACACCATTTGACACCTGAACCACAGGTTCATCAAAGAGACTTGTCACTAGTTCCAGGTGACACCATAGATCCAACATTTGGACCCCCTGACTCCTGAGGCAAGTTATACCATATCATATCTTATGTGATTTAGAATTGATCCTGGGTCTTATTTCACATCAGAACATCAGAGAATGATTTGATTGCCTAGTTTATTGCCTTCCAACAGGGGATGTACATATAATCAGGGTAGACCCTTTACCCTCCAGCGGATACAATATGAATGTTGATATTTTTTCAAAAGTTTGCATGTGTGTGTATACACATGTGTATATACGTGCGTTCTTGTGTGTAAATGCAAGTGTAAAACTGTCCACACATGTGGAGGTCAGAAGTCCTTGCTTGGGACAGGCTTTCTTGTGTTCACCGCTGCATATGCCAGGCTGGCTGGCCTGCAAGCTTCCAGATTTTCCCATCACAACCTTCCACCTGCTGACAGTACAGCTGGGCACTAGAGTTTCTAGCTTTTTGTGGGTTCTGAAGATGCCTGCGGATCAAGCTCCTTTCTCCGTGAACCACCGATGTTGAGGTGTTTTAAAAATCCATTCCTCTAGCTTTGGAATGTTGGATTTGGATAAAGACAGAATGGGATCTTTTCTTAGTCTGATGTCCCTCCTATGAATTGTTCTTTTTTTTTTTTTCTACATTGAAAGCTATAACAATGAGATTAACAAGAAGGTAGCATTAGCTTTCCCATGAATGCTCCCTATTGTGTAGCTCTATCCTCCCAGCGAAGCAAGCCACTCTCTTCACAGGAGCAGGTGGAGCATCTGTTGCTTGCTTGCAAAAGATCATCACAGCTAGCTTTGCTGACTATTGTCATTCCCTCATAGAAGGAAGAGGTGTGGAGGCTGGTTGGACTCTCACCTGAATATCCAATCACTTCTCTGAGCCAGAATCCTATGCGATTTTGTCCTGTGACAAAGGAACTTACAAAGGGAGCAGTCTCAGGGAATAGAAAGGCTACGGGAAGACAGAGCTCCATGTATACAGCAATAGAGCTCATCACCCTTGCACGCCCTTTAGGGTCACACACAGTCCTTCTGTAACCCCTCTCCCATTCTATGTACGTAAACCTAGTAAAGTCATTGTTTCTTTGGGGTGAATTTTTTTGGGAAATTTCATAATAATCCTTTAATTGATTAATGAAAATAGCCATTTGTTAAGTTGGATTCTTTGAGACAGTGGTTTTAACTTTTTCTGATAGGAATATGAAGGTGACGAAGCATTTCTTTTTAACTGTCCATTGCCTGATGTTTTTGTGAACCCGTAGTTACTCTGGCTCCCTTATTTGTAGGCAAAGACTTTCAATTTTAATGGATTTTCCTAGATGAGTTAAATTTTGATTCATATTTTATATAGTCATGATATATGAGTGTCAGTAATGAGAGAAAACAAATGCTAATGTGAAGTTTTATTTCTGTTTTGCCAATAAACTTTGCTTAGATATAAGTGAATAATCTAAATGAGTAATAAGAATAACACAAGTCCTTAGTGTTACATTAAACCAAGCATTTTAAAACTCCTTTTACTATAATTTTGATATATTGTCCTTTTCAGATTTTTAACTTCTTTGCAGAATTGACCAAGGAAACCAAGGCCTGGCTATTATCTCTTGTTTTCTTTACTAATTTTCTTTAACTTAGAAGAATAAATATCATTTGTAACTTCTAGCAACAGAATTTTTAGACAAGCTTTGTTTTATCCTTCTGGTGTCACTTTGGAGCCATTTTGAGGTGGGGATATTTGTAGCTAAGAAGTCATGTGATATCAATGGAACATACCAAGTACATATCAGGTAGTGTTCATGATAAAAATGAAATGCAAAGACCCAGGGGCCTGGAGAGATAGCTCAGCAATACCAATTCTTGTTGGGTTCCTTACAGCACCTCAGGCAGTATACAACCTAGCTCCAATGTATCCTATGCCCTTTTCTTGTTTCTGTGGATACCTGACTGCACGCGCGCACACACACACACACACACACACACACACACACACACACACACATGCACAATCTTTAAAAAAAAATATTAAGACCCAGAGCTAAGCAACATTTGTAGCATTGATGTTTCCATAGGAAGTGTGAAAATCATATCTCTCTTCAGAGAGTGAGCAGAACTGTTTTGGTATTGCTTTCTAGGACTTCTCCTTTTGCATGCATTATTCATTGGGACTAAAAGAGGGGCCCTTACACATGTCTTTAGACTTGACAGGGTAGAAGACTATTCAGTGAAGGAACAGATAGTTTTGCAACAAAGAGCGCTGTTCAAACTGGATGTCCATCTGCAAAAGAGCGACCCTGGTCTCCTACCGTAAGCCATCTGCAGAAGTAACTCAAAATAGACCAGAGATTAGAGTTGAGGAGCTAGCCCCATGAAGCCCTGAGATTAGATGATGCAGAGAACAATGTTTATGGAATTGGGCTTGGCAATGGTCTGTTGGTCGTGAAACCAAAATCACTGGGGACAAGGGGGGAGGGGGGATAAAGGAAGACCTACTTTAAGAATGAAAAAACAATGTACAGAAAAGGGTCACACTCATGAATCATATGAGAAGAGACTAATACTGTAAGATGTAACTAACCATTGTCACTTAATAATAACAGGGACAATCCAGTTTTAAAGTGGGTAAAACACATATGTTCTCTGACTCTTTTTCTTCTGTTTTGTCCTACTTTGGTTTGTTTGTTTTATCTATTTTTGTTTTATTATTATTATTTTTAGATATATTCTGTTTGTATCCAAATGAAAGCGAGGCGTTTAGGGAGGGGAAAAACCATAATGGAATATAGTATATTAAAATGTATTTTCAATTAAAAAATTAACGTGGGTGAATGGGCTGAGGTTGTAGCTCAGAGGTAGAGCACTTGCCTTGCTTGCATGAGCCCTAGGTCTGCAGGGAAGGAACTGAATTGCTACTTTTCCACAAAGGATATGCAGATACTCAGAGAGCAGCTAAAAGCTGCTAAAAATGATTAGACATTAGGGAACTGCATCTCAAATCAGCACCACAATGAGGTAACACTTAATAGCCATTATTTAAGAGAATAAAATAGCATTGATTGTCAAGGATACGCAGAAATTAGAACCCTGTGCACTGCTGATAGGAATGGAAGCTTGCACAGCTGCCATGGAAACAGTTTGTCAGTTCCTCAAAATGTAGATAACGAATTCTAATGTGGGCCAGTAGGTCTACCACTGAGTGTGCACCCAGAGGAAGGAAAAGTAGTACTCAGAGAGATACTTGAACAATGTTCTCAGCACCATTATTCATGATAGGCAGAAAAAGAAACAGCACAAGTGTCCTTCAGGAAAATCATGTGTTTAATAGGTACAGTAGAAGTAGAGTATTAGACAGCCATACGAGGCGACAGTGTTTGGAGATAGTAGCAGATGACAGAACCAAGAACCTTAGGCTAAAGTGAAATGAGCAAGACACAAAGAGCAAAGATACTACTCCAAAGGGTGATAGATAAAGCCATAGAGATAGTAAAAGAAGGACTACCAAGGGGTAGAGAGGGAGAAGATGGAGGTTTATTAATTTATGAGTTTAGAGATTCTTTGGTGGATGATGGAGAGTTCTAGAAAGTGTGGTAATAATTATACAGCATGCCAAGGCACTTAATGCCACTGAGCTGTATAGTTAAAATTGTTAAGGTTATACATTTTATATCATATATATGATTTGCACATCCACGTGGGATAAAATCCTGTTGGCCATGGAAAAGACTAAGTAGACACGGAAGTGAAAAGCTAAGTATAGACGTTGCTTACAATCATAGGGACCATCACTTTGAACAGATGGCAAACGTCTTTTCAGGAGAATATAGAATCCTTGCTTTAGGTGTATGTATAGCTAGTGGGATATTGGTTATCCTGGGCAAGTGGAACCAGCTCAGATTTCTGAGGGAGTTTGAATCTAAAGCAAATTTAAATGATGGGCTCATGGAAATCAGAATGGCAAGATGACACCTCACAGCTAATAAATGCAGCCATTAGCACAGTGCCAGGCACAGGGTCTTTGCTCAGAAAATAACGATTACCTGGAATGCTAACATCATTAAACCCAACAGATGCACACGAATTGTAAGTGAACTCTAAATATTATTTAGAGTTGGGTTTTACACATTTTTGTGTTCAATGCAATTTTTTTTCCAGCCATGCTTTTATAAAATGGGAAAATAATGCAAACTGGCACACTCAGTCAGGGGCCCTGGGATTTTACTTTTAAGTTTATAGTTTGGAAACATAATTCTCTTAGAGATGGGAGGCCATGGTTTTGGTCAGACAATTAACATTGCTAGGCTGCCCTCTGAACAGCCACCCATATCTGTATTGAATTTATGTCAGAGTGCATCAGGCGAACAGGAGAAGAGTACGAGAAGAAAAAAAAAACTTTCAAATTAATTTGAAAAAGTCTAGAGTAGAGAAAATATAGGCCACTTGCTTAAATTACTTTAAAGGTAACTTTTTAACAGTTGAGGCTATAGCAACAAAGATTTTAAAAAAATTGTAACAATGAGATGAAATACATGTTAAAACACAGCCCTGAGTTACAATCTCTACACACACTCATATACACATATGGCTTTTAAATCCTTCAGAGGGATTTTCCCCTCTGTTTCTTTTACTTATTCTTTGTAAACTTCAAAGGATAGAAAGAGAACCACTTTTTAATGACAGTTTGAACTGAAACAAAAGTTCTTGGTCATATTTTAATAACGAGGTTTGCTGACGTTATATTTCATATTATGGGGTTGGCATCTTCTTATCTTCTTCTATGCATTCAGAAGATGTTGATATTAATATCAGTGCCATAGGAAGGGCTAGGAAAGGCTTTATGGATTGACACACCTACGACATACCTGCAGAATCTATGAACCATCTCCTACCAGACCACCTACCTCCTCCTAGAGGTCACAGCCCAGGACAAGAAAGAGGACAATGAACAGAGAATTATAGTACACACCAGCAAGAGCTACAAATGGGTCTTGCACAGAGGATTTGTGTCATGCTCCTCTGTTCAGATGATTGGTAAAGCTTTGAAAGAAGGTGCAATCCATCTCAGCCTTTACAGTCTAGGCACAGGTCACTTTGGACATAGTAGGGTTGAACTGTGTCTCTCTTAGCTTTTCTTTGAAGACTTCTTCTGATGGGTCATGACTTGGAAGTACAAATAAAATCAGACTCTTCTAGGGCAGCCTCCCTATGGACATCAGATGGGAGCCAGTGGCCTTAGACTGGCCAGTGGACAGTCTAAGGGGTATTTTTGGTAATTCTCAAAGGTCCCGGTGTTTTCTCCATGATGATGGCAGCTGTACTGCTTTCTCTTTCTTCCTTTTCCCAATCTTTCCCTGCTTGAGGGGACCATTTCCCAAGGAACCACTAGGAAGTGAGACTCTGACTTTGGTTCCCTTGTTGGGGGACCTTGAAGTGGAAGAGCATGGTTTATTTTCCTTTTCAAGCAATCCTGTTCGTCTTTACACCAGAAAGAGCAGTGTAGGTCCTGTGGTACTTCATCCCTCTTTCCCTCCTCACATCCTCCTTACCATCTCTCCTGCTCTTCCAAACTCTACCCCATCCATCTTCCTTTTCCTTATCCCTCTCTCAGCTAGAGAAAGTTTCTTTCCCTCTCTCCTTTCCTCCCCCACTCCATCCTTCCCTCTTTTCTTTCTTCTTGGTGCTGGGGGTGGAAGCTAGGGATTTGACATATCCTAGGCAAGTACTCTACAACTTAGCTATATCCCCAGCTATATATGGGCTCTTTACATTTTTAGCAGTTGATTGTTTGCTATGTAAATGAGCAGGAATAAACCACTTCTGAAATCTAAGTTTTGTGTTTAACTTAGAGGGTATTTGGGGATGAAGGTTACATTTAAATTGGTGTGATTAATACACCGCCTGTTCATTTCTATCCCTTAGAAGTCTCTCTCATCAGCCCAGGACAAATCCGCAAAGACCCATAGATGTCACGCTTCAACCACAGTCCTCTCAAGGACTGGGTACCAGCAGAGGAAGTCTCAAAAGTACAGATTTGATTCAAGAACACGCATTGGAACACCCCTTTAATGGAGTGCTTGGACGATGCTACAGGAATAAACAGAAGAACATTTAATTTATATTAGTTGTAAGTTAAGTTTATGGTCCTGCACAAATTCCTCCTCAATACATTGTCAGTTCTTGCAAATCTCCTTTTATCAACCATTTATTAGCATAGTAGTATAACACAATGATTTAAACAATTTGGGCTTTGAAGCCAAAGAGATACATTATAAATTCCAGTTTCCCACTTACCAGCTAAGCACGATTTACACATATAAATTAATTTCTAGGTTTTGACTCAATGTCTATATGAAAACCCTATTGTAACAGCCTCAGTGATATATTATGGATAATAAAATTGAAATCGAAATCATACATGGGAAAACAGATGAATGTCACTAGTAAATACTGAGCCAGGCAGCTGGCTGCTCAGCTTAAAATCAGTATCAGGGTGATCCTCACAACAGATCAGCCAAGGGGGTATTATCTTGCCCATGTCCTAATGGGGAACCCGAGGCTTGAGAAGATTGAGATGTGTGCAAGGTCACTAGAATAGGAAGTAAAGGAGCTTTGTAAATTTCTTTTGTGTCTGCGCATGCATGTGTACATACATTCACCTGTGTGAGGACTGCTGTACATTCACACGATGAATGTGGAGGCCAGAGAATGACCGTAGGTGTTTACCCTCAGGTGCTCTCTGTATTGCTTCTTGAGATAGGGCCTCCCACTGCCTTGTGCTTTGCTAATTCAACTAGACTTGCTGATCAGAGTTCCAAAGATCTGCGTGTCTCCGCTCTGCCTCCCCCAGTGCTGGGCTACAAGCACATGCCACTAAGCCTAGCTATTTATTGTATGTGGGCTCTGGTTCTGAGTGCAGCTTGGGTCCTTATGCTTGTACAAATAACACTTTACTGACTCGGCTATCTCCCAGCTCTTGTCTAAGACTATTCCAGAATTCGGGCCTCTATAGAGAATAGCTGACTGTGATACTACTGCTCAGCTTCAGATAATTGGAATCCCCAGCATTGAGACTTGGTTGCTACTCTGTAAATATAAAGTCCTGCCCCAGGATCTTAAAATCTAAGCCAATGCAGTGGACTTTCATGGGCATGGGATGCCCAAGCAGGGAAGATAAGGTGGCAGTATCGAGGACATACAGGAGAGGCTGCTTAGCCGCTGCATCCCAGTCCAGAGCATCTGTTTCTGTCACTCCTTGAGCTATTCCTATCACCTGCCAATAACCCCTGTCGTAGGTGCCTTGGGAAGGTGGGTAAAGGAGCTTTTTTCTACTTCATTTTGTATGTCATAATTAGGATGCAAATCAGAGTCTCCCGGGCTGCAAAGGTCATAAATGGGAAATTTGCTATATTTCCAGGTTTCCACAGATTTCAATGATTTGGTCCAAATCCAGAAACTGTCTGGAGACAATAAAAAGGCTGCTGAGTGGTAACTGGGCAGGAGTGCTCAACTCTCAGAGAGCTACTTTGCTGGTACCAGAGGCATTTACTTTTCAGAGTCTTGCAGTAAATTTAAAGGCAAATTATAAAAGCAAGGCTCAGTTTGGGTAAGGCTCAAATTTATGTGCACTGTGGAATCTTCTAACTAGACTGCGGGGGCGACTGGCTAAGAAAGTTTCAACTGAAAGACCTATGCCAAAGTGTCCTGAGTGGAAACTTCTAGCATTTGTAGAATTTCCAGTGACGCCTCTCTATATACTCTTAGGCCTTGTAATAGCCATAGGTTTGGAAAACAGCATGTGGCCATTGCTGGAAAGTCTTTTAAAGGTTAGAGTAAAAGTTAGGGACCGAATCACTTTGTCTAATGCATTTAAGGAACTCTCTTAGTGTCTGTGTCTGATTTTAAATGCAATTACTGCTTAGTTTTGCAACTTGTCTTTCACAGGTCATGGAGGCCTGTAAGCTTGGGGATAGCCTGGTAATTAGGGTTGAGCCTCAGTTTCTTTATCCACAGCATCTGGATGTCAACAGCGTTATCATAGTGATGCTACAGGGGATTCAACACAGGCTTGTTTGCAAAACTCTGGTTGTGGTCACCATGAATGAAGTACTCGTGACAAGGAGCTAATACCGCACTTATTAACAATGAAGGGCCCCTGTATCAGAGGAAGAACAAAATTTATCTGTAATTCTGCAGTTTGAGAAATACAGCACCTATAAACTTACATCCCAACAATAGCTGCACCCCAGTGCCTAGATTCCATGGCTTGAAATGAAACTGTCTTTTAAGGCGGCAGAATGCATTCCTGCCTTCACCAAGCTTCTTCTTCCCACACTGCTGAGAGCACTGATCCTCTCCTGGTGAGCCGGGGTTCCATTTTAACACGTGGCTGCTTGTACCTTTCGAGTTTTCAAAGAAACAGTATAGGAAGAGAAAGCGAATGTCTGCATTCTTGAGGACTAACCTGGGAGGACAAATTGAGCTTTGGAGATCCCATTAGAGGATCTGTGTTATTTAAATTTCTAAAATGAGCTGTCCTAATGTGTTTTCAAGCTGATGTCTGCATCTGCTTGAATAAGAGCTTCTGGTAATTTTTTCTAACAACACCCATGACACAACCTAGGATAAAATACTGATTGTCCACTAATTGTGGACTTGTTATAAGGTAACAAATCATATCAGACTTTTGTCAGCGAAACAGAATTTAAGGCATTGTTTTGAATTAAAAATCATCACAGGAGATTAAGAATGTGGTATTGTGTGCTCGCTAGAGGCTTCATAGCCGACATCGAACTGTACCCGAATCTTACCTTCTTTTGCTCTTTCTGCCACCCCCTCCCGTCATCTTTCACCAGACAGAACAGGTGAAGAGGTTGACTTGTAGATCTCATTTCTTCTGTTTTGCTGCTTGTGAAGTCTGCCAACAGAATCCACCTTGACAAAGTCAAGGACTGTGCGTTTAATGTTGAACTGAGTGAATAAATTATGCATGAAATTGTGCCGGAGTCTCTAGTGTGCAGAATTGCTCCTTTTGATATGAAAGGTTAATTCAGAAAGGAGTCCAAAATAGCTGGAAATTGTGAGGATAAGTGGAGAGTATTCACTGTTGTGAGCTGTTATTACTAGAAATTGCATTCCCTCTCCGGCTTCCCCGGAGATTTCGCTTTGCCAGTGAATATAAACTGTACTCAATAGAATAGCATTTAGGAGTAACAAGAGTGTATGTCCACACACAATAAAATATTCTAATGGCGTTTTAAAAAGAAGTTGTACTTTTTCATGTATATCATGCACCCCAAGGAAGAGTTTCTATTGCATTTAGGTCCAGAACAAGGCATATCAAAAGTAATGAGTTTTGAGCATGTATGCATTACAAGAGGCTGCTTGGGATTCCCATTCCTGAGACCGGTCTGGTTCTGCCTCTGATCAGTTATGCAAACCTGATTTCTGATAAAGCCCAAAGCATCCTTGCTTAGAGAAGGAACCACCCCCAAATCGTTCTATCGCTCCATCTTATACATCCAGCTCTAATTTAATCTTCAGTAAATTTATGGGGCTCTTCAACCTGCTTCACTTAAATGTCCCTTTTACACATATCCTTATATCATTTTTATGTTAGTTCATTATTTTCAGCAGGCGAAAAAAGTGTAGTTGGCTAGAAAGCTAAATTTTACTTAAAATACACATACACATATTTTTGGAGCTTGTTAGAGACTCCCTTTTTGTGTAGCTATCACAGGGGAGCAGAATTACCCACCAGACTGTAGAAGCTGTTTATTTTTGTCACTCTGTGTACGTTCTCAGAAACTAGCTTCTTAGTCTCCACTGGGCACCAGTAGTTTTTTTTCCCTCTAATTATAAAGTGATATCATTGCTGACCTGGGGTAGTTTTCATTTTAATTCTGTCCTTGTGTTTATAAACTGTGAGATTACATTATCCTGTTGGGAACATTGAGAGAGAAAGAGAGAGAGAGGCTTCAATGTTTCATGTTGGTTTTTTACCAATTTGATCTTCATGTGATGTATTAAAATGTATTTGGGGCCAAGAAGAGAAGCATGTTTCATGTGGATTCTTTATCTTTTTGCATTTCTTTTATTTGTATATTTTACATGGAAGGAAACTTTTGAAAGCTCTGGATTTGTAAGGACAAATTGCTGTAATATTTAAAAAGTTGAACAAGACATTGGTGGGTTAAAAAAGATATTTTAGACCTTTTTATTTAAAAATATTGATATATATATATATATATATATATACATACACTTATACGTATGTACTTATACTGTACATACTTACCCTATACTTATATATTTTCGCATGGGGCAGTTTCTACACATGTAGGTATTTGCTTAATTAAAGTAAAAATGTTCCCTCAAACTCATAGTACCTGTGATACTCCATGATATTAGTATGGAGCATCTGAAATGACTATTCCCAGTCCTTCTCATTAATTCCAAGAGTCTCAAGTTTCTTTATTCTGCTGTCTGTGACTCATTACTCTGAGTCCCGGGCAGCAAAGGGGCTGCCCATGGAACTGCTCCTAGTACACAGTGAGAGTATGCTCTAACGATAGGGGTGGGCACCAAAGTATTTGTGGGATGGACCTAGGCAGCTAAAACTGCAAAAACTTTAGAGTTCAGTCATTCAGAAATGTGCAGTTGGGCTACACATATTGATGACTGCAGCAGTGCCTGCTAGGGTCATGTTATATTTTGTGTAAAGAACTGTAGGCAACTGAGGGATGCTGAGAGTGAGAGGAGAGCTCTTCCTCCATAGTGGAGCCCCTTGATTATCCAGTACCAAGTGGTCTGCCTTAGCATCATGTATATGCAACACTAACTGGACACACAGGATATATATGTATATATGTGTATGTATATATATATATACACACACACACACACACACACACATACACATACATATATGTGTATATAATTATACATATATATAAAATAAGCATAAAATTTTGCTTATATGTGTATATTGTATTTATATATCAAATATATATATCAAATATATATTATACACACACACACACACACACACACACACACATATATATCACAATTAATGGACTGGAGACCAGGAGTTTGAGAGGGAGTGGAGGGAGCACATACAAAGAGTTGTATGAAGGAAGGGAATGAAGGGAAATGAAATGAAAATAAGACAGACTCGAAAACATAAATCATATATGTGGATATTGTATGTATGACATGAAAATGCCATTTTCACATTGTGGTCTATATAAGGGGGAAAAAAGGGTCCAAGGTGAAGGAAAAGGGAGAGTAAGAGAGAGTGTTGAGAGGAAAAGAAAGAAAATAGGTGGGATTCGCTCATATATGCACATATGTATATACACATTTGTGTGTAGAAAGTGTAGGGAACCATTTGGGAGGAAGAAGCAGAGAGAGATGGGAAAGGATAGTGGTGCGCGCACACACACACACACACATATATGTGTGTGTACTTTTATATACATATGTATGTACATAATTTATATATATATATATACACATACATATGTACACACACACACACACACACACACACACACATATGAAAGTGTCATGATGAAAGCTATTATTCTGCCTGCTGCGTAAACATCTCAAAAAATAATTTGAAATACTTTGGATAAACTGAAAATGCACTTTTGAAATGTAGATTCAGATATCTTGAGCAGCTCAAACTGGAAACCACTGAATGTCCAAGTCTGTAGCATTTGGGAAAGGCTCCAGAGGCGGTAGAGTGGCTGCGTCTTAACATTTCCTCAGTGAGCAAGATGAACCACCATCATGTCACACACTGGCACACGTGCATGAAGAAACAGAAATTATTATAAGGGATATTTAGTCTGGCATTTGCATATCAGATATTAAATATAATGGGCTATTTTGGATAGGAAGCGTATAATTTTACATATAAACATCTAAAATGGTTGATAATTTTAAATGTTTGCTATAGCTATATTTAAATCCATTTTCTTTAATATTAAATAATGTATTTCAAATATAACACTGTATTATAATATAAATAGTAAATTTAAGCATACTATTTAAGTATGTTATTTAAATTTATAGTGACAGAATGTTCACTTTTAACCCAGTCATTTTTGCAGGCAGAGACATGCAAAGAAATAATTTAGAAGCAAATGGAGACTCTTTTCTGCAAGTAATTAATACCTTTAAAAGCATGTTTAAAATAATTAGTTAAGCAAGAGAATCAATCTCTTTTAAAAGCTCCCAATTCCCGAGAGGCCCATTCACCAGCAAACACCTGCTCACCAACCGCCAGGCACCCTGGTACCATTTTTTTTTTTTTATCTGAGCTTTCTCTTTGGGGAGAGGAAATAGATGCCTATTTTCTTAAAAATTTATATACTCCCCCTACCCCGATTCAAAAGTATGGTGTATCCATCTCTCATTTTGATATGGTTAGTGTGTATTTCTAAGTATGCATTTAAAACTTTATCTAGAATACGCTCATAAATTGAATATATTGTTTGTGAAATATTAAATGTTAAGACTTCTTTTTCTTCAGTTATTAAGCACAGATATGGGCATTTATTGCTCACGTGTTACCTTGGGAAAACCTAGGGCTTTATTAGCCCTTCTTAAAGCCATGCAATTCATTCCTTTTAACTGTTAATGATCTTATCTTTTGGCAAGTTTTTCTGACTAAAGACAACATCATAAAAGCGTATGTAAGCTAACCAGGAAGAAGGAAGAAAACAGTTACTTCTTGTTCTTTAGTGGTTTATCTCTGTGCGCCTCACTTAGAGGCCACAGAGAAGGCACATTTCAAAATGGAATTAGAGTTTTAAAAACAGCACGGTGGCTCTTGGTTGGTGTTCTGTGTGTTGTGCTGGCGTCTGTGTCTTTGGAAAGAAATTTTGTTATAATGAGATCCTCTCTCTCAAGAAAAGTCATTTTCCTCCTCTTTGGCAAAAGTTCAATCTTTTTTCTCTTTCACTTTCCAGCGGATGGAATGACCTGGAAGGAAAACATGTAGTTTTGAACAGACAGATTTAGAGGTGATGATGGTCCATAAAAATATTTGAACTTTAAAGAAAAAAATCAAATGATTGATGCAGATTGTCTAAGTGAAAAGTTTGGGGTTGTGATGACTGGTCCTCAGGAATGACCATCTCCCCCCAACTGGTCCAGAGCTCATTTTATTCCACTAATACTGTGTATTGATGTTGGATGACCTGCAAAGTGATACGTGTAAAGGGTGTTTTTGCAGCTGGTACCAAGTGTATCCAATGGTAATATTTATTTTACAACTCATTACATTCTTGTACTTTCTTATTTTGAGGCATTAAAATTAATATTTATAGCTGAGACAATCTTTAAAAAGAATCAACCGTACCGTGTTGAAACCTGAGAGTCCGGTTTCTTTCACCATTGCATAACCCATTTTTTTTTCTATTTTTCTAATTTTTTTATATTGTCAGTGTAATCAGTCACTACATACTTGTCAGCTTAAACAATACACATCTACTAGTGTGTAGTAGTCTCACTGTGAGAGAGCTATGCTTCTAACCCAAGGCCGGGGGGTGGGAGTGGGTAGTGTGTTTACTTATTTACTTGACCTTTAGAGGCTGTCCATACTCCTTGGCTCCTGGTACCTGTATCTATTGTCAAAGCATTGCTGCATTCTTCTCCTTGCTCCATGCCAATGTTTCTTTCCTCTGATTGTCAATGGAAAGGCTCTCTAAAGGACCCACATCAATAGACTGGGTGCGCTGAGAGGGCTAAGATAATCATTTAAAAATTCTTAACCCTAGTTGCATCTGCTAAGTTCCCTTCTTCAGGTGAGGTCACATATTCAGGGTTCTAAAGCCTCGGGTACAGATATCATTAGGATTCTATTATTTTGCCTGTTGTACACAGAAGATTGGAAACAGTGAGCAGCAGTTACTGTCATTCATTTCATCTGGTTCTTTTAAAAATACCCTTTATAGAAGGAAGTATGCTGAAGTAGAGGAGGCACCCTTTTGAAGTATTGGTTCAGGTAAACAAATCAAGGATGAGACTATTGCACTGAACCAATGAATGTAACAAGCACTCAATAAGTAGTAGGTATTGCTATTACAGTTTCTGAACTGGCTTCTCATTTTGCCAGTGATATATACCTTGGTCCTTTGTGCAACTATAACAGAATGCCTGAGACTGAGTAATTTATAAAGAAAAGAAATTTATTCGTTTGATGTTCTAAAGACTGAGAAATCCAATATTGCTCTTAGAACTTAAACACTTGCTAGGCTCCCAACACATGAATTTGGGAAGATACATGGAAGCCATAGATGTATGTTATAAAAAAAATAACATGCATCAGATGTGATTAAGAGACATATTTTGGAGGGTTTACTTATTTTTATTTTATGCATATGAATGTTTTGCCTGTGTGTAAGTATGTATGCACTTTGTATGTATACTGTAAACCAGGAGAGGGTGCTGACTTCCCTGGACCTGGAGTTACAGATGTTTGTGAGCCACCATGTGGGTTCCAGGAACCAAATATGGGTCCTCTGCAGGAACTCAGTGCTCTTAACCCCTCAGCCATCTCCCAGCCCCAAGAGACATACTTTAGTAAAGGACTTAGACTCTGGATTTATTTATTCGTTCAGATTTTCCTCTTGCTGATTGTTCACACTGATGGACAGAACCAATGTGCTGTTTTTACTCTTGGTGTTCTCAGTCTAGGGGAATGGTGAGTCTGCTAAGTAAAGTCAGATGGCATTCTGGTTCTGTAGCGTATCAACTGTGCAATGTGGCTCTGGGTGGTTGATGTGACCTCGGTGAAACTGTGTTTCCATAGACAGTAGCTGAAGCTGTTGAATAATTGAATATTTAGTATAGTCCTTAGCATATGAGAATATGAGTTTTGAAATTATTATTACTGGCTCCTGAAGAAGACTTGGATCAAATTCTGATGAAGAAAACTATTATAAGACTAGTACAGATGGCAGCATCAGTTCTAAGTAAGATTCTCTCCTAACCTTTCCTCCCTGATTCCCAAAGATTTATTTACCCTTTGTGTATGAGTGCTTGCCCTGCATGTATGTAGATTCGCAAAGATTTATTTATTCTTTGCATATGAGTGTTTTTCCTGCATGTATGTAAGTGCAGAGCATGTACCTGGTGGGAGCAAAGGCCAGAAGAGGACACTGGATCTGGAACTGGAGTTAAGGATGGTTGTAAGCTGCCACGTGGGTGCTGGGAGCTGAACTGGGCTCCTCTGCAGGATCAGCCTGTGCCCTAGCTATTGAACCTGTCTCCAGCTTCCCCCCTCCACCATTCTCCACGCTCAAAATATCAGAGAATATTGTTATTATCAATACTATTGGTAGTAGGTCTAGGGCCATTCATACTATCACTATGACTAAACCACTCTATCAGTTACTTTACTGTTACTGTGATGAGATACTATGACCAGATGCCTCTTAGAAGAAGAAGGAGTGTATTTTAACTTATAGTTCTAGAAAGATACAGTCCACCATGATGTGGAAGTCATGGTGGCAGAATCTGGAAGCTGGCTGATCACATTTCATTCCCATACAGGAAGCAGAGTGAGAGAACAGGAAGTGGGGCACGGTGGCTACAAAACCTCAAAGCCAACTCAGAGTGACATACTTCTTCCAGAAAGGCTCTACCTCCTCAAGTTCCATAGCCTTCCCAAACAGGAACTAACTAGGAACAAGCTGTTCAAATTCATGAACTCATGGGGAACATTTCCGATTCAAATCACCACAAACACCTTTACCAACTTCTTGTTATGCATCAGATCCTATTCTAATAACTTGTTAGTGTGGTGGTTTGAATGAGAATGGGCCCCATAGACTCATATATCTGAATACTTAGTCTCCAGATTGTGGAACTGTTTGGGAAGGATTAGGAGGTGTGGCCTTGTTGGAGGAAGTGTGTCATTAGGAGAAGGGTTTTGAGGTTTTAAAAGCCCACACTATTCCCAGTTAGCTCTCTCTGCCTTTTGTTTGTGGATCAAGATATTTGCTCCCACCTACTGCTCTAGTGTCATGCCTGCTTGCTTGCCTGTCTGCCTTCCTGCCACCATTTCCCCACCATGATGGCCATGTACACTAATCCTTTGAAACTGTAAGCAAGCCTCAGATTAACTCTTTCTTCTATAAATTGCCTTGGTCATGGTATCTTAACAGAGCAGTAGAGAAGTAACTAAGACAGTAGGCATTATTTTATTTCATCCACATCACAGATCTTTGGTGTAGATTAGGTAGCATTATTAAACACATTTCACAGGTAAGAAAACAGAGGAAATAGAATTAAGCCTTTTATGCACTGAAGCTGAGTGACAGCAAGGTTTCCAAACTGGGAAGTCTGATTATAGTGTCCACTGCTCTTTGGAAGAAGACAGGACTATTGGGATATTTTTTCAGTGATGCTGTTTTGAGAGATTGTGGAAGCTTAAACCTAACTGTCAAAAGTGAATGGTGGAGGCCATATCTTGAAGGTTATGTCTGCCTCTGGTTGAGGCCACAGGTTGTCTGCTTCTTGATTGGCTACCATTTGGTGACTAGACATCTCATTGCTGGCTTCTGTCCACCTGGCTCCTGCCAATTGTCTTCCTGCTCACAATGGGCCACCATTTTTTAAAACCTTGAGTTGAAATAAATCCTCTTTTCCCTTAAAAATTAATCAATAAGGCTGAAGGTAGGGACTGGCTAGCCTGGAGTTTGCTCTGTAGGCCAGGCAGACCTCAAAACAATAGTAATCTTCCTGCCTCTGGCTCTCCAGTGCTGGATTTTTAGATGTATCCTAGTACACATAGAAGAATTTCAAAGAAAGCAACACAACTCATTTGTTTTTATGCTCATTTTTAAAAGTTTTATTTTATATATATGAGTGTTTTGCCTGCATGTATGTCTATGTACCACTTGTGTACCTGGTACCCAGGGAAGCCAGAAGAAAGTACCAGAGCCCCTGAAACTGGAATTACAGAAGGTTGTGAGCTGCCCCGTGAGTGTTTGGGAATCAAATCTGGTCCTCTAGAAGAGCAGCCAGTGTTCTTAACTGCTGTGCCATCTCTTCAGCTCCTTCATTCTTTAATCAAGCACTGAGCACTAAGCAAGAGCTAGCGTTCTTGGGGGCAGTACATTGTACATGTGTAAAAATGTACTGCCTACACACAGGCTGCTACAACAGGGCAGGTGGGTCTGTTCTCATGGATGTCTGTGGGTATGGTACTAGGGAAAACCCAGGGCACCTCACACAACCTTCTCACTGAGCCTTGCCTCTCCAGGATAAACTTCCTAGAGAAGATACATTTCGAGTGAAAAATCCAAGATTTGCTTACTAGTGTCTCAGAACGTTATATACTGAGACATGTGAATGAGTATTTATCAAAGTGTTTCATAGGACAGGTTCTGAAGTACAGACTGGCTGTTTGCAGACTTTGTTTCTTCCATTTACCAGATCTTTAATCTTATCCCTTTTAAGCATTGGAGACTATGTGTGGAGAGAGAGAGAGAGACAGAGAGAGAGAGAGAGAGAGAGAGACAGAGAGAGAGAGACAGAGACAGAGAGACAGAGACAGAGAGACAGAGGGGGCTGTCTTTGGAGCATGGTAAAGGTGACGAGTGAAGCTATTGGGAGAGTGTCTGGGATATGGTCCCTAGTTGAACAATATCAGCATCTATTACTGTAATAATCACTGTTGTCTTTGTCCTCATTGTAGACACTCTACTGTTTTAGACTAAATCTCTAACAGCACAACAGGTCATTTGGGGAACTTTTGGTTGCTGCTGCTAAATTGCTAAGCAACGGAACACTGGTCTTAATTTTTAAAGCTGGAAAAATTTCAGACACTTTATAAGTCCCTGTGATCTCACAGAAATATATGTTACTGGAAGTGATGTGTGAAGTGAGCAGTTTGTTTTTATCCCGATTGAAAATGTGCAATGACATCATGTAACCCTTTAAGATAACAGAAGCCAGCTGCTCCATTCATATTCAAATATGAGTCACCTTCCAGGGAGACTTGCAAGATTCTATGTGCCAAGCTGGAGAAGTAAAAATTGCTAGCAAGGAGGGAAAGAATAAATTCACACTTGGAAAGATGTTATAGCCTAGGGGCCCTGCGCAGCTAATTCTCCCTCAGAGCAGAAAATGCAGTCCTAGTGGCCAGAGATGAGAACTGCAGGGTCCTGGCACCATGGGCTGACTTATTAAATCATAGAGACCTCTTCATATTTGGTTATTACTTCTGCTTAATTAAACATATTTCATGCTCTGTCTAAATGTTGCATATTTCCAGGCATGAATCAGTCTATCGTAGTTATTTTTAAAGAATATAATACAGTTATTTCTGAACATCTGCCACTCTTAAGATCTGGGGATTGACTAGCCAACTATTTCTAGTGTCTTCTGAGTAGTACTAAGAAGAAAAATGACAACCCAGATCTTGGGGAGAAGAGTGAAGCTTGGGACTGCACATGATACCTGATTTTTTGAATGCTAGCTGAGTGTCAGAAAGAAGAACCACATATGAAGTGCCTGGAAACATGACCATCATCACCATCATCATCATCATCATCATCATCATCATCATCATCATCATGTTTAGTGGTGCTAGAAACTGAACCTAGAGCATCACTTATGAGATCACTAAGCTACATTCTTAGCCCAGGAGCAGTATATTAAAAAACTTAATCATACCTGTTGACTGAATGAGGTTTAAGGTATGTATAAGGAGTGATGGATGCTTGTTAGGGCTCTCTTCTACGGTCTATGGCTATGGCTATGGTCTATCTTCCCAAACTTCCAGCCAAATGGTTGTTCATAGATCTGGGACCAAAATCAAGAAGTCACAACAGTGAGGCAGTTTGACACAGGCTGTGACATGGGGCAGATTTTCTCAGCAGGAACCTCAGAGGGACTTTAAGGAATAGAGGCAGGTGTTAGGCAATCTTAAACAGCAAGAATTCAAAGTGAGTTCACTTTCTTCTCCCAGTAAAGTCTATTGGGTAACAGTTTGGCCATATGAATCTTTACCTTGACTTTCTAATTTGACTTCTCCCAGCCTTCCAACTAATTAAAGACATATCCAAGCATTTAGTGGTGGAGACACACTGTTCACCTTAATAAAAGATGATCGATAATAAAAGATTTATGATAGAGGATTCAAAACATCCATAAAAAGGCAATATTTTTGTGCTGTTAAAAGGGCTATTTGGGGTTATATTTATGGGAACATAAAGATATAATATACATGCAAACACACCTTATATATTACTAAATGAAAATAATAGACCTGATTATGACTACTATGATTCTATTTAATGAGAATCTTTTTGTGTATTGTTCTTTGGGTTAAAATATTGTGGGATTCTTTCCCTATCCATTTCAATTAATTTAACCATTATATCCATTTTGATGTAGTTTAACTTCTTAGCTTTATTTTAAAAAAGTGATGTTTAATTTTATTTAAGAGATTTGAAGTATATGTATAATTTTCCCAATCCTATTTATGCATACAAAAGTCATGAAAAAAATTACTACTCATAATCATATTCCCACTTTTAAAAGAACATGGTGTGTTGCATGCTCTAGATGACCAGTCTTACATCCGTATGACCCATTTCAATGTCAAGATATGTATTTTATAGAAATAAATGACGAAGAATCTCCAGGCTGTTGAAGCAACAGCCTTCCCATTTCTCATCTCCTTTCTCCCATTTCCAGCTTTCTGAAGTTATAAAAGAAATTGGTGTTAACATTTCTCCCACAAAATACACACAAGAAAATGTTTTATAATCTTATCATTAAATTTTATTAGTACATTATGTATAGGTTATTATGACATCACTGGCCATTGGTGTAAACACAAGGTTGGGGAAACCTTGTCCCACCTAGTAGAATTTGGTGGAAGATGATTTAGAACAGAATTCTGGAAGCAGTGCTGTATTGATATTACATGCAGTCATATTCCTGTATTTGAAATGGGGGCTTTAGTCTTGCCACATTTAACGCTTGACTCTTTATTGGTGGGTGGGGTGAGCTTTTTACAACATCTCTGGCCCCCATTCACTAAATGCCAGCAGGATTTCTACCCTAGCCCCTGATTTGTAAGCAACAGGAAAAAATATGTCTTTAGAGCTTTCCAAATGTCACCTGGGATGTGATAGCACCGTTGCTCCAGTTTGAGGATCTCTGTCTTAAACTGTTCTTCACGCCCCACAATGTTAATGGATGTTATTTCCGGATAGTGAGAACATGAATGGTGCCGCCACCCTTCTTTATGCTTAGTGTGTCCTAAGTTATACACCCAGACATGTATTTCTTATTAGGGAAAAGTAAAAAGAAAAAAAAAAAAACACAATAAGCAAATCAAACTCTGAAAAGCAGAGCAAAAGTCATGTAGTCCTTGTAAGTGTAGTTCTCCGCTGGCTCTCTAGGGGGAGCCCACGGCCTTTCCCTGAGCTTCCTGTCTGGGTCACTCAGTGTTGCTTTTGCCCTTGGGTTGGTGTGCTGGCCTCCGTGGTCAGAGGGAATTTTCTGGATACTGGAATGAACTCAAGGAACTCACACAAAGACAAGGCACGTCTCTGCCTGAGAGTTTGCTATGTGGGTTCCCAGGTGGAGGGCTGATTTCCATGATTGAGGTCATTGGCATAGGGTTCCATGAGTTAGTAATGTGGGTGGGGACTGACCTGTGACAGTTCCCTAAGATGTTTTTTATTCAATCATTTGCACATCGAAATTTTCTGAGTCTTGGGTGCATATAATATTGCAATTTACAAAAATAATTACATTATCTGTGTATGTGTGCATGTGTGTGGAGGCTGTGAGGGAATCAGTCTTTCCCTCTACACTGTGGGTCCCATATGAGATTGAAGTCCGGCTGTCAAGCTTGACTTTTACTTGCTGAGCCATGTCCAGGCCTTATTTTGCAAAATTTTAATGGAATCAAATTTCCTTCTTTTGCTGCACAACAGATCCTTCCTTCTCTATTTCTCATTATGCTACATTTCTAGACGTCTCCGCTGCTGTCCTTGGTGCGTGGTTATCACTAATGGGAGCTATGCATAAGTATCTACCAAGGTGTATCTCCATCTGCTGGGAGTCAAATTTCTCAGCCTAGGTTTGTGTTGAATATGCCACATCACTTATTACTACCCATTAATACCAGAGTGCACAAAAAACCATGTGAAACAAACGTTTAATATTTCATACCCGTTTGCCTTTGGATTTTAATTTACTGTGTGTGTGTGTGTAACAAGCAAATTGTACAGTTCTTCCTCTCCCCACCCCAGCCTTAAAATTCAGTTCATTTTGTTCTCAATAGCACCTCATTGTGAAACACACACCATTTTGTTTTCTTTCACTGGATATTGAAAATTCCTATAGTGTTTGCAAAGACACCAACTGATAATAGAGGTGAGTGCAAGAAGCCTTGGTTTTGGTTTTAATTTTAAGCTTATTAACCCTCCCTCCCCAGTCCCTGCACTTTTAATTTAACCTACTGTGCTCACATTCTCAGGTTACAAGAGTGACAAGTGAGCAGGGAGTCGGGGAGGCTTTATGTAGTGTTGAACTTGGCTCTAACCCCCTCAAAAACAACATTACCCATCTCTGGATCTTGGAATGGCATGCCGCACGGCAAGGAGGAGAGTCCAGCACATAATCTGGCTCTCCAAATAATTCTTGAACTAATCAAATAAACCCATGCCTTGCAACACCTCCATTCCTCCTCCTTGGCTCCGCTGTCTGTTGATTTTGTCCCCTCTCTTGTTCTGTCCTGGGTTTGACCTTCAGGTCTGACCATTTGTCTTTACGGCTGTAGCTTTCTGCTCTGTGACTTACTTGGTTTACAGGGCTGCACGGTGATGATGTTTGTTGTTTATGGTATTGACCCTCAAAGCCTACGGAAGGCTCCAGATCCTTCAAATTTTCACGCTAGCTCAATTGTGCCCTAAAGTCAGGAGGGCAGTGTAGCACAGTAAGGAGGACAACAGGAAATGTGTGACCAACCAGCTAGCCAGAGAAACAGACCCTTCAATCCTGCTCAGTCCTGTGCCTCAGGAATATGGACCCAGCGTCCCTGGATTCTTCTGATTTTCCAAAACAATTCAGAAATACTGGATTTAAGTCGAAGTATCTCCCATTGACAACATAACCCTGAATTCCTAATTCCCACATCACTATCTGTTACCTGCCAGGGAAATAGACATTAAAATTTGGGTATTGGAAGTTTCTAGAGAGTTACTATTAGTTTTTTTTTGGTGAGCTATTGATATATATTGGTTATGTTTTCAAAAATACCCTTAGATGTTTGAAATAGTCATGGAAATCTTTACACCATGGATGGTATAGTTTTTGAGGTCTGCTTCAGAATGATCCTGGTGTTGAGGGGAGAAAATGTGATAGAAATTAAGTAAGGAGTCTAAATAAAAGGACATTGGCCATCAGTTGATAATTACTGAAGGCAACTGATGGATGAATATATGCATATTTAAATTTGCATATGTTTCAAGTTTCCATAATAAATACTTTTTTTTTTTAAGTCCAAGGATTGTTTGACTTCAGGCTACTAGAGTTCTCTCTGACCCATGAATTTTCTATGTACTTCCCAATTGACTTATATTTTTAGTTTCTGCTACATTCACTTACAGAATTTTAGAAGTTTGTCAGAAGTATATTACCATGATGCTAAGAGCTACCTCTTATCCCACAGTTCTGGAACTTTCTCGAACAAGTGCGTACACGTTCATCCATTTGCTCTGTAAAATTTTTAGCATCCAGTCCTCTATCCATCGAGATTTCAACCTTCTCAAATGATTATTCTCTCTTCCTGCAAAGTCCCCAATTTATCAGCATGGATTTCAGTGACTTTTCTCAGAAATTCTCTCCCATAACCCATTGTGTCTTTCCTAAGGCTGGTGGAATTTTGCATAAATTCTCTGTCAGGAGTTGGAAGAGGAAGAGGCTGCTTTCAGTGTGGTCACCATCTTACCAGGTGCCCCCCCTCCCCCACACCGGGTCTGAGCTAGCCTCTGTCTCCCCTTCTCTGGGAATTGGGAGGTCTGTAGGGAGAGTGAGAGTTTGCCATTCCAGATGCCAGTGAATATGATATGCAGAAGACCTTATTGGGATGCTCACTGCCCTTCCTCAGCTGGCAAGTTCTCTCACGTCTTTAGTCCACTCCTTTCTTGCTAAAAACATTTTGCTCTTGGGAAAGGAGGAAGTACTCTCCCAGTGAGCCTTTGGGAGTCTTAGGGATCTGTGCAGGCTGAGGCGGGATCCCACTTATTCCTGTACTTGTTAAACCTCAAAGGAACAAAAGAAGAGGTGTTTAGAATTACTTTTGCTTTTTTATCACAGATTCTGGACCTGTCGGTGTGCGCATGCGCAGCCAGCCTGCCTTTGCACCTTCTTTGGGTGGAGTTTATTGACCTCACAGTACAAAGATGCGGTTTTACCCCGAGGCCCTAGTAATGCACAAAACAGACAAAAATCTGTCCCTCTAGTTAATGAGGAACAATTAAAAAAATGAGATTTTTTTAAACCGTGGAAGGAAGGATTTAAGAGTTTCTTAATACTGTGTTCGTTATCTGCCTATTATGGCACCCCATATGCTGTTTCTGCTCCCTTTGTGCACACATCTCCGTCGCTTTCCTGCTTTATAGGATCCATTTGATATTTTACCCGTGGTCTCTCTCTTTCTGTCTCTTCATTAAAAATGTTAATGGAAATATACTCTCTAGGTGGAAAATGATTTAACAAAGTAAAGTTAAATAACATTAAAATTCATAGTGTATCCATAAAATGTTTATATTTCACATCTTACACTTTTATTAGGTGTTAAGATACAGTGCGATTTAAATTAACAAAAGAGTCTCATTTGTGCTACGTAATAAACAGCCCTCACCCACATTTCCTGCCCTCTGTAGTTCTAGCCCAGTACTGTGCAGTCCTGTCAACAGCGTATACTTTCCCTTTGGCAGAAGGCTGGATTTAGATGCCAAATTTAACTGGCACTATTCTGGAATAAAAGCCCAACGTATATAAATAAACCAGTTTAAAGCTACTATGGAATTTAGTCAACTAATCAACTATGAAAATAACCGCATCTAGAGTAGGCATTTACCTCTAGTAGTGTGTCGTCTGTGTCACATGGAGGAAGCAGGCAAGGCTTGGTACGTGAGCAGTTGGCCATGCAAACCTTCTGAACATTTCTACAGCTTATCTGATCTTTCCTTTACAATAACTTTGTCACACAAACCTGACCTGATTTTAGCCAAATCGGAATATGTTTTCTAGATGATTAAAATTTTCTTTTGAAGTCTCCCTGTGGGTAGGAATGTGTGTTTGTGTGCACATTTGTGTAGGGGAGTGTAGCTGTGTGCATGCTATGGTGTGTGTGTGTGTGTGTGTGTGTGTGTGTGTGTGTAATTCAGAAGGCAACCTCAGCCATTGGTCCTTGCCTTCTCTGTTGTTTGAGACAGGGTCTTTTGTTGTTTGCTGCTGATCCAAAGCGAACTGGCAGCCGAGTTTATGTGGCTTCTCCTGTCTCTACCTCCTGTCTCACCAGAGGAATGCTAGGGTTGTAGATGTGCACACTCTTGCCACTGCCTTTATGCGGTCCTGGGGAAATGGCTCAGGTCCTCATGCTTACACAGCCAGTATCTTACCCACTGAGCCATCTCCCCAACCCCTTTAAAAAAAAGCCTGGACAGAGAAACTGAAGGCCACAAGTTCTTCAAGTGTACCTGTTTTATATTTTCAACCCATCTTTCACTCTTTTTTTGAGCAATTATCTTCTTTTAAAGTTATCTAATCTGAAAAGGGTGGAGTATTTTTTTTTTTTATTTAAAATGAATGCACCCATATACGCTTAGAATACTGTTGGCTTGTTCTTGTGAGCCTCTAACACAGCACTGAGAAGTTGTCTCCTGTAAGAGCAATTCAATGGAGCATTGTCTTTGCCGTGTTTGAGGACATTCCGTTTGGAAATAACAGCATTAGAGTCTTTTGAAAATAACAGAACATGAATACAAAATTATTTCCCTTGGAAAAAAAAAAGCTTCAGCTAATTTTTACTCTGGCTGATTTGCTCCTGAAATCACACATTCGTGTAAATGCCAAGCCATACATATGCATATACATATGTATACGACTGGGAATGAGTGTGTGTGTGTGTGTGTGTGTGTGTGTGTGTGTATGTGTGTAACTCCAGCATTCAATAAATTGAAGAATTTGTCAGTTTAAATCAATACTCATTCATACCCAGGTCAGGCAGTGATGTAGAATGCTGGTGTGTGGCTACTATGTTTCATCCAAGATTTCAATTAATTAAGGTTTACAATTCCCGCATGTGGTGGGTGAATGCTGTCATTATCTCGGCTTTATGGATGGATAAGTTAAGAGTAAAACCTGTTCAAGGTCAAACAAAAATTCAGGTCCTATGCATGAAAGGAGAATCTAAGACATTTATTTAGTATTTTCGTTGAAGAGAAATATTTGTTGAATGAATAAAATATGCATATTTTGAAAATGATGTTGGATCTGAAGTAGTCAAATATCTCTTCATTTTCCCTCCATTTGAGAAGAATATGCTCTCTGGGTGAATTTAAATTGTATCTCATTCAGCCTCCAGAAAATAGAGGAAGAGTAGGAGGTGCATTCCAATGATGAGGTACTTGTAGTTGAGGCTGTATAGGGTTGTCTTCTAGGAAAACAGATGCAAACAGCTTACTTCTCCCAACGCCATTCTCTGAAGCAAAAGTATCCTGCCATGATGGTTGACTGTGGCCGACAGCCTCCGCAGCACCGTGGCCAATGCGAAGCTTTTTCAGTTTTGCCCTCCTGTTGAACTTACAGCCTACTTTGCCTTCATTTTAGTGCAATAAAAGTTTTGATTTGGAACAGACTGGGATATTCCCAACAAAAAAAACCCAAAAAACCCAGATTTAATAGAAAGGGCTCCTAAAAATCCAAAGAGATTTCATGAAGCTGTGGGGAGAATTCCAGGTTTAAACCTTTGAAATATTATAATGCATATCCTGGGCCCAATCTTAGTTTCAGTCTATAAAAGCCCAGTGCTGACTGTGGCGTAGAGTCTGGAGGGAAGAAAAAAAAAAAAGTGCTGTTTAAATGGTCAGCTGTTGTTGCTGTTCTCAGTCAACTTCCCAAGGATGAGTAGGGTTATGACACCGATCACCATCTCTAAGCAGTGACTTTTATCCATTTCATTTCTGCAGGCTCCCTTGTTTCTCTGTGGGGTGGCCTGCATGCGCTGGACACCTACAGCTTGCTGGTGACTGCATAGACCACTGTGTAAGTCTCACAAAGGGAGGTTCTACTTTTGTTCCTGTTTTACAATCAAAGATAAAGGGGCAAAGAGATGACGTGATGATTAAAATGATGAAGGACACACAGCTGCCATGAAGTGGAGTATAGATTTGAATCCCGTTTCTAGGACTCCAATCCCTAACTCTGTAGAACCCATCATGCATCCTTCCTTCGGGCAGAGAGAAGTGTACTTATTTTATGAGTTAGAGGGACTAAGGAGGCTACTGGAAGTGCCTCAATTCACAGGAAGTCAGTTTCCAAGTCCTGGCCAAGTCTGTCCTCAAACTTCTAACAAGAAACTCATTCTATGAGACCACAAGCTTGTAGGATGATAAAAATATGCATTAACCAGAAGCCTTTTCTACTTATTATTTAAGTGACATACCTCTTACAAAATAAATGGCATTTGAACTTGGATCAATATGAATATAGGTTTAAAACACAGGAAGAAAACATTAGGTGAGTGTTTTAGAGAGAGATCATCCACTCTAAATTTAGCTAGAAGCATTTGGGGATACATAGAGAGATGTAGATACAGATACAGATATGTATGTATAAAAGGGGTTTCTATGAATTACTGGCTCAGACACTTGAGGAGCCTGAGAGGTGGACAATGGGTCCTTTGCAAGTTGAGACCTGGGAAGGTTGGTGGTGTCATTTTACTTCAAACTCAACTAACCAAGGGTTGGGTGATGCTGAAGATGCAAATCTCAAGCTGAGTCTAAAGACTAAAGTTTGGATACATTGGAGGAGGTGTGTGTCCCAGCTTAAGGAGGGAGAATAAGTCTGTACTTTCTCTGACTTTGTCCTCAAGCCTTCTGTGGTGGAGTCATTAGTGTTAGGGCTGGAATGCGAAATGTTTCTCCAGCAACTTAGAGGAAGACCAGAGTCTTTTAACTCACATTTCATGGACGAGGAGGTCGGTGGTTATAATGCAGACACTTCTGCGAGTCAGGCCTTGCCCCTCAAAGGGTCCACAGCCTCCAACAATAGTGCTGTCAGCTGCACACTGAGTATTCAAAGATGTAAGGCCAGTGTGGCTGCAGATAGAACACAGAGCAAACCTGAGTCTGTGTCTGCATCGAGCTTATGTTTTACAGAAGAGAGGGTAGACAATGAAGAGAAAAAGTACATTCCATGGAGCTAGATGAAGTTGCCAGTGTATCCCAGAAAAGCCTCAGGCTCTCTCTATAGGCCAGGTTGAGTGCGAACTTCTAAAACTCCTGGCTTCACCTCCCAAATGCTGAGCTATGAACCTGCCTTACCAGGCCCTTTTTAATCAGTGCTGGGGGTTGAACTCGGGGCCATGTGTGTCAGGTATTTGTTCTCAGTGGTGAGGACAGCACCAGGTGTGGACAGGTGAAGTTTGCTCACATTATGAGGGTGCTCCTCCTCATGCAGGCCTATTGGTTCAATTACTGTCTCTCCTGAAAACATCTTGGCAGACACATTCAGAAAGAACGTGTTGCCAACTACCTGGGTATTCTTTAGTCTTGTTTGACCCACAACAGCAGCTGTCAGAGCTGCAAGTCTGAGTCTGCTTATGAAGAATTTTGCAGCTGTGGAAGTGAATGACATATTCATTTACTTATATAGTCTATAGATATTTGGGATTCTTAGATATAGAGTTTTTAGGAGTAACAATAACAGTGGAAGAAAGACTCTTATGAGATCTTGAATTTCATTGATGATGAAGATCTGATATATGGGGAATCTTGGATCATAAGGCAGTGCAGAGAGCTACTGTACAGAGCTACAGAAAAGAAAGACCATAGGCCAGGGATGTCCTGGGGAATATCATTGATCTTGAGCTATATCTTAAGGAAGGAGAGGAATGGGATTTGCTGATAATCTGGGGGGATCACCCTATGGAGAGATGTGTTGTACACTGCTATGATACTGATGTCCTCTGGATGCCAGGCCTGTGGTGTGAGAGTTCAGAAAAGGGGAACTTGCTCTCATTTGGTGTCAAGGAGGCAGAATGGCTCAAGAGAGGTGTTCTTTAGTGAATATGAGAAAGTCAAGAGATGTGCAAAGTACAGTTACCAGCTCCTTAATTCACAGAGTAACTTTCAATTGCAATAACTTTAATTTTTATGTATTTACATCTGTCTGTCTATCTGTATCTCTGTGTGTGTGTGTGTGTGTGTGTGTGTGTGTGTGTGTTCAGGTGCATGTGCTTTTGGAGGTGAGGGGTAAACCTCAGGTGTTTCTCTGAATCCAGATACCATGTTTTTCTTTAAGAAGCCCCTTTCATTGGCAGAGTGCTTACTCATCAGACTATACTGGCTGTCCACCTAGCCTCTGGAGTCTACTTGCCTCCATCTTTCCAACACAGGGATTACAAATGCGCACTACCATGCCTGACTCATATATTTTTTTTTTAAATATGGGTTCTGAGTATTGAATGCAAGCTCTCATATTTGCATGGCAAGCACTTTCCAAACTGAGCCATCTTTCCAGCCCCACAAATAATTTTCCGTTGTCAACCCACCTATTTTCTCGACATAATTTATTACCATTTATGAACAAATAAAATTGAAGTTAATTTAAGGTTATTCTGGGGAAAATATTATGAAGTCTCAATTCTTTCCCTTGCATTCTCTTTGGTGCTACAACTCAGAGGAAGGTTCTAAGGATAACAGTGGGCAGAGTTCAGGGATGCTGTTAGCCATTCACCTGTGCAAAGGACTGACTCACAGATAGCTTTAGCTGTTCCCAGACATCCTTGGATATATTTAAGAAACCCTGAGTTAGATAAGAAAAAGCATAGGCTGAGTTTAGTATATGGGGCAGTTCACACCCACAGAGCTTCGGTGTATACAGACACGAGAGGGAAATCTGTCCATAGAGAAATGATGTCCTGGACTGATTATATCAGGAAAACTTATGAATTCAGGTCAGCTGAAATCACTTGGACTTCACAGCCAGTGAGAAAGCTGTTGGGACTGAGGTGGATGGAAAGAAATGTACAATAGGAAGTACTCAGAAGCCTCTGAGAGTAGCCACAGGGGGTTGCTGGTTTAGGCTGTGGTGTGAAGAGGTGAGAAGCAATCATGGCCCTTGTGAGGGAAAGGGGCAGTGGGCAGAGGGGTCTGGGGAGTTCAGGCATTCTGGCCAGGCAAGGCCTCCAGGTGGGACTTCTGAGGGAACGTGATGGGAAATCAGTAGCTCAGAGCCATGACCAAGTGTCGAGACTGTGCTAACATCTTCTTTCTAAGCCAGAGGTTCCAAACTGGCAGCACACAGGCCCCATCTGGACTGCAGATGTGTTTTGCTTGGCCTGTTGAGCATGTTAAAATTCCACTTTCTAACAGCATACACACCAAGAGACGGCACGGAGGAGCCCCTCTTTTAGCTTGTCTTGCAATATCAGAGCATCCAGCAATCTGGGTTTCTCTTCCTATGTTTAGCTGTCTAAGTTGAGTCCAGTGGTTCCCTTTGAATAGGGCAGAATGCCCCCAGACGGTCTCAGTTTCACCTAGCCAGCCCTGCTCATTCATTTTCTTACTTGCCTGCAGTTAGAGTTCACAGTGCCTGAGCTAGGCTGGGCTTGTATCATTCATTTACACATTTATTTTACAGGAGAGAGAGAGAGGGGAAAGAGAGAGAGAGAGAGAGAGAGAGAGAGAGAGAGAGAGAGAGAGAGAGAGAGAGAGAGAGAGAGAGAGAGATGATAATATGCCGGAGTACAAACAGCTCAGGTGTCAGACAGAGTCTCTTATTGGCCTGGAACTCACCAGCTAGGCCGGACTGACTGACTGACCAGTGACCCTGGGGGAATCCCCCTGGCTGCATCTGGGATTATATGTGCAAGCCTCCACAACTGACATTTTACAGGGATCCAACCCAGGCTCCCTCTTGTGAGGAAAGTGCTTTGCAGACTGAGCAGTCTCCGCAGGCCCTCATTTCCAAGCCTTTGAAGGGAGTCTTTTTGAAACTGGTTCTATCATTCACAGGCTGCCAGGGCCACCCTCTGCCCACCTGTGCCTCTTCAGGGGTGCCTTTTTTCCCCCACAGGATGGCTCACTGTTCTTACTGGGCAGGTATCCTCTACTTTGCCAGATTTTCAATTGAGTCTGCCTACTGGTCGCCTTTGTCCTTTGACTCAGTCTTTTTTTACTGAAGGGATGAATGATGTTTACACATTCAGAACATGTGTCCCCCATTCCACTGAGGCCTTTGCACAGGCTTGTTCTAGAAGCCCGTCCTGACCTCTGTATCGAAGACAGTCCCTGTGCTTTGCCGTGCTCCTCCTCTGGAGCCTATTTTATTTTCCATACTACATTAAGTATCACCTGACACCATGTTAGAGGGAACCATGTGAGGTTACACATTGTATATGTCAGAAGCACTCAAAGGACTGGGGATGTTGGCAGAATGTTGCTTGACATGTTCAAAGACCTGGGTTCAATACCCAGCACCGTCTAAACCGGGCATGGTGGTACATGCTTATAATTCTAGCACTTGGGTGGTGGAAGCAGGAAAATTAGAGGTTTAAACCCAACCTATCTCTTTTTTTCCCCTTAAAACCTAAGCCCAGTAAAGAAACAGACTCAGACTTGCTTTGTGTTCTATTTACAACCCTCAAACTGTCAGGCACATAGTAGATACCCAATAAATATCTGTCAGGTACGAAGACACTGAAATGTGTTCTTAGTGACCTGATTCCCTGCTGCTCCTTGGCCATTTTGATTTTCCTTCATCTCTGGTATCTCCTTTCTGTTCCAAGCCCTGTGTTCTCACCTAGTTCCTTCCTAATAATTCATATGCTTTCATTTCTGAGTCTGTGCTGATGATTCCCACATCTGGACCTTGAGGCACAACCCCAGTCCAAAGCAAGCTGTGAGTTTCGGCTCCAGTTGCAAATTGGACATTCTGCCATAACTTCTGGAACATAGTGTCTCTTATTTCTGAAAATTTCACTTCTTCATCTCTTGATTTCCATATTCCCATGCATAAGTCTGCTCTTAAGTACAAGCACAGAACCACTTGGGAGTTCTTTGTCCCTTACAAGGAACCTCAGGCTTTACCCCACCCCCCTTCTTTGTACTGTGTTCTCACACTGGCCCCTCTCATCCTTCCTCCTTGACAGATGTCTTCATTAGCACTGGTGCTTTTATCTCCCTGCTTCCCACCTTTCCCTCACTCCCCTGTTTGAAAACAGATGAACTTTTGTACAATATCTGAATAGAGTCATTATTCTACATAAATTGTATCTTTCCACTCAAGGCAACTTTGTGAACCTTTCTTGGTTTTTTTTTTTTTTTTTTTCCTTTCCAAACCGGCTTTCAGATTCAGTTTCCTGTTATTGTGGAGACATTTACCTTTATAGGGTTTCTTGTTCTTCTTTAATGGGCAGTAGTACGCAGTCCCAGTGGTAGCAGTCATGAGTACCTTGGCAGGTCAGCCCTTCTCATGATCCTTATCCATGTTCTTCCTTTATCTAGGCAAGGTCTCTGTGCTTCCTCCAGAAACACAGCTTCAAGTTAAGTCCCTGTGGTGTTATGTTTTATGTTGCTGTAACAAAATGCCTGAGGTTGTATATTTGACTAAAAAAAAAAAAAAGCGTACAGCTTTAGAGGTTGAAAATCCAAGATCATCCATTTGTGCTGTAGGAGGGCCTTCAGCACCAAAATGCTGAAAGTGTAGGATGGAAAGAACAAATGGTAAGACACAAAATAAAAAAAAATAAGGGTCTGTATTTGCTCTATAACAATCCACTCTAAAAAGGATTAATTGAGATCTCATGAGAATTATACCCATCCCTTCTACGGGTGACACCTAAGTGACATATTTATTATCTTCTACCAGCTCCATTTCTTTAAAGGTCTGTATTAGTCAGGGTTCTCTAGAGGAACAGAAGTTATATAATGAATATATATCTTGAAGGGAGATTATTAGAATGACCTACAGGCTGTGGTTCACCTAGTTCACCTAGAAAGCAATGGCTGTCAAGCAACAGGAGATCCAAGAATCCAGTAGTTGTTCATTTCATGAAGCTGGATGTCTCAGCTGGTTTTCAGTATGCCACAGAATTCCAAAGAAGTAGGCTTTAACGCTAGTGAAGGAATGGACTTCCCAGCGAGAGTGAGAGCAAGCAGGCAAAAAGCAAGAGCTCCCTTCTACCATGTCCTTTGTATAGACTGCCAGCAGAAAGAAGACTTGGCTCAGATTCAATGTGGACTGTCATACCTCAAAGATGCAGATTAGAAGTGGATCTTCCCAGCCACTTGGGTTTTAGTTAATTCCAGATGCAGTCAAGTTGACAACCAAAAATAGCCATCATGAGGTCCTTTCAGTAGCCTTAGATTAGGGACCAAGATATGAGCACACAGACATTGGGGATCATGCCTGAGCCAGGTCCAAGTCCTAACAACCACTCTTCACCTAAACAGGTTTTCCCACCAAGTCCCTCTAGACTGCCATGACATATCCTGCCTCCGCCCTTTTGCAGACCCCATTTCTCATCTATCATCTTGTTTGCGAATCTGATCCCTGTCAATGAGAGAGGAGAACTGCACACAGGGCTTAGAGAACAGCTTGAGCGTTAGCCTGTTCATTTCCCTTACAGGACATGTATCGGCAAAATGTGGCCGCTCTGAGGGTTAATGAAGGCGTTATTTGTAAGGCTCTCAGCAGGCAACACACCTTGAGTGTGTCTGTTGTCATTCATCAGCATTCAAAGCTCTCTTCTCCAAATTCCTTCCATGCTTATTATCTGTATTATTCATATCTCATGCACTTCACGTTTTATAATTATAGGGCTAGGTTGTAAGCTCTCAGAAGGTCAGACCACACTCCATACTTGTTTGGGCTCTAGTTCCAAGTGCCAAACAAATATCTATGTGACTTCTGAAAAACATTTGTGAGATTAAAAATTGATTTGAGATTGTGAGTGAAGCAAACAACTGTATTAAAATACTGTCCCGCCGAAGTTAAACTGATCAGTAAGAGACTATCACGTATTTCTTGTGTAGCTATTGTGCAACTTGCAGTTTAGCATAGGGCCAGAAGATGGCGCAGCGTTCAAGCAATCGCTTCTTCTCAAAGTCAGAAACCAACGAGGGGAAAAAACGAATGAAATTGCACTCGGACCAAGTTTATAAAGAAATGGGAGAAAAGTGATGCCAGTTCGGCTTTGACACCATCCTAGGGCTCAGCAAGTGTCACGCTTTCATGTGGCGTCTTCCTTCCTACTGTCTAGCGTAATGAGCTGGAGGATTCTTCTAATTAGCTAAATATTATTGTACATCAGAGTGGGGCCAGGCTTCCTGTACATTCTTATTTGCGTTTCGCCAGCCAAAGGAAGAAAGCTGTTAGAGGCAGGGAGCAGATGTAAGAGAGACACAAAACACGCCAAGAAGTCACGGCACTGCTGTGCTACTGAGCGAGCTATTTTCCTTCCCATGTTTTTATTCTCCTATTAGTAGAAGCACTTCAAATCAGCATGTCTTCCTGGGGGGGAGCTTTTGTACATGGTGCATGTATGCATGGCTGTGTTCCGCATGCATCTCAAAATCTTCTTTACCTCTGGAATAATTGCATGAATGAGCTTTCTGAGACTATTAAAATATCCAGTGATGGCCTGAGCCTCGCCCCACCCTCATTTATGATTATCAGCAATGTCCTGAGCCAACCAAACAACAGGGCAGTTTGCTTAACTTTCCCACTGTCCTTGGCTGGGAAATTGTACAGAGGAGATTCCGAGTTGGTACTGAGCCACTAATCTGTTATCTGGTATCAACTTTGTGCATCATGTTCCCCCTCCATTTTTTTTTTTTTTGGTACCATGTAAAGTCTTCTGAAAATTGAAAACTAATTTATTATCATGTAGTTATTAGCACAACCACAAAAGAGGTCACTGGTCTTTCCTTTAATTTCTGTCACAGGCTGCAGGCCGTATTATGCTAAATCAAGGAAACGGGAGATAATTAACACAGCAACTCCGGCAAGTTTAATAGGTGAGTGATGAACACTTCGAGTTGAGCTTCAAAACCCGTGTCTTAATTACCACCCGGGTACCGTGAGGAGGCTGGGGCCGGAAACGTGTCAGGGATACCCTGGGTCAGTCTGAAGTTGCCATGAGTTTTCTGTGAAGCCGTTATTAGATTGAGATGTGTCAGGGCGAGGAAAAAGTTTTTAGTTTTTAATTTTTATTAGTGTGTACAAGGGAGCATATTACGGTGCACACGTGTGTCAGGGTGTCAGTGCATCGGAGGAGAACCCAGGGTGTTATTCAACCAGATACTACCCACCTTATTTGACACAGAACCTCTCATTGACCTGGACCTCACCAGTTAGACTGACCGGCTAGCTACTTCACTTTGCCTCTGCCTCTCCAGGGCTGGGATTCTACGTGCAAGTCACCATACCTATCATTTTTCACATGAGTTCTGGGTCTTGAACTCAGCTTCTCATGCTTGCATGGCAAGCACTTTACTAGCTGTGCCATCTTCCCAGCTCATTCTGTCTTTTTTAAGTTTTTTTTTTTTTTTTTTAAGTATGAGAAATCTTTAGCTATCCAGTTTGTGACTCTTCCAGAAGCATCCATTGTACTGTAAGAGTTCTCACCTGGAGTCATGTTGGCCCTGCTCCTGTGCCCTGGAAAGGATGTTTGGGACTGTCTGGAATCTCTGTAGTTTGTCATGTCTGGGGGAGATGGTGCATCCAGCATTTGGAGCCAATAGCCAGAAATACTACTAAACCTCTGACTACGCACAGCACAGCCCCCACTATAAGAAGTTGGCCCCAACTGTCAATAATACCAAGGCTGAGAATTCCTAACTCCGGTTACGTTTTTCTTCCCCCCTGCTTGTTGCCAACAGGTGTCACCACAGACCCTGTTCTGTTTGCAGTGTTATGGAAGAGAGAGCCTGTAAGCTCCTGTAACATATGGAATGAAATCCCAACTGTAAAGCATTTGTGGAAAGCAGCTACATACTGGTGAGCTGAGGCCTATGCAACCAAAATTGATCAATTACACAAATTAAGCAGAGCCCTTAAGGAGTTTATTTTATTGGTCTGGACATCTGTCGCAGTATTGTCCAAATTGAACACTCAAATGGTGCCTGGGGTTGCCAAGTTAGGCAAGAAAAATCTAGAAGCTATAAAAGCACAACTGAAAACCCTATATTAATATCACGCCCATCTGCTGAATGTTACATAAATATGCAGACTTTTTCTTTTTCATGGGAATAACATTTATTTTTACAGTGCCCAGTTTGACATTCTTATGACATGCTGTTCGGTTTATTACGTTGTAACTTGAAATGTTTCTTAAAAAATGCATTTATGATGTTGCTGTTAATCTTTTTTTTTTTTCAAGGATTTCTTCCACCTGTTTAATGTATAGTTAATAGTGAAGTCCTTTTTCTTATAGGAAGAATGGGAAATCTTTGGACAAAGAGGCTCAGAAAAGATTCTGAGCAACACTTGCGTAGTGTAAAGGGAAATTATGTAACAGCCACGAATGTTAATAATCCACCCTGCCCCTTTACAAGTTGAAATGTAATCTCCATTTTAAACTAAATTAACATCATTTCCAAACAGAGGATCGTATTTATATCAGATTTATACAACCACATCAGATTACTATTAACATGTAAAATAGTCTCTTTTATGCTGTGGGTAAAAAAAATAGATTGGAGAAAATGATTTGATTTCTGCTTTAATGTCGGAGTTTTAAATTAATTGGAGTGGACATGTTTAGGTTGTGCGAGACTCCGACGCTGGCAAAACAGCAGGTAAGGGCAGATTTACCTTCAGAACCTGTTGGGGTCCTGGCATGAAGGAAGTATTGCAGTTAGCAAAGTACATCTGAACATCATGGTGTTTCTGTCATGTCCATCTGCCGAATGTTAAATAAATATGTTGGTTGGTTATTTAAATATGTTGAGTGGTTAAGCCAACTGGAAAATTATAGAATATGGTAGGAAAGCCTACAGGCCATTTTTTTTTTCTGTCATGTCCGGTCCCTCTTCTTTGTTGCTGCTTCCTGTGTCCAACAAGACAGTTACAGTGTCCGTCATCGAATGAGTTACTTTCTAATGGTTAGAAATCCATCGAGAATGGACAGGAGAGTTTAAAAAACCAAAATGAAACTCAAAACAAAACAAAACAAAAACAAAGCAAACAAAACTTGGTGTAGTCTGTGAGGAGACTTCCTTATGGTATTTTCTATTTTAAAGGAAGATATATATATATATATATATATATATATAGTATATATATATTATATATATATATACTATATATATATATAATTTAATCAAGTTCATTTCAAAGAGAATTTTTAACTGTAAAAGCAGTGCATGTTTCCTTATGGCATACTTAATACAAACCCAAATCGCATTGGAAATAAATTGTATTTTCCATCCTTTAAGTGAGTGCACAGGATCCCTCAAGTAGGTGATTCAAGACTACGGTGACAATGTGTGGTTTTCTTTCTTTATCGGACAGACGTACTTTTTAAAATGATGTGCTTTAGTTTGTGGTGCGTGCTCCATGACCTTCATGTGGAAGCCAGAGGACAACTTACAGAGATTGCTTCTCCCCTTCCACCGTGTGGATCTCTGGGATTGCGCTTAAGATGCCGGGTTTAGCAGCGAGCACCTTTGCAGCTTGAGCCACCTCACCTTCCCTTCTGTTTTATTTATAGCAAAGTTCTTACATATTTGGAATTAAGGAAGAGCAGATTATTTGCGTCTGTCCCTAACGCATCTGTAATGTTAACTGTGAGTGAGGCTGAAGGCTAGAGGCCCCAGTTACTTGTCGTATATGTATTGCTATGCCAGTCTCGATAGAAATACTATGAAATGCCTATTTCACAGTCATGCCTGTCCCAGGAGGCAAGCAGCCTGTCTTGGAAACACTAGGTCACCTGTTAGAGTTTGCTGTCAGTGGCCCCAGGAACTCATAAAGAAGCCTTCGCAGAGGATGTGTGGCATGCTCCCCCCTCAATCCCCACCAAATTCCAGCTGTGGTTATCTCTGTTGTCCTAAATATCTGTTACAATGCTGGCTAAGTAAAGCTTTGGAGACTGTCACAAAAGGGTCTGTGGTAGTAGGCAAGAAAGCATGTAAAAAGGTATCCATTGCTGATGATTTAGTAGCATATAAATATCTAGAGACCCTTGGGGTTTATATTCAGGCACCTTCTTAAGGAAATGGATGTGTACGTGGGAAAGTAATGAGCTGTTAGAGAGCTCCACTCTAAGCTGGCCAAACTAAGAATAGAGCTTTGGTTCTCTGCAGTCGTAAAACCAACACGCATTTTCTTTTCCTATTTTGTATTTATTGAAGTCATAAGCTCATGGTCTATCTTTGGACTCCTGATGTAATTTCTGAATCACTAACCATTTTTTTTTGAGACCACAAGATAGTTAAAAATAAGATACGAAATATTGACTGAGACTCCCTGAAGCCTGCAAGGGAAATGGAGTCGCCTCAGCCGAGGTTTACAAAGGAATTTCTCCCTTGCAATTCCTGCATGTTGAAAATGACATGATCTATCCCAAGGAAGAACTTAAGGCCTGATCCACTTAAACGGCTCCTGGTGATTTATCATAAATGTGCTTATTTGGAAGGTTTGGCTGTAACTGCCTATGGGAGGTGCCGGGGTTAACTACCCAAATTGTACATAACTCGAAACCCGTGTATGGCAATTAATCAAGAAATTATATTCCCTGACTTTGTAACAACCCACACAAAGTGCTACATCTGTGGTATGTTTAAACAGAGGGAGAGGAAAGATGAAATATTTCTTCTAATAAAATGCTAATGGCTTTGTTTTGAAGGGAAAATATTGAATTATTGTGGCGTTAGATTTATCTGTAAGAGGCTTTCTCAAGTGACAGTCAATAAGTACTTCTGACAGAAAAGCAACTCTTTTGTGAACACGATATTTGAGTCCTCTAAGTGACTTCAGGATTATGGTGAAACCCTTCATGGTGCTGACAGGAAAGCCCAGGAATAAACAGCACAGAAGCCCCGGTGATTCCTGTGGGTATTCATCACATCTTCAGGAGCCTTATGTAAGGAATAATGTTTTGGAAATTGTCCATAGAGCAGTGAGCCATGACTATTGATTTCTGGGACCCTGCCCTTCTGGGTACACCTCATGCCTGCCATGTTGCACTAGTACTTGGGTTTCCACAGCGAAGACTACTGCAAGATGCTATGGTGTTTAAGAGACCAGGAGGAGTGATACTTTTTGAGGGCTGGTTTACAAAGTCACTCTCCAAAAGCTGGAACGAGTACCAGAAGTTGAAAAAGAGAAAGGCGGGCAATCAGAGTGGTTCTGTAAAGTCATCACCCCTGTGATGAGGAGGCTCAAATTGTAGGTAGATATGGATGTCTTCATTTTCAATCATCAGCTTATAAAAATCACAGACCACTTCATGAGCATCAGCGTGCGTACTGGCCAAGGCTTGGGAAGATGGACTGACGACCTACTTCTGCTTTTAAGTTCTCATAGTGCAAAACAGAGTCAGATTAAATACTCACAGTGTGAAAACACTCATGGAATAGCATGCCATAGGTTGATAAACCGCAGGCTTCATGCCTTATCATGGCTCTCCTTTATAAGTGGACTCGGGAATGGAGACAGGTTATCATGCAGCGTTTGTAAGAAGAGGACTGAGCATGTAAAGGCAACTCTGAGTGGCTCCGCTTGCCTCTTGAAGTGGAAGTAGGCAGGGCTCACCCCTCACCCAGGTTATAAGCAAGATCATAGTCTGCTCTGCAGACGCCAGACACCATGGGTGCCAGGCTCTGTTTCCATGGCTTCCCCTAATTGCTGCTATGAAGGAGAT
This sequence comes from Cricetomys ansorgei, assembly GCA_026225945.1. NCBI lineage: Eukaryota > Metazoa > Chordata > Mammalia > Rodentia > Nesomyidae > Cricetomys > Cricetomys ansorgei. The sequence continues at coordinate 14,191,611 of JAMJFZ010000982.1, read as the reverse complement.
ACTGCTCTTCTCCCCTTTTTACAGATGAGCAAACTGAGCTCTGAGAAGATAAACAGTGTCATAAGGTAACACAGGAAGTGTGGGTTAGTGATTCAATTTCAGGGTTTCAACCATTGATTTTTGTGTTGTATAATATGAGGGAACATCACGTCTGACTGGAATATAGGGTCATATCTAGACTCTACAGCCAAAACAGTATGAGATGATTGGAGAAACCCAGAGACATGGTCTTTATCGGGTCATAGAAGATGATATGAATTATGTTAGACTTCCCTCTGATCTTGGTTCGTGGAAGGGTACATTTCTGAATTCTTGCAAAATATCTCTAAACTTTTGGGTCTGTATTTTAGTTGCGGATCAGTTTCATTCTTACAGTATAAAGATTTCAGCATGTCTGAGAAGTCAGACTTATAAAAGTCATGTAGAGGTAATTTATTTTTACCTTCTTTATTTTTAAGCAATTATAGATGCCTAAGAAGTTGTAGAAACAGAAGAGAAGTACCGCTTACCTTTCCTCAGCTTCCCCTAATAGAACCACAGCACCTCTCGAAAGTGAACTCTGACCGACAAAACTGGGTTAAAGAGGCAGATCGTAGTTGCATCTTAGTTGATTTCAGATCTTTTCCTTTGTTTTGTAGAGTTCTATTCAGTTTAATCACCTGCAGAAGGCTGTGGAACCACTAAGATAACCTATTTTTAATTTTGGCGTTTAAAAAAGAAAAAAGGGAAAAATGATTGAAACCACCCAATAATTTCACCACTTGACATTTTCATGTTTGGAGTTGCTTTCCTGAAATTCTTACTTTGAAAACGTCTTATGGCCTAATGAAGTAGCAGCATGGTATACAAGTGGTTACGTGTAGTCTGGAAGTTAACATTTGTCTGTAGAAAGCGATGGCCCAGAGAGGGTGTAAAATGATTCCATCGTACTTAAAGCCTTCCAGTTAGATTTAAGCTTGAAATATTTACAGATGAAAATGAGAGGCTCTCGATTTGTCTGTAAACTGCAAGTGGCATAGCAGCCAGTAGTGTTCGTATGGATGTATTAAAGAAACGGTGTCCCATTAGCATAGACTAGTATTCTTTGTATCTGTGTGTTTTCAAGTTTCTAACCCTCGTCTGGTGAAAAGATGCGGAGGTAGAAACCCATCTTCCTGCGTGTTCCTCAAAGCTGCAGATGTGGGCTTAAAAGGGGGTTAAATTTTAATGAAAACATAGCCTTTAGTCAATGTGCTTTAAATTATAATTTTAAAAGCCAATCATTTTCTCTTTTGACTGACATGTGGCATTTTGGAGAAAAATTTAAATCCTCCAAGTCTGTAAGGAGTGAATTGGGAGGGGGTGTTGAAAGTACTGTATTTAGAACAAGAAAAAGGGGCAGCTCGTACATCAGGGGCTGAATTAAAATCATTTGTAATCACGAACACAAAGAGGTACCGTCACAGGACAGCCATTTATCCGCGCATCTGTGCCTTTGCCTCTGACCCCAGATTTCTGGTTTCTGTCTCTTTTCTTTAGAAAATCTTCAGTTAGGCATAGATGCGCACATTAGAGAGATTGGGGCTAATGATTTGGGAACACAGTAATTAATTCTCATTATGTCCTGTGAACCGAGAGAGAGAGTGAAAGGTTGTCTGTAGGCGCGTACACACTGTTTACGATTTTTTTTTCTGCACAGCATTTTCTTCTGAAGAAAGTTCTGCTCTTGTATAAATGTACCCCTTCTACCCTTGTTCTCACATATGTATGTAGCCCCCCCCACACACACACACTGTTCCCCTCACACACTGAATCCCCTGCATCCGAAGACTTAGAAATGTGATGAGGAGAAATATCCACAGCGTTTTCTGCAAGATGTGTTTCTGGCATTGAGAGAGCTACGTAAGCAGCTACCTAGTCCTCCTGAGTTTCTTAATTCAAGCCTTGGGATTCCTAATTAGCAGTTGGATTGTATCCATTCTTATTAGCTCTTGATTATCAATGGTGATCAACTTTTGCTAAACAAAGATATGTCATCTTGCTGGGGACACTCATGGGTATTTTTTTTCTAAAAGGTTTTAACATTTGATAATAGGTTTTCCAATAGCTTGAAGGGTAGCGTTTAACATTTCTTTTCCATTTGAAGTATTTCCTGAGTTGTGTCCAAGCCCTCTACAGTTAAAGAAAAGGCTTTTTGACACTTAATGGACAATGTTGTGGCTTTCTTCCTCCTTCAGACAAATGCATAGCATTTAAACAGCCACGTTGTGTGATCTTAATTGAGACACCTTTCAGAGATGGCAATTAGGGGTGACTTGTGTCAAAAATATTCAGAACAAATTACATTTGACCAGTTTGTTAAAAACTTTCCAAGCTACCTCTCTCTTCTTCTACCCCGCCCCATTCTTTCAAGTACAGAGTGAGCTGCGCACTCGGCGTGTTAAAGCTATCCCAGCATCACTCTGACTGTAGCCAGAATCCCAAGCAGAGTCCTCAACCTGACCCCTCCGAGTCTGTGAACCTCAGGTTCGATGCTTTCTGTTTTGCGAGTGCTACCAGTTTGGTTTTTGCTCTGGAATGATCCCTGTTTCCAAGTCAGTTCCACCCTGTCTGCTCTGCACCGAGCACTGGGGAACTTCCCTCAGCTACCCCTTCCCGTCACGTGGCTGGGTCTGTTGTTTTTGCTTTTCCTGAGCCAGTTTGTTTCATCCTTGCTCTCCTTCCCATAAGTCTTGTGAATGATTCTTACACAAAGAGCTAGTCCCCTCCCAGTGAGGGAGAGGAAGGTGACTCCAGGGAGGGGGAAAAAGACGAAAACTACAGTTTTAATCTCAAAAGCAAAGGACTTGGGAAATCAATAAAAGGGTGGTGGTGGGGGGGAGAATAGAAACCCATGGGAAAAGCGTAGAAAAATGAAACAGTTTTATAAGAATTTTAGTACAAAACAGGTGTCTGATAGAATGGGGGCAAAACAAACAACAACAAATACAGTATTTCACGGCCAAATACTTGGCACACGTTTTAACTGCCAGGCTATTTTCATTTATGAAATAAACATGCAGTGTTCCAGGCTGGAATGTAGAGCCCGTGTTTGCATATTGAACCATGAGTTCTTGATGGATAGTATGCAAAGGGGTAATAGCCCTAATGAACGTCCTTTGAGTTGGGCTAAATGTAAAATGAATTGGGGCGGGTTGGGGGGAGACAGAAAGACAAGAGAAAACATTCAAGCGAACTTTGACTTCTGTGGAATGTGGAGCTTGCTGACATTTCTGACGATGGGGTTACCCTCAAAGCAACATGGGAAACTTCATTTTAAGGAACTGAGAGAAGGCAGGCGAAGTCTAATCTTTGTCTTCCCTTGATTGCCTTGTGTTCAGCTGTAGAGAAATAGATCTAGGATGCCAGTTGCGATTCTTACAAAGCCCACATGAATGGCAGGCACGAGGTGACCTCATTTGGACCTGAACAGGCTCAGGAAATCGCTATAGCTCTTAGGGTCTTCACTGTGGGTATGTTCTTTTGAGAGGACTTAGAGGACATGGCAAGTGAAACATTCAGGGCACGGGAACAAAGGAAATCATGGTTGAATTTCATTTATCAAGGATGCACTGAATACTGGTTCTGGGCTAGCTACAGGAGATGCTGTGGTGTCCAGGGCATGTGGTTCCTGCCCTCACAGGGCTTTCAATCTGCCAGAGAGACAGTCCAGAGGCAAAGGCACAATGGAATGTAAAGCAGAAGTAAGTAGTGAGTGAAGTCCCAGAATAGCGAGGTTTTTAAGTTAGCAGATTTCCTATCAACCTTTCCTTACTCCCTTTTCCATCCATTTCCTTCTTATTCTTTATTCCTTTCCTTATTCCCTTTCTTCTCTTCCAAGTGGAAGTCAGACAAACTTGTTTATTAACAAGAAGAAACAGTCTATGTTTTACAAAAAGGCAACGTATATAACAATGTCAGCCGCAGGCTTGCAAGGGTGTGGACCAGATTCGAGTCTTGACCCTACCATTGACTAGTCTTGGCAAAACGCAATAACCTTGGTCCCTTCTCCTCCTCCTCCTGCTCCTCCTCCCCCTCCTCCTCCTCCTCCTCCTCCTCCTTCTCCTTCTCCTTCTTCAAAAAAAAAAAAAAAAGAAAGAAAACAACAACAAACAACAAGCAAACAAACCAACAAGAAACCATGACTAAAAATGCCCTCTTAGCAGGTATGTTCTTATATTAAGTGACACCCTGTTAGCAAAGTTCCTGGCTTCCTATCCAGCAGGTAATTCACATACTAAGATGATTAGCTGATGATACTTCAGACTCACTGTTCCCCTTTCATTTTCTGGTTATAACGTACACATTATTAAATGGTTAGGAAGTATTACTTATTAATCAACCGACATTTTTTTCTTTGAAAATAACTGACTAACTTTGATATTTTATAAGTCATATGTTTAGATTGTTCTCCCTGATCTCAAAGTTGTTTGCTTGAATGGTAAACATAAAAATAAAATAAAATAAAGCCAGTTTAAATGAGCTAAGCTTTTGAATAAACATTCAAAGGCTCTGCTTTGCACTAACTCCAATTGTTGTCCTTTTTGGACTAAAGCTCAAGCCACATTTCAAGGAGGCTGCTTAGAAGAAAGAGGCATGTGTTAATATTTACTGATTCAAAGTGACTAAGATACATCTTCAGTGTGCCTCCGACCAGCCATGTTGTGTGAGGCTCCCTGTGTGCCCCATGAGATCAGTCTCCATGTATGATAGACACATCCCATGTCTGTGCTATGTGAATCTATTTGTGTAATTGGATAGCAGGAAAGGGGAACTTCAAAAATCAAAATATGCTATACGTTTCTCTTTCATCTCTTAAGTTTTTCATCAGTCTTAGGGAAACAAGCACCCTTTCTTGCATCATTTCTCCCCCAGGGTTAAGATGCACAAAAGGTCAAAGTGACGCATCATCATTTGGAGAGTTCAGATGTCTCTCTGTTTGCATGAGCAAGGGATGCCTTGCCTCCACCCCAGCATCACTGAGCATCATTCTTCTGTGAATGGACCATTTACTCCAGTGTCTTCTGCTTTGCTTGTGTAGTTCAATCTCTCTCAGAAATGTCTATCCAGCAAGGGTAAAATCTTACTTTTCATTTAAGATCTCATTCCAATGTCATCTATCCTGTGATTTCTTTCTCAGAGCTCCCGGGAAGATAAAGGTCTCTCTGTGTAGCCTACAGCTCTTTGTTCCTGTCCCTGGTCTATGCTAGCCGTGCAAATGTCTTTTGCTTCCTCTGAGGAAATCCTGGATGGTGGGGTCTTTTGTCTTTTCAGGGCACTAGATTCTTGGGGTTCCTTATGCAAGTAGAGAGACAGACACATAATCACAGAATCGCTTTGCAGTATGAAAAGCGAATTGAAACAGTGGTCTGAAGAATGCTTACTGATGAACAGTAATTCACTGAAGAAACTTGCTGTATTTGTGTAAGAGCTAAACAGTCAGCATGAAGGGCTAGTGAATTTCTTAAAATACAGATGTGTCCCCAGTCTTCGTATCAATATTTGTGTTGTTGCACAGGCTCTGTTATAAAATAATATTGGGAGGGGGGCTAAAACCAACCCAACCAAATCTCTCAAGTGTGCCGCAGAGCTAATGTTAGGATGAGCAATTTCAGAGTGTCAAAGCTGTGATGCACAGCAGGAATGGGGCTCCATCTTCCAAACCAAATAAAGCACCACTGACCGTTAGCTGTAAGCTAAGACCTTAAGTGCCGTTTGCTTGTTGGGTTTTGCCACTCTAAATTGCTCTGTTTGGCACCAGACCTCTAAAAGTATTTATAGTTTAATTGCTATGTGGTTTATTTTAAATTATATTAAGATGATCTGCTTATATTAAGATGACATGCTTTCCAAAACCTAATAGTCCCTTAAAAACATTGTTGTATCAAGAGGGGGGTTGTTTCAAAATATTATTCTAAAACATCCAGGGTAGAGATTTCAAACACACAGCCCAAATTCTGTAAATTTGATTATGCCCAGCCCTTAGGACGACGTTATAAAATCGTCTTCTCTTTTATGTATGCCTTGAGTTTGGGGCTTTTAGAAAATGTTTTGTTATTTCTTAGTCCTAGTATTTTTTTTTTTTAATCTTTGCTCTGAGATAATCAGTGCAGCGGGTTCAGAGCGCTATAGCCTTTATCCATATATAGCCAGGCAAGGCGTTCTGCTGTTAACTAGAACTTCTGAGTAGTTTGCAGAAGGAACTCGTTGCTATTCTTGAGCAAACTGGGAGAGTTTAAAAACATTATTTTGAAATGTGCTTCCTTTAAGTCAGAAGAACTTAATTAAGTTCCCAGGGTTAATTGTTTCTGAAGTGTTAACGTGTCATTTGTCTGTTCAAACTCCAAAGCAAATCTAATACGGGATTTAATAACCTGTTTATGTGAATAGAAATTTGGGGTTGGGGGGTGGCGTGGGAGAAGAGGGAAAAGCTAACAAGCTTTTAGCTAGTTAGAAGGTTTCAGAAAGAACTCTTCCTGTCTTCATCTGAAACAAAAGGTAAATCCTATGTTCGAACTCCTTCTGTGGGGATCAATTGGGATGACAAGGAAATTTGGGAACAAAACAGTATTTTTATACTTTGTTCATTTCATATTTATCACTAGCTTGTTTGCTAATTTTCATTTGCAAGAGGCAATTCTTCCAGCTAACTGGGTGCCTCAATGGGCCACTGATTTCTTTGAAGTGACAGTCTGTAAATATGCATAAAAAAGGGATGCAATTAGCGTGTGTGTGGTTCAGTGCAGCCTGATTCCATTGGCAAGTTTACCCACAGTGTTGATAAGCTACATTATCTAGAAAATTGGCCGCTGAAAAACAGCACCTCTGATTGCCAGCAAAGGTTCCAGATAACAGGGTGCTGAAGAGAAATATAATTGAGGTTGAATATATTAACCAAGGTGTCACATGCTCCTTACAAGCTCTAATTTATCAGCATGTTGGAATTTTTATTAACATTTGGAATGCATTTCCACCACGCTAATGAAGTGGAATTGGCAGCTCAGCCTTTAGTTATTGTCATCTCTGAGAAGTTAAATGTAATTTCTCGTTAGACACAGTTATGTAAATATATTTGTTCAGGGGCTAAAAAAATTATACATTTTGCAAAACACAAATATGTTGTTAAGGGCAGCATGACGAATCGGTGATGGCTCACGTCCCGAAAAGCAGCCACAGAGTCACACTGTGTTCTGTACACTGCCACTCTTCCTTGGGGTGTGTATAGGGGGGAATCTGGAAAAAAAAGAAAAAAAAATGAAGGAAGGTTAATTTTATTATCTCTGAGAACTGCTCACCATTGTGAAACACAGTTTAAATTAACCACTGTTTCAGTAGACTCCTGCACCCAAAAGGACTTCATGATTAAACTATTTTTGCAACTGAGAACTCAAAGTATAAGGTAAATTAAGCATTCATGGAAAATACCTCCCCCCCCACCCCAATTCTCCTTGGAAATAAACGAAGACTTCTCCCTTTCTTTGCTAATTCTAACAAGTACATTTCGAAAGACATCTGTGGACAAAAATGTGAATGTTTGTGTGTTAGAAATAAATTGGGGTGTGCAAATTGGAAAATATCTCAGATTATATGCCTGTGTGATAAAGTAGTATTTTAAGTGGGGCAGCATAGAATCTAAAATTAGGGATAATAGTTTATTTGGAATGAGAGAGGGGCAAAGAATGAAGGTGCCACAAGAAATGCATTGGTCGCCTCAATTGTATGTCTCTTGAGATGGTGGAATATGAGTGCATTTGTTTAGTGTAATTTATAATTATATCTATACTTGAAAATCACCATATAAATCATTTTACAGACAAAGTAACTCAATCTCTATTGAGTCATGGATTTTGGTTTCCTATAGAAATGCTTAGGAAATGCAGCCTGCAGAACATAGTGTGTTCCACCCTGCTCAATATCAGTCATACACATCTCTGACGTCAGGGAATGATGCCAGCCTTTTCCCTTCATTAGTAACAGATATGAGGATAGCGACAGAACTCCCTTTAAGGAAACTGACGAGTGGAAGATACTCTTAGCTTTCTCTTTGCCTTCATTTCTTTAAAAGATATTAAATGTATGTATGTGTGTATGTATGCATGTATGTACATATATATGTATAGATGTATATGTGTACATCTATCTATATATATATATATAGATGCAAACAACTGTGCCATGCACTTGGAGGTCAGAGGACAACTTACTGTAGTCAATTACCTTCTGTTACTATGTGTGTCCTGGAAAACAAGCACTCTTATCTGCTGAGATATCTTGATGTCTCTACATATGTTGTCTTTTTTAATTTATTTATTTCTTCTTTTTTTCTTTCTTTCTTCCTTTCTTTCTTCCTTCCTTCCTTCCTTCCTTCCTTCCTTCCTTCCTTCCTTTCTTTCTTTCTTTCTTTCTTTCTTTCTTTCTTTCTTTCTTTCTTTCTTTCTTTCTTTCTTTCTTTCTTACATAGGATGTAATGTAATAAACTCACTATTGTAAGCATGTGCCATCATACTTTTTTTTTGCAGTGCTCAAGTTCAAACCCAGAGCCTCATGCATGCTGATGCGCACTGTACAGTTGTTGGTGCAATAAGTACCAAACTACATGCTCAGTCCCCTACATTTACTTCTTAGCAACTTACAGCTTTCTATTGTCTTACCCATCTCCTAAAGTCATTCCTTCTTTCTCTGGGCTGCCACAACTTCTGGTGACATTCTTTATCACCATTGCAGTTCTTCCCTGAGTATTGATTACATGATCATCTTCTGTCATGCACCAGACATTGTATGTAGGGGGAGGGAGCTGGAAAGTAGAGGAAGGCATGCTGTTTCCTCCTTTTAGAGGTAACCTCAGGTGGAAATCAGACTCTCCCATAGAGAGTCTCATACATTTTTGACAGATGCTCTTAGGATGCCCTTTGTGGTTGATGTGACCAGTGGTAAATCAGTATATATTTTACTCTTTTTTTCTAATGTTACTGAATGGCTTAAACAAAAACTATGGTTCCCAGACTCTCTTGCAGCTAGGGTTCTGAAAAACATTAGATTCCTACAGGTATATGTAGCTCCTGATTGGAAGTGGGTGTCTTAGTTCTGCTTCCTTACTTTCTTGTTTTTCAGGGACAGTGGTGGTTGCCTTAATTCTGGATATTGACTGCATCATATTATTCTTGAACTCAGCTCAATGGCAGTTTCCAATTCTCCACATCCATGAACAAGGCAGATGTTAAGGTTTCCCTGGCAGGCGAGCTTACCAGTATGGTTCCACTCTTCCACATACTCCTTGGCCCTTTCAACAGTTTGCAATCTCTGCATTCCAGGTGTTCAATCCATTTCTTCTTCAAAGGTTTGATTTTGAATAGGGCAACCCTGACCAATACGCCTGTAAATCTGGTCAGGGTAACTGAGTCACAAGGTCAAGTTCAAGGTGAAAACCAAAAATGATGCTCAGAGGCCACATTTGAAAGATGAGTTCATTGGGGCTGGAGAGATGGCTCAGTAGTTAAGGGCATCTGCTGCTCTTGCAGAGGATGAGGTTTTGTTCCCAGATCCCATATAGTAGATCACAGCCCTTTTTAATTCCTGTCCTAGGGGATCTGACTCTCTCTTCTGGCCTCTGTGGGCACTACTCGCATGTGTTTTACAAACATACCTGCAGGCCAAACACTCACACACATAAAATAAATGAACCTTAAGAGAGGAGCTCATTTTCATGGTCGTTGGCAGTTTTCCCTTAAATTTTGCACCACAGACACCCCTCTTACCTCACTCCAGTGTTGGCCCAACTTAATAAATTAAACAGGACACATTATTATAAAAACAACTGAATCATATCCACAGCAGATCTTGGCAATAATGTAATCCATGGACCCATTTGTAAATAAAATTCACCTGGAACCCAGCTGTGCTGTTCTTGTACACGTGTCTGTGGCTGCTTTCCTGCCAAAGAATCAGAACTGAGATTGCCAAGCAGAAAAGAACCCGCCTTTTACAGAAACAGTTGCTGGCTCTGGCTTTCTGGTACTGTGGTTGTCACTTAAGGTCTGGACTAAGATTGTCCTGTATGTCTTTGTCCTCAGTCAAGCTCCAGGGAGTGGAGCCAACCACAGCCCATCATGAGTACCTCTCTCCAGCTCATTGATCCTCCCAATGGCTTGAAATCTGCAATAATGGAAGCATGTACACCAGGAAAATTAGCAAATGCTACATATCAATACCCTCCTTGGACAACCCCAGTAATTCAATTCTGCTTTCAAAATGACATAGAGGATGAAATGAGTGCCCCTTCTAGAGCCTCTTAGCTTCCAGCACACCTACCCCCAGCTGCTGTGAGTTCTGCAACTGATATACACCTGGGCTCCCCACAGGACAATAATAGCATGCAGAGAGAGAGAGAGAGAGAGAGAGAGAGAGAGAGAGAGAGAGAGAGAGAGAGAGAATATGAGAATGAACCAAAGCCCAGCTTTTGCTCTTGAATACCCTTGCTTTGCTGAACCTTGCAGGAGGACTTGACCTGTATGTGCGCTTCCCTACCTTGCTTCATGTCCATTGCAGGGGCATTTTAGATTTTATTTCAGGGTACTCGCCCACCCTCACCCCACCCTAAGAACCACTTCCTGTATAAAAACACTTGCTACAGCATTCTGATATCTGTTCACTCTAACTTGCATAATTTTCCAACTTATGACTTATTTTTGTGTGTGTGTGAATTTTTCTTTCTATTGTGTCTGTATTCCGTAACTTGCTATCTGTGTGATTGCATACTTAATAGATTGACAGACATGGCATGGCTAATACAATGATAGTGCAAACCTTAGGAATGTGAAAATATAGGCGACTGTTGGCTTTGGAGATGTAGCTCTTGGGCTTCCTACTAAGTGCTCAGTAAATGACTATCTGGAGCTAAGCACTCATTTCATGTGCAGCCCAAGGAGGTGGCTATTTAAATACATTCGACATGAGATGTCTACAAGAAATCATTTCGATGGCTCTTCAGTGACCTTTAGCTATTGCATCAGTAGATGTCTCCTGGTTTCTAGCCGGTTCCGTTCACGGATGTCGTCATGGTCTGTCTCACTAAGCCACCTGCTATCTCCATAGTTCTCACCACTCTTTGAAGTTCTCTGACTTACTGATTGAACAGTCTTTCTCCCCACCATAACAGGAAGCTGTAAGCAGGCAGGCTCCTTGCAGTCTGCACACTGTGTACAGCCACCGTTGCTCACAGTGGGTACACAGTGACGTGTGCTGCCGTGACCCTGTGTAGCCTTGCTGGGCGGGAGTGCAGTAACGGCATGGACCCAATACAGATTTTTAGAGTGAGTGAGCGAATGTATTTGTAGAAATCTGCAATACCTCGTTTGAATTTGAGAAACTCTAGATTAGGGATGGGATGGCAACTCCCCCTTTATGTCCAAAGATCTTCAGCAATTCCCGAGACAGTAACTAGTGCCGAAGCTCCCACCTGCTGTGTTGTTGTTGTTGCTGTTTTCATGCAAACAACGTAAGTTCACTGTCCGTTCCATCCTATAAAATACTTACCACATGTGGCCATGACTTCTGTAGTCGAGGTATGATGGTAAAATACACAAATTTATTTTTATTTTTTAATTTTGTCGCTGCGGGGGATCAAACCTGGGACTTCATGCGTACTGGTTAAATGCACATGATAGTAAAACGCATACCGATTTTTTTTTCTTTGTTGTTACTGAGGATTCAACCCTCATTCGTACTGGTTGTATGCCATACCACTGAACTACGTCTCCCCAAGTGTAATACATTTCATTGTTCACAGATTCATGAGTAGATTTATCCTTACTGTAGATCTTAGCAACTTCCACACAAAATTGTTTTACTTCCTTATTAAGTCAAGACCTTCCACATTTTTTTTTCACAAAGGGAGTGTGTTGCTGCTTCTTTTGGGCATATCTGAGTTGCCAGCATCATTGTGGAACTTTGGGGCTGTTCTTAGTGTAAGGAATACCGGAACAGAAGCCCTGCAGCACCACTGGAGTTAATCAGATAACCTGATAGATAGACAGTGACTAACGGGCAGGTGGCATATGTAGAGTGGGTACATTGGCTACAGAGGCGATCATGTTCTGGGTACATGGAATGTGAGTATACAAGATATATCATACCCAGTCTCAAACTTATGCCTTATTTATTTCTGGATTTGTGTGTGTGTGTGTGTGTGTGTGTGTGTGTGTGTGTGTGTGTGTGTGTGTTATATTTTCTCGTTGTGGTAACTGAAGCCATGGAAAGCAAAACTGAGGATAGGGGAGAAGGGAACCATTATATATGCTGAGAATTTTTCTGAAGCTCTTCTGCATGCAGAAAATACAGAAGCCACAGCAAGTCTGAAGTTGATGGCATGATCCAAATTCTTGATTTCAGAAGTATGCAAGTCATAAGGAAAAAAGGTGAACTTAGAGCAAAGATTAGAGCCAAAATGGTTAGTGTGACAGTCAGAGTGGCTTTATGGGTTTACTCAGGGGAGGCTGGGTCATAGCTATTATGCTGTGTAGGTGTTGGTCCTGGTGAAGGTTCCCCTTGACAGAGCAGCAGGGATTTTAAGTTGAAGGTGACAGACATCTCCATCCTGATGTCGCCATTTCACAAAGGGTTCCAGAGGCCACTTCAGAGCTGAGAAGTGCTACGTTCTGGAGGCTGTGGTGTGCATAGGCAGGTGAGTCTTTAGAGGCCTGCCGTGGCCCACATGAGAAGAACATTCCGTCTATTTGCTGATGTAGTGAGCTCCTGCCTGAGGTATCATTAGGAAAGAAAAAAAAAAAAAAAAAAAACAACAAAACAAAAACTCAAACCCAAGAACTGAGAATTAAAGTAGAATTCCAGCCTCCAGATGAGAACAGATGGGCACCTGCACACTTTCCAGAGGGTTGAGATAATTTAGCCTTTGGGCAAGCAACATCTGTCTCTTGGCTTCCTGGAATGACATTCATAAAACAGTATCAAAATAAATATCCTTCACAAAATCATGCAAGCACCCACATTCCTCTGGGCCTAGTCTATAAGTCATGTTCAGTAACTATTTCATGTGACCTTCTTTTGACTTTGCGAAAAATAAATGACTGAAGGTCACTTTTGCTTCCTCTGGTAATAAGATCATTGTGTTACGGCTGGCCAGTATGTTGTCTCTCAGTGTTCATTCACCTTTATATCTTTGGCCCCTAATAGCATTGTCCCTGGACCCAAATTCTATTCATCCAGTCATCCATCATGGAGTGGATCCTAAACACTGGCTGTAGGGTACGGAGGCAACTAGTTTCACTCCTGCCCCATTAAAATGTATGTTCTCCAGGAAGAAACAGAGTTAAATGTGTAATATAATGTGAATGTTGATATGATTAGTAAATACAGTGTCCTCTGGAGGACTTACTAGGAAGATATAACATGCTCCAGGGAATTAGAGAAGTTGGTAGAAGCATCTGGGCAGAAAATCTTTTTTTTTTTTTCTTTTCTTTTCCTGGAGCATTGAAGGATAAACTGGAATTGACCTGAAAGTCGATGGAAGAGGTGATTTAGAAGGCACCTGGCATATTCTCAAGATTTTTTTTTTCCTTAGGAAAATGGCCCTTTATGTTAACATAGATTCTAGGATTTTGTGTGTAAATGCATCTCTGTGTGAAGGACTATGTATATTTAGAGGTACACAGGTGTCTGGGTGCCGTGTGCAGACCAGAGGAAAACCTTGGTGTTATTCCTACTTAGGTGCCATCCACTTGTTTTTTGAGTCTGAGTATCTCATTGGCTCGAAGCCCACTGGTACGTTAGACAGGCTGACCAGACAGCCCCATGTATCTGGTTGGATTTACCTGTCTCTACCTTCCTAGAGACAGGAGTACAAGCCCATGCTATTAAGTCCTGCTATTTTTATTCAAGTTCTAGGAACCAAATTCTCATGCTTATGCAGCCATCTCCCCAACCTCAGATTCTGGATCTTTTCTTCCCTCATCTGCACTCCTTTGTCAAATGCTTAGAAGGACAACAGTGCAGTCAGAGACAAAAATGTGGAGCCATGAAAACCTGTATGAGCCCAACTCTGCCTCTTGCTTAGCTCTGGGCAGGCATCTTTCTTATTTTTCTGCCTAGTCTGTGAACCAGGACTCCTGTGGGGTAGAGGATGATAGTCTTTCTCTTTCTAATGTCAAATCCTCATGGACAGACCATGCGCTATTCCTAATAGGCTTCTGAGCTATATGGGGTTGCTTATTCCATTTCTCACTGCAGAAGCTGAAGCTAGAGATTCCATGACTTGTTCTAGAACTCACTGATGGAGCTAGGAGTCAAACCTAGCCTGGCCCTATGTGTGTCTTGCTTTGTAAAATGGTAAGTCCAGCAAACCCTAGAAAAGGGATCTGAAATAACCCCCATTTCATTCCCCTTGGCTACTGGGGAATCCTTAGATGGTCTGTGGGGTTCTGAGGGGCATGTGATTTACTGGAAGGAAAAGCATTTTTTACTTATTTTTACTACAGAGCTTGGCATTGTGACTATTTGCCAGGATTGGTTGTCTTGAAAGGATTTTAGTGTTTGCCATTTGGTTTTCATTCGGAGGCCACATGTGAATGTAACATAAATACTTGTGAAGGGATATCATTACTCCAGTGCTTGAAGTTTACATGTCAGCTCCCTGTCTTTACAGCCACTACTGTGGGTTACTTCCCTGCTTGTTTCAGCCAAGCACTTGGAAAAGCACTCTCAGACAAAGATTTCTACATCAGCTATGCCCCCAAATTTCAGCAGATAGGGCGGTGTGTGCCAACCCATCCTTCTGTCTAGCCATTAAATGTCTCCTTGCCCTCTCTAAAGACACGTAGGGTCTGTGGGTTCTAAGTGCAGTCCCCACCCCCCTCTCCATCACAGGGTTCTCTGTTTCTTCTTGCTGCTGAAGGCATCAGGGTAAAGAGCTGCTCCAGGCAGGGAGGCTGGAGCATTCTCATCTTGCTGCCTTCCCCCGAAATCTTCTTTGGCTGACTCCTACATAACCTCCAGACACCACAGTGTTTGCAATAGAGCCTTCCTCTATGTCCTTCCCACTGTGAGATGTACCCTTATCTACGTTTAGCTTTTAGTATTTGTCATACAATGTGTATATATATTTTTCCTCCTTTCCTTTCCTTTCCTTTCCTTTCCTTTCCTTTCCTTTCCTTTCCTTTCCTTTCCTTTCCTTTCCTTTCCTTTCCTTTCCTTTCCTTTCCTTTCCTTTCCTTTCCTTTCCTTTCCTTTCCTTTCCTTCCTCCCTCCCTCCCTCCCTCCCTCCCTCCCTTCCTTCCTTCCTTCCTTCCTTCCTTCCTTCCTTCCTTTCCTACCTCCTTCTCTCCCTCCTTCAAGTTTTAGACATGATCTCATGTATCCAAGTCTGACTTCAAACTCTCTATATAGTGAACAATGACTTTGAACTTCTGATCCTCCTGCCTGTAACTCCTGAGTGCGGGGATTACAGAGGTGTGCCACCACACCTAAATTATGAAATACTGGGAATCAAACTCAGCCTTCTTCCTGCTAGGAAAGCTCCTTACAACTGAGCTGTATTCCCATGTCCTATTTCTGTCTCTATGTTCATGAGATACATTTAGTAATATTCTACTAAAACTGAAAGCTATACATTAAGTAAGGGGGTTCATAAATACGGCCTGGATACATGAATGGGTGGAAACAATTAACATTTAGAAAACTCACTGTTTTCCAGCTATTTTCATAGTGCAGGCACATCTGGAATCCTAACCAGAGACTTCCACCCTTGTATTTGGCATCCCAGCACGTGTACTTTAAATTGATTCCTATTCCATTCCACAGCCACGCGCTCAGCAATTCTGCATCAGATTGACCTTTCTGCGTCTGATTCTCCTGTTTTGGAGTTGTTATCCAGCTTGAGATCAATACAGAGAGCGGAGTCGGGGAGTCCTGGGGGCTCAGGGGAAGTGTGCTGCCTCAGCACTGTGTACCAGCGATGACCCCAAGCCGGCTGCAGTCTTTCCTGAGTCATGTAAGGATAAAGTGGTGAACAAGAGTGGATTTGAAACAGAAATCACCGTTTCAATCAGCACTAATTAACAGAGCTGAGAAAATCTTTCATTAGGAGGGGTTAAATCATGCAGCCTAGTTCTATTTAGGAGAGAAAAAAAATAGTGGCCTGTGAACCGTTGAACGAAGTTTGACAGCATTATTTTCCTTTCCTCTCAGAGGATGCATTGGGGTTGAAGAAGGAGCATTTGTTCCTAACTTAAGTAACACAAGAGGGATGTAAAGCCCCTTGCCTGTGCCTGCCTCTTCTTAGAGATCCTACCCTTGTGTTGAATTACTCACCTGGCCACCCCCTTTCATCACAGAGCTTGCGTTCCCCATTAATTTCAAAATCTAAACCATGAGTCCAATGCCTTATGGCTCCTGGCAACAATACCAGAATGTTGAGAAGTATTCCAGGCTCATTCTAGGAGCCACTTACTTTCTATACACTTCTGTGAGATATGTGTGGTTGTTACCCCTAGTGTGGAGATGGTGATGGAAAGATTGAATAATCAAATAAACGAACTAATGCTTACCAAGGGTTGTGCTTTTCCCACTCTTGGATGAAAGGAGTGTGCTTGGAAATAGTATGCCTTAGCTTCAGCGTGGGTGTGGTGGCGAGACATGGAGAGCCACTGAGAGGAGGTGAGTCTTGAGGACACAGAGATAGTTGCTACGTACAGCTAAAGAGGACAAAAAACGTGTTTAGGGGCTTTCCAAATCAAACCACAGCATTCCTTTACCAACTGTGTTAGTCCGAGTGTATCTGCCTTTGGAATAGATAACCCGGTTCCCACTGAACTTCTTCAGAAAATAATACTGAACACTCTGCACTGTCTGTGGTCGTGAAAGTTGCTCCTTTTCTCGTTGCTGTAACAAAATACCCAAGAGAGGCACAGGAGGGCAGGGGGCTCATAGTTCAGGGCTCAAGGTGGTGGGCAAGTCTGCTGGAGGGCCTGGCTTGTTGCTGGGGGAGCAGGAGTGTGAGGCTGCTGCTACTCATTCCAATTTTGGTGGATCAGGAAATAGGGAAGGGGGAATTGGCCTGGCTTCCTTCTTTCTAACTTTCAATGCAGGTGTTCCCTCCTCAATGAGTCCTCTGTGGAAGACACCCTCCCCCCATTATACACAGTGCATAGTCTCGCTAGTACCAAGGCACCTCTTAATCAAGTTGACAATTAAAATTAACTATCCCAGTTGTCTAATAATTGGGTATGGGTCTCTTATCAACATTTCTTTTCAAGTATCAATTCTAAAGTCAATTTTAATATTTTCAGAAACTTATTACTTCATACATCAGGTCATTTCAACAGATGATCAGTCTATTATCATGAAGAAAGCCAATCAAAGAAGCAAGATTTACTTTTGGAACTGATAAGGAAACTCCTCTCCTGACACTGGCCAGAGATCACAGTGTCAACCTTCTGTTCTCATCTTTCCTGTATTGAGGAAGACCTTTTCCTTGGGGATTTAAGGGGTGTATAATCGCTTTGTCTTTTGTCCTTCATATGAACATGCTTTCTTTTTACTTTGGCTCATACAACAGACTGTTTTCAAAAGGCTCCTGTGCTCAGGAACCAGAGAGAAAGAAAAACACAAAGACAGAACATTGAACTTGCCCTGCTCATACTCTCATATTAACTTTCCTAAGGTCTTGCTACCTATTGGTCTGGCTGCAGGAGCTTCCTGGGCATCTCGCCTTGGTTTCTTTGGCCACACTCAGTCCTGTCTGTTCTGGCTACCACAGCAAGGCCTCCAGCCCACCAGTCTAAAATGAGTTTATTTTGGAAGTTCTGCCAGACCTGATAGGATCTTCTGTCCCCTGTAGAATTGGTGTCTTCAGATGCCTTAAATTCAAGCTGCCAAAACCTGACCTATATATTGTTCTTGAGTTCTTGCTAATGTCCTTGTTTGAGAAATCTTTCTTATGTGATTTGCCCTTATAGGGATTAGTTCAGCTTTAACACTAATCAGTAGAGTACTTCATGAAAAGTAGTGCTTTCCAAATTTTATACATGCAGAATCCATTCATTTAATCCCTATGACAGCCCTATGAGATATTAGGAGTCCCATTTATCTGAGAGGAGAGTGGTGGCTTAAAAAAGCACAGAAGTATGCCACAGATTGCAGAATGTGTTGGTGAGCCTCTCAAGAAACCCAGAGCTGTCTGATTGAGGAAATGATGTGCCTTGTCACCTCCCTCTGGGCACGTACATTCCCTTTCTAAGCTTCAGGCCTTTCTGCTTAAGAACCCCAAGGAAACATCGAAGGACTGCTCTTGTTCTGATTACTACAATGTTCAGTTTCTCTGAAGTATTCATAGTGACCAGTGATTATACATATTCTTCTTGTGTAGTGAAGCTCAGCTTTGTAAGTGTTGAGCCTAGGTTAGTAGCTGCTGGGTTGCCCAAGTTTCAGCCCAGAATCCTATCCGTGAATACACACCAGCAGTTATGTAGTACATGCACACTTGTGCTTCAGTAGTAGCAGCCAGGGGCATTCATTCTGAGGCAGATTCTTGCCATCCTGGGAGTCCCAGTGTAGAGCATGCTTGGTGGATCCACAAGTGCATAACTAGATCCCATGTATGGAAATGGCAGCTCCTGTGCTCAGGGATCTTGTGGATTCCTCTGCTTGGAGCCCATGAGCATTCAGGAAGACTAGTCAAGGAGGCTCTCACTGGCTCTGTTCACACCACAGTTATTTTCACACTGTGTGTGTGTGTGTGTGTGTGTGTGAAAGAGAGGGGGGAGGAGTATCTTGTAAGATTTCTGGGGTGCTTGGTTGAGGGCAAGACAGCAGCTGTGGCGTGCTGGTATGAATGCACTTTTGTAGTTGGGTCCCAGAGGATCCATTTCCTCCTGTTTTGAAATTGTGTGATGGCTTCTCTATCATAGCTTCATTGTGAATAGCACAAGGGATCCCTTCCAGGGTAGAGGCTAAGTCTCTGGAAAGCATTATAGTAAGCCTTTGTATTCACAGATTTGCAAACATCTCCATTGTCTAAGGAGGCATTTTCATGATCCTTTTAGGTTTCAGGTAAAGTTGCTCAGGTGACAGTGAGCCTTGGGCTGGGTACTGAGCAGGCAGCTGGGCACACGAACAACCTCGTGGTGGGGTAGCAAAGTGCCAAGTAGATCCTCAGGGTCTCTGACAAATCAAAGTTGAATTTCTAAAGTGTTTTTCTGTATGAAACTGGGGCAATTAAAGAGGATACATCTAAATAAATTTAAAAAAAAGTCCCAAGGAAGCTTTGCAATGTCTTCTGTCTATATTTATCATTTCCTAGCATTCAGTGTTTTTATTTGAGAATCATTCCAAATAATCGGACAAGAACAGAGGACTATACAAAAGGAAGGAAGAGGATTCTGAGGGAAAGCTATAGGAATACATGAATTAGCACTGATTGATGAATATACTGTGAGCCAGGTTCTAAATGCTTAATATCCAATATCGACAACATTATTAAACAAATATTGTTTTTTTTTGTTTTGTTTTTTTGAGACAGAGTTTGGCTGTCCTGGAACTCACTCTGTAGACCAGACTGGCCTTGAACTCACAGAGATCCACATGCCTTTGCCTCCTGAGTGCCGAGATTAAAGGTATGCACCACCACCATCACCCACCACCAGCCAGCCTGAGAAAATATGATTATTAACCCCAGCAGCCTGAGAAAATATGATTATTAACCAGTTATTCACAGGGAAACTGAGTCAAATGGAGGAGAAGGAAGTTAGAGATTCTTAGACTTAGAAATGTTAAAGCTGGGGTTCAAACTTAGCATGTGTCTGCTGCCAACTTCTTCCCCAACCCAAGGCAGTATGTTTTGTACACAGACAAGCTGGATCTGGTACGCTAGTCAGCTTTCCATGACTAAAGCAAACTACCTGAGATAGCCAACTCATTAAATGGAATGGCTTATTTTAACTCATAGCTTCAGTTCTTATTCATGATTGATTGGCCCCAGTGCTTTGAACCTGTGATGAAGCAACTGTGAGCCTATGCTGGGAGAGAGCCATGGTTGGTCAGGTTGGTCATACTTTTCACCTTTGACCCTGGAGAACATCTTTATATACATAATATATGTGTATATATAAATTATATATTTATATAAATCATAAATATTTGATGTGTATATGTATGTGCAGATGCTCTTTTGTGTGTGCGTGTGGAGACCAGAGCTTGACTTCAGGTATTTTCCCCTATTGCTGTTTACCTTATTTTTTGAGACAGGGTCCCTCACTAGACTTGGAGTTTGCCATTTCAGTGTTCTGGCTGGCCAGCAGGACCCAAGGTCTCCCTGTGTCCTCCCTCCAACACTTGGGTTATGCGTATCTACTGCCAGTGCTAGCTTTTTAATGTGGATGCTGAGGATTTGAGCTCAGGTCTTCACACCTTAGAGCCAGCTCTTTAATCATTGAATCCTCCTCACCCTTAAGAACTGTCACAGCAACTTCTGGTCACTGTTGGCCTTTTATCTGATTCCTTTTCTGGCAGCACTGTGGTTGGGACTTAGGGCCTTCTGTGTGTGAGGCAAGTACTTTATAACTGAGGTACAGTTCCAGCCCTGGACCTAAAAACCTTGCAGTACTCAAACTCTCCCAATAGCATGTAGCTGAGGACCAAGCCTTTCACCCCTAGTCCTTTTGGGGACATTCCACATCCAGATGTCAGCTCAGGGACACTCTGTAACTTCACTGCTATCAAGAACTTTGGCTTGTTCATGGTGAAAGTGCCCAAAAAGATGGTACCTACTTTTTGGATTAGTTGGATAGACCAGAAGGTGAGGTGTTTAAAGGTGTTTAGGTCAAGGCTAAGGATGTCAACACTCAGATTACAAATACATTTTTCTAATAGTCATTGCGAGGAATGTGGTATTTTTAAAATTATTGTTCAGGAATAACTTCTGGTCCCATGACCAGAGTTCATGGAGTGTAGGAACACCTTTCCAGCCCTAGGTCTCTCTCTTTTGATGGATGAAATGCTTCTATTAAGCAGATGTCTGGGTGGATGTCTCCATTTTGCTGGCTTCACTTTTCCTGAATGATTTGTCATTATAGAAAAGGAATATCCCATAATAATGAAAAATTGACAGTAGCTATTGATTAAATCCATTTTCAGGCTCTTTTCCTCAAATCTCCTTCATTAGTTAAATATGAACACCTCCAAGATAAGTGTGTGAAGGTTAGGGTAGGTGAGTTGGGTTAACGCTAATTTTTTTTTTAAAGGTCAAAATATTATCATTTCATTTTGTTTTTCTCAATCCCAATCTTCCTGAAAGATCAAGGGAATAGAAAAAGTTATCCAATTACTGGCAAGAGATTATTTTCTTTCTCTCTGGGACATATGAAATCTTCGGATGGCAAACACCATCTGAGAAATGTTCTTTTTATTTTGGTAACTTAGCGTCTCCAGAAAAATAGGTTAATTGGTTCAGAGGCTTGCTCCTACTGTTAATGGCATTTAGCTTATGAATCTGAACAACTGCATCTAAAGACAGAATGTTCATGCAATCGATATTCTGGTTGCTAAGTGTGTGTTTTGAAGATATCATTTGAATTAATTTATTCAAAGCCAGCTGGTGCTGTTCTCTGTCTAGGCTGTAGGGGGAAACCTCAACCCATGTCCTGTGAGAAGAGCTTGATTCTGAACTCCACTTGCACACTGTATCTAAGTTAGTACTTTTGATATTTCTTAAGTTTTTTTAAACATTATGTAGAACACCACATAATTGCAGAAAAGATAATAGTCACATACCCTAGGGCCTACTGTACACTTATGTTAAAAGTACAGCTTTTATTGGCAACTAAAGTAATAACCTTTCCATGTCAAATTGCTTTAAATTAAACTTGAAAAAAATACAACACTAGCTGATACCCACACTTAGTAATTGTCAGACGCTAGCATAGCATGGAGTACAAAAGCTGCCTAAATTTTAGCTTTCCAAATAATTATTTACTTAGATAAATTTTCAATGCAGTTGCATATTCAAAACCTACCTGCCTTCATTTCTTCTAAAAAGGCAGTATTGATGTATGTGTTATTTTATACTGAGGCTTGACATGTAAGTGGTACTTTAGCTCAGGTTAGTCTCAGATAAAGGGATCTCTGGTAATCTTTGCTTATCAATCCATCACCCACCTTGTGTACAAATGGGGTGCGTTGACGTGACACTGTATGCCTTTGCCAATTGTTCTTCTCATTGGGTGACTCAACATATAACCCCGGAAGAGAAAAGTGTACAAGTCTGATTTTGACTAGGCTGAAACGTGGACTGATCTGTGTAATTTCTCACTATTTCAAGGTACTTGGGGGGAGGGCGTCTCACGATCATGTGCGTGAAGCCCTTAGGCAGAGGTCATGGCAGACTTTTACACTTGTGTATTTGTAGCTTCGAGATCTCTCAACTCAACTGGAGAGCTTTTAGTGATAGAAAGTGTACAGTGGCTTTAGGTGGCTGGGATTTCATAGGGTCTTTTGTCAAGTTGGGTACCATTTGGGCACATCAGCCTTCTAAATCCAGAAGGAGGTCTGTCAGCTTTTTCATGTAGAGTTTGAAGCACAACCTTATTGATGAGGCTCAATTAACTTCCTGTTGGCTACTAAGGCCCCTGTAGCAACTTTGTGAACCTACCTTCCAAATTTGTTAGTCAAGGTATATTTATTGAAAGCAATCACTTCAAGGCTGAATGAGCAATGTTGATTTATACAGTCCAATAAACCCAGGGGCTCTTGGGACTCCTGTTTGGTGGGAATGTCTGGCAACATTAGAAACAGAAGAGTGTGCAAATACTTGGTGATGTCCCCAGAAATTTCTCCAGAAGTTTCATTGCTATTAGAGACTCATAGGACAATCACAGCACAGAGTCTGAAGCTGTGAACTAAAGATAGCTGAAGCCCTAGGCTTACCTGAAGGAATAACACTCTTCTATCTTCAGTTGAACATGATGCACCTGCCTTTTGGGACCCTGTCTTTTGGCTGCATTTAGCTTCTGAATGAGTGATTGACTCTTTTAAAACTTCTTCCTCACTAAACCTGAAGCCATATCACCGAAAATGAATCTAAGAGTAAGATTGGCATTTACTCAAGGCCTGGTCCTGATCCCTAGAATTCACATGGAAGAGCCCAGTAAGATGTGGCTTGTAATCCCAGTGCTGGGGAGGTAGAAACAGGTGGATTCCTGGGGCTTATTGATTAAGCAGCCTAGCTGAATGAGCGAGTTCCAGGTCCACGAGGGATCTATTCTGAAAACACAAGGCAGACCTGAGGAAAACCTGGAGAATTACACCTGAGACTGACCTCTAGTTTCCATGTGCCCCCCCACCAATACTGCACACACATACCCTGTCTCTCTCACACATGCACTACACCAAAGGAGATCTAGAAACAAGGTGAAAATGCAATTCCTTAGATAAGGTGTGCAGAGACAATAGTCCTTACCGCGGTCCATCACGTGTAATATGTACAATAATCATTTCCCCCAAATCAGCTTCACTCATTCCCGAATCTTCACGCAGACTGGTTTCACCCAAGACAGCATTTACTTTCCACTTCGTACTTTCTCTTGACCTAGCTCTTGGCTTCCCAGCTTTCCAAAGCATTACTCTTTGTGTTCTAAAATCACATAGCACAACCATTTGACGGCACCACCTGTGATTTTACTACCTGCTTTGGACTGTTAATTTTCCAACATTGATTCTTTGTCCCACCTGAGGAAGAACCGTTGTCCTTTGCCCAGAAGTTGGGGCCCCGCAGGAGTTCATTATGAGTTTCATTCTATACTCACCATGTCTCTGAGTATATAGCCTGTGCTTAATGTATATTGGATCAACGCTCTAGCTTTCAGTGACCTTTTTTGTTTAGAGTTTCATCTTGTCCCATCCTAAATACAGATGTGTCTTTGTGAGATGATGCCTCCCTTCATGTGTGGAAGGGGACCCTGAGTTGGGCAGGTGTAGTGATTTGTATCATGTAATTCTCATGGGAGGGTGGCTCTACTTACCATCCGCTTGCCTTTCCATCATGTCCAAGCCCCTCATATTTCTACTGGTACTTTGGCGACAGGCTCTGTGAGATGCTCTGGGTTGGAACAGTGCGAAAAATGGGAGGAGAGGAGAGGTGAGTGGGTGGGGCCACGGTTTCCTTGTTGACCATTGTTATCACAAACATCATTTGTTCTGTGTCCTTTCCCACTGCAGGGACTCTCATAGCTAAAAGCTGAAGCTGTCTTTTCTCTGCTCTGAGTGTTGTTGTCTTTTCTTCTGAATAGCACTGGAAGGATCACAGTTATCACTATAGACATGAATAGAGACCATACCGTGTGCTGGGCAATGTGTCGAGCATCTGTCATGGGTTAATTCACCCCATTTTCACAACTGTGTTGCAGGCACATATTAATCTGCTCATGTTTTAGTGCATGTGTATGTGTTGTGTGTGTGTGTGTGTGTGTGTGTGTGTGTGTGTGTGCACATGCACGTGCACCACAAGGCAACTCTGGATATTGTGCCTCAGGTGCTATTAAAAATCTTATTTGGAGAAAGAGTTGCTTATTGACCTGAGATTTGCCAACTAGGTCTGACTGGCCCCCAGTGGTCCTCCTGTTAATGCCTCCCTCGTGCTGGGATTATAAGTGCATACTACCATACTGGTTTCTGGCAATTAAATTCAGATCCTGTGAGGTTGAATCTTGGTTGTTGACCTGACTGGATCTGAAATCAAGTAAGAGACAAGTCCCTGGGTACCTCTGTAAATTATTTTCTTGACCAGATTATCTGAAGTGGAAAAACAAACCCTGAGTGTAGATGTCACCTTCTGGTAACAGCTAGATAAAGGATGTCTGGGAGAAAAAGCTTTGGGTTTTGCCTGGTTGCTTTTGATTCTTGCTTGTGAGTTCATCTACCTTGTTTGCAAATTCATCTGCTCTGTTGCTGCTGCTCCTGCAGCCACTGCTGCTGTGTTCTTTGGCTGATATCAGAGTGCAGCTCCTTCAGCTTCACATGTAGACTGAAGGCAGCAGCTCTCTAGGAGTCCTCCAAGCCTTCAGCACCAGGTTAGGATGGCTGAGACATCCAGCCTTGAGGGCAGGGCAGCAAATACATTCTAATCCTTGCTACTGCAAAGACAGGCACTTCAGGACTACCCAGACCATATGTGTAAGTCAATCTAATAAGTCTGTCTTTAGTATATGCATTCCATTTGCTCTGTGCCTTTAGAAAACCCTGACTAATGCAAAAGCATAGTACAGACAGCTCTCTCCCCAGCCCAGTAACCCTATTTTGTAGATGAAGAAATAGAGGCTTGGTTGTTGTGGGACACTTAGATTATCCTCTGTGCTTAACCTGTGTCCTGGTCATCTGAATGGAAGCAATGGCCTCTGTTCTTGGTTCTTCCTCATCTTGTGTCTGCTTGGTGACACTGAGGACTGTCTCATCAGGTGGATACAGGGATGGGGTTAGGTGATAGCATACAGCAGAATCTGGGTAGTTGTGGAAGGAGAGCATTGGTATTGTGAAATTCCACAAGTCCTTGGTGATAGGATAGAGTTGGGATGATCAAACTAAGCCTCAGAAATCCTTCTAAGAGGAGCGTCTTTGAAATGATGCCTGAAGTGAAGCCATATTGGCCTGCTCATTAAAAAAACGTGTTTTCTGAAACCAAAGCTATTTGATTTTTAAATGAGTGATTGAAGTCCCCAGTCAAAGCCCTTAGGTGCCTTTGGGAGGTGTTTTGCAGACCCTAACCTTCTGTAGCAAGTCCTTTGTGTTTTATGCTGTGATATATGGGAAACCATAAACCTGACTCCGTGGACTAAGTTTCCCCAGGCACTGCCTTCGACTTGAAAATCATGTAACCATCAGCTGCAGTTGGTGCAAGCTGTATAAAACTCACAATGAACATGGCTAAAATCTGAGTCATTATTGATCACCTTCATCTTCCCGTATCTATTTCTTCTTCTTTTCAAAGCATCTCTTGATTATGGCCACTCTTCTGTATCCCCAGCATCACCCCTTTGCTTAGATCACCATCATTCCCTTTTGCCTGAAGGATTCTCATAGCCTCAGATGTCTCGTCTTGACTGTTTCCATCTGTTCCATCAGGATTCAGTGTGATAGTCTCACGATGCCAGGATGGCCAGAAGAGCATTTCTTACTGCCCACAGCAAACAGCCTCAGAGACATTGTTCCTCTGTACTTCAGACGAGGACAAAGCCCTCTAGAGGGGTTCACAATGCCTTGTCTGGTCCATCTGACCTTTCTCATTGCTTCCCTGTATCACAGGCCAGTTAATAGTCAGTTTCCTTCTGTCTGTTTCACATATGTTTTATAGCTTGCCATGGGGGCTTGGGAGGGGCGGGGCTTGGCAAGCACTCTCTCTCCTTGCAGTCTCGAATGTCTGTCTTAAAGAAAACCTTACTCATCCTTCTATAGTTAAACGTCATTTAGTTCCTAACTGGGTTAAATATCCTACAACAGCCATGCCTGGTACCATATGCGTTGTCTTCTTTGAACTCACCATTTTACATTTGTTTTTAACACCATGGTTACGAAATTTGTCTATACCCAGCTCTGTCCGTTATCAAGAATGGGGCCCCAAGCAATCACTGTATTTTTCTTGGTCCATAAAATGTAGTCAGTGCTCTTTGTTGTGATGATTAAATGCTAACCTGCATAGAAAGGACTTGATGTCCTCAGTGTCTTCCACACAGTCTACAATCACCGACTCCAATTTTAGTGGGTTACGATGCAACATTGCTCTCCTCTGCTACACTAGAAGGTTACAAAGTCAGAGAATGTAGGTAATTTTATTTATTGTAGCTCAGTGACCATTTCCGACACATAGTTTACTAATCAATGTATAATTAAATAATTATTCTTGCTACTTTCATGGGATAGCAAATTATTAGCAACTCTGGGGACTGGTGTGACCATTTATGATATCACAGTTCCTGTGTTTGGAAGTGTGGGGTGTTTTAGCATGTGGTTTCCTCAGGACCTTACAGCCACTGTAGCCCAGGTGTGCACCAAAGATAAGAGTTCCTCTCAAAGTTGAATGGGGAACGATCTAACTTTAAGCTTATGTGGTTATTGGCAAGTGTCAGTTCCTGGTGGGTCTTGGAACAGAGGGGCCTCTGAATTTTGGTGGCTATTAGGTGGAAGGCACCACTGGTTCTGTGAGACAGAAGTGCTTCATCACGGCACCTTGCTTCGTTAAAGCCATCAAAAGAGAGTATGCTAACAAGACAGATGTTACACTGTGACTCATCTGGGAAAACCATATTCTATTACATTTTGGTTGAGAATAGGTTCCTGAAGGGATCCTGTTAGAAGCCACCTGGAATAGTACAGTTGCAGCCATGTGCTCCATAATGAAGTTTTGCCCCACGAGGAGCCATATAGGCAGCATGGTCCCTTCAAAATTATATGAGATAATGGTATAGTTTGTGTACACATTTGCTGAGAGACTTGTACAACTGTGAAACCAGCTATGCGTTTTCATATTGTGCTCTCATCACCAGGCGACTCATGATTGTAATTAGTGAATAACCGTGTGCTGTTCTGTCCACCCAGCAATTCATTTTGGTAATGAAGTCACATGGGTATGTAACAGGGTATTTCTCAAGGACTCTCCTGTGCAATCCTGGTGCTCTATGATGTGAGAGAGACTTCCAGGGCTTAGGTGAGACTGAGAAAATCTAGATTGAACAAGGTGAAAATAGCTGGTAATTTTTTTTTTTTTTCGAGACAAGTTTTCTCGGTTGTAACTCTGGCTGTCCTGAAACTCACTCTGTAGACCAGGTTGGCCTCGAACTCACAGAGATCTGCCTGCCTCTGCCTTCTGAGTGCTGGGATTAAAGGTGCCACCACTGCCTGTCTATACTTTCTAAATTAAAAGTATCAATATGATGTTTTGTCTTCACAGAAGAAGACACAGTGGTATGGAAAATATATCACAAACCGTGTTTTCTCCCTCACAAATAACCCAGGGACTGTCGCTTTAGGAAAATGATAACTCAGTGAACGAAGGTAGCTGCCACTCCAAACAGTGGTTTTGTGTAGTTCAGCTGACAATGAACTCCTGACCCTCCTACTTCAGCCTCCTGAGTGCTGGCCTTACAGGCACATACCACTGTTTGTCTTCAGACCCTATATGTAAAGGTGAGAAGAGAGAATTGTGATCACCTATACCTTTGGTACTGCATTATAAATACAGGGCTTTGGCGTTCTCCTCAAATGGCTGAATTTCTGTGTGTGTGTGCCCGCGTGAATCAAAGTAGCTTTAGGAAAGAAGTGAGCACTCCTGACTCCCGGAAACTGTTATGTCTGCTTGCTGAAGGAAAAGCTACTTGAAGGAACTTCTGTCAGTCTCCTTATGAGCAGCATACACGATACACTCCTCTTGAATATTGTGGCTTGATTTGCTGCCTTCCAGCCCAAACCCCAGTAGACCCCACATCAGGATGTCTTTGTATGGGCAGACGTTGAGTGCTAAGGCCGAAGTCGCTTATCCTAAAGTGCCTAGAATTATTGCGGCAAATTGAAACTCCACATACAATTTGTGTCATTAACCTCTTAGGGATTATATTTTTTACTTTCTCCTGTGTGACATCTATCTGGTCACACAGTCATTGTGAACTACCACTTAAAATGCATAATCCTCAAAGGTTACTCACAATTACTTAAAAGACCCCCATATTCATCTCAAAACCCAGAACCAGAAGATAAGGTTTCAGGCAGGCCTGAATGGGATAGGGGGAATAAACAAACCATTCCACACTTCTGAAAATAAAGTACTTATGGAGCACATTTTTATCTCCAAAGCTTGAGAAATGAATTTATTAATCCTCACAACATTCTTTGCACTATCGTCACCACATAATACATACGGAGCTGGGGTTGAAGGTTAAATTAGCTTCTCTCCCCTCCTCCAGGGCTGGGCTATTATTACTTTTGGATTTGATTGGACTCAGCTGTGCTCTATAGAGTTCAGCTTGTGTTCTTTTTGCTTAATTCACCCACTTGTGGATATTTGAAGGGGAGAAAAAGAGAAAAAGAATTATTGTAAAGTCCAGACATGTCTGCTCATTTTGAGAAAATTGTGAGTTTTTGTGTCACTAGCCTAACTTTTCCCCACCCCTCTCTCTCTTTGCTTTTCATCTCTTCTTACTCTTGCCCTTGTCATCTAAATGAGCTCTTATTCTCTTTCAAAGTTTGCTTAAGAGGCTAAGGAGATGGTTTGGTAGACAAAGCACTCACCATATGAACACAAGGACCTGGGTTTGAATCCCCAGCAGTCATAAAATGCTGGTGTGGTGGTCTACCCTTGCAATTCCAGCATGGGGGAGGGGGAACAAGGAGATCCCTGGAGCTTTCTGGCCATTGGGTCTAGCTAACAGGATTGATGAGTTATCACAAATAAGGTGGGGACTGATTTAGGGAGATACCTGATGTCAACCTCTGGCCTCTATA
Source organism: Cricetomys ansorgei (assembly GCA_026225945.1). Lineage (NCBI taxonomy): Eukaryota > Metazoa > Chordata > Mammalia > Rodentia > Nesomyidae > Cricetomys > Cricetomys ansorgei. The sequence continues at coordinate 14,162,106 of JAMJFZ010000982.1, read as the reverse complement.
CACATGCATGCACATATGCACATCTGTACATGCTTGTATGTACACGCACACGTGAAGCAGCATATACCACAAAGTAATTTGACTGAGAAGTGTTTGAACATAAAAGTTATAAAGAATATTGTAATGAGTTCTTATTTCTTTATTGTCCTGCTTTAAGAAATAAAATATTACCAGAGTAAGAACAAAATCCCAAGGGTTTTGGACTTCTTTACAAAATAGCTTAATTCTAGTGTCAACAATTGCTGTCCTCCAAAGCCTCATCTTTCTCTGTATTTTGCTACATCTAGTGTCTCCAGGCAAGCTTAATTGTTACATCCATGTCAAAAAATATGTATGACTGCTGTGATGAGCTTCATGCCTTTCTCCAGCTTGGCTTGTTACCTTCTTTATACAATGTTACATTTAGAGGACTCAAGATACATATGTTTTTAATTCATCTTCAACGCACTTTTAAACATTTTGAAAATTATGTTTATTTATTTAAGAGAGAGAGAGAGAGAGAGTGTGTGTGTGTGTGTGTGTGTGTGTGAGAGAGAGGGGGGGAGTATTTGTGTGTGTGTGTACATGTGTGTGTACATGTGGAGATCAGACGACAGCTGACAGGAGTTGGTTCTCTTTTTCCTCCATGTGGCTCACTAAGATTGGACTTACGTCATCAGTCTTGGTAGCAAGTACCTTTACATGCTGACCATCTCATCCATCGTTTGCTTATGAATAACACACCATCACTTTGTGGTTATTTCGTACTGATAGACATTATGGTATGTATTGCACTATTAACATTTATATAACATATAATAGTATTAGTAGGAAATGAATATTCTTATATAAATGTGTATATGAAAGCTTGAAACATTGTGAAACAATTATAAATATGTTGAAATATTTTAACTTTAAGATATATAATATTTAACATACTTTATTTCTCAAATAGTTAAATTTTACAAACATAAACTATTGTATTTAAATTATCATAAGGAAAGGTTATTCCACCTTGAAGACCAATGGTTATGGCTACCTTTAATTTTTATTGATATTGTCAAATTTTTCTCTGGAGTGAGGATAACAATTTCCTGGAAGACTTTTCTGATAGTGCCCATTTTTTTTTAAACACTTGACATCATCCGAGTTTTACGTCTGGTCCTTAACCATAGTAACTTGTATCTTGTGTTCTTTTCCCCTCCTTCCTGAGAGGCTAGACTTCCTTTTAAGAATTTTCAGCATCATGTAGAATTGGTATTCTAAAAAATTACCTATTCTTAACTTTTATCGAGTCTTTTAGCTGATTTCTTAAGGTACTTAGATATTCTGCAGGCTGGCCATGAGGCTACAGTATCTTCGGTGTATTCTACAAGCTTGTTCTCACTGCTTTCAGATTGGACTTGACTTCTGTATTTTTATGTCCACCTCCTACTTGTATTTTGGCAAATATGTTTGAACTTCAAGCTTCCTCTCTGCATTGTCCCCTCTAATTAGGATGCACTTATTTGCTCTTTGCCTGGTTGACTTTTATGACTGTTTCATAACCCAACCTCTTAGAAAAGATCTCATGGCCCCAAGTTCCTTGTACCCCTCTTTGTTCTTGTAAAGCTCTCCATGTTGACCTGTGAAGATGTTTTGGCATCTTTCCTCAGTGAAATAACTGTCTTGAAGAAGAAAATAGTATGCGGTGAAATTACACACAGACAGTTGGCTCTGGACACATCTCCTGGGTGGCCTACCAAGAACAAGTGATGAAGCGACCTTTGAAACACGCTAAGCCCAGGCTCAACTGCAGGATCCAGCTCTTGCAAAAACACTCTGCTTTATTGTTGGCAGCATTTCCATTGGGTTCCATACCACCATACACTTTTAAACCAAAAATAGTTTATTCCAGTTTTCAAAGGTAATTTTGCATGTAAGAAATGAAAAGTACTAAATGTAGATTCGGGGAGTCTAGAAAAAAAATTTCTGTGGATATTCTCCCCTCTCCCCATTCTTTCTCAACTACTGATTTCCTCCTCAGCGTAAATTTGAATCTAAGACATAAACCAATGAATTCTGCTCTCTTGTGTGAGTGACAAGGGCACGCCCTGGCACGTCTATTATTTTGAAGCTGGGATTTAACCCAACTAAGGGCGTGAGGGAGGAACCCAACACACCAAACTGTGCATTATTTACACGTTTCAATATTTAATTTCCTGTCTATATTACACAGGTTTTAGTATGCAGATTATTTGCCCAACATAATTTATCAGTTCCTTGTTAGATACTATTCTCCTCAGGGTACATATTGTTCATATTTAGAAATTCTTATTAATGTCGAGAATCACATTGTTTATCCAACAAAATTATTACAGCTTTGATGAAGCTTTTAAAGTGTAACATGTAAATCACTATTTTCTCACTTTCATAAGCAGCTGAATTTTTGATCTGGTGGATTATTATGGTCTAGAAGATATTTAGTCTTAGGCTGAGAAAATGCACAAGATGATACAGTAATGTGTAGAGGAGGCTATTTAATTAGAACTGCTGTTAATGACAAATTGCTGTTGTGGTAGCTACCCCCTCCTCCAAATTGCCTTTTCTAAGGAGATAAATGAGTGGTGCTAGCCAGTGTTGTTATAAATAGGATGAGGGTAATATTTAAAGATATAAGTGTTACAATAACTAATGACAGGATGGGAAAAGCAATTGAATATTTAAGTATTTACAATCACTTGGTTTCTAAATTGCATGTTGATAATTTAATATGGGAAAGTATTAAAGCCATATTTGATTGGAAAAACATCTTAAGATCATTGGATTACATGAGATGATGGTTATATTAATGATTTCCCTTGATGTTTACATAAGTTTGGGCTCATGTTCAATGAGGCCATCCCAATCACATTCATCATAGGGATTACCAAGAAAGACCAGAGAGATTTGTTTTTTAATTTATTAATGCTTTTGAGAAAATAATCTAACTTGCTTATTTGTAAATATGGTTTCTACCTGGATAATGAGCATTGTGCATGCAACGTGCTCATGTACTGAAATATCACGTATCTGGGGAGAATTGCAACTTTGATCAGTAGTTTTTATATCCATGGTTGCATGTCATCTTTCTTGTGTCCTTCGTATGTTAGACTCCTTGTCAAGTAACAGTGTGCCTGACATACACATGTAAGAAGAAAAGACATATTTTGGCTCATGGCTTCATGAATTTTTTTCCATTGAACTTGTATCTGTTGGTTCTGGGCCCCATAGTGGGGCAGAACACCATGGCTCTGGGAATAGTGTTCAGGAGCTACTTATCCTGTGATATACAAGAAGCAAAGAGACAGGAAGTGTCCCGGGGCCCTTCAAAAGCATTTCCTCCAATCTCCTCAAGTTTTCTATGACTTCTCCAAAGCACCACCAGCTGAAAACCAAACCTTCAACACACAGACCTGTGGAGGACATTTCATAATCAAAGATAACCCCTGCGATGACAGAACTTTTCATCTGGCCCACTGGAAAACAGCACAGAATGTATTTAACTTGAGTAAACCTGAAAAAATAATTAATCACAAAAACAAATCCTACGTCAGGACTTTATACACAATGCTTTCCCGCAAGCAGACAAAGGGAGGCCTGCTGAACGGCACACATTGCAAGGGTTTCTAATGCATGTCACGAAGGTGTGAATACTGGAATTAAATAATTCCAAAATTGCATCTGCTGTCTTCTGTCTCTGGCATATTTTCAGCATCTTCTGCATGTTTTTGAGTTTGAGCTTTCCTTCATCGCTAACATATAGTTCGGGGAGCATTCAGTTGCGGTAGAATGCTTGCCATTTTCAGGATGTTTACTGACTCCATTTTGCCTTATTTGAATGGAATTTGTAAGGTAGAGAACATCTATTCTTAGGATTGGCACTTTCTTCTTCTCCCTCTGCTCTATTTTTAGCAATAATTCAACAACTTCCAAACAAATGCTCAGAGACTATTATGATGAAGTGCCACAAGGCAGTCACCAAACTGCTGAAAGCGTGTGTTTATTAGGCGACAGTTGATTTTAGTTGTGAGTGTTCAGCATCCTGACCATAGCCACGCCATATTTGGAGATCACCTCTAGTTACTTGAGTAGCCTTGAGAACTCACCATAAGGGACTGTGACTCTTTTTGGTGGCATCCTTGGCAAGTCATCATCTGGTTTCTTCTTGAATTCCTGTAGTAGCAGAGAAGCTAACTGCAGAATAGACTGCCACCTTCCTCAGCGCTGACCCAGGGCATTTCTTATTGGTGGAGAGTGGTACTCCTCCTCTTTACTATTGGCAGCTGCTAAGGCATCTAATCTTTAATGAGGAAAATGCACTTGAAGAAATCATCTTAGAAATTAAGAGGTTGCTATAATTTCCTGTAACTATCACCCATTCTTGCAAAAAAAAAATGAGCATTATTAAATTGTGATAGTTACTAATGGAATTTTTAATTCTCTTACAATTAAGGTCATTGAATCTTTATGTCTTGCCCTTCATCCCGAGACTATTTGCATGAAAATAAAGACTCCAAGTTTCATCATGTTCTATTGATTCATTTAAGCCTTTTTTTTTTATTTTATAAAATCAGTGATGTCTAGGAATATAGACTTGGGAATTACCTAAGCCATCTGTGGTATAATAGAAAACTCAAGGTTGTTAACGTCGGAAGACTTGGGATTTGTCATTTGGCGATTTATTATGTGTTGCTAAGCTGGGAGCTTTAGTTTTCTCTTCTTTCTGCTTATTTTTCCTTTCTTTTGAAATAGGGTATCATCTTTTCCAGACTAGTCTCAAACTTGCTAGAGAGTGAAGGATGCACTTTAACTCTTGATCCTATTGCTTCTACTGCCTGAGTTCTGGGATTGCAGGCATGCATTGGTTTATGCAGTGCTGGTGTTTGAACCCAAGACTTCATGGTAGGCAAGTGCTCTACTAACTGAGCTACATCTCCATTTCTTGATCTCCTCTTCTGGATGTAGGAGTCCAGTGAAATCAGAAGACTTCACTTCCCCAGAAGACAAATACAGATAGGCAGTAGACTACAGCGCTCACCCCTCATCTGTTGTTCTCTGCTATGATACTATGGCTATTTGCTTACCCTCCATAATCCCCACCTTCCACATCTATCAGATGGAGTGAACAGACAGTTTCTGCCTGCAGGGGCATTTCAAAAATGACATGAGAAGCTGCCAGCATTTGTAGGACATCTGCCTGACAGGCAGCAGATACACAGTTAATGTTGGCCATTAGATTTCTGATGATGTCTATAGAAATAAAACTAGTGAGTAATGGGTCACATTTAAAGCTGTTATGATCTCCTAGTCTCTTGATTGCTAACATGGAGAGGTACGTCTGAAGATCCCTAAGAGTAGCTGGATCAGGATGCTCTGTAAGGTATGGTGAGCCTTCTCAACACCATTGTTACGTTTGGTGAGGAGCTTAGATATAATTTTTAGAATCTTTAAAACAACCAGTTATATTATAGAACACAATGAGAACTTGATTCACCTTCCTTAGACATCAGAGGTTTCACAGAAATTTTCCTTTGAGCTGGATGCTCTGCCCCTGGCTGTTCGTTTTCATCTGAGGTGAGTCGGAATGCGTAAGACTCCCAGGTTTCTAGGCTTTTGTTTTTCAGCTGTGAGTTCTTACTATGAAGATAGTCCCATAGATACTGTCATCCTCATTGCTCACTTCTGGGTGGCAAAGCTCCTACTGCTGGAGAGTGTCCATAGTTTAAATGAAGCTGTGATTAATTAAAACTAGTGACCAGGTGGAAACCCAAGGGAAGCACAGACAGGATTAAATAAAGCATCACTGAGAAAGGAGATTAAAAACACTTCTACTCAGAAAGTAATCCTAGCCTTTTTTTGTTTTTTGTTTTTTTTGCTGTAAATATCCAATCTTAATATTTTTTGTCTGCTCTCAGCCTCCTGACTGAATCAAGGGAAATGTAACCCCAATTTAAAAAGATAGGGTACAATTGTCAGAAGGCAGACTTTGCATTGACTGGTTCACTTGCTTTTCTATTGTGACAAAAAAAAAAAAAGTTGTTGGTTTTATACTTTGCTAAAAGCAAAAGGGATATAAAATAGCAATTACATTTCCCCATTAGTCTGCCATTCTTTGTGTTGGGGGCATACCATGGCAGAATAACCATCTGTGATTTGGAGATAATGAGCAGGGAGAAGCTGTAGGTATCATTTATATGCAAGTACTTTTGTAGTGAGGACACAGAACAGTTTTAGTTGAGAATTGATATTTGAGGGTTGGACCTCCTCCCCTCCCCCTGAAAGTGCAAAGACCCCAAAGCGACTGTTCCCTCCACTTCAGTGTTTGAGTGGCATGCCGAGATCCTTCCAGCTCGAGGTGCATAATGCATTGTGCCGGCTGACTCCCATGTGGAAGAGAGCACAAAACTTCCTTATGCATGAGGCATTTTTAGCAAATTGGACCCCATTTCAATCTTGATGAAACTTGATGACATTTCCAACTTGCAAGTGCACAAAATGAAAAAGCAAATTTTTAGCTATTTATGTGTCAGAACATCAAAAGCTCAAAAGCCATAATTAAGGGTGTCAGCATGGCAGGGAGACCATATTTCCACTCTGCCGAGGGGTCTTCTGGGTCTCTCCTCAGAGGTGAGAACTGAGCATGTCTGCTTCTTGTAGACATGAATCAAACAATTTGGATTTCATGAGCCCCACCTGGGACACTGCTTCTCCATTGCAACCTTGTCAGTTGGTATTTAGTGTTTTTCATTCCTTGCTTGAGAAGATAAATTTGGGGCTCATCTCTATTGCTGAGTTGGTACATCTTATTCTTTAGCATTTTCCCTGGGCTGCTGTTTTAGAAACCCCAAGGAAAGCAAAGTGCAAGAAAATGATTTGAGATGGTATTTTAATTCCTTTTTAATATTTGTGTCTATGAAGCATGCAAATCATCTCTTAAGGCTAAATTGTACTATACATGCTGGACAGGCATTGAGGGTTTGTCTACTTAGTACATAGATGTATTTGGACACTAATTTGATAAATGTCCATTTAAACATTTAAAACCATAGGGTCTACGTTTGCCTTGTATTTGTCAAAATGCAGATCAGATCACAAAATGTGGCCAGAGAGCAGCCTGAGATCTTGCATGTCTGACATGCCTGCAAGCTGAAACGACCCAATGGTCCCTGGACAGCTGATGGGGAGGCAGAGATCTCTGTAGCTTTCAGTCTGAGAGAAGAGTGTGAAAATTGACTTGTGGTCATTGCAGTCACCAACAGGTGCCCTTGTCTGGGCTCTATCTGTTACGATGGAACTAGTCTTTGAATTTTATAAAGGAAATATTATTAAAATTAGTCCTTCAGTATTGCTGCTGGCTGTTAATGATTCACAAAGATTCTCCTCTAATAAGAGCTATTTTCCAAAGAGCTCACATTGAATTGCAAATACCACTTCTAATTTGAGTGACATCCACAGTTCAGTTCACTCACATCTCCTGAGCCGGTGACAGGACAGCTTCGGCACGTGTTGGAGACTCAGTTACTCACTCTGTGCAGGGCATTGTCTTAAGAGGTTTAAGGAAGCCTACCACTGTACATGCCTTCAGGTTCGTCAATGGATGCAAGCCAAAAGGGACACTACAGCTATGCACAAAAAGGGTTTAGTTTAAGGGTTACTTAGACTTGAAGGAAAGGGCCTGGAGAGTCCATCTAAAGCAGAACTCAAGGGAATCTTTCTGGAGAAGGTCGTGTTTGAACTTGGCCTTAAATCGTTTGGGTTGGGTATGTAAAAATGAAGCTGTGGGGTGTGGAACGAGGTGAGAACACATTAAAGGGAAGGAAAGTTTGAGAGAATATACGAGGCAGGAAAAGTCACTTATGTGCCATAAACTGGGAGGTGTTTCAGTTTGGCTGAGATACAAATTTCATTCAGGGAAACAGTTGACAGTAACCTGTGGAAGGAAAGTTGGGATTAAGACCAAATGACCTCACAAGCCAGTGGAAGGTGTTTGGGTTTATTTTAATGGCCATGGGGAGTTGTTCTTCACCCAACCCACTTGTCTTCAATTCTGCTTTTCAGAATACCGCCTTTAGATTTTTTTCCCCTTCCAATTTGAGTTGTTTGTATGTGCAAATTGACATTTTAGTCCTTCTCAAATTTCTTTTGATTCCATAAAGAAGAGATTATAAAAGGAAAGTAGATTTGCCCTATGAATTAATAGGATATAGAGGGTGGGGGACCAAGGAGGATTCTATGTACCAACTTCTGAGAGGTGACTCTATCTCATAAATGGCAATACATGGATAATCCAGAGATGTGGAGAATTTTCACATCATATCCTTGGATTCATGATTCTTAAATTGAAGTCATACACAGACATAGTAGATAAAATTTTACTCTGCCCTGAAAATATATTACAATCAATTATATTTATCCTAATGCTAATTTACGTGGTAGTTAAATAGTAGTCTAGGGTCAGTCAGAGATAGTATTTTTTATTTTTCCTATTTTCATTGTTTCTTTTATTTCTATTATTTTTTATTGTTTCTATTATTTCTATTGCTTTTTTTACTGTCTCTATTATTTTTCTATTGTTAGTTAAACATTTGTATTTAACCTATATGGTTTGTGTTAGACTGGAGTTTTGAAGTGCCTCCAATAGCAACAGAGAACCCTAGTGGCAACCTGTTGAAATTGCAGATGTAAGAACAAAGGTGCAGTGACCTATAGAGATGAAGTCTGAGAGTCATCGAATGCTGTGAGTGGGCCTAACACCTCCAGCCTGGGAGACAGCTCTATCGCTGTCCACCTAAGGGTCGCTTGTCAGACCTCCGCCAGTAAGCACTCTTGCCCTGCTCACAGTGCTTTAACACCTGATGATCGAGACTACTTCTTTGTGTCCCTTCAGTGTGACCCTGAAAGACATGGACGAGAGAATGAAAAGGTCCCACGGATTTCCTAGATTTCTCTAAAAGGAAAAAAAAATGAACAAATTGGGGGGATCTATTTTATAACTGATAATTTAAACTATCTAATGCCAGACATGTACCTTCAGATAAAGGATTATCTGAAGAATTACAGACTCCTAAGCAAGGTAAGTTAGAGTCAATAAATGCGGAGGAGTGTCACCAATCAGCTGTAGAGCACAGAGGTTAAGTTAAGACCCTTCAGATGGCAGAAAGAAAAGACAGGTCACCTACAAAGGAACACTGAGTCCACGAAGAGTAGAATTGTTGTCCACAACACTGGGTGTCAGAAGACGATGGAGCTTCTGTAGGGTCGAGAGAGGCAAGCATTAAGCTAAAATTGTATATCCAATAGTAAAGATGAGGGAAACATGATTTTCCCAAAAGACTCTGTTAAATAATCACCAGAAGATGGGCTATAAGGAGAGAAAAGTCAGGATGCAGGAAGAAAAAAGAGAGCGAGGAGAAACAAGAAGCTATTGTGAAACAATTTAATTGGAAGTTATATGAGTTACCTAACTGGAAGGACTTTGAGTTCACTTGAGAAGACTTACATTGCTGAGGATAAAAAACAGGATAGACCTTTGGTGGCCCAGGATACTTACTGGGGATGAGCAGGCTCTGCGGTTGTTGAGTACATCAAGAATTTTTTCTGCCCCTGATGAAGCAAATATGGCACAAATCTGAGTCTTCCCCTTAGTGCAGAAGCACAGAGGAAGCGAAGGAAATGCATGGTAATTAGACACTACAAAATGAATTCTAATATGCTATTAAGAACCATGGTAGATATCGACGGCTAACCTGGACAGGAATCTGATATTTCTAATGGTTGTTTTTTAATTTTATATGTGTGAGCACATGAGTATATGTGCGTGTGTGTGTTTGTGTGTACACATGTGAATGGATGTGTGTGCTGCATGTTATCTAGTGCCTTCTCAAACACTCTGCATCTTAGTATTTTTTCGATAGATTCTCTCATTGTATTTGGAACCTACTGATTCAGCTGGACTGGCGGGCCAGCAAGCCCCAGGCCTCTTCCTGTCTGCTTCCCTAGCTCTGAGAATACAGCCTCCATTGCGTCTGGCTTTAAACATGGGTATTGGGGATCCACACTCAGATCTTCATGCTCATTCAGCAAATACCTGAGCCATGTCCTCGGCCCTAGGAACCTGGTGTTTAAAAATTGGCATTAAAAAAATCCAATAATGTACTTCAGAAGGCAGACCTTAGATCCAAAGATGACCGTGACTGCAGTAGCCTTGATTTTTCTTTAAATTTCTTGAGGACATGGCATGATCTAAGTCCTTTTTGGGGGGATAGATCCCCAGGCCCATATGCAAATGATCTGATGGACTGAGCAACTTTCATGGAAAAGAAATACTAACAATCACACATAGCTGCACCTAGGATTCTGCACGTTTACTGCTTCAGACAATCGGATTGAAGAACAGGTCACATTTGCCACAGAATCAGTGGCAGATTTTGCCAAGAATAAAACATAAAAAGATACATATATCCCCTTTTAGAAAGCAGTGGCCACATATAGCATCATATGACATTATTATTTAATTACAAAGTTTTTTATTAAGTATGGTTAATAATAAAATGAAATTCAAAAGAGACAAACATATTAGTTTATTATTATTAGGCTATGATATAATCATCTTCTTATTTTCCATAAATAAATTTTCCAAGCTAATAGCTCGATGATAGTTTGAACATGTACTTAGTTCTTAAAGCCTGCGTAAATAATGCACTTATGTTTATGTAACTGTGCACAAATCAAATTCACCATTATATATAATCAGTGCATTTACTAAGGCAATATTAAATGACTTTTGAAAATTTAGATAATCAAATCCCTCTATATGTTTATGTAAAGACATTATTTGTATTTTACCTGACCAATGATTCATATAATGGAGGGCAACTTTGGCCTTAAGGGATCTGATCCAATATATACTCATAAATGTAAAAGCATTTATCTTCTACTCTGAATTTTAGAAGATAAATCTGGTTACTGCTATGTTTAATAAGTGTTAAGGGCTGAATATCTGTTTAATCTCCACCAAAATATTTGTATGTTGAAGTTCTAAGCCCAGTATGATGGTATTAGAAGAAGATCCATTGAGAGACAATTAGCCTAGATGAAGTCATGGAGATAGAACCATATGATGAGGAGAACTGAGCTCTCCCTCCCCCTGTCTCATGAACACAAGGCAAGAGGCTAGAAATCTGGACTGTGAAGATGGCTCCGGGGGTAAGTACTTGACATGCAAGCATAAGAACTCGAATTTGACGTGGAAGAGGCAGGAGTATCCCTGAAACCCATTGGTCAGCCAAACGAGCTAGATTGATGTGTTCCAAGTTCAGTGAGAGACCCTGGCACAAAAAACAAAGTGGAAAGTACCTAAGGAAGATGCCCAGTCTTAACCTCTGACCTCTGGACACATGTGCATGTATTTATACATACCTGCATGCACAAATGCACAAATTAAGCGCGCACGCGCACACACACACACACACACACACGCACACGCACACGCACACGCGCACACACACACACAGGCATACAGACAGAATAGGGGTTGCGTATGTGTAATCTAGGGACCAAATCCTTACCAGGAGCCAGACTGGAAGGCACTTTGACTTTGGATTTCAACTATGAATCCTGTTTAAGCCATCCTCTTTGTGCTATTATTACAGCTGTTGAGCCAAGTCATACAAAAGGTCTCTCTGATGACAACGGATTGTGTAAGGGTTTCGAACTGAAGGTGTTGATTCATTTATCCCAGTTTTTGTGTTGATTCATCTGTTCCAGTTTATCAAAGGTATGTGCTGGAAGAGTATGGAACCTGAGGAACCACATGGGCTGGAATCGTTAGAGTGTGGTGTGTGCCTGTCTCTCTGTGTTTATAGCCACATCTTGTATCCCATTTTTCCAAGCAGCAATGAACATGTCACAGTGTGCTTACCAAATGCCTAGGCTGTCTAATCTCATGATGTTCTCCAGGGAGAACAGAACATACTTGGTGATTTTATTCTAACAGTTAAACTCTCTTGTAATAGATTGAAATATAATCAACATTGAAAGTAAAGGGAACATCTGAAAGTTATTGATTTCAGTAAGGATTAAAAGCATTAATCAAAAATATTTTTAATAAGCTTCTGTTTATAAAGTTTGTGAAGAGACCCATTTACACGAAAGCAAACAAGGATCATGAGTCTCACCAACAGTACTTACACATTTGTGCTCTTTGCTGCCTCTAGCGAGTTTGTCCTTATCCTCAGCAGACATATTTCTGGGATCTCACTCCAAAAAAAAAAAAAAAAGGAAATAAAAATTACTTTTGATAATTTAAGACATAGGACAAACATTTTCAAGAAAGTATGTTCAACAATGGCCAAGAAATGATAATAAAAATGGGAAAACAGGTGAAGTATCCCTTTATCCAAGATGTCAGTTATTCAAGTGGAGTCTTTCAGAGTGTGCGCTGAAACCATGTTGAAGACTCAGAGGGGAGCTGACAACCTTCATGAGACGAAGACTTCAGAATTACATGTTGCCCACACAGCCCCACTGCATAAGTCTGAGATAACATTCTTGAAGTCTGCATGTGAAGTCACCCAGTCTCAGGTCGCACTGAAGAAGTTTTGAGCAAATCTAATCAGCAGGTTAATTTTGTGACACCATCTTCAATTTAAGGCAAAGGAGCTTAACAAAGGCAAGGAAATTGATGGCAGGAACCAGGCATGCACAGAGCTGTGGTGCAAAGAGCTTCGCATTCATCTCAGCACCAACATGAAAAACCATTACAGAGGACTGGAGGAAGTGATCGAGTTAGTGACTTGTTTTTAAAACCCAGAAAAACTGCTACCCCTTCTTCTGTTTTTTTTTTTTTCAGAGACTGGCCTCTACAGAATTTTCATTATTTTATTTTGATGTAAAGTATTTCCTAATATTCCACAGTTTTGCTGTATTCTGTGCACTTTACAGTAAGTGATCTATTTATTTACACGAAAGGCACCATTCCTAATGCAAAGTAACAGGAGAGACGTTTGCCTGCCAATCTCTTAATGAAAGCCAATGGCAGTCCTTTTTTAAAAATTTAGTTCTAGGTTTCATTTGCTTAAAATGAAGCAAAAGTGTATTCTTGAAATGAAATAAAAATATCATATTATCAGTATTTCTGGCAGCAATGAATGAATACTTACTTTGAATAGGTTCCTCTGAATGGCCGCTCTATAGCTACCGTGTTTTGTGAGAAAAGTATATTAAAAAGTAGAAACAGCATCATGAATGTAGAAAAGGCAGAGAAACAAAGTAAAAAGTATGTGATCTTTAAAAAGGACCTTATCAAGTAAAATCTCACTGAAACTTGAAATGGCAGTCGCACAACCCCGAAGCTTTCCCATTTCCTATTCAATGAATAATTTACTTTTTAGATGAGATTCACTAACATTATTGCAGGAGGACTGTAATTGAAAATTATTAAAGCTCTATCTTTATCGTATTTTAAAACCCATGCGTTTGGTGTTTGACCAGGACTGCTTCGTCCTTAGGAGTTTTTAGAGAAAGCAAAATGTGTCTTCTGAAGAATAGGGAGCAAAACCCTTAATTGCTTTCATGTTTGCCACAAAGATGCTAATATGATGAACTGGATGTCAGGAATAATAAGACAAAATGATGGTGTACACCCTGCGAAGAGAAAATACAACATCTTTTTATGTAAACTGTCACACGAACCTCAAGGAGACTCTTTGCTCTTTTCCTGCCCTGATTTTGAACTGCTTCATTAAAAGTCATTTTGTTTTTCCGAAGGATAACACCCACATTATTCTATTAAAAATTCTTAAGAGAAATCTTCAATTAGGAGGTTATTGTTGTCTGAAGGATTTTTCCATAGTTGGTGGGTAGCTGAAAATGTGATCTTCCCAAATTTGAATGGAAATATGACATCCATCATGGCTTAAAATAGGTAAAATGTCTTGTCTGTTTGAAATGCCAGTGAACTTGGTATTATTTATCAGATCCTTTGAACAGTTGGAATGTTCAGAGAAGGAGAAAATTTTTAAAAAAGGAGAGATGTGAATCATCAGGTTTTCCTGCCTTTGGGCTGTTGAAAAGTTTCTTGTATTTTGGTTTCTTCAAAAGAAAGCAGGGGTCGTCGAACTTCAGTCTATGTCCTGGACCTCGTTCTTTGGGTTAACTGGGGAGAACAGCGCTTAACCTATCTCAATAGCCAGTGAACTCCTACCCAGGGCTCATCCTGATCTCAGTTTACACTGTAGCCTGCTCCCTCCTCCAACATCATCAGTGTCTACACATATAAACACATCTGAGCCACTTAGAAGGAGAGCAGTCTCGTTGGCCAGTTACGATAGCTTGAGCCTGTAATTCCGATCTTGGTATTTAGGAAGGGGAAGCAGTGGAGTGGCTCTGAGTTTGAGGTCAGCTTGATCTAACACGGAGTTCCAGGCCAGCTAGGCTACACAATGAAGATCCAGCACAGGAAAGGCTAGAAGCAGTGCGTTCTGCTCTGTAGAGGGAAGTCCATTCCCTATTGCTTGTTGCCACATCTTCCAAACGTACTTATCCTTGGAACGTTCCTCTCTTTTCCCTTAACTTTGACTTGCCTTCTTTCAAACTGCTGTCCTCTAGAACCTGCTTTGGTAAATGCTTCTACAGTTAAGCAAGCCTTGTACAGTAAGTCGTTAGTGTTTTAAGTTAAAACTTGATGTCGGCAGTGAGAAGCCTGTTTTGCACTATGCCACTATGAGCAGAAAACATGAAGAGATACACTGATTTGAGTATTTCGAATATTCTAGATATACTTAGCAATAGGCTGTTCTCTCTGTACACATTTAAATTGCTTTCTCCTCATGTCCATAGCATTGTGCAAATACTCTTATTAGGCGTGTGTCCTGATGTTAGTGAATGCTTGGAAATATAATAAAATATAATTAAGTTTAAGCAGCATACATAGAACACATAATTTTGTAATTAGTACGTGAGAGAATGAAGGTAAGTACAGCAGATGTTATTAATTTTGAAGTGACTATGGTAGCCAGGAAAAAAAATGCTATGAAAATAGAGCAACAAGAATTAAGAAAGTCTACTTGCCTGGAAGGACCTCGTTGAAGCCGAAATAAGGAGTATTTAAAATATTTGATTTTATATGTATTATTAAAGGTTCCATCAAGCACAGAATAACCATTTGAGTGCAGTATTCCTCTGACATTGATAAGAACATGTGTTTAATTTAAGGACATTTAGATGAGATGTAGCCTATACTTTTGTTCTCTTTATATAAATATATTCTTGTGATGAGAAAAACATGTCCATGAATACACAAATATATGTATGCCAATATATGTATAAACTAATAAAAAAACAACCTCATTTCTGATTTGTTAAAATATCCATTTTAGTCATTTTAAATGTAATATAATTTTAGATTCCTTTAATAAATGTCCACTGGATAGATTTATTATTATTATTATTTTTAATTTCCTGCATCAGATCAAGGCCTTTGATAAACACCACAGACAACCCCAAAGCTGTAGGCTAGGCTTGACAGTTCTTCAATAAAAGGCTGTGTGGTTTTTTTTGTCAGTGTCTTCCTTCCAGTGACAGCTGCTTTGTTCTTCTCTAGTCAGATTCTCTAGTTAACACATCAAAAGTGTATCTGTGTACACCTAGTATGAAGCAAACAGTTCAAAGAGGTAAGAGATTCAGTTTTAACTCTTCACTGAATTTTCCCTACACTTGTCACAAAAGATGTCTCCCATGGAGGCTTTGGGACAAGGTGAGCAGTTCAGGCTGGAGAGAGAGAGACAGAGGCTTCACGTGGGGATTAGCTTATTAGAAACAAAGCTGATCAGGTCCAGGCAAGGGGGTGAGGGGGGTGGCTCACATTAATGAGAGCGAAGCTGGAATGAGGAATTGTAATTTTCTAAGACACTGACTTTCACATTTAATCATTGCCTTGGGTGTGTCCCCATTTCATGGAACAGCATGATGACAGGA
The DNA here is from genome assembly GCA_026225945.1 of Cricetomys ansorgei. Taxonomy (NCBI): domain Eukaryota; kingdom Metazoa; phylum Chordata; class Mammalia; order Rodentia; family Nesomyidae; genus Cricetomys; species Cricetomys ansorgei. The sequence goes on along the minus strand of JAMJFZ010000982.1, from coordinate 14,146,131 downwards.
CCCGCCTACTCTGTGCATGTAGCTCTCAGCCATACCAACTGAAATTCCTGTACATATGTGGAAATTCAAGTTAACTTGAAGCCATGCTTAGACAAAGATCCTTGCGGTGAGTCTTCATGATCTCCCCTAAGCTGTAGCAGATATTAAAAACTCAAGGGAGTAGACTGCAGAACCTAGCACCCTCATTTGGAATGTATACAGGCTTGGGGTGTCATAAAACAAAGATCAGAGAGAAGGTACCCTCCCTCCTTCCTCCTCTTCCTGGTCATACCAAGCACTATGCATTTGTATGAAGGATATATAACAAGACACCCCCAAACCTAGCGACAGCCCCCGAAACTCATGTTAAAATAGACCAGAGTTTCATTGGACCCTATGTTTGTTCTTAACAGACCAGTGAAGTAGAAGGAATAAAGTGATTTAAGACAGAATTTTGGCTTTTGATATTTTAACAAAGCCTCTACAGAGTCATCACTAGAACCGTGAAAATGTTGCTGGAATTTCTTAGATGCTGCTGATTTTGTAGGACTAAGGATTAGACAGAGCTACTCTACTAGATCTGCTTTTTTGGGAAAACATTAATGCATTCTCAGATTATTCCAATATTCCCTCCAGCCTGGAAACCAATATTTAAGTGGTAGCTATTGTGGTGTGGCCACTGCTTCCAGCCATCTATGCATGGGGTAGGAAACCTTTGAGGAATATCCAAAGCTAGGGGAAAGTACCAATGTCCCTTCTAGAGATATACATATGTGCTGAGAGAAGGAGTGGTGTAGAAATGTTCAAAAATACAGGTTTTGGAGAGCCTTTCTGATTCTCCTTCCAAGTTGACTTCCAGAGAGTAACAGGACTCATTTGTGTACATGAAGTCAGCACCCAGCATGTGGCATGCAGTGGAAGAAGACAGCTTTGAACAAGTTTGAATGAGAAATGTCCCCCATAGACTCATGTATTTTATACTTGGTCTCCAGTTGGTGTTATTTGGGTGGTTGTGAAAACTTTAGGAGGTGTGATCTTGCTGGAGGAAGTAAGTCACTAGGGGGTGGGCTTTGAGGGTTTATAGCCTCTATTCTCCACCCCACCCCCCCACTCTTGATTCCTGTATGTAGATACAGTGTGATCAGCCAACTTCCTGCTTTGGCCACTGCTGCCATGTGTCACAAGCCGTTATGGATTCTAGCCCTTTGGAATCGTAAGCCAAAACAAACTCTTCTCAGGTTGCATTTGGCCATGGTATTTTATCCAGCAAGAGAAATGTAACTCTACAAACTGGATCAGAAGTACCAGGTGGCTGATTCTTGACCAAGTCCTCCCTTCTGCTTCCTTTATATACTGGGTAAGTCACCATTTCCCTTGTCCGTGGCTTCTTGAATTTAATTTATCTTCTAGATTTACCCCAGAGGTCCCTTGGTTGTTTGTCTTCCTAACTATTTTTGGTCCAATTTACCACCATATCTAGCACACAGCAGAGGCAGGTACATAAAAATGAGTAAATGAGGTAAAGTGTTTTCCTTCAGTATTTCTGAGTACTTGGTTCAGAGTAGACACACTGTAAGTTGACGAGTGAAATAATGAATCATACTGTAAGATAAAGTTGTGAGTGATCACAGGGAGACAAATGTATATAGGAATGTGTATGTGTATGTATGTATATATATATATATATATATATATATATATATATATATATATACACATATATATATTTAAAGCTCTCCTAGCAATATGCCATTATAGAGTCACATACACAAGAATTTTCTTAGTTGAGCTACTAACTGAGTTAATTTTTTGTCTGACGTATGAGAATTCCTTCTCAATCATTATTTATTCATTTTCGTGTCTCTATATTGTGTATCAGTGTTTCTGTACGTATGTGTATATGGTGTACTAAGTGTTCATGTGGGTGTGTGCCTTTGCTTCTCTATGTATGAGAAGACTAGGAGTTGACTCTGGGTATTTCCCTCAATCACTCTGAATGCTATTTATTATTTTAGATGCAATTATTTAATTTAATTTAATTTTAAAATTGTATTTTTATTCTCTGAGATTTTCATACAGTATATTTTGATAATATCATCCCCCAACTCCCAACTCTTCTTAGATCTTCCCCCACCAACTCCACTTCGTTCTCTCTCTCTCTCTTTTTCTTTTTAATCTAGCAAATCCAATTTTTACTGCCCAAATATTTTGAAGCCTGCTCTGGGGCATTATCTGCCTGCCAGAGATCATACTCTGTTTTTTTTTCCAAGACAAAGTTTCCCTGTTGTAACTCTGGCTGTCCTGCAACCCACTCTGTAGACCAGGCTGGGCCTCCAGCTCACAGAGATCTGCCTGCCTCTGCCTCCTGAGTGCCAGGATGAAAGGAATGCACCACCACCACCTGGCTGTTAAAGAAAACTAACTCACTTTTCCCCAGCAGCTATGAATTGCCAATAGATCCTCAGGTAAAGATGAATCTTCATGTTCCCCTCTCCTATAACATGTTAAGATTTCATCCAGCTCGCATTTTCATGGGTCTTTTATATGCTGTTATTATCATTGTGAGTTCATACGTCATGCTGTAGTCAGGAAACATCGCTTCCTCGTAGTCATTCACCATCTCTGTCTCTTACAATCTTTCTGCTTCCTTGTCCACAAAGATCCCTTGGTCTTGGTGAGGTTCCACCTTATTTTTTTGAGATCGGGTCTCTCACTCAACTTGCAGCTAATGAATTTATTTAGCTAGGCTAGCCAGTTAAGCCTTCCGGGGATCTATCTGCCTTTGCCCCCACAGTGCTGGTATTGCAGAAGCATACTTCCACACCTGGCTTTTAAATCATGTGTGCTGAGGATATGAATTCAGGTTATCATGCTTTCATGACCAACACTTTACTGCCTGAGCCGTCTCCTCAGCCATGATGCCTGCCAAAGTCATGGGTCTAGTTTTTGAAGAAACCATCCTAAAAGCATGAGTAGTAAATAGATTGCAAGAGCCATCTATTATGAGAATGAATCTGCCAAGGAAAAGTTTTGCATAATTTTTTAATTAAAAGACTTGAAAAATTTCTCTGTGTTATTTGGACTCATTGCGATCTATGGCAAGATTGATTGTGAAAATCTGAATAAGGCAAAAAAAAAAGAGAGAGAGAGAGAGATTTAAATCAAGTAGAGTGAAGTATTTTGAAATGTCAAAGATGGATAGCATATGTTATATTTATGTGAATGGAACTTTAAATACTGACAACAATGAGTTTTGGTCAGACTAGACCAGTGGCTGCTGTGCTATGTATGTTTGTGAGAACTTGCTCCCTATCCCACAGTTTCCCAAATAAAGATAAGATACTGTTTTTTTTTTTTTTAGTCCAAAAGAAATAAGAATATACTTATATATAAGCTTTATCATCATCATCATTATCATAATCTTTTTGGCACCTTTCAATTTATTTTTCCTACAAAGGTAGGTAGTGAAACACAAGTGAACAGTAACCAAGCTTCACAGGGTCATGATCATAAATGAGAGAATGCCATGACACTTTATTGCTGGAAACCTCTTAAGTTTCAGTGTATGTACCTAATTCCAGGCAAATTTGGAATGCTGATAAAGGCTCCACCACCCAACAAATGCAAGAGACCTGTTAGGTCTCATTCTTTGGGCAAAAAAATATTTCTATTAACAGAAAGGAGGGAAACAACTCTGACTGATTATTGTTGGCAAATGGCACAGAAGCTATTTGTCATCCTCAGGTGAGTCTTTGTGCTCTGTATTAATGATAGTAGTTCACATGAACTATGTATTATTGATAGTAGCTCATGCTGTGGAATGCAAGACTAAGAAATCAGCAGCCTGGATGGAGTGCTGGTGTCATGCAATTTAGAGTTCATATTCTAGATGAATAGAAAGGCTGCAGAAGCCTCCAAGATCCAAGGACAGAGTAAAACTCAGCTTGTCTAGGAGAGAGTCCCTTCTCCCATTCCCAGTATCTTGGAATTTATGATGTTTTGGCCATGCTAACACTGAGACTGCCACAGTATGCCATCTTATCTAGAAGAGCCCATGTCAGACATGCTCCACTGTGCTTTGAATATAAAATGTCCTCTACAGGATCAAGTATGTGAATACCTAGTTCTCAGTTGGTGGTGGTATTATGGAAGGTTGCACAACCATTAAGAGGTCCCATTTGAGCCTTAGTGAATAAAGTAGATCACAGGGGAAAAACTTTGAGGTTAGGCTAGATTGAATTTCCATCCAATCTCTGCTTCCTGGCCATTAGTGAAATGCAGTCAACCACCTTACCTTTCTTCTGCCATTTCTTCTGTACTGTGATGGGTCCCCTCAAACTGTGAGCCAGAAATATACTCTTACTGCCTGAAAGTGTCAAGTATTTAGTTACAGCAATGAGAAAAGTAGTTAATGCAAGTCCTTGTGACCTTGTCATGTTCTCAAATCAAAATAATCATTTCTTGTCTGATTAGCTACCAAGACTGAGAATTACTCATAACCACATCTCAACAGTTGGTGAACAGTGTGATCCATGAACATTAGCTTGTATTGACAAGAAAAAAAAGAAGACGTCTACAAATGTCAACATATAAAACCTTATGGGCTCATCAGTGTGTGTACGGGCTGTGTTGACTTCAATTCATTATGCCACATGACTATAGTTTTGAGTTTTTTTGAGGAATCTGACCAACAGAGACTAGTCAGCAAGGGATGTGAAAACGAATTTCAATGTTAAATGTATATGACAAATACTACTCAGGTCTTTTGTTGTTGTATATTCTCAATGAATATTATCTCTGAAAATCTTGGAGCAGAAAACTAGCTATCTAATTTAAACATCTCCTGGTTTTAAAGGTAATTGAGTAAAAGAAAAAATGGTTATTAGAATAGCACTTTAATAATTGAAATGGGATTTTATATGATTAAGTGACTTCTCTGTGTCCCCCCTCTTTTAAGATTTTGGTCTTCAGAAACTCTTATTTGAAAGGTTGCATTTCCCTCTAGATATCTAATTATCTAAGAAAAGGAAGCCATCGTTGGCTTTGCTTTGGGGGCAGGCATGAGGCTGGAGGGCCAAGCAGGGAATTCTTCTCAATCAGGAGCTCGGTAAGGAACATTTGGGGTATGAAATTAACACTGTAGCTTATTACTAATGGTGTGTATTAATGATCCTCAATATCCCCAATAGTTTTTGGCAGTGCAATGAAGTGAAAAGAATTAGGAACATTGAGAAAATCCTATTTTACAGGATTGACAAATACAGTAAATTTCAGTTACAAAAATTACCTTATAAGGTTTATGGAAAGATCACGTGTATATAAGATTTTAACCTGGTCTGGTACAAATTGATACTTTCAATGAAATATAACACAAACAATAACTTCTATTTCTATTTATTTGAAATTCGGTTGCACATTCCTGGGCTATTTCTACGATTTCGTGTTATATGTGTCTGCCTTACTGACTTGATGTCTAAAAATACTCATCACCATCATATTCATCATCATTTCCATCATCACCAGGGTATAGATAACACCCAGTCAGTACATTTAATTTAGTATATTGGGATACTTCACATCATCGACAGAAAATTAACTCCTAATAAATACATGTCCAAGCTGTACCCTGTTGGGGAAATTTATTTTTAATTATGTTTGAAATTATTTTATGCACTGTTGGGTGAGGGGCTATCCTAGGTCTAGGGCATTCTGTATTGTCTTCAGGTGTTGAATTTCTGTGGAGGTTATTTGATTGCTTATGACCTGCACCTGAGGAGTGCTGAATCAATAAAACCACCTGAGCTCAAGCACTCGGGTTCCTACTATGGAGTCTGGCACTGGCCGGGATGGTGGTTCCCTCTGCTGAGGTCTGGCAGAGTTTGCACATATGAGAATGCCTCCTTATCCTGTTTGGTGAGCTTCCCCATCAGCCTAACAACTACAAATGGTGCATCAACATGGGGCAGGACATCATACCAGCTAATCCAATGTGGAGACAAAGAAGAAAAGAAAGAAACTCCAGACTTCAGAGAGTCCGGTAAAGTACGCTCAGCGAAGCTACCAGAGGATAGAGATTAAAGTATTAATTGGGGGCTCCTAAAGGAAGAGAGAAAGAGAAAGGAAATAAGCCTTTATGAAGAGAAAAGACTGTGAAATAATCAGTCAATCAATCAACAAATAAATAAAGAAAACAGCTCTGAAGTGAGAGCCATATAATAGAGGCCTTTAGAGAAAGACATTTTCATGGTAGAAACAAAAAATACAGTAGGGAGCAGGAAAGAAGCAAGGTTTCCAGAGCTTTTCCTGATCATGGAGCTGATGTTCCCTTCTGCTGCTGGCGGTAGTCAGGGCACGGGAAACAGAAACCAGAGCACACTGAGTTTGTTGATGGCTTTTTATGTGTGTAAAGCCCAAGTTGGTCTTGTGTTTGAAATCTATGAAGAAGGGTTTATGTTTACTCATAGTAGTGATGGAAAAGAATGCCAAACTGCCAAGACTTTGCCAGATATTCTTCTCACTGGCCCAGGACCCCTGCTGTTGTGGAAGCTGCAGCTTGGAGACAAAAAGGAACTTAGTTAAACCATCAGTTGTTTTTTTCCCCTGCAAACCTGTCTACAAGAGGTCCTGATAAGACACATCTGCTGGTGATGAGAACTCCACCCCACAAGGGAACCTTTCCTGCAGACAAGGTGAGCAGTTGTTTCTTCCTGCAAACTAGACTCTATCTTAAAATCTGGGAAGTGTTTCCTAAGAGTCAGAGCACAGAAACTGTCTTCCAGAATTGGCTGAGGTTGTATCTCATGCTGGCAGCCAAACTTGGTGTAAGAGTCACCCAGGGGTTGCTGGTCTTGAAAGCATAAAGGAATCTTCGGAGAGGGGCTGAGACTTGGCACTCTAGGAGAGGCCACTGGTGAAGGTACAGCCTCAGTGGCAGTTGAAGGCCCAGAATGAAGGGGTCATGTAAAGAAATTGATGCTTGGCACCATGAAAAGAGCCCAGGAGAACCTATTGGTGAAAGTGCAGCCCAGTTGCAGCAAGGGACCCCAGCAGTTTTTAAGATGTCAGTACCATGGGACGACCACCAAGAACAGCAGCAGCAGTGGAGTGAAGCAGGTCAGAGCTTTTCACTTGTAAATAGTTTTCCTGGTATAGTGTTAAATTGTGTTGTAAAGGTAAAGCGATTTTTTTATACAGAAAAGGGGAAATGTTGGGGATATTTATTTTTAGTTATGTTGAAATTATTTTATGCACTGTTGGGTGAGGAGCTATCCTAGGTCTAGGGTATTCTGTATTATCTTCAGGTGTTGGGTTTCTGTGGATGTTCCTTGATTGCTTATGATCTGCACCTAAGGAGTGCTGAATCAATAAAACCACCTGATCTCAGACACCTGGGTTTCCACTATGGAGTCTGGCACTGGGCAGGATGGTGGCTCCCTCTGCTGAGGTCTGGCAGAGTTTGCACGTATGAGAATGCCCCCCCTGTCTTCCTTGGTGAGCCCCCACAGCAGCCTAACAACTACAGTACCCCTTATATTTTCTCTAATGATTGGATATATACATATTGTGTCTGCATATGCATGCATGCATGGATGCATGTGTATATGTGTGCTTTATGGTTTCATATTGCCTTCTTACAATAGATATGGACGGTGTTTCATTAAGTCTTTCCTTCTCTTTTGAAATGATTGGATGCTGGCTCTGTGTGCAAAATATTTGCTGCATAACATGAGGACCTGTGTTCAGATCTCTAGAAGTCACTTAAGAGCCCAGAATGTTAGCATGCCTCTATTATCCCATTACTCCTTCAGCAACTTATGAAGCAGAGATGAGACAGTTTCCAAAGCTTTCAAGCTAGCTTCTCTGGTGTACAGAGTGGAAAATAATAACTGACCCTATTTCAAACAGGGTGAAATTCAAGGAAGAAAACCTAAGGTTATTCTCTGAGCTCCACCTGTGCACTTTCATTACACATCACATATGCATACATGCACACCCACAAGAACAAAACAAAATAAAAAACAAACTGGTATTCCTATAAGATTGTATCACCTCATAGTAACCAAGATAGCAATACAACCTAAGTGTCCATTAATAGATAAATAGATAAAGAAATTATAGCATCTTATCTACTAAAAATAATGTACCCAAACATGGTAATGCAGACATCTCTATGATATCCCAATTTCATTTCCCCTAGACATAATTCAATCAGAGGGACTGCCTAGTTTAATGGTCCAATCATAGTTCACTTGATATGGATATATTCTGATAAATAATGCAGTTCAGCAATTTTGTCATTGTGTGAACAACAGAGTATATACTTGTGAAAGCTAAGACAATGGCGATACCACTAGAAGATATAGTCTTAGAGGACCACCATGGTATATGAGCCATAGCTAAATGAAGCTTCGTTATGTGATGTGTGACACCCGTTCATTTTTCATTATTTTTGAGGAATCTCCACAGTGTTTCACGCTGGCTACGCTAGTTTTCGTTTGTACCATTAGTGCCCAGGTTTCCCTTCCCACTGTGTCTCCAGGGACACCTACCTATTGTCTTTTGTAATAGTTTTCCTAACGGGTGTGACCTGCTATCCCATTGTGGTTTTGTTGTCCATTTTCTTGTTGGTTAGAGATACTGAGTATCTTTTCATATTAGGTAGTCATTTTTAGGTCTTTGGAGAAATGTCGACTCAGATTCTTTGAACATTTTAACGAGGCTTCTTAGGGTTGTTTGCTTTGTGCCATATTATTTTGCCTTGCTATTGACTTGTCTGGACCCCTTATATATTTCAATATTAACTTCTTAGCAGACAGTTGATGAGTCAGTATTTTCTCCTGTTCTGTCTTCTACCTTCTCACGTCATGTGCTCCTTTGTTGTGAAAAAGCCTTTTTGTTTGAGATAGTTCCACTTGGTTATTATTGCCTTTATTGACAGGTTTTGGTGGGACCTTCCTCCTCACCATGACCGCTGAGCCAATCGCTGAGCCATTGTGCAGGTGTATTTCTTCTAGGAATTTTTATGGCTTCCAGTCTCACTTGTAGGTCTTTGATATTGTGAATATAGAATAAGACAAGTCCCTGGTTTTTCCTTTTGCACGCGGATCTTGAGTTTTCCCAACATTATTCATTAAAGACAATCCTTTCAAAACCAGATGAGCTTTGCAATTTAGGACATGGCAGAAATGACACTGGGTGACCTATGGGTTACTTCAGAAGAACTGATCGGACTCCTGAGTGGTCCTTGTAATTCTCAAGGATCACAGGTTTCGAACTGACCACACAGGTTGTAAGGAAGCTTGGACTCCTAAAGAAGTCCTCTGTCACAATTGCCCAGTCTATCTAAAGTCTCAGTCAGCAATTAAAATGAGCAATCTTTAGGAAACTCTGTCATCCTGACTTTGACCATTGGCTTCCAATGCTTTCAAAAGTATGTGTCTATCTCAAATGTCACCTGCCTGCACTCTGAGGGCATGGTACATGATTGTAAGCTTGGTGGAACACAGCTGCAATGACAGGAATATATATTGACACCAGAATCATTGAAGTACCATAACACCTAAAATGTGTGGAAGTTGATGAGGGACAAAGCACTGGACCCAACTTTAAACACATAAAGATTCTGCCTGTGAGACCTCGAGGGCCTCAGAGGTAGTATTGACAAGGGTGTACAGGTAGCAGCAGCCTGATCACAATAGGCACCTATTGTGTCTTATAGGCAAATGAGGCAGAAGCTGAAGGCCGAGGACTCTCATCACATAAGGCTTCTGAGTCTACCAATGCCATGGCCTACAGTAATGTGAGAAATAGGACATTTACTTGATAAACTAGTTCACTTTGGAGTGGAATTTAAAGAAAACACAGAAAAGTTTCAAAGAAAAACTATCTCACATTCCAGACTCTCAGATTAAAAAATGGATTCTAGGTAAAGATCACATCTAGATTAATGACAGGAAAACATTTTCTAAAGATTAAAAAAGAGGCCGACAAGAAACATTGTTTTAAGGACTCCTATGTGTTTCATGTAGAATCTCACAAAACAAAAACAATAAGGATTTTAGCCTAGCATCTCCTATTGGCACCGTAGGAAAGCCAAGACCTAGAAAAGCTCATCTGAAAGCAATTTGTGCTGGTAGCTTTTGTCTAATGTCATGTCAATCAGGCAGACACAAAGCTTTAAAGAGAGTTATATCAGGTCGAAATTAAAAGAACAGAAATGGTGTGAAGTCAAAGGAGAGCTTTATGGTCTATAGGAAGGAAACAGATCAAGGAAACCACTCAGTTACTATAATGGGCATAAAGTGGACAAAGAATCATAACTAGGGAATGGAATCATGAGCTATGGTGCAAAACAAATTTCCAAACTCTTTCGGCGAGCTGGCAACATATACCTGGTTGAACTTTACAACTGTTATAGAATGGTGAAGACACTGTGTCTCCCATGACCCCACTTTGAAGCTACAACCATGTTTAGCAGGTTCCATGTATGTCCTAGTATTGAATGTTGGATGCATTTTAAGTAGAATTTTTAATCTGTTTGGTTCACAGTCTTAAGATGGCTACGACATAGCTACGGGGGTAGGGCTAAGGAAGTGTATCTGAAGAGTGTCATCTGCTCCTGGACCAGATTCAAATGACAAGTTCCTGGACTTTGAGCTGATTCTGTAATCAACATGGGGGTTTCAGGGAAGGGATTTTGCTAGGGATGGGAATGATTGTGGCCTAAAGCAAACTGTGGCAGCTTGCATTTCCAAACTTGTCCATACAAATATACATCCCATCTTGCATGCTATTCTTATAATGTGATAATGACATCTTCTTTATTCCCTCCTCTTGAAATTGGGTGGAACTTGGTGACTGCCTTAAGCTATAGAATTCAGTGGAGGTGACTGTGGGTAGCTTCTGAAGTTAGTAACCCAAAGGTGATGTGACTACTGCCTGGATTTGCCAATTGTCCATGGAAGCCAGTCAACATTTTTGAAGAAACACCACATAGAGAGGCTAGATGTATGTGTTTTAGATAGCAGCTTTCATTAGGCTCCCAGGCATTAGCTGACAAACCCATGGACCATGTGACTAGATGAGTCTTTATGATGTCAATCTTCTATCTTCATGAACCCTATGGACTCAAGGCTTCTATCTTAGTTTCTGTTTCTTTCATTAAAAATTGTTTACAAAAGCAACTTAAGGAGAAAAGTTGAATTCTGGCTCACTGTTCAATGGTACAGTCCATAATGGCAGGAGGGTCAAGCTTCTGGGAGTGTGAGGCAGGTAGTCACTGACATCCAAAGCTGGGATGAGAGAACTATGAATGCACGCTGCTGCTTTGCTCTTTTTTGCTACTGAAACCCTTCAGGATCCCATTCAGGTGGCAACTGGAGTGGGCATGTCTTCCCTCTTCCCTTTAATGCAATCAAGATAATCCTCCAGAGGCGGGTTCCAAGGCCTGTCCCACAGGCGAGTCTAGGTTCTACCAAGTTGACCATCACCACTAGTCATCACAACTTCTTTCCAAATTCTCCGATAACGTGAAACACTTGTGCTCTGACAACAGGCTTAAATTAGAGGGTCTGAGACCCCTCCGCAGGTATTTCATGCCCCTGAGTTTTTGGAGTTTGTTACACCTACATTGGAATACAACTTACTTCAGAAGGATCATGGATGTTTAAGTACACCACAGTGTACTTGGGAACCACTGGGAAAGGTATGGTGCTTTTGGATGCAAGTTCTAAAAACCTATATAAAAAAACTATTTTATAAAAGAGTGAGTGTTATTATCTCATTTTGTCAGGGAGCCATGAGATTGGGCAAGTTCCAAGTCAGGTAATTCAATAGGATCAATGATGAACTTGGGTTCTTCAAAGTCTAAGTTTTCTATGTAATCATGAGAGTAGCTAGAAGAGGCTTTGGTTCTGTATGTTTTTGCTACTCTGCTAGCAGCAGAGACTTAGACTAGAAATAATCCCATAGCTGTAACCATTATATTTGCCCTTTTATCCCATTACCAGTTAAAAAAACCCCTATTGACTGGGGTAAATACAGTTACATGTTGGGATTTGTTAGATCTTTGCCTGGGTAAGTTACTTCCATGTACACCATTCTTTTTCCTATTTTCTCACCTCAACCACTGAAAGGGAAAGCAGGGTTTGGCTATCTTAAGATAAGCCATTTTCCAACCTGTGTCCATGATATACTTGCTCTGCTTATAGTCAGATCCAGAGAATATGGAGATGGTGTGTTTAATGTTTAAAACTAACTTTGCCAGACAGTTTGGAGACAACTTTAATCTTCTGAGTTTGTCCCTCTCCTTAGTGTCTGAGTTTGTCACCAGGTGAGCAGTGTGTATTAATGATTTCATCTGAGAATAACTGAAAGAAACAAATATGTTGTCTTCTATGATATTGTGATAGAGTGAGAAATGTTATTTTCTGTCCCCCTCTCATGGCATAGAGTTTCTTAAAACCTTTAAGGTATCTGAAATGACTAGTGTCTTTTTGTGTGCCAAGAGCTGGTAACTCAAGAGTGAGGGCTCTTAGATGTCATCATGGAAGAGGGGTTGAAGTTGAGTTGCTCACTGAAGACTGATAATATCAAGCTTGCCTGTGCAATGAAGCCTCTAGAAAATCAAAGGGATAGTATTCTTTGAGCTTTGGGGCTGCTAGACAAGGAGTTATATCCTTCTACAATACACAGGCAAACATTGCTTTCTATGTTCTACAGGACATTCTAGCAAGCTATCCAGTTTGATGGGATGGGGGCTTCTGGGAATCTGTACTTTTTAATTAGTCTTTACAGGTCACAGCCTAGGCTTGTGACTGACATCTGAAGGAGGAAAAATCCTTTGGGACCAATACTTTTACACAGGGAATCTGGCACTATCTGTGTATAGTCTCAGAATTGAATGAAATTGTAGGGCAACTGATTTTGTCTGCCCGAGACCTCATGTATTACAAGAGTGGGTGTTGACTATAGATAGAAGACAGATTTGTTTACTTGTTCAGTTCTAAATATACAATTTTAATTAATTTCCTGAGATAAAACAGTTAAGAATCCAGCCTTGGGCTTCAGTCTGACATAATTTCATCTGAAGTTTGTAGACAATGTTTTCTGCCTCGTCAATAAGTTATAAGAACTAATGAAATCCTTGAAGAAGTAAGAGAGCATTCTTGGTACCTAGAAAGGACCTGGTAAATGATTGCTGGTGTCTGTTCTGTGAAAAATGCTCACATAGATCATGTTGTGTGAATTGGGAAAAATATTAAGTGCTACACAGTCGTACCTTTGCTTTTCATGTTTTATTTGTGTTTTTATTTTGATCATGCTTGCGACGATTTACAATGTTTTAGTTGCAAAATGGAGTAATTCTGGGTGGATGCGTACTGAAAGCTACGTATCAGTGAACTTGCATGCCTTACGTTTACTCATGGCTAGACTTGGCACTGCGACAAAAGTATTTGACTCTTCAAACATCTGTGCCCTCACTCTATATCACTGGACATAATTTACTCTCAGTAAAATAGGAAAGCATTTTATGACAATATCTTACTTACTGTTACTTTATTGCTTATACATATGATACATATTTATTTCTAAAACAAGTCTATATCTCTGGCTACCTGCTTTATTTTCTTAAGTTATAGGCTGTATGTCACTCATGAATGGCAGAGGATGTCAGTTATTTATCTTTCCAAAGTATCTCGAAGTGGAATAAAGCTTGAATCGAGCCAGGAAGTGTCATATATTAAAAAGTGAGTCCTCAAAGAAAACCCAGAAAAAGCTTTGAATATAAAATTAAAGTACACTTTGCCATAAAATGTGACTGTCAAGGTGGCGCAAATTCCAATATGAAGCTGAGTCGGATTGAATTTGTATTTTTATCTGTGCTGGAGAATTATTTTGAGATTATTGATCTCAGAAAACTTCCATCTACATTTTTTCGGATAACACGTCAATCAGGTATAAAGGCGTTATGAGCAATTCAAGCTCGTGCATTTATTTGTCAATAAAACGCATGCCCTATTGTTCTTTTTCAGTTACATTGTTCTAGCATGTCGGTATTTCATAAGATTATATGACTGTCTAAGTGGGAGTGGCTATTACTGCTGCTTATGTACGCTGAAAACAGCAATCCATATTTTATGGACCAGAAGAAGGCCAACCTCTACCTTTGACCGTATTGAATGTCAAAGTAAGTTTATGTAAATGAAATCCCCCTCTTATTTCACCTATTCGCAATTAGCTTCCAACGGCCTTAAGAGTAAATACTAGAACAGGTGTCTGTTGTGCTCTGGATTTGGAAGAATAATTTATATGCTGCAAATAAAAATTTTCCAGAAGGCAATTTAGGGAAGAGAAGTACCTTCATGCAGGGCAGATTTTTTTTTTTTAAACTAAAGACAATGGGCATTTTATGAGTCATTTTTTTTCATTGTTGTGACTGTCACATGCTCTCTGTACACACCAGAGATAGAAACACATGCTGAAGGACGGAAGGAACTCGGCCTCACCCGGACAGCCAGAGACAGCCGCGGCTCACGCCAATGTACATCCTTCTAGTCTTTTTTCCAGGCATACACATATCTTTTCTGACATGATATTCTATATTTCAGGTTTAATAGCCTGACTTTTTATTTTTTACCAAATGGATTTCTGTCCTCCTGTGCCATAGTAGACTTTGTCAAGAAAATAATAAGCTCATGCAGTTCATTTTTACAATACATTTTTTTCCCTCCATCTAATACGTTGCTTCTTGTATTTATTCACTTGAGCATGTAGCTTATACTGATAGGTAATTTGCTTGTATAAAATATGCTGTGTTCTCTGGGTGTTTTAAAAGCACGGATTTGTTGATTGTCAAATATTTGACAAGTTATAGTTAAGTATGCTTTTAATATAACTGAAAAATTTTTTTTCTTACAGCACAGCTCTGCACAAAATTCAAATAATTTAACCAGAGTTCCATTTGTAAAGATGGCTAGCAGCGAGACATAGGTGAAGTCTGTGGTTATCTCTGTAGATATCTTGGGGCAACTGTATGAGGTCTGCAGCGGCTGCTGGTTCTCACTTCCTGGTCTGTGGGTATAGCCAGCCCCCTCTTCTGTTCAAGAGAAATGACCTGTAACCAATAGGCTATCAAGGGTGTGTGGGTCCCAACACTAGGCCGCAAAAGGCATTGCAGCTTGCCTCTGCCTTCCCTTTGTTTCCTCATTCTGGGAGCTGGAAGCTGCCGTGTCATAAGGAGGTCAGGAAGATCTGTGGAGGAATCCATGTGTCAAGAATTCCAGACCTTTGGCAACTGAGTGTTCCTGGAAATGGATCCTATGGCAATGGTCAGGACTAGTCATGGCTAATGATATGCTGAAATTTCTTGAGAAGCCATGAGCTAAAACCAATAGCCTACTGTTGGTTCTAATACTAATACTATTTACTATGTACTAATACTAATTATTATTACAATAGTGATAATACACGACCATTACATACTGCTAAAATATTACATACTCCTAAAAGTAGAACATAGCTGTTTTACTCTATCCCCTTCCCCACCCCCTACAACTGGGAGGTCGTGCTTGCCAGGGAAGCGCTTTACCGTTGAGCTGTATCCCCAGTACTGCCTTTACTTTTGCATTTTGAGGCAGTGATTCATTCAGTTGCCCAGGCTGACCTTGACCTTATTACCCTTCTCCTTCAGCCTTTTTTTGGTAGCTGGGATTACAGTCCTGTACCAGATATATAGAAACTATACAGACAAGAAAGACTTACTTCTGATGTAGGCTTCTAAGTTTGGGGGTGTAATTCCTTACGCTGTGACATGTAACTGCTCCCACCTGAAAGGCAAGCTGCATTCAGTATGTTCTGAGTGATGTTTTGAAAACATTGTCATTTATTAGGAGGCTAGATAAAGTTTTAATAGCCATCCTCACTCATTTAAAGGGTGTCTTAGAGGCGCACACTCTACAAAGGCAGGTACCAGCATCCTGATTGGTAGAAAACATTTTAAGTCAACATTTTTTTTTTTCAGATCTAAGCTCTGCCCCCACCACAAATCTTTCCACTGGTAAGAGACAGCCTACTTGGAAGAAAAGGACATCAGTATCAACACTTTAGTGACACAGTCTGTTGTAGCTAGTCTTGAGGTGGCTTAGGTATGCTCCCCCAAAGGTTAATGAAGAGCCTTGGTCTCCAGTATTGTAATACGGTGTGGAATCTTTAAGAGGTGGGACTGAAAGGGAAGGAGTTAGGTCACAAATTTATTTTGTAATGACCCTCATTCAACACAGTTCCATATCTCATTCTAAAATATAGTAATGTATCTATTAAAATCAACAGTGTCTATATCCTTTATATAGCAATTCCATTACCGAGATCTTACATCCTTTATATCTAAGTATATTCAATGTATATGAACATAAGGACTGTAATGATAGTGAGGGAAAACCCAACTGGAACCAACCTAAATGTCTGCAGAAAGCTATGTAGTAGGCATCCTAGTCTAGATGTACCTTGAGTGTAAGATACAGTGTAGGTCTCAGAGACTTCGTTAAGCATGGGAACTGTCCTCAGAAGGAATGGACATCTCTCTCATGGGACACTGGTTAATTCTCAGGAGAGGATGCTGAAAAGGCTTGTCTGTTTCTTGCTTATTTTTGCCATGTGATATCTCCCCAATCTGTACTCCCAGTATGATGCCAAACGCCACAGTGTGCATCAGCCAAGAAGGTGCTTGGCCAGCACTGAATAGAAGCTAAGCCATGCCCTTAGGCCTCTAGAACTGTGAGCTGAGTGACCTTCCCCCTTCTTTCTTTGTAAAGTTCCCAGCCTCAGGCATTTCACTATACTGGCAAAGAATGAATGGATACGGAATACTTGAGTGTATCTTGTGAAATGTTTGTGTCGTTTTTACACTTAAGTATATTTTATTATTTCAGTTTTTATGAGTTATATATAATTGATAATAGAAAAATAAACAGATAAAGGAAAAAACGAGATTCTCTGTGTTTCCAATCTTAGATACAATTTGGTATATATATTTCCATGGTACTATAGACATAAGATTATGTAAACATAAATTGTAATTACTCTCCATATTACCACCCTATCACATGTTGTGTGGCAAGAGAATAGTACATATAGAATGAATTAAATTCTTTTAGTAATTGTTTGATAATGATAGCAGCCACTGACCAACTATGGCTTAGGTATTAATTCGTTTGCCTGTTTGTGAGTGGTTGGTTCATGAGTGTTATTCACAGTTTTAGAAATTGGGAAAATTAAATGAATTATATTTCCTTACATGTGAAAATTATAGAAAATATAAATTTCAATATTAACAGATAAATACTATTGGAAGACAGTTTTGTGCATTTGTTTATATGCTATTCAACTCAAATGAATAGTTGAAATCTTTGTCTGTTGCAAAGAGAAGTTTCCTAGGTAGAGGGTGAAGACTACACTTATCTGTGGGCATGGGGACAAATATTTAGAGTGTAGTTAGGGATTATTCTTGTTTAGTAAAGTGGTTGTTTTAGATTCTCTTCCAAGATCAATGACTTCAATAGCTCTGGGTCATTAGTTAGGTGTTCACTATCTGGAATGTTGTGTGGGACTTAAATTCAATTAGAGAACTTTTGGTTACCACTAAGGTATGCCTGCCACAACTGCCCTCTTAAGGTTATCATGTTATTCTGATCATTGCTGTGCTTCATAGGTGTCATAACTGGGGAAAATTGTTCATTACTCTCTCCTTTAGAAGCTTGCATAGTGCCTTCTGGTACCATGAAAGCTATTGTTCAGGAAGGAGGTTTTCAGGTCATATAGAGCTGGGGGCCTCTGGGCTGTATGTATGAAAAGCAGGGTGTCTTCAGCAGTAGGAACTTACCTTTTATCTCTAGGAACAACCAACCAAGGTCAATAGCAACAGTGTATAATGCTTTGGAGTCCCTTAGACAGTGCTGACCAACAACTCAAAAGACTTCTCATGCTTGGTGTTGGGGGATTTTATCAGATAGTCTTTGGTTCTTGGGTGAAGCATTGTCTGCTCAGATAGGAAAATTTTATTTAAACTACATATGTACATCTCTATACTGACTTATGTGTCCTAGAGATACTTTTTGGGTAGATAGTATGATTCCTTATGATTTTTTCAGACATTTTGTTTTTTCCCTCTGCCCTCCTTCTGTATTTATCTCCCTCCTCACTCCCTCTCTGCTCCCCCACCCCATTAAAGCCCTCTCCCCATTTCTGACTTCAGATCACTTGTACTCTGCTAGTTCCATGTTGCTCCCCCTCAGTTCACGCCCCTTTCACTCCCCTAGTTTCTGTAGTTATTCCAGGTTATGTGCTCATATCTAAAGATTTGGAACTAGGAACCTCAGATGAGAGAACCTGTATTGCTTGTCTTTCTGGGTCTGGGGTACCTCATTCAATATGATCTTTTGTAGTTCCATCTATTGACCTATTAATTTCATATTTTCCTTATAGCTGAATAGTATTCCACAATGTATGAATATTAGATTTTCATTATCCATTCAGCAGTGAAGTATATTTAGGTTGTTTTTATTTCCTTGCTATTGTAAATGGAGTAATAACGAATACAGCCAGGCAAATATCTGTGAAGTAGGATGTTGAATCCCTTGGGTATATGCCAACCTGGGTCCATATGGTAGGTTTATTTTTATCTTTTTTGAGAATTACACACACTGAAGTCTAGAGTGGTTGGACCAGTTTGTAATCCCACCAACAGTAAATGAGGGTTCTCTTTTCTCCATGTCCCTTCCAGGATTGGTTGTAGGTTGTCTTGTTGATCTTTGCCACTTTGATTCTGGTAAGATGAAATCTCAGCTGTTTAGATTTGCATTTCCCTATTTGCTATGAATAATGAATATTTTTGAGGTATTTTTTAGTCAATTTTACTTCTGTTGAGAACTCTCTGTTCAGATCCCAGCCTCACTTTTTGAATGGAGTTTTTGTTCTTTTGATTCTTTTTTTTTAAGTTCTTTATATATTATGGATATTAGTCCTCTGTCAGATGTACAAGAGCAGGAATCCCAATGAAAATGGAGGGTGGAGCTTCACCTTCACATGATCACTCTACAAATGATTTACTTCTTTTACCATCACATGTGGAATTAAATTTTTTATCCTATGAATTTAGAAAGGATCTAAATATTCAGTCCATTACATTTTACCTCTGGCCCTACAGATTTCAAGTTTTTAAAATTTTTTACTTCACCTAGTTATCACACAATCACCTTCCTGTGTTAACTCAAAAGCCTAAAGTCCAAAGTATTATTTAAATATCATCTATATCAGATATGTGTGAGACTTGAGGTAAGATTAACTCTGAAACACATTGTTCTCCAGTTTATATCTAAAATATAATGGTGGCAAGCTAACACCATTAAACCTATAGGCTTGAAGATAATTTTCTTTGGTTTAGTATTCTACCCTCGGGCCAGCTGGAGAAGAGATGAACCCACTGGGGCAGTTGCCCCATTGCCAGCTCCAATGCTTTCCATGATATGGACCTGATAGTCCTGCTATGACCTTTGTCTTGACCGAGTGGCTATCAGGACCATCCTTTGGAATCTAGGTTGAGATGGTGATGACTTTCAGTTTTGTTGTATGCAGTATATGGGAACCACACATGAGAGAGTCAGGGCCGTGGAGTATTGGAGAACACAATTTCTTAGAGAGGTGATGTTGGGCACCAGTGGCCTTGCATTTAAAATTGTTCTATCCCTAAACCTTTGAAATCCAGGCCTGGGATGGAAGAGCATCTCTGATGTTCTGTGAAATACCTTTGGGGTCATGCTATCTCTATTTTCAACTACAGATCCTGGCTTTGGGTTGTTGGAGTATTTCCATATTGGCTTTATCACTAGTACTAGGCTTCCATTGAGACAGCAGATCAATTCCCATGTCCTCAAATTGGTTCAAAGCCTTTGTTTTGGCTCCTCTGTAGGTTTTTACTTTCTTCCAATATTAGACAGAAAACTGTCCATAATACTAAGTTCTCCCTTTTTATTGAAAATTCATCATTACACCTTGTGGTGGTTTGAATGAGAAATGTCCCCCATAGGCTTGTGTATTTGAACCCGTGGTACACAGTTGGTGGTGAAGTTTGGGAAGGTAATGGAACTTGTAGGATGTGGAGACTTGCTAGAGGAAGTTACTGGAGGTGGACTTTGAGAATTAATAGTCTTGGCCCACTTCCTGTTCTTTCTGTTCCCTGTGTGAGACTGAAATGTGACCCCTCTGCTTTCTGACTGTTAGACTGGCCACATGCTCATGTTGTCGTTGCATCTCTGCCAAGATGGCCTGCAGCTCCTCTGGAACTGTAAGCTAAAGCAAACCCCTTTTCCTATAATTTGTTATGGTAATTTATCACAGCAATAGAAAAGTAACCAGTACATACCTCTTTGTATCCTTTGTATCCTATTTTCACAGTTTATTATATTAAACCAAGAGAAGCTTCCTTCTAAAAATCTTGATTTGAAATTTCCATCCTCATTGTGTACAAGCTCAATCTTCCACAAACACAATTGATCCATCCTACAATGTCAGATGAACAATTCACTCCATGTTTCCATGAGACCTCATCAGGACTCAACTTTACCTCTGTGTTATTCCCACATTCTGTTTCTGATCATTTATATATCTTTAAGATTGAAATGGTATTTACAGCCTCTGTTTTTTGAAGGAGGCCTTATCACAGTTTCCTTTTGAGACCATTCATGGCAATGTAGATTTCTTGCTTTCTAAACTTCTAAACCCTTCTAGCCTCTACTCATTATGTAGTTCCAATGTGGCTCCTATATTTTCAGTATTGCCCCCATTTCAGGGCTACCAAAATATGTATTGGTTGGTGTGATCCAGAGAAATTGGAGCTGTTTTTATATTGCTGACGTTGTTCTGTCCTGAGCCTGCAGGCATGAGGACTGCTGGAGGATGATGGGTATTGTAGCTTGTATCTTAAGGTCTAGGAACCAGGAGTGTTGGTATCGGAGGAGGGGTGGGAGAAGAGGAGGAGGAGGAGAAAATGATTGATCAAGCTCAAACAAAGAGCATATTCTCTTTCTTCATGCATTTTGTTCATTTAGACCCTCATTAGGTTGGATGATACCCACCAATATTGGATAAGGTAGGAATTCTTTACTCATTCTACCCATTCAAGTGCCTGTCTATTCTAGAAACAACCTCAGAAACTCACCCAGAAATAATGTTCTACTGGCTTTTAGGCATCCCTTAATCCAGCCAATTTACCATGTAAAATTAATCACCACAGTAATGGGTTTAATGAATGACAGTGTAGGCTCTATGGTTTAGAGTGATGCTATGCTTTGAATTTTGAATGGCCCCCAAAGGCCCATGTGTTGAAGAGTTGGAGCTGCAATATTGATTTTGGGAGATAGGAAAACCTTTAAGAAGTAGAGACCTGTGAGATGCCTTTAAGTCTTGGGGACTCAACTTCAAAGGGGGTTAGTAAGACTTTGGCCCCTTTCTGTTCTTTTGTTAAATTTTTACTATCAATAAAGTATTTTTCATCAATCTCATACACCCATCATGATGTATTATTTTTATCTCAGGCCTAAGACAGAGGCCAATAAATCATGAACTATATATAACCTTCTCATCTGGGATCTAGAGCAACCTTTGTCTGAGCTGATCATCTCAGGCATTTTGTTATAGTAATAGAAAGTTGACTAACAGGTTCCCAAACAGTTCCAAATATATATTTCTCATGATTCGCCAACCTCAGAGGATTGGTTTTATTCCAAGGAGACTTAAAACTCAAAAGTTAAGTGGAATCCCTGAATATAACCAATAGCTAAGACGTTAATGCCAAGGCTTATTCGATGTAAGGTGAAATAGTCTTTGCAGTACTGTGTTAACTTCTCATTCATTCAGTAAAAAGTACTTGCTAAGGGCTGTGTGAATGAATTCCCAGGTTACCACTCCTGAATAAGACCAGTGGGTCTTTGCCCCGGCTTGAAACCCAAGGCATATGAAGGTAGTAAGTCTGCAAAGCACCTATATAAAAGAAATACAGTTCAATTACTTTAAGGATGCTTGAATCCTCATTTCATGGAAGAAGCCCTTCATCTCATTAGCAGGATTGTGACTGTGATCACAGTTTGCCTTTCCAATGAGCCAGGCGCTAAAATCGTTGAGGCGTCTAGCTCCTCTCGGTTTTCCCAATCAGGTATACCAGTGGGATTTCAGATCTTTAGACCTGTTGCTCGGATGCTTGTTGTCTCAACTCCAACCAGTCAAGATGATGGAAGAATAGTGAGTATGGTTCCTGTGCTGTGTTTGATAGGAGTAGAAGCTCTCCATACCATCAAATATCTGAACTTGGAACTCTGACAAAGGCCTGAATTTGCTTTGTTTTGCGAAAGGATCTGACTCTGTAGCTTGGGCTGACTTTGCACTTGAGGCAATCCTCTCAGTCTCCTAAATGCTGGGATTATAGGCATTAGCCACCACTGTTGGCTTAAAACTATCTTCCTAAGAAACGGAGTTATAATTAGATGAGCATGGGAACAGTGACCTGGGAACCATATTTTAATTGTGTATATCTCTTCTCCATGCTTTTACCTGCCTGGTCACTCCATTTCTGCAATTTTCTGTCTCTATCACATTCTTAGACCTAAGAGGCTGACCTTTATGAATCAATCTTCTTATGTTTGATGAATGGAAGTTAGTAGAGGGGGTAAATGTAGGAAAGGAGTGACATGAACACACTGATGGTTTTCCTGCTTGATACAGGTGTCATCTTCAAGGTCCCCTGTGAAAAAAACTTCACCTTTCAGATCAGAAACTGGGCTCTCTGAGTCCCTGGCCTTGCTGTGCCTAGCCATTCCTTGTCGATTTCCTTGAGGTCTGTTCATTCCTTTTCTATATAATATTTTTAATTTCGTCTTCGAGAATTTCATACATATAGACACACACACATACAATGTATTCCAGTCCATTCACCCCATTCTATTCTACCCCTCCAAATCCTCTAGGATCCCCACATCCCCCTCTGTCTTCATGACCTTTGAATCCTACTTTAAAAAAAAAAGTCATTGAATAGAATTAGTGCTGTCCATATGAGCATGGGTGTTGGGGCCATCCACTGGAGCGTACTCATCCTAGTAGCCATGGACTATCAGTAGCCCCTCAGCTAAAGGCAATCTCTTTCAGATCCTCATGGCATTCCTTGGATGACTTGGACAGTTCCTCAAACACTTGTTCTATCATAAAAGTAATCATTTATTTTTCTTATTTATAAACCTTTGAAGTATACAAATAGTGGACTATCATGTGGCTCTCTAAACATTTTCAGGGACAACTTCAGGGTTCTCTCAGAGTACAAGGATTTTGTTGTTGGACAAACTAATGTAAAAAGAGGTGAAAGACTGGTTTAGGCTCCCCACGTGAGAGGTCTTGGCCTAAAGCTGCTGCTCTCTGTGGCTTCTGGGTCTGTGTGAGGCAGAACATGATGACAGGGAACTTGCAGTCAGGTAAAGTGGCTCTTACTACCATGGAAAGGAGGGAGAGATGTGGAAGTCATGCTACTGGAGTTATTAGGTTTGGCTTCTAGCAGCCATAACAAGTTAGGCTCAGTTTCTTATCCCCAACAGCCCATTAAACAAGACAGGTAATAGTGAAAACCAGGGAAAGGAAATTTATTCAATGTGTCACTTTGGGAAGCAGAACAAATAAAGAGATCTGAAGGCTCCCTAAGTCTGTCCTAAGGGTCTTGACATGAGGTTTAGATTTAAATAGAGGGCCAGATGTATATGGACCTAAGCAGTCAAGGTATGATCCAACACAGCATTCACCCGACATTGTCTTGGCTCTAGTTTCCTTTGCAAGGGGATCCATCAAGTTGTCTGAACTGTGTGAAATCACTTTCTGAGAGACAAGTTCCTCTTCTACTGGTGCCAAAAACAGTGTTTTCCTTCTTCCCACATGAAACTCCTGGGAAAATAACAGTGGTTAGAGTCCCACTGTTGCAAAAGACTGATAGCCTGAGGGAGGGTGATAAATATGTTCAGGTTATGTATATACCCTGTACCTTCCTTAAAGGTACACTTCCAGTGACCTGCATCTATTGCCCAGACCCCACCCTCATTTTCCTCCAAACCTATTAATGACTCAAATTATGAATGCCTCAACTGATGAATCCATTGATGAGGTCAGAGCCTTTATGATCCCATCAGTTCCTAAGAGCCCCACTTCTGAACAGCACATTAGGGAACAAGCCTTTAACTCATGAGCCTTCCAGGGTCACTTCATATCCTAACCACAACACTTAGGATTGCTTAAGTTGCTGGAGTGATTGTATGGATGTTATGTGTGTGCATTTAAAAACAGCCTTCTTGGGTAGAAGTGTCATCAGAAAACCTTTAGAAAGGGCAGTGACCTTTTGGTAAGGACAGCTTATTAAGATGTTTTACATTTTTGTCTTGAACGTAATTTTTCTCATTAAACAATATGTATTATTTATTAATAAAGCCATTCACAGGGACAGGCAGCAAATTGGCCTTTATATTAAGCTTTTAATGCTAAGTCTGTAATGGACATTCTGAAATGCTATATAAAAGAAAATTCTCTCCTTTCTACCCATACTGAGACAACTTCAGGAGGCTCCAGTATGGTGGTGTATGTACAAGGTCCTTTTCTTTATAAAAGTCTTTTTTTTTAAATCTAGAATAATAAAACACATTCCCAGTAATACTACCACTTCAAGTGTCTCAGAATTTCAGTGTGTATATATGTAAAGGTGTATGTATTTCAAGCTCATGCTGCTTTCTTAGGAACCCTGAACTTCATCACAGTGTCCTTTATAACATACTTTGAGAAGAACTATCTGGCCAAATTCCTTTTTGCTTAACTGTTTCTAGTTACTTTCTCTGGTGCTTACAGAAGAGGTTTTACAATTCACTGCCCTGTGTCTCTCATTTACTCTAGCTTTTCTCCCTCTTCTTTCTTCTTCCCCAGTACTGATGGAGTGATGCCAAGCCTCTTCAGGTCCCCTAATACCTTCTCCGTTCTCCTACTGCCACTTGCTTCCCACACTGGATTCCCCTAACCAAAGAACTTCAGAATCTATGAAAGCAAACCCAACAAATGAAAGGCAAAATAGAGGACTTGAAATAAGGACTTGAGAGAACGAGCAAACCCATGGGGAACTAAACAATCAATTAGTTTAAACTAATCGATTGAAAACAACACCAATTGTGTGATCAAAGAGAAAAAAGTTCTTAAATTATCTTCCTTCCTACTTTGAGAAACATGGAAAACAAGTCTTAGAAGTTTAACATCAAAGAGTACAGAAAAATGGAAGAAATTGGTGAAATTTAAAATATGAATGGCGTTATGTATAAAACTAAACAGCAGATTCTTTGAAAATGTTAGTAAGATTGATGACCCTTTAACAAGATAGACAAAGGAAAAGACACATCCTTAATTTCAAGAATAAAGTGTTTCACTATAGGAAGTAAAAGAATAAAGAGATGCTACCAACAATGCATGTAGTAACTTCAGTAACTCAGGAGTCTCTTCAGAAACTGCAAACTGTCACATTTGATACAAAATGAAGCCAATAATTTGAGCAGCCTTGTTTAGACACAAATTTCACAGCTAATTTTATCAGACTACTACTACTACTACTACTACTACTGTTACTGTTACTTCCTCACCTTCTTCCTCTTCTTCTGCTCCTTCTCTTCCTCCTCCTCCTTCCTTTTCTTCCTCTTCTTTCTCTCTCTGTGTCTCTGTCTCCTTTTGTCTGTCTACCTCTCTCTGTCTTTGTCTCTGTCTCTCTCTTTCTGAGACAGGGTCTTATCATCTGGGTCTGGCCTGGAACTCACTATGTAGACAGGGCTGGCCTTAAAGTTACAGAGATCTGCCTTCCACTGAAGTACTGGGTTTAAAAGAGTACAGCACCCTGCTCTGATTGTATAATTGTATAATATAACTAATATAATTCATACCCAATCATTTCCATAAAAAGGAAAGATAGGAATTATATCTTTCCTATATTTTGTGACATCAGAATTACCTCAACAAGGTAGCAAACAACTGTATCCAAAGAAAGATCAAACATTTTTCATGAAGATATAAAATAAATCCTCAGAAAGATTAGCCTAATACAATCTAATAGTTTGTGAAACAGATATACAGTGGCTATCTGGGATTTGTTTGTGATTACAAGTATTTTTCAATATTTAAGAACCTGTCAGATTGATAATCTAAATTAAATTCCTATGAAACTATCAGTCCATGCAGAAAAAGGATTTGACTCATTTCAATACTCATTTCTGATAGACTAGCTCAGTCTGGTTGGAATGGAAGGGAATTCCTCAATTTGAGACTCTACAAAAAGCCACAGATAGTACCACACTCAATGTGCTGTCTTTAGGATTATTCCCCTTTAGAATTGGGAGGGAAGCAAAGAAGTACCCACCTCAATTCCCATTCAATGTCAAAGTGCATGTCCTAACCTATATACCCAGCAGGGAAAAGGAATAAAAGGTACTCATATTGGAAGGGAAAAAAGAATATTATCACTCTTTCCTAGACGTTATGATTATCTGTATAGAAAATGCCAAGGAATATTCAGATAATTCCCAGAAATAGATGAGTCTATCAGAGCCATGAAATATACCATCAGCACAAGCATAATTCATTTTTTGGATACTATCAGTGGAATCTAGTAAACTAAAAATATAATAATAATAATTAAATATTAATATTAAATATAAAATAATAAATATAAAATTAATGATGATGATGATGATGATTATTATTATTATTATTATTAAGACAGTGTCTTAATCTGTAGCTCTGGATGTCCTGGAACTCACCATGTAAACCAGGTTGGCCTCAAACTCACAGAGATCTACCTGCCTCAGCCTCCCAAGTACTGAGAATAAAGGCATGCACCATCACACCTGGCTCAAAACTTTTTAATTACAATCTATGAAAATTTGACTAGAATAAAATACTTAGCTAGAAACTTAACAAATCACACTTAGCATCTATATGCTGAAAATTATAAAATACTAATAAAAAATAAACCATTGAGATATATCATACGTTCATGGATTGGAATGGAAGAGTGGGTCAATATAGTTTTCTGTCCCATAATGAAGATGTTAATTTATCATAATTGATATATTGATTAAATACAATGCCAATTGGAATGCCAGCAGAATTATTTTTTCTAGCTATAGAAGAGCTCATTCTAGAAATTGTCGTGGATAGGTATAGGACATAGAAAGAGCAAAAACCAGTTCACACACAAGTGAAGGAAATGGAAGAACACCTAGACATACACATGTGCTAGTTAATTTTGAAAAGGTGCTGTGGTGGTTTGAATGAGAATGACTCCCATAGGTTCATACGTTTAAATGCTTGGGCTCCAGCTGGTGGAGCAGTTTGGGAAGGACTAGGAGGAGCGGCTTCACTGGAGTAGATTTGTCATTTGTGATGGACTTTGAGGTTTCAAAGATCTCTCTCTGTTTCTCTGTCTCTATCTCTCTCTTTTCTCTCTACCTAGTCTTTTGAATCAGATATAATCTCCAGCATCCAGCCTGCCTGTCTGCTGCCATGCTCCCTACCATGCTGGCCATGGATCCTGTGAAACTGTAAACAAACCCGCAATTAAATGCTTTCTTTTATAAGTTGCCTTGGTCATTGTATTTGCCATAGTAGTAGAAAAGTAACTAAAATGGGTGAAAAAATAATTCTTGGAAGAATACAGTCTTTAACAAAGGGCATGGAACAAGTGTCATATATAAAGAAACTGTTAGAAGGGAAAATGTTAGGCTCCACCCCAGACATACTGAATTGTAATATTTTGGGGCAGGTATTAAGCAATCTGTGTTTCAAATTTTATTAATCATTTGATGATTTATACAGTCAGACAATGTATTTCATATTCTTCCCACAATCTGTATTTAATTTTAAGATTTACTTTTATGTGATGAGTATTTTGCCTGAATATGTGAGGGTGTTTGTGTATGTGTGTATGTACCATGTGTGTGGCTGGTGCTCATTAGGTCAGAAAAGGGCATTGGATCCCCTGGGTTTAGAGTAATGGATGGTTGTGAGACACCACGTTGGTGCTGGTTACTGAATCCAGGCCCCCCACCAAAGCAACAAGTGCCCTTAACCACAGGGCCATTGCTCGATGGCTGCCCACCCCTCTGTCCTTCAGCTATTTCTGATGTGAGCTAAGGTTTGGATAATGCATGCTGGGTTTAACAATGTTCTCCTGGTTAACTTTGTTTCATACTATTTAAAACAGGACTGTGGCCAATCTCAGAGGTGGTTCCTGTTCAAGCTACTAGGAATTCACTTCATGGTGTCAGGACATTTGATCCACTTGGCCATAGAAGTTCTAACTTTGTATTTTGAGCTTAATACAGACATTAGACACCGAAAAAATTATAGTTCCATTCCAGGTCTGTCCATCTCTCACTTAGAAGCAAATCTAAATTATAAGTCCTAGTTCAAAAGGCAGAAACCAGAGCATTGGCCACCATTTCCTGTGTGATTTGCTAATGGTTATTGCGTTAGAAAAGCAGTTTTTTTTTTTTTTCCAAATTATGTGTTCAACTCTAACTTCCTTTCAAAACATAATCATTACACTCTGGACACTCCTTTTTCTTGTTTTTAAATTCCAGTTGTCTCATGGTGCTTGCCAGACCGAGCTGAGAAAGTCACTGCCGGTTTTAATGTCTCGGTGGGTTGCTATAACACAACTGCAGAAGTTTCTGGAACCAAAGTCTGTTGCCAGGTGAAGCTTTCCATCTGAAACTTGAATGTGACATGCTTCCCTGTCACTTGGAATACCATTATAATTAAGGGCTGGTGAACCTCTTTCGGTTTGAGTTAGTGAGTGTGTGATGTTTATTCAAACAGCTCGGTTTCAATAAAACGTCTAAATGTGTGTTGCCAGCACTTTCCCCATTAACTTTTAAATCCCTGTGAGTTTCAAGGGAAATCCAGTTCGTATGTTTCTCATTCATTTACATTTAACTCATCAGAATATTATTTCACTAGAACTAGTTCTCATCCAAGTTTGGGCATACAGCTCTTGAGATCTTCGGCTGGAGGGTATTTGTTAAAAGTCTACAAAGTACAGAGCAAGATGAAGCTTCAAAAAGTTGGATCATATTTGGCTTTGCTCCTAAACTTAGCCTCCAATGCCTTATGCTTGAATTTGTAATAGATTAGCAGTATTCTTCTACTATTCCAGGAAAATATGATCCTTCATTGGTACCCTTGAGTCAATCATACAGGCAGTATGGGAGGGCAGCTGAAAACTGCAGGACACCTGTGTTTTAGAAAGGAGGAGGCTTTATTTCCAGAAACATCCCTAAGACGGTGATCTTTGTGCCTATTTGACACTGAAGCTTGGGTAACAGTGGAGGAACCCAGTGGCTTTTTCCTGTCTTCAGAAAGCTATTGCTAAGTAACTTCTAAGGACCCAGAACCATTTAAATCAATGTTTCAACTTATTGAATCAGATTAGAGTTGAAAATGTGAAAATGTAGCATTCTGTGCTATTAAATTAACAGCAACATAGGTATAAGAAATGGTTCTTGTTTGTTGTGAACACACCATGTGAGAGCTAACAGTGTCTAGTCATGAAAACAGGCCCATCTTAAGTCTCACGATGGGGAGACTGTAACAGAGGGATATAGCTGAACAGAGAGGAGCAGTCTCATATAGCAAAACAAGAAAACTGAACTTGGGAAAAGCTAACACATATGGGAAGGAGCTACTATGTGCAAGGCTAAAAGATGAAAGACTTGGATCTGTGGGGTTTGGAGGCTGGGAGAGGAGAATCTATGAGGCTGGACAGCAGGCCTCTAACAATCAGAGGTGCTGTTCAGCTGCTTCACTCACCCGAAGCCACTGCTGCATGAAGTTCATTCCATGTTTCTTCACAAAGCTGTTGCTAGGAATGTTCCATCTTCCAGGGTAAAGAGAGACCTGTTACTAAGAGTTAAAATCCAAATGGGATTTCCATTGACACAGTTGTCTTGATTACTCTTCTTCTTGATGTAGCAAGATAACCAGACAAAAGCAACTTAAGGATGGTTTTGTTTGGCTCACAGTTTGAGGGTCCAGTCTGTCACAGTGCAGACATATGGAAGCAGGATTGTGCGGTGGCTGATCACATTGCAACCACAGTGAGGAATCAGAGAGTGATGAATGCTGGTGTTCAGCTTGCTTTCTTCTTTTTATTGAGCCTGGGGACAAGAATGGTGCCAACCATATTTAGAGAAGGTCTTGAAATCTCACTTAACCTAATCCAGAAACACCTGCACACACATGACCAGAGCCTTGTCTCCTAGGAGATTCTAGATCCTGCCAAGTTGCCAGTCAGTGTTGACTTTCGCAGCATAGAGAGTTGTTAATTCTTTTCAAGTTCAGAGGATACGTGCTTACTTCCTTTCTCTGTTTCAGTCTCTAAGAAGTTGATCATTCTCAGCAATGAAGTGGTCCTAGCTGCCATTGCTGTATCTTTCTGGATGGTGGACTTTAGAAAACAAATAGTCATTAAGGCATTTGGTAAATGATAAAGCATTGACTGCATCACACATTACTTTCCTTCGACATGAAATTTTAAAATAAAAAAAAGGGAAGGCAAAAGTTTGCATTTAATCCTGCCATCTACTGAAGTAAACGATTTCTTTCTTCATGTAATCAGTTTTATTTATTTCCTACCATCATTGCCATTTTAAACTCAGAGCCCTAGAATTTTCATCGTTGAGCATGGGAGTCACCCATTTCTCTTCTAAAATAGATTAACGATTTTTAAACACTAAGTTATTCGTTAAGAAATAAGTATACGGAAAAAGGAAGCATTTTAAAATAAAATCAGATTATTAAAAATAGTGCTAAGGATATTTTGCAGCTGGATGTAATGGCATTAAAAGGAAAAGCTTAACTGTGTTTATAAAATTATAAACAGAAATAAAAATCCATGTTGCTTTTTTACTTTTCCGAATTACATTGCATTTGTGCAGGTTCAAGTGATAATGTTTACAGAGTAGGATACAATTATGAGACCTGATACAGAAATAAGTTTACACTTGAAATTGGGAATTATTTCAGCATTGAAATTGAATGCTTGCTTTGCACTATTATTAAGAAATAAATGTCATCCAGCAATTGAAGGGAGGATTTAAAGACTTCATCTCAAGTGTTTGGTTTGGGGCACTGACTGTCCCCAAAAGTCTATATAGGTTGTGCCCTCAATAGCAAAATGCCATTTCATGCCCCTTTCATTTTTGTATTCTCATTTAACAAAGCAATGTACAATTCAATGAAAATCTACTGCCCGCGGATCTCATTTCTAACTCTTACCTAATCAGAATTGACAGTGGGTACCCTTTCCTGAATTTTCTTACCAGGTACAGCTCTGACGTTCTTCCCCCCCACTTTTTACTCATGAAAACATACAGAACTGGATTAGTATCTTTCAAGGCCCCCAAGGTGTTTTATTCTCTAGCCCTCTCTATCACCATCACTAAAAGTGGGTGGCAATAGACTGTTTCCCCCTTGGGATATTGTTAGAATAGGCTGCCTTTATGTGTATTATTTTCTTAGTCAATGAGCTTTGGAAGACAAAAAGCTATCAGTCTGTTACCCAGTGGCTTGCTTTCACACAAAAATACCCTTAGGGGAACCGCGGTGACTGGTAGAGGAGAAGGTATCTGTTTCATGTTTCGGCTTCTTCCCATGAAAATGAATTGGAAAAGTAGAAGTGTTGTCACATGGGGCATTCCAAGGGGAGCACCACAATCAATTGGAAAAGGGAAATGTGAATTCGCAATAGCTATTTGGTCTTCCCACTCCAGTGGCAGAAAATGTTAAAATTGTATCTGGTCGGAAGCATTCATAGTCACAATTGAATTTCACTAGAAGTGTCTCACACAGTGCGTAAATGAATGCAGAGTCGGCATTGCATTGGCCCTTTAATGAATCTCAAGGACTCACACAGGCAACACATTGTCCCTAGAAGGTGTATTCCTTCTAGGGACAATAGAATGTATATATGTGTAACACTCACAAATACACACACACACACACACACACACACACACACACACACACAAATATACATTTATTTTCCTCAAGGAAATGACCCCAAAGCGAGGAACATTATTCTTTCAATGTAAGTGTCCTTGGGATGACAATGAAGTATTTTCTAATCTTTACCCTCAAGTTACTCTTTTTTTAAAAAAAGAAATGAATTTACAAAGTCAAGAACTGTTCTTAATATGACTGCACTGTCAGTGTATAAGTTTTGCGAAAGCTGACACAGTGTCCATCAAATGTCAAGTCTATGATAACTTTGCAATGTCAGTCAGAGTTTACCTATTAATGCACAAGATTTTCCATGAGGGGACTCTGTAAGTTTTAGGGTCTTTTCTATGTTCCCATTCATTGCAGTGGGTAACATTGGTGCATGTTTTGTAGAAGGTTAACCTTTCATTGTACTTGTCAGGAGTGAGGTGAAGTCATAAATTAAAAGATATGTATGTGTGCATGATCTGAGGAACATAAAGAGAGGAATTCAAAGGGGTTTTTAATACTTGAATATAATCTTGTGATTAGGGAATACCACATTTAAATATATTTCATAGTCTATGATTTTTAGACATTCCTGTATTGCAGCAACATGTCTAATATAAAGGACAAGATTTAAACATTTTAAGCGTATAATGCAGCAGCATTAAATACTTCCAGGTTATTATGAGGCCATCATTACCATCTGTCTTCAGAGCTTCCTCTTGCCAAACTGAAAGTTGGCCTTAGGATGCTCTGATTTGGTTATGTGTTGAATGTGATCACTTGGTATCTGAGGGACTGGCAGGACTGATGATGGTAGAGCCTAGTTGGAGGTTATTGTGCCATTAAGGGCACTGCCTGCAGCAAGGAAGCCTGCTGAGGAAGTCTGTGAGAGCCTTGCTGTAAGAAGCACAAGTCTGGCCACTCCTCCACCCAGCCTCTTTGGGTTGCTGTTGGATTCCCCTCTCTTGCATTCCCCTCTGCCATTAAGATGCTATTTACCAAGAGGTGATGCACTCACAGGGGTCTTGTCCTTTTGTTGGTCTGTAAGCCTCCAAAACTGTTAGGTGTCTCTCTCTTTCTGAGTGTGTGTGTGTGTGTGTGTGTGTGTGTGTGTGTTAGGACAACTTTGGGTATCAGTCCTTGTCTTCCATTTTGCTCAAGGCAGAGCTTCTCTTGTTCACTGCTGTGTGTGCTAGGCTAGCTCTCCTTTGGGCTTCTGGAGATTCTCCCATCTCCCAGCACTCCTCGTATGAATATATATGTATAGGAACTGAACTTAAGAGACTAGACTAGCAAAGCATGTACTTCACCCTCAGAGCCATCTCTCCAACCCCTACTCTTCTTTATGAGCATCTGGACTTAGAAATTTAACATGGTACAGAAAAAAGGAATGCTTGAATTATACATTTTGGATTTGGTTCTTCTAGGTGCCTCAGATAAACAAAACCATGTGATATTTGTCATTTTGTGTCTGATTTCTTTCACTTAGCATAATGTCTTAGAATTTTATCCAGCCTGCTATGTTGTTTACTGATATTTTATCTCAGTATTAAAGGTTGAAGCTTCTGTGATACCCAAACACTTCTTGAACCTTTACATAAATCGCTGCTGTATAAGATCAAATATTACTGTCTTGTCATCACAATCGCTACTGTAATAAGAGTAGCACTAGATCCGTGTGGTGAGCATGATTCTTTATGCTACCTGCATTCATGTACTTAATTCTCACAGTATTCCTTCGAAGGTGGCCTACTGTTTTCCTTTTTAATAAATAATAATAATAATATTGATATAAAATAATATATAAAATAGTAATAATAATTTAATAAGTAGTAAACTGAGTTTGGGGAGGATTGGTTAGAGACATTGCCAAGTTTGGATCCAGATCCTGGGCTCTTCTTTTCTGCATTCTGTTGTCTCTCTTTCATCACTGAAAGACTGAACCTGAATTGGGTAGAGGTAGAGACTGAACATTCATGGTGTTTACAATTTCTTAAAGTATGCCAGTGTGAAATCAAGATGAATGTTCTAGGCTGGAACACAGGGAATCTGAAGTGAGTTGTTTTGGACATCTGTCTTCATAAAGAGCTTTGGCTTTTAGTTGGCCTTGGACAACAGGGGAGAAGCACAAAAGTATTCTAAAAGCAGAACTTGTGGTGAGAGATTAATCTATTTGCTGGTTATCTAGTGGAATAACTTATTGGGAGTTGTTTTGGCCCTGTTGTCCTTGACTTCTCCTTTGATCTCATGGAGAAGGAGCACCCTAAGCAGGGATTTAAATCCAGTCCCCACGGAAGAAAGCACTGAAGCTGCCATGAACCACAGGGGTGTTTTAGGGTAGTCATGCTAAGTATGGGATGCTGTAGACTAAAAAGACCAACCAATAAAATTCCATGTTAATTAAAAGAAGTTCATGTATTTGTATTTTTCATGGTTAAATCAATTCTGATCAATAACTTATTTATATTAGCTTTCTTTTCTGCCAAGACACTACAGTGGGTATAACTGCTTATATCCTCAGATATGTCACAGATCTGGACCTCGTGTTCTTCATTAGAAAAATACTGCATTTCAGGGGTCTGTCAGGGACTTTGAGCATTGACATCATGACCCTAAGGTTGGGTTTATTCCTCCTGAGAACGAAAACTCCTATCTTGATGCAAAGCTGCAGGGAAGCCTAAGGGCTGAGGAAGGGAGCGTTCTCAGAAGTTAATGTTAGCGCATTAGAATAGGGCCATAATGGCAGATGGAATCCTCATTCTTCTTCTTGTAGAGACAGGCACCAGTGATCCATCTTTTGCTTCTGTCATCCTAATTTAGGTCATTCCTATTGTGAGCATTCTCAAATAGTACCTGTCCGGGTCTACAATTTATGTTGGAGAAGCATTAATGCAAGCTCTTAATAAGATGAAAACTTCACAGTGTGGTGTTATCTGGGGATGATATATCTTATAGCCTAAGACATGTTTAATTAGGTTTGCAAGAGTCAAATTGGCTTTGGCAGTAATGAAGCTTTCTTTCTCTCCCTTCCTCTCATATTCGGCTATAATAACATACAAGATGGTCAAGAAATATCTTTTTAGTTTGGTATCTTTGTAAATCATCCTCTCTCTCTTTCTCTATTCCAGAAAAAAAAACCTAATCTGTCTTAAAAATCCAGTTCTTGCTGAAGGTAAAAGGAAGAGGAGAACTTGTCAAGAAAGACATGGTACAGCCAATAAAAAACCTGAGGTGTTGAACACTCAAGTATTGAACATGCATCTTTTGGAAACATTTAGGAAATATTTAATAAGCATTTACATTGGAGCAACAATCAAGGGTTTGATAGCTTTTGCTACTCTTGCTCCAATTTTGTCTCCAAAGAAGACTATGATTTTGACTTTGGAGTATGAATAATTTTGGATGACATTTTGAGTGTCATGAGTTAACATTCAAAACAAAACTTCTCTCCCTAGTTACTTTCTCCTAAGCAAAAAGATCCAAGTTCTGGTGAGAGAAGCCATTTCCCTATGTGGTGACTAAAGTATAAGGCAAAGTCAGCCTTTGGATATCATTGACTAAAATATATATAGTCTTTCTCTCCATTAGGACTACCCATTCAGACCCCTGAAAGAAAGGAATGGTCATACTGATAATTTTCAACTTGAACCCAAATCATTGAAGTCTTATTGTAGACTCATTCATTCTCTTCTGTAGTTTTAATATTTTAATTGTGTGTATATGTATCTGGGTTTGTGCAGGCACTCACAGTGTCCACAAGGGGTGTCAGTTGCCTGATATAGGTACTAGGAAATCTACAAGAGCAGTATGCACTGAGCCATCTCTCCAGCCCTGACTTTTCCATTCTATCGATGTATCTTTGCAATCAGGTATTTTTGAGCCCAGGTGTCTTTGAGAGACTCATATCCAAGGTCGGTCATGCACACAGTGATAATGCAAGGCCAGGAAAAGGGCCAATAATCTTGAACTAGGATACCCATAAGGTTTTTTTTTTCATTGAAATTTTCGATAACTTGTATTTGATAGAGACAAGACTGAAGAATGAAGCAGAAGAATGAAGATCCCATCCAAAGTGACAAAAGGGGGAACGATGTAGGCTATTATCTGTTGTGATGAATGAATGAAAAAAAAAGGAAGGGGGCAATTTAGAAGTCATTTGAAGAATAAAAACCTTAGCAAGAGCAGTTATTTCCTATGATAAAGGCAGGTCTTTGGGTTGAAATTTGGATGTCTAAACTCTTGGAAAATGTCTGATTTTTTCATTTGGAAGAATTATAGGAGCTAAAAGAAGAAGAATTCTTTCAGTGTAGTCTTCTATTTTAAGGAGTGGAGAATTGCTAAGTTGTCACTTGTGGGGAAGATGCCCATTGCCTCATTCACAAAAGCTCTACTGAGCATTTGCACTGTAAACTGAGAGTTCAAGAACAAGTGTACAGCGTTCCTTTACCATTTAGATATTTGGCACATTTAAACTTACTTTATTGAGCGTTCCTGTCAGTGTTTTGGGGTCCAGTCATAGCTTCTGATTGTCATCACCAGCCTGAAGAGTTCCCCTAGAGTGTTATGGACCTCAATTCAGCCCAAGCCATGATTTTTAGCAGAGAATTTCTTTAGGACTACCTAGTTTATGGAGCAGATTTTTTGGGGGGGAAGTAAAGATAGTTTAATATAGGATTAAGCATGAGGATTGGGACAAAAAAGGTATTTGAAAGGAAGCACATAAGTGTGGGTTTCTCATGGAGAGACACAATTCATTGCTCTTTTTATTAGTCTTATGTAGGCTATTGAAGTTTGGAGTAACTATCTTTGAAGGGTTGCTTAGCAGTCTAAATAAGGTCCTTAGTGATTCTTGAGGGACATCTGACAGGACTGCAACTGGTGGGGGAAAAGAAGCCCACAGAGACACAGGAAGTTAGGAGAACCTTTGGTAAATATAATTAAGTTTTGCTTGAGACTCTCAGGAGATACCTGGGAAAAAACAATGGGTCTCTTCCCAAAGTCATAATCTTTCAGGCCTTACGACCAAGTCATTTTTTACTTCAACATAAAACATCTTTATATAAAATGAGTATCAACTTTAGCTACACAGGCTTTATTGCAAATGTTGTCAATTACAATGGAACTTTTGTTTCTCAGTTGGTGAGTGGCTTCCCTCAGACTCTGAGGTGAGGGGTCCTTTTCTTCTTGTGTCCCCATAGTTTCTCTATCCTGCCTCATTTCTGCTGAGCCATGTCTACCCGTTAGCAGACACAGCAGTAGGTATCTGTTTCGTTGGCTAGGGGCCAAAGATCTAATACCCTTTACAGATTTTTTAAATGTGTTTGAGACCTTTCCATTTTCTTAACCATTTTTTCATTTATTTTCCCCCTTATAATCATGGGATGTTGCTTGATGAAAAGATAAAACCTTGAGAATTTAATGTAGATGAGGGGGTAGCAAATAATT
The DNA here is from genome assembly GCA_026225945.1 of Cricetomys ansorgei. Lineage (NCBI taxonomy): Eukaryota > Metazoa > Chordata > Mammalia > Rodentia > Nesomyidae > Cricetomys > Cricetomys ansorgei. Next base: position 14,108,616 of record JAMJFZ010000982.1, on the reverse strand, counting down.
GTGAAATCATCCACCAGTCTGGCTCCTGGCATGTCAGAGAAGAAGGATTTAGAATCTCCATCTTAGCTGATCAGAGCAGTGTCCTATGAATCGACATTTCCAGGGCCTTAGATGGGTGGGAATGTTACAGAATATAAATCACAATATGCTCTGAGGTGCACACACCTGAGCTGGAGACCTTCAGGTGAGGAGAATGACCCTATGTGGGACCAGGAATTACTATAGGAAGTAATGAACCAAAATTGGGAGAGCAGAAATCCTTACAGAAAAGCCTGGAAATAATTTGGCAATGTAGGAAATCGCCCCACCTGTACACTAGGCCTAGTATTGGGGTTCAATCTTTACCTGACCTCTTTTCTTGTGTATATGTTTGTATGTGTGTGTGGAGAGAGAGGGAGAGGGGGAAGGGGAGAGAGAGGGAAAGGGGGAGAGAGAGAGAAAGAGAGAGAGAAGGAGGAAGGGAGAGAGAATATGAAGGCATGACATAGGTATGATGTTAAGGACAATTTTGGGGGGCCGGTTCTCTCCTTCTGTAACGTAGGTCACAGAGATTGAACTCAGGTCATCAGGACAAGCATTTTCAACACTGATATTTAAATTAAATCTTGTATAAAATGGTTGGTGTGAAACCTCTGAAATTATGAGGAAAAATAAAATTTCTTCTCTTAGTTGGTTTCTCTCATATAGAGAGACAAGGACTGGATCTTTGGTTTATGAAGGAAACAAACAAGATAAATAATGTATTCATATCCTGTTCAAACTGACAACCAACCAAAAATGTTCTGTTCGAAAGTAGAAAAGGACCATGTCGAATTCCCAGATAACTTTTGAGAGAACTGCAATATCACAATCCACAGATATGACACATCGCTAGATTTATTTGTATCTTTTTTCTTTCTCAGCATTTATACATTTAAGTGAGCATATCTGAAGTGGGTTAACTTACTCCTAAATATTTAATGTTTTTGATGTTATTATGAAAAGCAGTTTTAATTTCATTTTTGGATCTTTGGTGTGCCTGTGTTTAGAAATACAGTTGGTTTTGGATGCGGGTCTTCAATCCTGTGACCTAGCAGTCTTTGGTTTTCTCTGGTTTGTTTTTGTCCTTAAGAGTTGCCATACGTTGCCTCATTCCATCTGCAGATAATAATAATTCTACTTCTCGGCAGGTAATTTTCATCCGTTTTCCTTATTTGACTGCAATGGCTAAGCCTCCCCATTCCTTGACTTGGAGGACATTCTTCATTCTTACACCCTCAGAGGATGTTCTTTGTAGGTTGCTCATAGGTACCATTGCTGGGTTCAGGCAGTTCCCCATTATCAGCTCTACCATTTGCCTTGGGTTTTCTTTCTTCTTCCTCTCCACAAATCTTCACATAAAAGATCAGGTAATTGCTTTAGACTTTTCACCTTGTCATTTAAAACAATTTCCTTGCAAGGATTGCTTTATCTGAAAACCACACATGCTAGTATGCTGTATCATCATTTCACTCTGTACTTCTGCATCTAATTTTTTTTTTCTACAAGGATGGATTATTTATAAATCCATTGTTTAGTTTCTACATATTTCTGGACTGCTTTATTCTGGAGTTTTTCTGTTTAATTTTGATCAGAATGCATGGTTTGTATAAGCTTATTTTGTTTGTGGGTGTTAATTTGTGTGACATGGTCTAGTGTCCTGACAAATCTGGAGACTGCCCCATGTACATTTGGGGTGGGCACATACTGTGCTATAGCTGTACGATATTTCGGACCCTTCTCTCTGATAACATTGGTTGGTAGTGTGGCTCAAGTCTCCAGGACAAGACTAGCTACCTACCTTGTCATTATGAAATATCTCCTTTTCCTCTCAAAATAGTTTTAATATTTAAAAAATATTTTTAAAGTTAATTTTATCTAATATTTATATAGCTTGTCCAATTCTTTATTAAATTATATTTTACATGGCAGCTACTTCCATCTTTGTAAGTTATTCATATCATTGAATCTAAAACATCTCTGTAGATATAATTTAATTGTATCTGGTTTTATAATTTATCTTTTATATTTACTTATTTTATTGTAAGTATATAAATGTCTTGTATGCAACTTATGTATGTGTGGCTGTTGTCTGCGGAAGTCAGAATAGAGCATCAGAGTCCCTAGAACAGGAGTTTGAGGCCTTTGCAAGCTACCATGTGGATGCTGGGACTCGAACCTGGCTCCTCTGGAAGAGCAGCTGGCACTCTGGATTGCATCTTGCCAGCCTGACTGTCTTCTGACGAGGTGTCTGGCTCTTGTTTAATGCGGCTTTTGACACAGCGGGATTTACTTGTTTTGCTACTCGCTTCTTGTACATCCCATGTCGTCCTTACTTTGTTCTTCTTGTCTCTTTATTGCTGTCTTTTGTGTTTGGGGTGTGTTTTACTATAAAATTCAAGTTACATTTTCTTTTAGTTTTTATATATTTTCGTCTTATCTGAATGATTGTCCCGGGGATTACAAGATGGATCTTAGTTGTAACCAGCCTAGCTGAGACCATCGCAAGCATAATTCTATCTGTAGACGGAGGCATTGCTTTGGTGTCTGCCTCCATTCTCCACTTTGTGCTGTAATATTTTAATCCCCATCCTAAGCATTGCTTTGCAAGATTTTGAATACCAGGTTGCATTTTGAATTTACTCTCCAGGATTCTGAGAAGACAATTCAGAGACCCCAGCTATAATGATAATGATATGTATCAATGATAATGACAAGTATATATGAGGAGATGGGCCCAGGGGTGGCCAGAGGGTGCAATTAGGATGGCATCAGGGGTGCGGACAGTAAGTACAGAAGGAAGCAAGCAACGCCACAACAGCAACTTCTTTTTGTGGGCACTCCCCAGTTGAGATTGTAGTTGCGCTGGAGAAAATTATGAACCCTCTGCCTCAAGAGTTTCCTAGTTTGTAGTGTCTAAGGGAAAAGGCATTTAGGATTCTTGTGAATAGATGCCATGGTTTGGAGTGAAGCCATAGATGTTTCCAAAGTAATTAGCTTTGTACCCCATCAGTGTGCAGCCTCTATTTCTAGGGAAGATTTCTGGGTGGAAATGCCCAAGTGATTTTCTTGAAGAAATTGATTAATGGAGACACTGATGTCTACAGACTCTGCAGTGCCTGTACTGATTTTAAAAGTTCATAAGAACTTCTTTTTTAATTATCACAAATGCTCACACTGTCCTGAGAGGTGCCAGTGAGTAGTGGGGATCTGAGGTTCTGACACAGACCAAAGCTAATATGTTGGCTCTGCATCTGATCACCTCTCACTTTGAGACAATTGTCTAATTTTTCTCCGCTGCTTTGTCTCCAGCTCCATAATAAAAGGAATAACACTTCTCTCCAGGTGAGCTGAGAGAACTACAGAGAACTCCTAGCACACTGCCTGGGAGAATGTGCTCATTCAGAAGTAGATAAGAGTTAAGTTTGCAAGGAGTGAGCGCTTGTCTCCCTTTCTGAGGCTTTGAGAGACCTAGTGAGATAATTTATTAATGAACCTGTGGCCATTTCTGACTGGATCATCTGAAGGCTAACTGGTTCTGAAGAGGCCTTTCTCTGCTGCTCTGGAAAGTGAAGCAAGATCTATTAGGTTGACATTTACTCCTTTGCCCCCATGACCTATCTGGGCACAGAATTAGTTTGTAAGTTAACCCAGGATGCACAGCATAATGTGGCCAGGAGCGGGAGCCAAGTTCTCTTGACATCTCACTCTGAACCAGACATGCTTTTGAGTGTCTCCATGGGTCTATTTCTATTTCCAGATCTATAAAATTGTAAAATAATGGATTTCTCCACAAAGGATTAAGTGAATTCCTAGAATAGTTTGTGGAACAAAGCAAACTATACCTACATCATGTTATCGTTAATCTGATTATTTTAGGTTCCTTTCTCTGCGGAGCTTACAGAAACATAAAGAAAGTAAGTTTCTGTTGTATGTTAGCCCCGAGTTCATGGCATTATGTTCTAGCAGCAGGAAGGGAATGCAGGAAGACACATAGGAAGCTGTCTTCTAGAAACTTTATGGAAAAAAACATCAGGGTGATTTATTAAGATCAGAAATTCCTCTCCCATGAAGGAAGTGGATGATGCTTCCATGTGTATACTGGAAACTTCTTGCTTACTTACTTACCACTTTCCACAGAACTCATGTTATAGACATGCTTTCTAAATGCAGCAGGCCATGCTCTCAAGGTATCTAATCTGCTTTAAATACCAGTATCTCCTCTATCCTGTCAGGTTTGGACCTGGCTAATTTCTTTTAGAATTGAGGCTGCATACTTACTGAGACTGATTTTCTAAAGGAACAGAACTGAAAGAATGTTTGTAACATTCTTAGATTGGCTCACATTACAGGGCCTGGGTAGTATATCAGTGGCCTTCTGCCTGCTCAAGAAGCTGAGAACCTGCTAGTGGCTCAGTCCAGAGAGCTTGCTAAACTTAAGAGTCCAACCTGCTGCTGAAGGCCTGGAAAATGACTACATGGTTGCTTCAGTCACATTGGAAGGCTGAAGAAGCTGGAGGGTGGTGTCCTTGGCAGAAGCACCATTAATAAACTCACTCACCAGTGACGAGTGAAAGGTGAAGCATTGCCTTTTCCTGGACCACTTTATATCCGGGCCACCTACTGGAAGATCTGTCATTTCTGAGGTGGGAGTCTCCCCTGACCCAGTTAATCCTTTATGACACTGTCCTGTCAGACTCACTCAGAGACAAATCTTCCAGTTGAGCACAGTTCCCATTAAGTTGACAATCAAGATCAGCCATCACACTCAACTAGAATAAACATTAGGTGAATTCTGAATCACTGAAGTCCAAAGTTTGTACATGAATCATCTCAGCAGGTTTCCCATCCTTATGCTTCAGGAGAAATCCTATCTGGTTATAGCTAGATGATCTTATACAGAATTCTAGCCATGACCCTATCTGGTTGTTTTGTTTTGTTTTTTGTTTTTTTTTTTTATCTGTTTTTATCTTCTACATCAGTGCTGTTCAATACAACACCAGCCTGTAATGAGTTACATATGCAATAGAAAATTGTCTCTTGGTTACATTAAAAACATAAAGAGGTTAGGTTAGTTTTAACAATGCCCTTTGTTTAATCCATATATGTGAAATATCATATCTGCATGCAATCAGTATAAAACTTTTCATAATTAGTCTTTGAAGTCAGGTACATATTTTGTTATTACAGAGTTTCTGAATTTGAGCTAGCTATATTTTATGTGATTAGTAGCTTACCCATAGGGAAGTGCAGTTTTATCTATTTGAAAAATATATTTAGCTAACTAATGTTAAGTAACCAGGTTGATAGAGATACAAATGAGTTGTTATTTGCTATGTAATAGTGTATCCATCGTAGAGTAAATAGTGATTTTTACAAAAGGTTTCATAGTAGGCATCTTTCTGATGAAATATAAATAAATAAAAATAAAATAAAAATACGACCATGTTGAGATTCAGTGTTTTCCCCAAACCATCACTCTTGGGGTTTTCACAGCTAGGGGGTATAGTGGACCCCACCATGTCGTCATCTTCTCTAGGTAGATGCCTTTGGGATGATGCCAGAGAGACTCCAGAGTGAGTGCTCCTTTCAGCTTCCCCGTAGGAACTCCTGATTTTCATCTATAGGGAGACCTTTATCTTGTAACTTTGGCCAATTGAATGCATCAGATTTCTTGCCAACATAACTAGTATTAAGGAAAATAACAGACATCATAGACCCCAGTGATCAACTCTGATTATGTTATGGCACCATAGCTGCTAAATCTTTCATGGCAATAGGCTGTGCTGGTAATGCCTACCAGCAGAGATATGGCGCATCCTGGAAGAAACCTGTGGTCACCTCGGGTGGGACTGATGTTATCCTCTCACTCAATTTGAAGGATCACACCAACAGCCTAATGGTAGTTGCTAACATTGACTTTGAACTCCATGTGGATGCGAAAAAGATACTACTTTTGAATCTTGTATAGCTACCATCATGGCAACAAGGCCTTCTTCACAGAAGCAATTTTAAGGGAAAAAAAACCAAAACAAAACTGAAAGTGTTCATGTGGTTTAAGATGTACTCTGGAAAAGATGTAAGTATTTTGGATTGTGGCCTCTTTGAGGATTTGGGGTAGAGCATGAATTAGGACACTTGATCAGTTTAAAGACACAGGCTCAGTCATGATGCAGATGAGTAAAGTTAAACCAACCAGAGTTTCTCCTAATAGCTACTACTGTCTGAAATGATTGTATGGTTGCCCCTTGTAGAGCTAAGGGAAGCTGAGGAAACAGGTAAGACTTGCCTTTCACTTCATTTGGCAAAACAATTTATGACCTGTGGTGCCCTGGCCAGGAACAGGAGCACCTTTTAGAAAGAAGCAGCCTACAGAGTGTATACCCCCAGGAAGAGGCAAGTGCTGCTAACAGGGATCATGATGAGTTTCCAACGAAAGCTGGCCTTAACACTGCTGCTAAGAGTGGATGTGGAGCCAGCAAGGGAAGCTGCACAAGAGATTAGCTCTTTGAAATATGGGGCCATCAGTAGATCCTAAAAGAACCCAAGCTTCCGAGATCAATGAATGTAGATAAGAACGCTGTTAGACTCAGCATCCGGAGCCAATCTCAGCACTAATGTTTGCCTATCAATAATCATTATGGCCCTCCTTTTCTAACATTACGCTTCTGTGAGGGTTCTGAATGGACAGGTTCATTTCTTGCCCACCAATTTTTTTTTAAGCACACATCCTGTTGTGTTTATAGCAAACTTCATTTCTTACACTGCTCTTATGGGGGCCTTGGGTTGTAGTTTACCAAGAAACTATGTAGTTCACATCAGTGTGTCTGTGTGTATTTGACTCACTTTCTCCAGCTGTTTTCTGGGTTTGCTCATTTCCATTCAGTTCCACAGATGTGTGTTTGTTAGTGTTTATGCTAATCACAGAAACATGGTAGAAATACGGTTCTGCTTTCTTGAAGGATATCCATATTTATTTGGGCAGAAAGGCCCATATCACAAGTAAAATACACAATTATACCCCCTTTCATGGAAAGTGATATTGCACACATGTGTTTAATGTCACAGCTCTGGTAGCGAAGGGAAAAAAAGCAATTTTGGATAAAGTTTGCCTTTGCTTACATTGCTACCTATGAATAATCTTTCAAGGCATAAAATCCTTCTCAGTTTGAAGATGGAAAATATCATTTGAAAAAGCTGAAAATAAACCTCAGTATCAAATCCACTATGAAGTCGTTGAGTGAAGGCTATTCAGCCACAGCTTTCTGGATATCAAAAAAAAAAAAAAAAAACCAACAAAAAAACATGTTTTGTGCAAGGAGAATTTATGGCTTCCACTTCAAAACATCACGGATCTTAGAAAAATGTTTGTATTTCTCATTTGGTATGATTTAGAGAAATATTTCTTTAACATCTCCTTTTCATATTGTGCAATTCACACTAGAGACATGTCTATGAAATATTTACTCATGATTTTTATTTGAAGGGAAGTAGCTGGTTGCCACATGAAAGCTTCGTGGCGGAGATTCCTTGCTTTCAAAAGAAAATTGAAGCTAAATAAAAAAGATTTCAAGGCGTGCCCAGAGAGGTCTTTCCTTTGCGAGAGGTAATTGATTTGCTCCCCCAAACAGTCTTCTAGAACTTTCAGTAGACAATGCTCTAACCTTGTCAGGAGAGGATAATAAATTTAGAGTTAGACCGTTTTGGAAGGAAGGATTTAAAATGAACTGCATTTTATAGGAACAGAGCACCAAGGGTCTGTTGTTAGTTTATAGGGCCTTGATTAGATAGGTTATTGATTTTGGCTGCTGGTGATATAGTTCATGTTCAGAAGGTATCAAACTCATGCTGAATAAAATAGGAGCAAGCGCTTGGGAAGAAAAAGAGAAAGTAGTAAGACACTAGCTAGCAATCTAGTTGTAATTCTTCCAATGGAACGGGCAGCTGTGTCTTGCTGCCTTTAGCCCTCTGGAAGCAGTTATGTGTATTAAATACTGGAATAACTTGATATTTTAAAAGCTTATATGCTCATCCAAGTAAAATGGATTTAGAAGACTACCGGGAGTTTCATGATTTTATAGTTAAATCAATACCCAGATTTATGCCTTTTGGACAGAGAAACTTGAATTTAATTGAGAAAATGGATCTAATGAGGATAGACATATTTTGTGCAGATGTAGGGAAGGTTTTTTTTTTCATTTTTCACTTATTATTTGAGAAAGGAAACAGGTACTTTTGATTCAAAGATGAATAGAGCTTTACAGGAAATAAGACAAGTGTCCAGAAACTTTCAAAGATTTGTGACATCACAGAGATATTTCTGAATGTCTGGGCTCTGGCATAGTCATTTTCGTTCTCTTTGAAATTCTTGAATTTAAGCTTCATTAATTATACAGAAAAGCACATAATATTTTACTCTACCCTGCACAATTAATGGCCATATGGTATTAAACTGGCAACCAGACTTTCAGAATAACAGTTTTAATCTGGATGTCTGATTTCCCTTTTCATTTTCCTGTATTTTATGGATCTTCATGTAGAAATTTGTGTTTTATTCGCTCAAATCATATTACTTTTCTTTCAAAAAAATAAAAATATGAAGGGCATCATTAATTATTTTGTTGCAGAAAGAAATTAATAAAAAATTCTCTGGATATTATGGTCTGGACTGTCAGAAATTCTGGAATGTTCAAAATGGAAGAAGAATCTTCATGAGAAAAACTCAGGAAATGCAGACATGTTTTTGGGGGCTCTGTGATTTATTTTCCACTAACCCTAATTCTCCACAGTCTTTGACCACATTTTGCTTCAGGAAGTATTCTGATAAATGTTTCCCACACATACAAAAATTTAATTTCATGGAGATTCCGCCTATGTAATAACTGCATGATTAGACCTTGAAATGTGAGGAAACAAATTGAGCCTCTAGAAGCATATGGACTCAAACGACCATAAGAAAAATCATCAGAGGGCAGAATTTGTCTCTGTGATATTTTTATGCAATGAAAGTTCCAGAAATAATCGACAGCTTTCCTGCTGTCCAGAAAACATACTATTTTTTAAAAATCACTTTTTATGTTAGTTTTTCTCTGTATTCTCTCACAAATTGAGAGTTCTTTTCTGGCTGAACAATCTACGAATGTCAAAATTTTGTGAGGAATTTGGATCTCAAGATGCCAAAGATAGATTACCTATATTTTATGAGTGTGGAGAACTGATGACTAGAGACTTTGAGAGCACCTGAGTTATGTGAAGAGCGTGAGCTAACTTCGCTGCCAGTTCTCCCTCCTGGATGATACTGTGAATGTAAGTTAAAAAAAAAATACCTTCAGATGTATGTATCAAATGCATACTGTTCTGATCATTTATAAGTTTTATATATAATGCTATAAATGAAAATACATTTTCAAAATGAGCACACTGCAGAAAAATGGAAAATCTGAGTATAGTCTTGGCTGAAATAATTTTGAAAAAAAAAGAAAGCATTGAAAGTGGACATTGGAGTAATTCGAAAGGCACAGTGTTTTAAGAGTTCAACTCCCAAATTTTACTAATGGGTGAGTTATCAGTATTAAAAGCCATAAAGGATGTTTCCATACTTTTAAAGGATGTCACTCTATATGTTGGAATTTATTTAGTTGTGTTTTAAGCTTTTGTTTCCCGGATGGCACAGTCATTATCGGGAATTACCAGATGGCCAGGAATGAATGAATTCCCCACACTTGCCGTAGCTCTGAGGAAGGCATCCGACATTGGACAAGCAGAGATACAGAACCGAGTCACACACAGAAGTTTCAAGGTACAGGGTTTTATATTTGGAGCACGTAGAAGGAGGGACTGGCTTTGTGTGTGTCATGATTTGCAAAGTGAGCCTGTTCCCACAACTTTGGGTAACACCCAACAAGGGGTTGCTATCTACCAAGAGTTTGCTCATCTGCAGTGATTTCATTAGGCAGCTGGCCTCATCCATTCGAAATACGGTTCCCATTAGCAAGAACTTTCTCTTAAACTTGTTCAATTAAGTTTCATTAAAAAAAAAAAAAAAACCCACAACTTTCTCCTTTTATTCCATAGGTAACCACAGGCCAGGTTAAATATTTTTAGATTCCTCAAAGGCCAGTTAATAACTGGAACCAAAACAGATTTTCCCCCTAAGTTGTTACTTTGTTTCATTAGTGGTCTTTATTTTATTTTTTAAGTGATGGTCTCATGTTGGCCATGGTGCATTCACTGCGTCATGCTAGAAAGAGTTTATGGTCCCACCTGCATCCACGAGAAAGAGAAAACAAAGCTTCATTTTTAATTCTATGGAAATTCCAGGCTATTAAGAAATGACTACTGCCAGCTTTCTGGTGTTATTTAACGGGGTAAAAAGTTCATTATACTAGTTTGCTTATAAGTCTGGGTTTATTTTCTATTACTTGAAGAGATACTGTGCTTAATCACAAAAAAATGTGGCTTGGAAGACGTCAGGCCTTTGCTGGGATTAGAGATGGCTTCTGGTTGCAGATAAGCACATGCATATAAGAAAGCTCACACAATGGATGGAGAGTGAGAAGATGTGCCTACCTTTCAGCAGATTCTCTCTAAAAGGATAACTATATTTCCCTGGAAACTCTGTGAACAGAACCCTTTCTCATGGTCTGTTATGAGCAAAAGCAGCCTGAGAAGTTCAGTTTCAGCTGGAGGCATTTACTGTGCTGAGCCAACCACTCTGTTGAAATTCACAGGAGGACATGACAGCAACTACGGTGGGCATGCCTGTAGTTCCAGAATCTGCAAGATTGAAGAACCAGATCATGAATTCAAGGTTGCCTGAACTTTGAACCTTACTGTGTGGCTGTTCCACATCATCCTAGACTATAAACAGAGAAGCTGTCTAATTAAAAGGAGATGAAACGATGAAACTAAATCTGCCTTAACAGTTGCTCATTGATATTTGTCTTTAATAAACATCACTTTAGATCAAATGTTAGTTTTGTACCCACTAGATATTTTCCTTTTCTACAACTTAACATTTTCAAGAAATTTCTATGTGTAGTTTGATTTGCTTCCCAGGAGAGTGGTATTTTCCTTCCTACTATGTTGAACCCATTCACATGGACCCAGTGCCACAGAGGGCCTAAGAGATTGTGCAAGTTATTGTTTCCATACTTATTTATGGACAGCCCCTTTTATCTTTCTTCTTGAATAAATATAAGTGGTATGTATCTACTGTGATATAGGCGTTATTATACCATATTCATTACATTCATGTGCTGGAAGTTGAATTGTAGTATAAATTGTTTTTCAACTATTTATGTGGTAGCCTGGATTACCTTAAAATATCCTGTATTTCATTTGTTATAAAACCTGCAGGTGGAATTATATTAATCAATTCAGTTTAATTTATTTAAAACATATTTTAAATGACTACTATTTGCATTGGCATTCCAAAGTCCATTGAAAATGGCTTTCATATATTTACAAAATGATGTAAAAATGTTCAGTGTCTTTCACAGCCACGGAAAGTAAAATCCATTCAAACTAATAACACAACTGCAGACCATTAACTCTGAGTCACCTCTTCAGACTGTACAGTATCCTTAAAAATTATCTCCTACTGCTGCTTTAATATGTAGAAGACTTTATATATGACTGAACTATTTAAGAAGATTTCCCCCTCTGAATTGTCCATTGTATATACTGATCATGTACAAATAAAACCCAAAGAGAAAACATATCTTAATACTTTGCACAATGCCATTAATCATATAAGCCAGATAGAAATGATCACTCTATCTGTCATTCTTTGAAGATAATAAGAACAGGATTATAAGTGCCAATACTTATAAAGTTCTCTTCTTGAGGCAGTATTTTCTTACTTGTCAGTATAAGAAACAGATGCATTGACATTGTAGGTAAGCAACTTTGATGTGTTACAATGTACGTGTTATCAAGTTCTATATTTCTGTATCTATTGAGTGTTAGATGGCTAGAAATAAGAGTGGCTCATCAGGAGCTGGAAAGATGGTTCAGAGGTCAAGAATATATGCTGTTCTTGCTATGGACCTACGTTTGGTTTCCAGCACCTGTACGGAGGCTCACCACTGTCCATAGCTCACTTCTAGGGAAACTAATACCCTTTCTTTGTGGGTATCTTTGTGGGTACTGTTCATGCACATGGTACACATACATACATGTGGGCATGTATGTATGCCCATACACATGAAATCAATATAAATTAACCTTAATATGGCTGGTCAACAAGAATGGCTGTGTCTACAGTAAAAGTTTCCAACGCAGAACCATCCATGTTGATAACCCCTAACCTGAGTTCTCCTTTTGATGATTTGGGTAGTCTAAGCAAGTAAGTTTTCAATCTTGTCCAATCTCCCACATATTTCTTAGACAAAGAGCACCATTTATTGGCTAAATGTGACATTTTGTTTGAGTGTATTGATTATACCTGTTGTCAGACATAAACTAAGCACTTATGTACCTACCTAATCATTTATTACAATGGAGCATAGTGAGAATAGAAATAGTTTATGGAAGGAACTATATGTAGCATCTCATCTTTTGGAAAAAATCTAAATAGTGATGTAACCATGTGTTCCTATCTTTTAAAGTTGTTTCAAAGGTGTCAGAGACTAGGTAGACAAAATGTTAATGGCTTTGTGAAGAAGAGCTCTCAGATTGGTTGAAATATTTATTAACTCCTAGAAGTGACCCTTAAGTACAGCACAAAATGTTCATGATGTCTAAAAACTTTCATTTTAGATTTTCTTAGTAACGTGCCCTTTTTGTATGTAATGTAGTTGTATTGTAGCCCTGTATCTACAATGCAAAAGAATATCCAGAAAAAGATAACCTTCCATCCTTTCAATTACCTACTGAAATCAGTGCCATCTGAGAGTCTTCAGGCTGCCTTCTTTGGAGCAGCAGCCAATGAACTGGGGTGACTTCTAATTATAGGCCATAAATCCTCAATGAACTAATTTCAAAATCATAAACCAAGCCAATTCTAACACATTTTTATTATAGATTATTTCCCAAATTCTAATAAGTACTTCTCCCCACCTCCCCACATATATTTTAGTGTTTTCAAATTGAAATAAATCTTAAAATCAATATGAACACTTAATACAGTAGTTTTTCTTTTTTATCATAAATGCTGGTATTCTACTGGCTTAAGTAACAAAGAGATTTGTTATCTCAATTAATGGAAGTCAAGAGATGAGCAGTTCTAGCTTTTGATGGACACAATAGTTTATATTAGGGGCTTTGCAATTCATCATTTTTTTCTGCCAAAAATATGAATATAGACTCAACGCTAATTTAATCATGGCCATGAGTTGGCTGCCAATAGAAACCAACACATCTCACTACCTTGCACATGCCAAATAAAAATGAGAGTATCTCTGTTCCTATACTAACAGACACATACATCTTTTTAGTCTGTTTGTGTTAATCTGATGACCACCCTTGGACGGAGCATAGTTACCAAGGACTTAAATAGCACTGAATGGCTCATTCTCACCAGGCTTTATGCCTGAAGCTTTCTTTAAGTCTCATGAATAAGTTGAGCAGTGTGAGCGGCAGGTGGTATATAACTGAGAAATTCTATAGTAAGAACAAGGCAGAGATAGGACCAGAAAAGATAACTCTTGGCATCTAGCTATGGAAGGTGAGTATGCATGAGATGGCATCAGAGTAGACATCAAGTCTATTCTTGATACCAAGGGTTTGAACTTACTGTTTCTCTTACCCCACTCTCCCTATAGTCCTCCTTAATAATAGAAAATGACTGGATAATAAATTTCTGATAAGACAGTAAAGGTTTAATGTGAATTCATGGGTGGCATGTTATAAATAAAATATACTTAGCACATTCTGACAATGTCAAAAAAGTTGGGTCCTGGGTCCTCTTATGGAGGAAACTCATTTGAAGATGAAGTTTCCTGACAATTCATCATTATCCTCCTCATGGAGCCATTAAAACACCTTTGAACATAGTGAGGTGGATTAACGTTTTGTTGTTTGCTTTTCAAGAACACACTGCATCCAGAGGCCTTTCTGTCCCTGTTCCAAGACGCAAATATCTTAGAAAGTCACACTTTGGACAAAAATTTGAATTCAGTAAATTAAGAAAGAATAATTTAGAAATTAAAAATAGTATAAAATGTATTCTTTGTCTTCTTCATGCTTTAACATGGTTTATAATCTTTTTAAAAAATTGACGGATTTTAGAACTAGGCCTCATAGGTAGGCAAGGTTGAAAGCTATGCTTTCTCAATCTATCAGCGCTTGCAGGGTTATATGTGCCTGAGACTGTCACTCAGAAGGAACACTGGAAATGTTTCAGAAGAAAGCTCTTCATGCTTTGATGAAACCAAAGTAAGATAGCAGAGAAGCAGAAAGGCAGAGATAGCTTGAGTGGGTCCCATAGACACAGGGTACAGGATCTGACAGTTTGAAAGTATAGCCTCACCAACTTCTCATAGTGTCTTGACCTAGCATGGATCAAAACAATAGTTTGCTAATATGAAATTTGAGCTTGTTTCCAATTCTTATAAAAAAGATAGTTCAGAAAGTTATTCCAAAGACAAATTCTGTAAAAAGTTACATATTGGAACTTTCTAGTTAAGCAAATTTCTAGTCTAAGAATTCTTTATTTCTTCCAGAAAATGTACTTTGATCACTTGTCATGATTAAACTACCCAATATAGCAACCATTCAATTTCTATACTAACAGGGCAATGTACCCAATTTTGCAAATGCCCAGTGTACTTGTTCCACACATAATCATTTCAAAGTTATATGAACTTATAAGAGTATGGGGAAAACCCTAAATATCACATTATGGAAAGAGCTGATAAAGGCTTACATCTCAAGTATCTCTCCAGTCAGGTGCACAAGTCTACAAAGGCTGGGAGATACAAGTATCACAAACAGAAAAATTCTTCACAGGACACTTCTCAAGGGCCTGAATCAGCACTGTAAAAACTAAGCTGAAAACATGAGTTTTTCATTCAGAAGTGAGCTCATATAAGGACATGATTCAGGGTGAAGGTTATCATATACCACATAGCTTTATTGTCCTGAGAGATTCCTGAGGGAATGTATGTACATCTCTGTATACCAAGTGGAAAAAATTATCTGAGGAGAATATGCCTTTTATATGCTTGCTTCTTTCATCTGGGTGATTTCATTCAAGGCATTGTCTTTTGCTGTGATACTTTATGCTTTCCACTCCCCAACTTGAGAAGATCTGATGCTTTCCTCTGTATAAAGATGGGTTGTACCAACCATCCACAATTGTTTGTAAAGTCAGTGTTTAATGAGTACCTTTCAGGAAAACTTTTCTGACCTAGAAGCTGGGAAGCAAAATAAGACATCCTCTTCTTATCTCTAAGATCCAACAGAAAGAGAGCACAATGTTAGCCCATTCCTTGTGTGTGGCAAAACATAGATGAGGGGCGCAGAGGTGTGTGAAGGTTCTAGGTGGATGCTGTATAATATCCTTTGGTTCATTTTCACATTTGTGATTGATTTTTGAAGCCATGAACTAATAATGCCTGATGTCAATACTCCTGACAGTTACTGAAAATTCACCTTGGACTACTAAGTGCTTTAATACACAATTGCACGGAGTAGATCCCGATACCACTCCCATTGCAAAAACAAGGTCACAAAGCCAGAGAAAGACCAGAATTGTGCCCACTTCTGTCCGTCCTGAAGACACATGCTCTGAAGTGGCATCCTCTAGCAACTTTTCATGCAAGGAGATCTTTATTTGTTCATAAGATAGTTTTAAAATTGTTTGAACATATGGACAATATATGTGCGTATTTGTATGTCTGCAAAATATACAGTTGGACGGTCTCTATATGTACTTGCTGTGAAAATGTATGGTGTATGTATATATCTATAAACACTCCCTCGCCATATGCCGAGCGTTATAGTTAGCAAGATGAACCAGTTGGCCATTGCACATGCTGGCAGGGCCGTTCTCAGAGCAGTTGCTGGGATATGAGCACCCTCTTCCCTCCAGGAGGTCTGTCCTATTGTCTTCTAAGGGCTCTTCAAAATGTTCCGGGCTCTTCTTTAATGCTAGCAATTCTCTAGCCAGTGGACATTTTCTGGTCTTCTCTTATGCTAGGGATGTATGGAGGGAGGAGGGGGCATTAAAAGAATTTCTGCTCTAGGCTCTGATACACTTAAGATAGCCTTCTTCCTGGAATCTGTAAATGCCAGCCAATCAGCATTTCCTAAGCTGCAGACTCCTTCCTGGAAATTGTGTTAAAGGATGGACCCTGGCTGCTTCTCTCGAACCGAATGAGAATATAGTAGGCTTTATGATTTCCACCGTAGAGATATTAACATAAATCTCCCACTAATGCACCTCTGTCTGTCAGAGGAAGAGTTCCTGAAACCCAGGAATATGGGTGAGATTGAGAAGGGACTGATGTGTCACAGATGGGCTGGGCTCTGGGAGGAAGGCATTTAATGTCTAGGTCTGCAGCCCCATGTGTTCCACTGAGGAGCCATTTAGGATTCTTCCCCCTTTTCGTCATGAGGAATGGTTGATGCCCCAGGAAGAAAACTGATTATTTCTGAGATGCTTTTGGAGCAATAGAAAGAACTTTATAATGTAAACAACAGTTCCAACACCACACACACACACACACACACACACACACGTCTTGTTAGGGAGACAGACTATTGTCCCCTTTTAAAGACTGTAAATTGAGGCTCTAGAGTGTAAAGAGGACTCTGAGACTTCGAAGTCAAAACTGGAAAGGTCTCAGAATTCTTCCAAAAGTCTAAGACCAGCTCCTGTGGGTCCTTCCTTTCTCCCTTTCTTTATTTCTTCTTTCCTTCCTCCCTCCCTTCTTTTTTTCCTTCCTTTCTCCCCACTCCTTTATTAAATTAGGGCTGGCCCTATTATTGAAGCAAAGTGTGCAGGCACATAGACATCACTATAGCACAACGCTGAGTGAAGATCTTTGTCATGTGTGTTAAATGCATTTAATGAATTTAAATTAAGTTGTATGGGGCCGAGGGTGTCTAAGACAGCAAATGAGTGACAGCAGTAGCAGAGAATGGGAGGAAATGTTCAGGTATGTGTTGGCCCAACCGTATCTCCCTTGACCTGCCCAATCTCTTACGCACCATGTTTAGTATACTCCAGTGCAATACAGGGTTTCTTTTTATGGTGACCTGGTTATTTGCTAGAAGTCAGTGAGTTCCTTTATGATAGAGTTTTGTTTTTTTTTTAAACTAGGATCTTTATTTCCTAGAACAATACTTAACTCCTAGGCAGGTCTCTACTTAGAACAACTGAAGGTGTCACAGAGTGAAAAGAAAACATGCAATCTACTTCCCTGTCTACTGGCTGTCAGGACATCCCAGTGACTAAATCACATCTCTGAATGGGGTCCATGACTCTTGCTTGCACTCTTATAGTGGCAGGGCTTGCTGTGTTCATGTGTCTTTTTGGGTCAAGCTTAACTCCTAAGAAAGATGTCCTTCCTGAGCGGAGAAGCAAGTGCCAATGGATCTGTAGCTTCACCATGCCTTTGATATTCTCATTGTGCAAAAGTTTGTTGTTTTACTTGTACTGTGGTGGAGGCAGGGTAGGGGAGGGGAGAGAGAGAGGATGGGTAAAGAAGATGGAGATTCTTTTGTGTTTTCCAGTATTGGAATACTGAACAGATACTCACTTGTCTTTGAAGATAAATGATTTTTAAGAAACTTATGTTTGAATTCTGTATCTGATGAACCTCAGATATGTTAGTTAAGTCTCAATTCTATTTCTTCATATAGAAGATGCAGTTAGTAATACTTTTTAAGAAAGACTTTGTGAAGACTAAGTCAAACATGGTCTATCAGTTGCTTAGGCCAATGCCAAGCACACAGGAAGTTTTTAGGCCATGTAAGTTTCTCTAACAATAAAAATAATGAGAAGAGAACTATTGAAATTAGGTAGCAGTTCTTGAGTTTCTCTTTTCTAAGGCTCTAGGTACTGTAAATATATGTACAGTTTTGGGGACTCGGCAAGCTTAAGCAGGAGGACCGGATCATTAGTTGGAGGTCAGCTTGGGATACAGAATGTCTTCAAAGCCAACCTGGATTAAAGAGTAAGAACATGTACCAAAAAAATTAATCAAGTTACATGTGTGTAAAACCCCCAATACAGAAATATATATATATCACATTTCTATATAAATATCAACATAGGTGAGAATTTTTGAATCCCATTTGTGTCTGGTCAATTAGAAGTAAATTCTTGGCTGAACCTTCAGAAGTACTGTGTCACACGGAACCATGTTGTACAGTCCCCATTTATCTTCCCCCCAACAAACTAAATCCATACCAACTGTAAACCCGACACTAGGCAACTGTGGGGGTTATTCAATGGTGCACAGCAGATTGTTTGCCCTATTGGTGCCAGAGAATCACAGACTCAGTTCCAGGTGAGAGGGTAAAGAAAGGCATTAGACATAGAGATGAGCAAAAGCTCCGAATCCAAATTGAGGATTTAGAGGAAGGGGCAACATTTGAACCCTGGAGGGTAATTTGGGGCTAGTCGATGGCAAGATTAGAAAAGCAGGCAGCCTGAGGCAGGAAAGACCTTCTCCTGTGGAAGAGACTAACCTTGAGCTCCTGTCTTAGCTGTCACTATGTGAAGATCAGATTTTTCTGGCCTTGTAGAGATTGGTAGGAGTTTTCAGTTTATGACATGCATTGAAAGTAGTAAGCCCTGAAGTGACAAGATCCAGTGTGTGTGTGTGTGTGTGTGTGTGTGTGTGTGTGTGTGTGTGTGTGTGTGTAAGCATGCATATACATGTATGAACGTGTATGTGGAGACCAGAGGATAAGCTTGGGTGTCATTCTCCAGGAAGTATCCACCTTGTTTTTGAGGTAGGGTCTCTCATTGACCTGAAGCTTTTCATGTAGGCTACACTGGGTGGCCATTGAGCCCTAGGGATCTGCCTGTGTCTGCTTCTCCAGCACTGGGATTACAAACACTCTGCCTGGCTTTTTTTTTTGTTTTTTTTTTTAATTATTGTAGCTTGAGGATAGAACTCAAGATCTCATGGTTGTGTGGCAAGCACTTATGGACTGAGATGTCTTTCAGCCCTCAGTTTATGTTTTAAGGGGCTTCTTTGGCAATGCATCTCACCTGCACCTGTTATGGTCTTGCTTCATTGCCAAGCACAATGGCCCTGCTCCACATGAGACTTTTGCATGGACGGAATCATGCCCATAGGAAAAGATCCAGTGTTCTCATTGCTGCTAAGGCAGTCACTGATGAAACGGGAAAAGGTTCAGGGAAAGGATATTTACATTTTAATACTGGTGTACATTTTAAGCCAAAGGAATCATTCTCTTGTTGTGAGTTTTTTTTGCTTTAAGAGCAGAAGGGGCATTTTTGGTGAGCAATATGGTTGGCCTAACAGTGCTAGAGAGCTCAAAGAAAAGAAGCCAGAGAAGGAATATGACTTGGGTATATTTAAGATTTTAACCCTCAATTTCCTTATCTGTGAAGTGGAAAAATAAGATTCCTCATCTCAGAGGGTTGTCAAATCAAGTGATGTATTCCCCAAGAACAAAGGCACCATCATGGACCATTGAATGAGCTCATGGTAACCTGCTGTGCAGAGTTAAAGACGGACCATCCTTCCCTAAACTCTCCTTCATTTGAAAACAGCCTTGCAGGATTCCAGGGTAGTTTCAAATTGACTTTCACATGATCTGTATCATGTCATCTATGTTTAGGCAATTTCACACTTTCATCCGAAAACATTTTGGGTGTTCTTCCTTTAAGAAACATATACTTTCTTCCACAGATATATATTTTGCATGTTACAAACTGTGTCAACGTGCAGATTATTTCCTTGAAGTAACTGGCAGTTTGAGGTGAGTGAAGGACAAGAGCGAGTCTGTTGGAAGGAGGTTTCTAGCGGAGTACAGGGAGCTCGCTAGGTGATGCCCAGGGCAAGATCCCGAGAAAGCATGGACTGGGTGTTATGAGAGTCAAGAAGGCTCAGACACTACCATTCCAGTCTCGGGTTTTCCAGGGACCTCGTTTTTACCTACGGAAAGGGCTGCATGGGAAAGCAGCGTCTGGTGGTAGGAGTGGGTTTTCAGTCCCTGCGGCATATGCCCTCAGAACGCTCCCTTTAACTCCTACCCTGCCCCCACCTTCCAAAGCAAAGGGTTGGGGGAGCTGCGAAACACTTGGCACAGGTGCAAGAAAGCCGAAGACGTCTGGCGGAGCTCACAGGCGTCGTTTCCCACTAGGCACCAAATGTTTTACAGTCTTCATGAGCCCATATAGATTCTGGCTTCTGCCCAGTCGTTTGTTTGAAACTGTGGGCTCCGAGAAAAGGCTCCACACTGCAGCTGGCCTTTAAACCACATTTTATGAGGGAGAGCGGTCGGGGTACGGTTGGAATGAGGAGTGCTCGCCTTTGAGTTTAGACTTTTAAAAATATAGATTGGAGCAGTCTCAGCAGTCGTTGGTCAGCCCGTTTTCCCCAGTGAAGAACTACATTTTGGAAAATTCACCTCAATCTCAATAATTTCATAGGATAATTTATAGTGAGCTTCCCCTCCCAACCTGCTCAAATATGACTTTAACCCAATTTACTTCATTGTTACTCAAGCATAAATCTAAGAATTCTTAGTAATGGTGACAGCAGAGTATTCTCTCTGAGGTAAATCTCTGGCTAATTTAGGGCAATGATGGCTCAACTCCCACCTATAAGCATGCTCATTGTTAATGAACTCTTAACGGTCAACTCTTCATCTTTTCCTGTCTTGGTAGCTAGTTTGGTTCCTCATCTTACAGTCCACAATTTCAAAGGATAAATGGCTGTGTAGACCATATTTTGCTTACTTATTATTCATGATGCAAAAAAAAAAAAAAAGTTACCAACCAGGCAGCTAAGCAAAATTGAAATTTGAACAATTTAAAAGGCTCTCTTACCCTGACAGTTTAGAGAGAAGTGGGCACTTAAATTGCCTACCAACCTTTAGATTGAAGTAGTAGCTATCCGTAGAGGGTCAGATGACATATCCCGGCACAAGAAAGTGAGGGCATGTGAGGCAGGAGAATCTTGAGTTCGGGGCCAGACCCTGTTTATAAAAATAGTAACAAAAACGACTCAGTGAATGTGCTTCCTCTGTGCGCTCTGCCCCCTCCTTCCCCTGTTTGTTCTGTAGCCCAGGCTGGCCTAGCAATCACCATATACTTACTATAAGCTGGACTCTAGGCTCATCCTCCTGCCTCAGTTTGCAGCACTGGGTTTAGATGAGTGCACTACACATTATTCACTGTAATGAAGTTTGAATGTAATCTCTGTTCCAGGGAAGGAAACAGGGGCTTAGAAATTGTAAATGACTGATGTGAAGAAACTATTATGAATATGCTTTATGATATTATTCTAAGTTTTCAGGAGCTACAAGGAACAAAATGCCCCACAATTCCCAGAACAGATGTTTCTGCCACTTCTCTCCAGGACTCCTGTGTAATGCTTTATTCTGGGACATAAAGATAATCCCAATGCCCCCAGAAGGCAGGGAGGAGCCAGGGACTTCTCTGAATTGGCAAAACAAAACAAAACCAAAACAAAGTCTCTTTTTCAGAGAAACAAACCCCTGACTTATGAAATGTCACCTTTGACTTACTGCATTTGTTAATATCTAATTTGGAAGCCTTATTTTATTTTATTTTATTTTTTTTAACTCTCGGACACAGCTTTCTCTAAGGAGGCAGTGTTTGCATCCCGGGACTGCTTGAATTTCAACTCAAATAACAGAGTCAGGTTACTCATTTCATACTTGGCACAATGCAATGTCCTCTCCCCAAATCTACAACTCCCTTCCGCCCTCGGGAGCAAATTCAACAAATAAGCAAGCACTTCCTCAGTTCCCAAGTAGAAAGCAGCTAAGAGCAAGAATAATGAGAGCACAAATACATATGCAGAGGGTGGCGAGACAGAGGAGAGGGCGAGTCGCACACCATGGGATGGAGAGATAAGAGGGAGCATGTCACTCGTTCCTCGTGGCAGATTCACAGTCTTCTTTTGGATGTCATGTTGAAAAGATTCCCAATCCTTACTTCTGTGAGCTAAAGCAGATGGGTACGCCATGCTGGTGCAGATTCTTATTGGAAGCAGTGTGGTTGTAAAGATGGGGTTTGGGTCATTTGGTTTTCTCTGAAAACTGTCTTGTGTAACTGTCTAAAAGAATTTATAATATCAAGTAAAGTGCATCAGCTATGATGCTTCGGAAATGTTAAATAAATGCCGAAACCAATGTTTCAAATATGTTTGCCCAGATTAATAGACAGTGTTCTTTGGTTAACATATGTTTGGGAAATGCTGAGTTAACACAAGAGTGAGAGATTTTTTTTTTTCTTTCCCACTACAGGACTTCTCAGAGCCTTTACTATATCATTTCACCTTAGGATGTGTACTTCACAATGGGTCTGTTTGGAATAACAGTGCTGTCCGATACACTTAAGGAAATGGTAAAACACTGTTCCTTAAAAAGTTACTCTGGAGCCTTATTCAGGGTGATTCTGTGTAACTCTCCCCTGACAGATTAGTTTATATACAAATGCATTTTTAAGACCTCTCTTTAGATTGTCTTCTGTTCCTTATACTTTATAGCAGATAGTTCTTAAGGGTTAACTAGATACTCACATAAATGCAAGAAACTGAGACAGAAGTGTAAGGCAAAGCTGAATTCTGAAGTCAAGCTCCCACTGAAGAGTTTATCTGTAAACCTTGCTGGAGTAACCATACCTGGTGTCACCTGTAGGAGAAGATCCCAAGAGGAATCAGAAATGGAGCATTAGATACCTCATGGCCTAGTATATTGTACCCCTTACATCACTATATAAGACTAGGGGATTATGATGGTTAGATTTAATTGTCAGTTTATCAGAATCTAGAATCACTTGGGAAGAGCATTTCAATGTGGGATTGTCAATATCAAGTCAACCTGTAGGATGGCTGTGAGGGACTGTGTGGGGGAAACCTCCCTGAGGTGGGTGGCCTTATTTCATAGACTGGGGCCTACAATGAGGGAGAGCTGGGTCCTGGTGTGCCTGCATTCATTCTGTCCCTTCCTGATCCTGGATGTCACGTGAGCAGCTCCTGCGGGCATCTGCTGCTTCAGCACCCTTGCTATGGATGTAACCTGGAGTCCTGAGCAGAAACAGCCCTTTCTCCCCTAAGTTGCCTCTATCAGGGTATTTTGTCTAAGTGACTGGAAAGGGTAGTATACTATCTTAAGGTATAGAGGGCCAAGTTTGTTTCTGCCTTTCTGCTGTAAGATAGAACTGTCTCCTCCAAGGAAAATTAGCATATGCAAATCCTCTGCCTAGGTCTGTTGGATTAGTTGTGCTTTGGCATGGAGAACTCCATCAACGGATTCCAGAGAAACTTATTTTGATACCTCCCAAAGGACTGATTTCACCTTAAAGCTAGTGAAACTCAAGCTTCAGGAACTCTGCTTTTCCCTGGGTTCCTTTCAACTTGTTAATATGGCTTTGTCGGATTGAAAAATTAAGGAAATCTGTGGTCCTGCTTCTTGAGGATAGTCTCTCAAGTTCTAAGTGTCCGGATGAAGCCAGAATACTTAAACCTACATTTTTCTTATTTTGATCATATATATGTGTGAATATTAAAATATATGCCAAAATCCCCAAGAAAGTCTTAATTGGACTTTTCCACAAAAAGGGAAAGCATTTAAAATTAATTCAAGGAACATGCCTTAACCATGCATAACAGCAACAGCAAAAAAGCCCACAGCACTGGTCACCTGAAAAGCTGCATACAGGTGCTCCACACTGTGGGAGTAGCCATGCTCTTCTCTTTCCAACATGTAATGGAGTCCTAATGTCTCTTGGGCTAAAACTACCCAGTGACTGAAATTTCCCATGAGCCTCTAAGGAAGATGTCTGCAAACCTTACACAGCCCATCTGAATGTTGCTAAGACCACATATGACAACAATGAATCAATCTTGGTTTGTCACTACCTATTGCTTTCTGGAAACTGTCTTCTTATGGTGGGAAAACCTAAATAAATAAGCAAATAGATAGGTAGCTAGATAGGTAAGTAGATAGATGATAGATGGATAGATAGATAGACAAATAGAGAGATAGTTACTTCTAAGCATGGCAGATCCAGAATGTACCCCCAAATCAACTTCCACCTTGTACTTCGGCTCCTCACATCTAAAATAATGGTTCTCTAGTCTTGCCCCACCATTGCCAGGGGATATCAGTGTATCCCCACAAAGGCCCCCTTACCTCCTATTGCCTCAGGATCTACCACCTTATGATCTGCACTTGGGGATGAGAGACTCTGTTCTTATTCCCACATAATCTAGTCAAAACTTTGCCTGCTCTTAGAACCAGAAGGTCTATCAACACAACAGCTTTTTAAACTTTGTATGGTCATGGTATTCACCCGTGGTCAAAAATCAAATCCTGACAAATCTCTTCATTTTTTTAATCATGAAAATTTTGTTTTCAAAGAAACAATCGTTTCTAATTCTTAGAAGGGTTGGAGTTGATGTTAGTGAGTTGAGGAGTAGGTCGGACCCACACTTCTTAGATGTCCTCTGTCTGAAAGGAGATGCTCCAAGAAGCTTCCAAAAGAACTTGGGTCAAGCGGACCTTGTTTCATTTCATGCTTATTCCTGTCAGGACCCTGTGAGGTAGGATACAAATAACTGCATTCTGTGGCTGAGGAACCTGGGAGGGGTTTACTTCCTGGCAATTCTCTTCCTGAGTAAACAGTGGTGTCAGCATCTGAAAACATGTGTGTGGACTGACTGTAGCCTTCTTACCCAGCTTTCCATAGGCAACTGGAAACCTTTTGTTGGAACATTCTTGTCAAATAAGAGAACATTCTTGAACACGGATTTCCTAGCAGTTAAGTAATACCAGAAACTGAAAGAGAGGGTATTTGGGACTGTGAATTTATAGGATGCTCCTTGGATCTAGAGGCCTGGGCAGTCATCATGTGCCCCATCTGCAGGAAAATGTTACTTTCTGAGGGTGGCCTCCATTCTCCTAGTTCCCTCAGAACTTAGGAGAAATTCCATTACTAATAATGACTGTGTTTACATTGGATAAAACCAGAAGAACTGACAGGAGTGTTTCTGCATCCTACTGCTTGTTACAGAAGTTCTGCTAGTCTTCATGGGCATCCTGGTGGTGATGTAGATGCTTGCAGATGCCTGTAGATGCAGAAAATCCCAGCAAGGCAGAAAGATATAACTGTTAGGCCAGAACAATAATCTACACACAGGATTCTAAGCTGGTGTAAATGCTAAGGTTAGTTATCTGGACAACCACTGATTATTCCTCTGGGATCTGTCTAGCTTTGGAGAAGCCACTTCCTATTCTTCAGGCAGCAGAACTTGGCAGGGCCTGGAATACAATTTAGAGCAGAGTCTGATGGGATTTGCACTTCGCCCAACACAGCAAAGTCACTCCTTGACTATTATTTTTCACTCTATTGTAAATAGCAAGAGGCAGATGAAAAGGTAAAAAAAATGTGTTGGTTGGAAGATACTTATCCTCACCTACCTAGGGTAATCAAGGCGAGACATCAGCTCCAGATTTGGTAAGTAATAACTCACATCTGACTTTAATACGCCATGATAAACTTTGAGGAATATATCTTTTAAAACATAAAATGCTTTACCTCTGATTTAAAGTTTGGGGGATTGGTCCTGCACTGTAGGCAGGTTAGATTTAGCATCTCTGGAAATTCCAGAGTAATTTAAAACTCCTCTTTTTGATCGCTAGCTGCAGCTCCGGCTTTCAAAGAGAATGAGATGTTTTCGGAATGAATTGTGATGGACTTATATGAAAATTTATATGACCAAGAATTGGATTTGTTCCCCTGGAATATTATAGATTATGTTTTATGTTGGAATTACATCAGTGCTCAGAGCAGCAGAAGGCTGGCTTAATGTAGCTAAAAATATACCTTGGCTTTCCACTTGGAATGGAGTCCGCCACCCTCCCCAACCCGTTTCTCCCCTAATGAAAATAATGCCTTCATGACTCATATATGTGATAGACAGTAGGGAATATTTGAGTCTTAAAATAAAAACTTTGAGAAAAGGCTAATGGTCCTTTTCTAATTTCTTCCCCCATCTACCTCTTCCCTCCTGTTTTCCCTGTCAGCTTCCTAGTCCAAGCTTTCAGTACCCAGTGCCTACAGTAATGGGTCCTTTCTCAGTGTCAAGTTCTCCTTGCTTTGATATGTCCTGCACACATCTGCATAGCCAGGCTTCCATCTGCATAGCCAGGCTTCCTTCTCTACCACTTCACACTATCTCTCCCATTCATTAGTTATTAGTGGTGTTTCATTGGCTCCCTAATAAGTTGTAAACTCAGCATACGACCATCATCTACAGCATGTTACCTAGAATTGGGCAGTAGCTTTCTTTAAAGGATCACATAATTGGTCTTGTTCTCTCTCTCTCTCTCTCTCTCTCTCTCTCTCTCTCTCTCTCTCTCTCTCTCTCTCTTTGCACACATTTGCAGTAGTATGTGTAGGTGCATGTACATATGCTTTTGAAGGCCAGAAGTCAACCTCAGATGTCTTTTGTAAGGTGCTGTCTACCTTGTCTTATTGCTAGGATCTCTCACTGGTCTGGAGTTCTCCAATACACCCAGTCTAGCAGGCCAGTGAGCCTCACAGATCCACCTTTCTGTGTATCCCCAGCTCTGAGATTTCAAGAGCTCTCTACTATGCCTGCCTTATTTTGTTTGCTTGTTTGGTTGATTTGGTTTGGTTTATGTGCAGCTTGGGGATGAACTAGAATTCTCAAAGCAATAGATTGATATGTATTATTGTTTAAATGAAGGTAATCCAATGAGTTAAATGATAACTTTGTAGGGTGTATGGAACTATTGAGGGCTTTCTAGAACATTAGAACTCCATTTCCACTTCCTCTTCCAGTGGGCAGTTCCACAAACTCATCTTACGAGTTAGGTGTGTTTCCCTCATGCCCACATAGGCAATAGGATCATGACGAAACCAGAGTGGTGATCCTGGCATTGTCCAGGCTTCTTGCCTTTCTCCCCGTTGCAGGAACTGATGCCTCATATTTCAAAGCTATACAGTCATTCAAAACATTAAAGTGTGTTTCTGAAGAGCCTCTGCAACAAACGAGTAGTTCAGCTACTGAATCTTACTCAATATTCTTATTTTATTTTTTTAAAATTTACGGGAACTTGCTATTAAGTGAGGATCCATTGGCAGAAAGTGATGAAAGAAGAAACGAAGGGGACTTAGTGGGGGCTGAACCTAATGAAAGCTTTGTATCCACAAAATAAGTTGTGGCTTTGTAAATTCACTCTAAGTACATTTGAGGAACAATAAGCCATAAAAGAGGTTACCATGACCTTGGATTCTGCACAGCTTTGGAGATAAAAGGTCTAAGTATCAGAATGCATTCAGTTGACTCTCGTGTTGTTGACTGATTAAAATCCATTCATGCTCCTAGAACCCTCCAGTGGAATGCTGATGAGGGCTTGGTCTTGATGCAGTGTGCACAATGGATTTTCTTGAAGCAGAGTTCAAAGTTGCTTTGCTAAAATGGAACACTAAAAGGTAAGTCTCTGTAACCTTAGAGAAATGAGGCAAAGTTATGACATGAGTATTAAATTGGAATACATTGACTTCGCATATTACTTATTGGGTACATATCGGAAAAGCATTTTGAAGATTCTCCAGGCTCTAATCTTTGCATAATATAACAACTTTTAAGACATGTATTTTCAATGAGTGTTTTTTTTTTCTTTAAATAGCTATGATTTTTCCCTTTAGCTGTTGTCTTTAGATCTTTTTTCTTCACAGAGTCTTTTTCTTTAATTATCTGATTGCTTACAAAGCAAATATATGACCTTTGACTCAGTTTGGTCTTTTTTTTTTTTTCTTTTTAATCCTGTTTAACTTCTAGGCTGAGTATTTATAATCACAGGCTTTGGAATGAGCAGACTTGTGTTGAAACTTTGTGACAATTGCTTTTTTGGAAGTTGATGAATTTCTTTTAAGTCTTTCTTAGAAAACCGAAGAATTTTAAGATTAGAAAGTATTTCACAGGCATTGGTCAAAGAATTTAATATCATGAGAAAAGACCTAAGTGTTTTCTATACTGCAACATTTTCATATATGAAATTAATCCTGATAAAAATAATGAATGGAGGGAACAGACAAGCTCCACTGGTACACCCCGAATGCTATCTGAGAAATGTGTAACGAAGCTTAAGTGTAAGTGGCTGGAACCGAACCCACGACCAGGAAGTGCCCCCATTTTACCTGCTCATCCATCTTCTTGACAGAGATATATGGGAAGAAAGTAGCTAGATAGGGGAGGATATTCCCCATAGCTGTGCTGGGTCTTTCTTTCTGGTTCACTATTTGACACATAAAGTTGGTGTCAGACCTCAAGGCTTAAATGAGAACTCCAGTTTTGCATTCGTCAGCTTTGCATCACTGTAACAAATACCTGAAATATTCAGCCTACGAAAAGGAAAGGTTTACCTTGGTTCATAGTCTTGAAGGCCCCAGTCCATGGTTGATTGAGCCTAATTTGTTAGAAACTATGGATAGACAGACAGGACATTCGTAGGTATAGTATGTGGCAAAACAAATCCTCTCATCTTAGAGAGGGAAACAGACTAGCGTCTAGTTGCGTATGTGTGTGTGTATTCTTGTGTGAGTGTATGTGTATTCATGCATATGTATTGGTGTGCACATAGAGTCAAGAACACAACCTGAGATTTTATTCCTCAGACACAGTCACTTTGTTTGTGAGACAAAGTCTCTCAGTGACTAGTTCTCACTGAGCAGGCCAGGCTGCCTAACCAGGGAGCTCAAGGGATTTGCCTGTCCCTACACCTATAGCACTAGGCTAAGTATGTGGCACCACAACCAACTTACTTTAAAAAAGTGTGTTCTTGAGATTAAACTCAGGTCATCATGCTTATAAGCAAGCACTTTATTGGCTGAGCTGTCGCCAGGACACCCTCCCCCATTCTCCCTTTGGATAACACTTTCCTAGTGACTCTGAGACCTCCAGCTACGTGCCACCTCTCAATCCTACTACCTTCCGTAGTAGTAAGCTGAAGATCATGAGCCTGTGGGAGGCAGTCCATAGTTCAGCGTAACAGGAGCTGTCATTTTATCTTCAGCAGTGTGCCTGGCTTCTATAGCCTTGGTCTCAGAAATGTCCTCTCTACTGTGTGACAGTCAGGTATGCTTCCAAGCATTACCACATGGGAAGAGGAAGCCAAATCACTCTCGGCTGGTAACCACTGATTCAGATAACGCCAATAGTGAAATCCTGCAGCATACTGAGATTGTAGATCAAAGGTGGCACTTACATCCTCATCACACATCTGTACCTTGCTTCAGTTCCTTGCCAGTCTCCATGTTCTCAGTCCCTTATTACAATGTAAGGAGACATCTGAACCTCTTTCTGGCACAGTGACTAGTACAAATTTAATTTCATGTGGTTTACAATCCTTAGGCTAGCTGCCAATTCTCAACTTCCTTTATCTTTTATATAGTCCACCTGAAACTAGAAGTGGCAAATGCCAGGCCATGGCTCATAGTTTCTTCAGAAAGTACCCAACACACTCTTAAGCCGGGGGTGCATCTTACTTTGGAGGCCGACCGTTTTCACAGTCTGAGGAAACTTGAGTGGTGACACTGAAGATTCCCTCAAATGCTGCTGTCCTCAGGATCTTTAGAGTCCCCAGAGGCTCAAGTACCAAAATCTTGGTCCCTATTGTGGCTGTTTAGGAAGTGGTATGCAGTGAAATTTTTCCTGGTCACTGGGGCATGCCCACGAAAGACCTCGTTGGACCTTGACGTCCAGGCCGTTCTCTGGACAGATTTGTGCCGCTGTGAAGCACCCAGGGCTCCATAGCAACAAAGCCACCTAACCATGGACCAGATCCTGCAAGACTATAGCCATAATGAAACTTTCTTTTGTTAATGAGTTGATTGTTTTACTTTTGTTTAAAAAAAAAAAAAACAACAAACAACTGTCACACGATTCATTATCTCCCCCCACCCCCACCACCATCTGTGGAGAGAAACATTATCTGCTCTGAATGATGAAATCTCTTCTTCAAACACCATTCACCAGTATGTTTATCCTTGAAAGCGATTCTGAATGATCTCTGTGAGGCTTCCTATTGATAAAGTTTCCCAGCCTGGATATGATCATCTTGGAAAAAACCCGAAGTACCTTTCACTCTATTAACTTTGATTGTCCTGCACTGGTAATTAATTTTGTAGATCTCTCAGCTCATGTAGTGGGACGATTTCATTAACAAGTTAAATGTAACTTCTTTTCATCATTGCTTTCATATTTTGTCAGCTTTTAGCAGAGCAATGGTTTTATTAAAAGCCACAGAGCAAAGCAAAGACAATGTGGCTAGATGGTTACAGGCTTAGGTGGGGACATCTCCATTCTCCATTCTCTGCTAAGGCTGTATCTTCTCTAATCTCTTTGATTCTAGTGTGCTTCCTTCAATCAGAATGCTCCATTCCCTAAGAAGGCCTACCTCCAAGTACAGCATTATCTCAGCTTGTAATCACAGGCCTTCGTCATTGCCGTAGAGTGCCCGTGTCTTCTCAGATCCTGATATTTGTGTTTAATCAATAACTGTGTTTGGCTTTGATCGGGCTTACTGCTGCAATAGTGTTTTCCCAGCTACACATGCTTCATTGTGTAGGAATTCAATTGAAACCACCATTCATGTTTGCAAAAAGGATGATGTTTTATTGTTGGCTGTAAAGAAAAGAAACTTCACACTTTGTATAACCGACTCTTTCTGGTAGAGCAAGGTACATTCTCAGAGTGAGAAACACATTAACAAACTATGGGAAAGCAAGGCCATGGGAGGATTTTAGAGGGTTCTGACAACACTGTCAAATAAAACTGCCGATTTTTATGTCTTTACACAACGAGCATTGAATTCATATTTGAAGTGTACAATCTTTACATAAATGGAGGGTGTATAGTTGAGAAAGAATAAGGGCCTGATTATAAAACATTGAACATGAATATAACACACTGAGCATGAAGACTGAGAATCTAAGCACTGTTGAAGTGGAGTTCCAGAGACTTCTGTGGTCCTTCTATAGTGACTAGCACGTGAGTTGAGATCTTGGTATTTGGAGAAGAGCCAGGGCGGTGGGGGGGTGTTGGAAGCATAGGATGTTCAAGGTTGCCACTGTTTGTAACCAGCGTGGTAGTCTTTTAGTGCTTGTGACTTCTGTGTATAGCTGTGTTAGTAAGTGAAGAAGTATTGGGCCAGGAAGCAGAGTAAGGCATTGAGTTAGGAGCCAGTAATGAACTCACCATTTGTTCTTGGCTCCACCCATTCTTGGGACTTCCTTTGTCTTTTATGAAATCTGAAAATGTACACCAACAGTCTTGTACCCATTCCTGTTGGCCAAATCTCTTCTATTTGTTTTTATAATTTTAAAGAGACATCTCATGTAGCTCAGGTTGGTCTCCAATTTGCTATACAGCTACTGAGACCTTGAACTGCTGAAAGCCCTGACTTGATTTCCCACATGCTACGGCTCCAGGTGTGACCACTAGGTTCCTCACCATCATCTTTTTAGTGATCTGTGGATCATATGCATGAAGTCTAGAATTGTGCCTTTGAGCTTCTGAAAGGTAGAGGAAAAGGAATGTTTTGGGCTGGGGATGGCATGCTCTCTTATTCTGCGGTCTGTGCATAACATGACAGTCACGCAAGACGAAAGCCAGCATTAACCATGGGCAATACCCTACTTCCAGGAGCAAACTAAGAGAGGCTAAATACAATCTCAAGGCAGCCCCGCATCAGTATTTTAAGATTAGTTCTGTCCAATGTTGGAAATTTTATTACAGATTATAAAAAAATATGCTAGTTTACTATACAAACAAACATTGCCCTTTTTCCCCCCCTAAAATTACGTAAAGCAGGAGAACTGAGCAACGCAAAGACCAAACCATTACTTTGGGGCTGTCTCGGTATTTGTGACTTCAGCCCACCCGATGATCTCTCAGCCTTCACTTTCAGTTGTCTGCTCCATTCTGTTGCTGCCATGTTGTGCTTTATATGTTCGTATGAGACACATCATGCCACATCCATGGGAATACATACATGCATGTCTATGATCAAAGCATTTCCCTCACTGCTTCATACTTTCAGAGTGAAGAGATCCCTAAGTTACTTTAACCTAGATACGCCTTTCCTGCTAGGCGTGAGCCTTGATGCCTTTGATTTGAAAGTAACTTAGTAGCATATGTCGTGCCTTTTGCAACAGTGTAATCATCAGTTGCTTTATTAGCAGAAAAATAAGATGAAGAATTATGGCTTCCAAAGCATGCGTGTTGTATTGGGAAGTGTGAGCTGAGCAAGTCCCTGCGTGTATATTGATGTTAGGTGCCCATACTTGTGGTAGTTTAGTAAAATGAACTGATTACTTTTTAATATCTTGTTGCTTGTTGCATCTGACAGACAGAAGTGAGGAAAGCAAAGATGTTATTACCAGAGATCATATTCCTGAAACATGCACATGGCTCCCATTTTTGCTTATTGTAATAAAGAAGCATCTTTATGTAACCAATTAAGAATATGCATGACCTCTTAGGATGCAGTCACAGACATATAACAATATGGTCTAGAATTATAGGCTCTCCTGGAGTCAACCAGATTCAAGATTCACTGGAGAGGTTTCAAAGACATCTGCTTTAATTATAGGAACACGGGTTTCTGATTCATTTAATTCCCTCTCCTACCTAAACTGTACATATAAGTGAATTTTAAGAGACTGTATAAATAAATTTTTAATTACAAAATGATGTTACACAATACATTATTAATAATAACCAATAATGCATAATGTTTATGCATGAGTCCATGAGAAAGATGAGCTAATGTGTGTTGAGCCTACAAGAATGCATAATCTGACCTGAATTCATGAATGGAGCTGGAGCCACAATGCAGGTTGCCGAGTCAAGAGTGCAGAGTGGTTTAGCATGCTATTTAGCAGTCAAGAAACATCTTGTACCTATGGCATTTAAGAGGTATTTGCAATTTGTTCATCACATGAGTGATCAAGAATCCTATTTTGCAACAAGCCATGCGGTTGTGAAATTTGGAACAAGACCACTGAGTTGACAATAGTAGCTTTTCCAGACAGGTGCAGCATAAAATGGCCTAGAGCATCCAAGAAACATGTATGGTCCTTGTATTTGGGCACATGGAGCTCTCATCTCAGATGCACTGTAATAGAATTCCCCACTGTGGCCAACAGGACCACCTGCATGCTTATCCTTCTTTGCACTAGCGGTAACAGATTTCTGATATCTCCATGGCCAGCTCTAGGCACTCGCTGGTCTCATGGCAGGATTCAAAGAGGCTACAGTCCATGTCACAGGTCAAGTTGCAGTCATTGCGTGGATGGTTCTCATCCGAGGCAGAGTGGTACCTGTGAGAGGGGCAGCACAGGTTGATGCAGACCGTTTCACATGTGTCAGGGAGCATGAGGAGGCAGTCCCAGAACTGGCAAAAGAGACAGGTGAGGATCAGGGAGGCACACTCCTCTGTTTAAAGAAAGAGAGAATCAGTGCATGTGAATCCCGCCCCCCCCCCTCACAAATATAAATAGTGTTTGAAGAGACAACATTGCTAATTGCCATCAACTGATCATTCCGACCGCATGTTGCATATACACATAGGCTGATCAGGTTGCACCCCACACATATGAACAGTTAAAATGATAAGATGCAGCATGGGAAAGCTGGAGGAACAGCTCAGTTGGTAACATGGCTACTGCATAAACATGAGGACCTGAGTTCCATCCCAGCTCCTGTCTGTATGAACATGCACATGCATACATACCTGCATGCTTGTGCACACCATACAATTACTGTGACATGGAACCAAACATATAACAAAGATAGGAAAAAGTATTAACATATACGGGAGTGTCAGTAAAACTGAAGCAGATGTCGAGATGCGCCTGGCAACTGTGACGTCACTGTGTCATTCGTAGATGTGTGTGGTTGCCTGCGCAGGCTCTTGTGGAGGCCAGAGGTGGATGATGGGTTGTCTTCCTCGATTGTTTCTCCACCTTATTTTCTAAGCTGCCATCTTTCACTGAACCTGGAGATTGCTACTTTGGCAGGGTAGTGAGCCTCTGGGAACCACGTATCTCTGCCCTTTGCCAGGTCAATGGTTGCCCGTGTGACACCATGCCGCCATGCCTTACTTTTCTGTTTAGAGCTTGGGAATCTGAACTCAGGTCCTTATGGCTTGCACAGCAAGTACTTCACCCATCGAGCTGCCTCCCCGGCCAGGAAGGGTGATGTGCATGGCTTGTCTGCCCAGCTCCCCACACCCTCCCCACTACTCACTACTTAAGTAATCCTGATATTAACTTCCTGAGCATTCCCTATTGATCTTGCCTAATCAAGTTACTCAAAGTGTACTGTCATTTCATCCAGAACCTCTTGATTTACTTTGCCTGGGAGGTGCTGGGAAGACACTGGAAGAGCTACACTAGTCTTTGGAACTCTCTGAATGACAACACGCCTTTCCAAAATGCACTGGATCAGAAGCCATTAGAGCTGGAGACAAGGAGAGACCACAGACTTTTGACTGCTTATCACTGGGCTTCAAGACACGTTCGATATGGTCTCCCATACATATACCACACCCATATTCATATGTGAGCTAAAAGCAGAGTTCTACACTTTATTGCAATGTTGTTTAAAATAATCACAGCTTTTGGGGTCGTGTCTTATTTTTAATTCCCATCTCATTCTTCCCGAAGTCATGGAAAGCCTTGATTTCATATTCAAGTTGTTTAAGTGGAGAACCTTGTCATCTCTTGCCTAAGAGGTTTTAAATCTTATCAGTTGCCTTTAAGAAAATTGGTTTAAAAATTTACTGTGAGGACTTGTTAAAAAAATCTGGAAGACATCTCTGAGGTACTGAAGGTAATTGGTAATTCTAGCCCAGCAGCTGTGGTGGGCTGTAGGTTATTGTATATTTTTGCTCCATAAAGGGAGTTAGTTAGAATGATGTGGCAGTTCTCTTGTTAACATTATAATTTTGTGTTTTAGTAGTCTCAAAAATGTGGGGGTAATTTTTTTTTTTTTTTGGTGAGACAGTAGGTAAGAATTCATATAATCTAATTTATAAGTAATCTGAAGATTGTTGATGGTGGAATGTCATATTCTACCATGAGTCGGGAGAAATTTCTCCTCCAGATGGATTTCCCAGTCTATAAAGTTTGGGTTTCATAAGAATCCATTGTTTTCAGCAAGCGTGTTAGTAATTTTGTGGTTTCCTGACTATATAGTGTATGACACTGGCATAGGCATACAGAATAGACTCCCCTTAGCACTAGACAAGCTGAGGCAGGAGGACCAGAAGTTCAAGGCCAGCCTCGAACACAGTCAGTACTCCCAAGCCTGGCTTTTTGTTTTCACATGGGTGCTGGTAATCCAAATGCAGATCCTCACGCCTGCCTGGCAAGGACCTTACAGACTGAGCCATCTCCTAAGTATGGTTTTGTTCTCCAATTATTCACAGACTGGGTCATCTCCAGAAGAAGGGATAAGTTAGAAACAGGCTCTTAAAAAAAAAAAAAGAAAAGGAGCCAAAAATTTAAAGAATGCTGCTTTCACTTATTGTAAAAGTTCTAAGTTCTAAAGTAAATTTTGAGTGTAGGTACACAGCAATCTTCTACCCTTCTGTCCTTCCCACATTCCCCCTTTCTTTCTGCTTAGAAAGGTGGTGGTTAACACACATGCATGCGCGTGTGCGCGCACACACACACACACACACACACACAGACACACACACCGTGACTTTTACGATGACTTTAACTGCCTTGCCTCGGCATTTATAGCACAGGCGGCCCGCTCCCTAATACCCCTGCAGCATGCATACTCATCCCTCTGCCAGGCTGGCTGTATTTTTATTCACTTAACACCAGCTTCTAGCATATGGCCAACTCACTCATCTCTCATAAGTCACCACAAACCACCCACAAAAATTCAGGAGCAAGTTCATAACAGTTCAGGGACTCTGTTCTGCCTAGGTTTCTCGGAAGAGCTTGTGTCGGTGGTCAAGGATGTGTAGCGCGTAACCTTGTCAGATCTCACCCGTGCCAGCTCGACCTTTATCAGTTCCTGTCAGAGACGTTGTTCTCGGTAGAAATGACTCCAAGCAAATTCTAGACACAATTCCTCAGACTGGAGCCTTAAGAGACTTACTCAGGGTTGTGATCCTACAAAAATGACTCCATTGAGTCTTGTCTTTTACACATGAGGCTGAACATTTGGGTTGGATGTGAGTGGAGCAGGATGCAAGGGTACTGCAATATTTAACGGTGGCGATTCTTACTAGAGTATGAAAAGCCTGCTTGTAAAATGGCTTTGTGATTTCAGCAGGGCATGTGACCTTGCAGTTCAGTTGCATTTGCTAGTGCCTCCTCCAGCTGGCAAACTTCGGAGGCCTCTGCTTCTGGAGTACACCGTAGATTTTATTTACGCAGAGTTCGGGCCTAATCCTTTGGCTGAATTGGCATTTGTTTCCTTCCAACTTCTATTTTACACTTGAGAATAGAACCGTTCTTCCCCCCTGTTTCTAAGTCTGTCCCGTTTATTTGGTTATAAAAGGCAGAGCTTCTTGCCCAAGAAAGCCGCGGTAACATTAATGAATTGCAAACAGATTTCTCTGAACTTTCAAGTGTGTACAGTGCTTTCCTAAAAGGCGTATTAAAGAATACTACACCAGCAGGCTGAACTCTTTTGCATATGGCCATTTTGTTTGCACAAAGTAATATAAGCAGTTCAGAAGAAATTTTACAACTGTTTGAAGAGTCCAGGACTTCCCGTTCTCCAGATTGAGTATATTTTTCTTTCCTTGTAGCTTCCTGGGCTGTAGTATTTAATAAACATGATATCGAGAGGCATAGCTCATGATTAATGTTCCTTTTCTTGGCCAGTCCAAAAGAGTGCACCATGTATCCAGCTGCCTACAGTCAGCTCTTATGCAATGTCTTCCAAACAAGCTGCTTACTAAGGCCAGGTCCTATTTTGTACCTTCCTCTTCTCTATGTCATATACCCGTCCCTGCCCAGTTTGCTCTTGTGGATGGCAGCATCCTGATGAAGTCACTAAAAACACCAGACCATCCTTGGTCATTGTCCTGATCCCTCAGTGAAGTTACCAGTCAATCTTGCTGATTGAAAAGCAAGCTTCCTCAGTCACCTGCAGAAGCCCTGTCCTGGTCGTACTCCCATCAGGGACACAGACACAGCCTCCCTCTGGAGATGATCTGCCAGCACATAAGCTGACTTCAAATCTGTGAGCCCTTGTGACACTTGAATTCCTGGATGAAAAGAACTCACCACCCCCCTTTCAACCCTAACCTGTGCCTCAGCAAGAAACTCCTGCCAGCCTCCTGCCAGGCTCTCTTGCTTCTCGCTTTATCTCACTCTTCACTCAGAGTGCTATTGCCACGCTGGTTGGATCCCAGTATTTGAAATGGACCTAGTTTGTGACCTTCATATGGTACGCTTCCTTCTTGCGTCACACCCCTGTTGGCAGTTTCGCCCACCCCATGTTCAAACCCTTAGGTTCTTTGCTTGAAACATCTTCTCTCTAAATGACACTCTTGCTCTGACATGCACAGAACCCCACTCACTGTTTCCTGCTTAGCACTGCCCACGGGGCTAACATAGCTTGCCATCTCTTACTAGATCGATCAGTGAATGAGTCTGAGTTGAAAAGGACTGAAGTTGAGAGTATCACTGAAGGCCCTGTGTCCTGCTGTGTGGTGGTGGAGCCCTGATTCTTTCCAGATCCCAAGTGTGTACTTTGAATCCTACTGTTGCATGTGCTCACATCTTACCTAAAGCCAATGCACAGCCTCCTGTTCTTCACAGAAATCTCACACAGCCCTCAAGAGGACCTTGAATTGAATACTCTGATTATCTCTGTTTATAAATGTAGCCCGGGACTCAGGGAATTTAGAGTGCCATGATCCAGCAACCTCAGCAAGTGGGGTAGTTGTTATGTGAACTCGGGGGTAGTTGATAACCACTGTGTGGGCTCGCCAAGGAAGTTGCGGAGGAATTCTCATTGGTGCAAAGCCTGCCAGACCTCAGTACAGAGAACCATTCTCATGGCAAGTGCCATCCTGGACAGTGGAACCCTAAGCATCTCATCTTAGAGGTTTTTACTGATACCTAAGCTCCTAAGGTGTTCTGTTGATAACACATGCAGATTACAAGTAATCAAACATTTTTTACCTAAAACCAACACCTGCGGACAATACAAATGCCAAGGCCTAGGCAGTCCTTTACCTGAACAATGCACAAAACAGCCATTTTAAACATAACTTAAAATAAACTTCTGCAACCCTCAGGCCTTTCCAGAACTTTGACCTAGAGGTGGACTTGCTCTTCCGTGCTTCTGCTTGTTTTCTGTCAGGTGTGAGCTTTTGGAGAACCCAGTCTTCTGATTCACAAAGTTGGCAATGTAGGTAGCCAGGTTATGCGCCCCCCCTCAAGTTATCCTCTTCATGGCTCTGAATAAAAACAGCTACTATTTAGTACTGGTTAGTTGCTAGGGATCTATGAGCTTAGTGGAGCAGTGTACTTACTAGTCTGGGAGGCACAAGGGAGATTCTCATGGTGTGGGTTTCTGGGTTTCCTCACTGTTGCATTAGACTTTTCAGCTCTCTTAGCGCCTTTGCAACAAGTTCATCGCACAGGAAATCCTCTATTGAACCACCTGGCACCCTGGCATCACCTCTGATCACTGCTGTCAGAATGCCCTTCCTGCCTCCTAAACCTGGAATCCAGGTGGTAGGAGATGATCCAAGGCCTGCAGGCCACGCTGCCACAGCTGTATTTGGCTGTGAGCAAGAGGCCTTGGCAAATCCCTCTGAGGGTTGTCTCAAGTCCTTTCTATACCCCTAAGGTACTTTC
Source organism: Cricetomys ansorgei (assembly GCA_026225945.1). Classification (NCBI taxonomy): domain Eukaryota; kingdom Metazoa; phylum Chordata; class Mammalia; order Rodentia; family Nesomyidae; genus Cricetomys; species Cricetomys ansorgei. The sequence continues at coordinate 14,069,543 of JAMJFZ010000982.1, read as the reverse complement.
AAGCTGGAATGTGCTAAGTGATGATACTCTAATAACACAGAAGAATTAAGGCAGCTTTGAGGTGCTAAACGTTCTGCTGGGGATTGGCTAATTAAGAGGGAGAATGTGTCTCATTAGAAAGGCTCACGTTTAATTATAATGGAAATGACAGCAAAGCTTTGACGTTCCACACGTGTACCTAGGGTCAGCCTCATCACCAGTCCTTGGCTTTACCCCTTCAGTTCTCTGTGATTTCCCCACACAGGAATAACGGGGCCCAGAGGCATCTCCTGTTGCTAACTGTTGCTCCTGGGACCCTTTTAACTACAGAAACACCCTCTTCCTTCCTTGCCAGTCATTAAGCAAAGCGTCCCAAGTGTGGTTCTTACAGAAGTGACCCAGAGAGAAACAACAACCTCACCCATTTCTCTCCTAGAACAAAGCAGGATGAGAAAGAGACCAGATGTCTCTGGCCCAAACCCAGGGCCTCAGTGCAGCCCTGTGCTGCCACAGACAGATTTGCAACACAATAGCACCAACTGACTACTCAAAGTTCTGGGCCCAAAAGTATAAAAACTGGTTTCCCTCCCCCCACCATTAAGTTCTTTATAAATACACGGCGGTAGTGTCGAGTGCGAATAAATAAAATGTGACTGATGCTTTTCTCTAGTGGGGTATCATCCCTGATGTTATCAATTTTAACAGCTCCTTAAATATGTCAAGATCTATTTAAACTCAGACAAGCACAACTAACATCCACGTCGTTCCTTTAGAAGTAGAATGACTAGATTTGGGTGATACTTGGTAAATTTGTGCTTATGTTTTTTTCTGAGCAAATGAACTGAAATAATTATAAAATTGAAACACTTTCTAAGGTGACACCACTACATTTAATTGTATGAAATTTACAGTGTAGAAAATGTAATCATTTTATTCAGTAGCCCATGGTGTAATTAAGACTATTCTTTGCGGGTATCTTGTATTTATGGTTTTCTCCTTCCACCTGGATGAGATGTCTGAAATTCAAAATTATACCTCAATTAGGCATATTTCCCAGATTACTTTCAAAGGAGCCTGTTATCTACGGTGACGTGTGCCCCTGGCTTCCTTTTCCATGGAATGTTTTTACAGGTAGAAGATTATGGACACAGGAGCAGGTGCATGCGTTATACTCTGGGTGTGCTTTCCATTTCCTTTGGCAAAGAGACCACACATGACGAACCACAGCTACTGACAAACGGCTAGAAGAGAGAATGGGAGGTTCAGGAAAGACCCTTTTAAATTCCCATCAGAGCACACCCTATGAACTGTGCTAATGAATGTAACACATTTGACAAAATCTGCCTGGACGAGCCTTTTCTACCCTATTTTAAGTGGGGGTGATATATATAAATAATAGATATTAGTAACTTAGCATCCATTCCCGTGCACTCATTTATACTTTTGAAAATAAATTAGCCGGAAACTGCAGGAAAGCGGATGCAACCTTCTCGGCTCCCTTTCCCTTTTCCTCGCTGTTCCTATCAGACATGTCTGCATTCGTCTCAGTGTAAGCAATAACCTCACTTCTCAATTTCTGCACCCTTAAATTAATTACTATCAAAAATTCTCTACAGTGAGGAAAGGCTGGATTATCTGTTGATTTCCTTGCTATTTAGGATAATGAGTGTTTTTTTTTTTTCCTTTTTTTTAAATTTGTATTTGTAAGTCTTAGTATGAGTCTTTTACTTTTTTATCCAGCTAACTCTTGCATCACTGGGGGTATATATATATATCAGTTTAAAACCTGAATTTTCTGGGTCCCATTGGTCTTAGTCACCTCTTAACAATAAACAGCTTTATTTATATATCTTTCTGATTCCTCTTTGCTCATTCGAACAGGAGAAATCTTATTTTTCTGCCACGAGGCTCTGTCCTTTCCCTGAGTACAGGAGACACCTGGTTTCATGCGTCTCTCGGGTTCCCAGCTGGACAGAGGGACGGGCTCTTGCATGTGTAATGAGCATCATCCCCACCTTCCCGGTACAACTCACTGAAACACTGTGCTGCCAGACTGCTTTGCAGAGAAGTCCCGGATTGCTTATTTTCATGCTTGCTCTTCATTTTAAAGCTAAACTTTAGCTTCATCCTAGATTGAGCCCTTAGTCCACAGGTCAGAATTGGGCCAAAGTCACGTGGAGATGCCTTGTGTAGGAAAGTAACTAGAAGTCATTGCCAATATTCAAACATTTAAAATTTTCATATGACATCCCTATTCCCTACATATTTTTAGGTTACTTCAAGATCCAGCAACTCAGCTGGGCTCAGTGGTACACACCTTTAATCCCAGCATTTGGGAGGCAGAGGCAGTGTCTCTGTGAGTTCGAAGCCAGCCTGGTGTATATAGTGAGTCCCAGATCAGCCAGAGCTATATAGTAAGACCCTGTTTCAAAAATTAAAGCAAAGAAAGCAAAAAAAAGGTCTAGCAACTCTAAACCTATTGTTTCCTCTGATTTGAACTGGGTGAAAGAAGTACCTTCTCTCTCTCTCTCTCTTACTCTCTCGCTCTCTCCTTCTCCTCTCTCTCTATGTACCTGTGTGTAGCCTACAGAAATATCTTAGTGTCATCCTTAGGAGCATTGGTTTCCCCCTCCCCATGGGATGGGGGAACTTGACTTAGAGCTTAGCAAGTAGGCTTGACTGGCTGACAGTGACCCCAGGGATACCCTTTGTCCTGCCTCTTCAGTGCCTGGATTACAAACCCAGCTGGCTTCATCACATGGGTTCTAGAGATCTAGCTTTGCAACCTTGTGCTTGAGAGGCAGATATGTTACCAACTCAGCCATCTTGACATTAAAATGTCAGAAGTGACATTTTAATGACCTTTAACCGAGGTATTCTTCAGTTTCCTGCAGTCCTCACTCTTTCCTCCTGTTTATTTCCAGCTTTGTAATTCACGTTCTCTCCTGGAGCCTTAACCAACCAGCTCTGCAGTCTATGATTTAAAGTATCTGTGTCAACATTTGCTTAAGACAACACATTTACAACACATGGTAGAAGTCTCTCTCTTTCCTCTCAAAAACTGCAATCATAAGAAAAGCTAGAGTCGAACACCAGTGTCTACAGTAGGTGCTTTATACACACTATTCCATTTGAGTACCCCATTGGCCGGTGGGTGTTACTTACCCTGGTATATAACTAAGACAACTAAGGTTGGGAAGTCCAAACTAAAAGGCAAGCCCCAAACCTGTCCTCTTTGATCCAATTAATGAACATCAGAAGCATGAGTTAAATTAACGTGGTGATGAAGGGACTTTAATGCAAGCTTTCACTATTTTCCTCATTTTCAATAATGAAATATGAGGTGCAATTGAGAAATGACACCTCTGAGAAGCCCAGGGTTAATTTCAGTACAACCACAGCTACAGACTTGGAATCCACAGAACTCTGAGTGGTTCATGTTCCTGTAAAGGCTATTGTAAAGTTACTCTGAGTTAAACTTTGTATATCATGGTGGAAGGTCCGTGAGCTTGAACTTGGCTAGGCTGAGTGTTTAGCAACAAATCCACCTGGAATTGGCTTTCTTGTACATAGTACATGGGGTCCAGGGCTGGACTTGATCAGAATACATTGTGAATTACCAATGAGAGTCAACCCTTTCCCAGAGATTGTTGATGTAAATACCTTGCTATTTTATGTAATCTCTTCTTTTATTTTTGTGTGGAATGGGGGCTTTTACATGTGGATAGAGGCCAGAGGTCAACCTTGAGAGTCATGTCTCAAGTACTGCCTACCTTGAGTTTGGGGGACAATGTGTCTCTGTAGCCTGGTACTCCCCAAGTAGGCTAGGCTGGCTAGCCGGAGAGGCTCAAGCACCTGGCTGTTTCCACTCCTGGTGATGGAATTGAGAACATACCACCAACTGCAAGCTTCTTCATGTGGGTTCTGGGCACTGAACTCAGATTCTCATTCTTACATAGCAAGCACCTTACCCCACTAAGTCATTTCCCCAGTCTCTGCATTTCTGTGTTTCTAGAATTTTATTACTTTTCCACTCTGTTCTCCCCTTGCCCCATACGCTTCAGGCCATGGGCAGAATGGTCTCATTTCCGAGAAAAGAATTTTTTATTTGATTTTACTGGTTTTCCAGCCCCATCTGAGAATGCCACTGCTGGTCTGAGCTATTTAAAACACATAGCCACCGATTCCCAGCTTTGGGAGCAAACACTCTGCCAAGCACCTCCTAGCTACAAAGTGACCTTGACACATGTCATTCAGCAGGGTTTTCAAATCAAAGTTATCCTGTTTAATATTCATAAAGACTTTTTTTCCCTTTCTAACAGCATATGTAGTGATTTTACAAGGGCTGGGGTTGGGAGCTTTATTTAGAGATGGGCTGTATTCTGAGAAACGTACCATCAGTGCCTCTCCGATGAACTGAAGTATTAGTTTGGAGGTAGGGAAATTTCGTTTGGCATTCTTCAAGGGAAGAGAGTGAAGTGCTCGATCCTGACAGGTTTGTCTCCTCGGGAGTTTCCTGGGCTGGTCCATCTGCGATATTGAATTCGGATACTGAATTTATAACTATAGCATTAATAGGTTCCTCGTCTGCATGCTTTTCACTTGTGAGCTGAGTATCTAGATGAAAAAAGGAAACACACATACACAAACCAACTGTGATCTAAGAAAGGACATTTGCAGGAGAAGTCACATTTTATACTCTGAAAGAATAAAGTCCTATGCAAAGGAATAAAATATTACTGAGCAAGATTATGTTGGGATAGAATTGAAAAGCACAATCACAAACTTCTATATATATATTGTAAATTTCATATTAATTTGTAGCACATTTTTCTACTATCAGTTTTTAGGATGATGAGTGGAAAAAACCAAAGAATCCATTCACATGGGTCAACAAGACGTCACTGCGTTGTATTACCATCATAGCACATGATGGATGTGAGAAACAGGTGATTCTGATAATTCCCAATGGTCTCAATAAAGTCACTATTCAATTTTTTTCTGTTTTTGTTTCTACAAATCTCACTTTCCTTCTGTTTAGGAGAAAAACAAGCCATTTATAAGAAGAACGCTGGATCTTCCTCTGCTGTCAGAAAAGCTCTGACACCCCCCCCCCCCCCACTTTCATATATGGGATGCTTTGATCTAGTCATGGGGATTTTATGTGTACCTATTCAGGGGATGGCCTCTATGGCTTTGGGGTTGTCTTTTGAGGAACATACCTTATTGCGTGGAATCATTTGGGGTAACTAAGGGATGTTCAGGGAACTCCTGGCGATGTGCTTGCCAAGACTCCAGTTCAAAGAAGCAAAAGGAAAGCTGAGAAGGACCTTAGTCTCATTCCACGCAATAAAGGAGTTTGCTCTGGAGCCAACACTGCACTGAACATTGGGGTTCAGTGTGTCCATCACAAACACTCCACACTTTAGCAAATGGGAGTGTGTGGGGAAGTGTAGAGAAGTAGTGTCTCTCTGACACAGGCTGTCTTTGAGAGAGGACTGAAGCTGGATGGCAGCTTGGTGTATAGCATACCTATACCTGTAAGTGAAATCCTGAGACAGGAAAAAAGGAAACACAGGAATACATTCTTAAACACACCACCAGGCTGGTCCCAGGGACATCTTCAGATGGCATTATGAGAGATGAAAAAGACATGGCAGGGATCACATTCCTATAGCAAGCCTGAGGTTGGGCTGACTCAGCGGTGCTCACTGGGCAACTAGAATGATTGGACTAAGTGCATTCAGCTCAGTATAAATCCATATTCCTAAATCTTCCTAAATCCATATTCATAGCCTGTTCCAAAATTTCCTTTTCTTTTATGGAAAAGCAACATCCGCCTGGTCCTTCCTCTGAGGAGTGTGATTCCCCGAAGCTTCTACATAATCCAACTGAGAAATCTTAGGTCTCTAAACTGTTAAAAAAACTCGGATACCATTCTCCCCAGCAGACCAGTTTAATCACCATACCTTGTGAACATTCCTGAGACTTCTCGGGCGAACCCAACATGCAGATGAGTTTGGGAATTCTAAGGAGTTCTGAATCTGGGAATTCTAAGGAGTTCTGCTTTGGGAGAGGAGGAAAGAGAAAGAATAACCCACAGATTTGTCAATCAGGGGTTCTCAAACACCATCATGAGATGGTCTCTCTCTGAAGGCTTGAACTGGATGCAGACCAAACAGTCTGCCACACACAGTCATACTGGGCCGTTTTTGTTTCTTTCCGATTTTCCAAACAGCCTTGGTTTTTGACAATGTTTAATTTTTATTCCCTTTCCCATATGCTGCTGGCTTTAAATCTCTTGGTGGTAGCTTAATCCACCCTAAAAAAGATTGGCAGAAGTAGGGGTTCAGGAAAAACATCCATTGTTGACAGCAATTAATGTAGTATCAAATACTGAATGTGGAAATAGAATTGGCACTACACACTGACACACTCTAGGCTTCCTGTGACTCAAGAAGTACTTGCCATTTTAATGACACAACGATGATGGAGATGGTCATGGTGAACTGAGTTTATTTTCCTTACTTGGGTATGAAGGCATCCAATACTCAGCCAGTTCCCACTGAGATGGCTATTATTCAAATACTGCCTTGGATTGCTTAGCAGTGTTGTTAGTATTACTAGGTGAATTATTAGAGTTAGTATTGAAATCGGTAGATGAATGAGAACTCAAGGCTTAGAAACTTAACTTAGGTAAGTTGCCCAAGGACTCCTCTGCAGTCAACTGAAACCTGAATCTGGGAACTCTAAACGCTTTGTTCTTAGTTTTTGTTTTTTTTATAAATATTAAATGTGCCTCTATGCAGTCTTTGCCTCTATCTCAAGTAGCTATCTTTCAGTGGCTGAGACTACAACACATCAGCAGTGTCTCTGTACCCTAAAACTCAAGATGCATTAGCACCCTAAAGTTAGTCTTGCAAATAACTCAATTGGACAGACCTTTCTCTGAATGGTGAAGTACACTTGAGGAATGGCTTTTTCAGCTACAGCTACGCTGTGTTGCCCGTTCAAAGGCAGCTCAGACAAGAGCTGATAGCAAACCATGATGAGTTTAGAGATTACAGCAGCTCTTTGCTTAACAGATTTCATTAACAATCAGTTCATATTATCACGCATAGTCAGACTGCATGTAATTTAAATTGCTTTTGCACAGAGTAATTCGGTAACAACAAAAAAAAAGTTGGATAGAGGTTACTGGAATGTAAAAACATGCAGAGAGTACAGTTTACAGCCAAGTGGTATATGATTCTCTTTTTAATTTTCTAACAACTTTTTTAAGTATAGCATTTTTTAAGTATAGCATTTTGAATGTAAGTGGTTTGCTACATTAAGCAACCATTTGGAGCACACCAGGTTTGCACAGAGAGGATTTTATGGAGAATTTAAACTGCCATTCATAAAGTTATTTTAACTCTATATCTCTGTTTATATTTTTATTTTTTTAATCCTCCAGTGGGAACTATCTGATGCTCATTAAAAAATCATCTGACACGCGCACAATTCAGAGCCCAGTCTGTTCAACCCAGAATTCTGACATCTGAAGTGAGTCACTTTTTTTTGGGGGGGGGTGGTGAATGTTACTGACAGCTTCCTTTTTTTTTTTTTATAGCTGGAATGCTAACAATAATTCCCCTAGACTCCTTCCTTTACAGTGTTATTTGACATTGTCTCCAAAGTATTAAAAAAGCAGCATGGGCTAAAAGGAGGAACTCAGGGGGAAGCGGCACCATGCCCTCCGCACGGGATGGTATTTTAGAATTAAATAAGGAACCAGTGAAACTATATTTGGGATGTTATACATAGTTCTTGACATTAACTCAGAGGAAATAATTTTTCTACCCCAAAAATACAAACCAAAATTGGGACAAAAATTAGGAGCTTAAAGTGTATCTTGAAAGTCACTGTAATAGAAAAAATCCCTGTTTGGGTTAGAAGTAATTGCAAGAACCAGTGGGCATAAACTAAGCAACATTAAGACAGACAGTTAATTAATTTTTTATTACCGCTGAGCAAATGTTATTAATTTAATTCAATTAACATTTATTGAGCACCCACATGCAATAGATGAATCAATGTGACAGCAGCTATTCATTTATTTACTTTAAGTTATTAAGGAAACATTTCAACGGTTTCCATTTTTGCTCACTAAATGCGACTTGTTAATTTTTTGTGTTCGTATGCTCCCTAGGTCTATAACACGATTGTTAGAAATATGAGTAGACTCTCTTCCTGCCTGGCTCTTCGCTCTGTTCTTATTTACATCTTTTTCTGCTTCCTTTTCCTCCCTCCCTCTCCTTTCTCTCTGCCTCTTTTTCCTATTTATTTCTCTCACTTACCATCCCTGTCTCTACTCATTTCCTCTAACTTCCAGATCCACCAATGTATTTATTCCTTAAGACTTGATTCCTTTCCTTCCTCCCTCCCTCGTTCCCTTCTCCTTCTTCCCTTTCTTTCCTCCCTTCCGTTCCCATCTTCCCTTCCCTTCCTTCTTCCCTCCCTCCCTCACTCCATCTTCCCTTCCTTCTTCCCTCCATCCCTCGCTCCTTCTTCCTAAGGTAGCATTTGTCCACACTCATGACTTAGGTGTTGGTTTTGTGAAGTTTGCCTCTAAATCTATGTTGCCAGCCAGTTCCCAGCCAGGCTGCATTTACTGTGTGTAAATTCTATCCCAATTCATTCTCTGGAGAATCCAGAGGAAAAGAAATGACAATGTATCAGTCTTTTAAAGGCCTAGGGTCACCACAAATCACACTCTCATGATTGCAGGTGACTTATAGATGTTCTATTCAGGTTACCTGCCACATCTTTTCAATTTGATGGCCCATTTTACTAAGGCCTTCATCTCACTGAAGTGGGTAACTCTACCTATCCCTAGAAAATCCGTGGCTGGACTTCTTTTCCTTGTATGGTAATTCTACCAGTTATTTAGACTTGAAACTATGAATCCTTCCACCAGTGGTTTAGAAGTTCCCATTCATTCCTCTTTCAAAATAACTCTTAAGTCCATGTCTATTCTTTCATCCCCATCACTAATCTCTGGCCCCTTCCAATCTGGAGGATTCTCTGGAAGTGGTTGTTTGTTTTGTTTGTGGGGATCTAACACAGGGCCTTGCACATGCTGAGCAAATGTTTGGCCGCTAAGCTGTATTTGCAGTCCTCGTTGTCCTCTGTACAGGGTCTCACTATGTAGTTCAGACTGGCACTGAGCTGCCCTCCTTCTGCCTCTGCTTGCCAGGTTTTTAGACTTCAGGTGTGTATCACTGCCTGGATGAAGAAAGTTTACATGCTATTACCAAAATAATGTTTTAAGCTACCTTCTGATAACAGTATTCACATACTTAAGCAAGGCAACTTCTCCCCCCACACTCAGTAGGCTAAGGGTCATTGTTACCTGGATAATTTCCTATTCTCTTAGTCTCAATAGCTCTCCCATTCTGTTGCCAAGTTGCTTTGTGAAACAACAGGTAGTACTTTATTAACATTTCCGTGTGAGTGGCCAACTCCTGAAGCCTATGTGAGAATTTTAAGGTAAGCCTTTAAGGTAGAGTGATTTTAATTTTATTTCTAGATCAAAACACTTAGAGTGTGCATTTCGAATGCAAGGACCATTTTTTAAGTTGTAACTGAATTATGTTTCCCCTTCGACTTTAACTACCACTTAGAATTTAGTGGTGTAATTATCTGTGGGTGAAATCAGATCAAGGTAGACAAGTGACATTTCAAGGTATAAGCCACCAAACCATTCACAAATTATTGTGGTCAGGAAAAGTAGTTCATCAAAGTGACCCTGTAGAGGAAAAATTAATTTAGCTGAGCACTGTGGTACATGCCTATAACCCCCAAACTTGGGAGGCAAGAACAGATGTTAAAGAACACATACAAAGCCCTGTCTCCAACCAACCAACTGATCAACCAACCAACCAACCAACCAATACAGAGGTGTATAACATATAGATGTTACAGTTTATGTATTTTTATATATTTATACTCTCATGCATATGAAGAATTTTGTAATGTCCACACTAACGAAATTTGGGGGCCATTGTTATGCTATATGACTATCTTTGCCACAGACTGGTCAGTAAAGTATGTGATATGCAAAATATAAGAAGTCACAGAACAAGATCAAACCTGGTGAAAGTTAGTAGAATCTGAATATACTTATTTTTATATGTACTTTTTTTTTTTTTTTTGGTACTTAAAAAACTGGAGGCAGAGTCTCACTCTGTAGCATAGCCTGCCCTCTAATTTGGAATCCGTTAGCCCCAACCTACTAGGCAGCTGGGACTACAGGTGTGTGCCAACACACATGATATTCTTATTTTCCTATTTTGTAACAGTGGAAAACTGAATAATTTAGTAGAGAACAATTCAAAATCAAGACACCACTTTCCATTCCCACACATTCACAGAAGCTGGTGGATACTCAGAGAAGGCAGGTTTTCAAGAAAAACTCATTCTGTTTTGATTGTGGAGCTGAGGGGCGAGGTGCTTTCCACAGGAGTCTCACCTGTTTGAAGTGGATACTGGGAGTGAGCAACTATTTGGCTGCTGTGAGCTGCTAGACTGGATAAGGCAAAGCCTTGGATTCAGTCAATCTAATTTTGGGGCAGAGTAAGTGAGACACATGTAAATCTCTCTCTCTCTGTCTCTCTCTCTCTGTCTCTCTCAGTTTTCTCATGGCCTTTAAAGACTCCAGTAAAAAGCAGTGGTTTTACAGATCATTGCTTTGGTTTCTCTTCTTCGGCAACTCAGCCTCAGACGCGTGAGGTGAAGCGTTTACCAGGGGCCCTGACAACATGACATTTTAAGCCCTTTCAATCAGCCTTAGTGAATCATTTTGAAAACGTGAGGGAAAACCCAGAAATGTATTATTTCTCCATAAATAATAGCAGTGACTGTTCAAGGTGAAAAGGATTAAGAGGTGAGAGAGAGCTGGGTGGAGAGGGTTGTAACAGCCCTTCCCTAGGTCCCCCCACAACTGCAAACATGTTGGCCCTGCAGGCAGACCTTGGCTACATGATGTACTTTTATAGCCAGGTTCTGAGCTGGTAACAAGGAGCAGTTCAGACTTAAGAGGCGTTTGAATCTTCTTCCGACATGAAAACAGTTTGCAATTATGAGTCTCCATTTCATTTTTATGCACTTACCTTCAGTTTAATGTTTTAAAGAAGTGTCTCAGGAAATAAAGATGATGTTACTCAAGGAAAAAAAAAAAACTGTGAGCAGCTTTTATAGTTCCATGTACTGGGTGGCTAATGAGTTTAGGGCTCTGAACAAAATGAATCAAGCCAATCAGGGTATAAACTCAAGAATAAGTACTGTATCATATGCAGTTGGTGTTTAATATAAATGTTAAACAATCAAGCTCTGCTGAAAACATTCTCTACTGTGTTAAAGCTGTGTTGGCTTTTTTATCCCAAGAACTTGAATGTGGCTTAAGGTTCCTTGGATACACTATCACATGAACAGCCCTCCGCAGTCTGGTAGTGTGCTGTCCTGTCCCTGCTTGTGGATGAGGATGCAGTGCAGGTACTGGTGCATCCTCCCAGGTACACAGCTAGTGATGGGCAGAGCTTAGCATGAGCCTCCTGTGCCTCCAGTCCCTATAGTCATCGAGCCTTGCCTTCCAAAGTATAGACACCAGATACGCCGATCAGAGGTTGCATTGTTTTGCAGAATGTCTATTTTGGTCTCAGCTGATTGCCTCTCTTCAGAGTAGCTGATCTTGCTGGTAAGTGATTAGAACACGCCTCAGATGAATATTCGAGGGGGAGCTGGATAACAAATGATTGGATTTTGCAAACTGATTCCTCAAGCCTAGTTTGGGAAGCTGCCTCTACCTGCTGTCCAGTCCTGATGGAAACTCCAAGAAGTTGGGTTGAAATCCTCATCATAGCTCTTTCTTGAGTTTCTGGTGCTATAACTATCATGGATGTTTCTTATTCCCTTTCTGTAGTGTCTCCTGAGGGAGGCACGCTCCTTCCATCTTGAATATCCCAGCACAGTGTCTGACACCTGGTTTTCAGCTGCCTGATACGCTTACTGACAAATGGAAAGTTAGGTCTCTCAACATTCATATGACAGTGGACTCGTTCCTAGGGGAGATGATCTGGACTCCACCCTCTTGCCTTTCTTCCACTCTGTATCTAAGTTGATCCTTTTCAAAGTTCATATAACTTTTTCTTGAAGGAAAATTTATATTGGTATGTAAAAATGTAAGGAACATATAAAGATACAAAGATAATAATATGCTAATTCTTACCATTTTATACCCATTGCTGCTGTTTTTTTTTTTGCAAGCAGTGGAAATATTTTATATATATATATATAACATATATATATATATACTCATTAATTAGACTTAAAATATATATTTTCAGTTTTTTACATATTAGAATTCATACTATATTCTACATAGTAAAGATTATTATATGTTAATTAGATTATAATTAGATTACTAAAATATTAATATATATCTGAAAAGCCAATTAGTATTATATTTTCTGAATTGAATTAATATATGAATAAATACAAATTCATTCTTCTAAGAATCATATTTAGTGTACCTCATCTCATGCTCCCAGTGGCCCTGTGGCAGGTACTGTGAATAACACCCCCAATTTCCCGTGATTACACTGGCACATTGCTACAAAGAACTTATCTAAGTTACCAGTAGTCAGTGGTATAGCTTGGGTTTTAAGCAAGGCAGCTAGGCTTCAAGTCAAGGCCCCTAACCAATGTGCCACACTGTCTATCTCAGCAGGCATTTAGTAGACATGTATTACGACACTACTGAATATGGTATTTAGTTGCCACTGTACTAAATCCATTTCCCTACACCCTAAAGATTACTAAGACATTCCTCAGATCTTTGCTCAGCTGTCACCTCCACAAAGAGGCCTTCCATTTTGCCCAATCTGAGTCAGATCTTGCCAACACTTCCCAGGGACTTCTGGAAATGTCTACTTTTGATTGTCATGACCGGGTTGGGTCTTACTAACATTCCATGGGTAAAAGCCAGGGAGGCTGTCAAACATTGCACTGTGCATAGGGTCTCCCTTTACTTCCCACCCCAAACCTACAAAAATTGCAGCTTTATGAATCCATAGTGCCAAGGTTGAAAAAACTCTTGTAGGAAGCAATCCAGAAGACCATGCCACCAGCAATTTTTATTATGTCACTGTTTAATTTTTCTGCATTGGCATATTTGTTTACCCGCTTATGGAATGCATGTCTTTCCATAGGAAGGTTGCCATATTTCTGAGAGGCCTGTCTGTTAATTAGTTACTAAGCCTAGAAGAGCACCTAGGATAAAAAAAAAAAGTAGTCAAACAATGGAGAAACAAAGAGTGCATACCGTTACTAGTGTGGCACACCAGAACTGTCAACTCTCCGTCCAATAAAGTGTGGGTTGCTTCAATTTTTGCAATTATAAATACTCTTGAAATAAATGTCAGGCATGTGATTCTTTTCTCATATTTGTTTCTATAGTTTGCATCCATAGGAAAAGATTGATATAATTTGCTTTCCAGAAAAATTTGGTTCATTTTGACTCATACCAAGAATAAATGGGAAGAATTTGTCTCTTGTTCTGTAGCCAATTCTAGATTTTACCATTACAATGATTTATTTTTATCAATTTGAAGGGAACTTGGATTCAAGTGTGCAATTTCCAGCAGCTGAATAAACAGTCTTGTACTGCTACAAGGGCTAGGAAGGATTTTTTTTTCATGCTTGCTGCTTTTCTGTGGAATTTTTCTTCTACAACTAGATCCTGGGTAATTTAGAAAACTCTCAAGTTACACGGGATTGGGCACTTAAAATACTCATTATGTATTTATAGATCAATAAATTCTTGTTTTAAGTATTTATTGGATGAATGCTAATTGGGTTCTTAAAAAAAAAAAAAACCAGGTTCTTGGGAGGTGACAGACATATCCATATTGGTGGACTTGAATGCTTCTTACCAATTTCCAGGCCTTTATAATCGTCCCTCTATGGTGGGCTTGTATAGGCTTAGAGTAGATATAAGAACTACAAAGAGGCCCTTGAGACACCAGAAGACAAGCCACATTGGCAAGAGATAAAGAGACAAAACAGAAGAGCAAAACACATGCTTAGCCATAGCTTTTGTGCTTTCTGTGCTCCTAGGTGAGTTACAGAATCCATGAAAAGGCCCAATTGAGAATTTAAGACCTATATTCTTGATGACCTACCTGGTAGAAAAATTTATCCCAGTAGTCTCCAAAGTGGCAAACCTGTGCTTACAAGGAGGCATAAGTCTTTCTAACAAAGATAGAGCATTATTTTCTATATATGTATATTTAATTTATATTAATCTTTGTGTGCTTTATGGTGTATTCAAGTTAATATGGTGGTGTCTGTGTCCCTTCCTCCTCCCCCTCTGTGTGTGTGTATTCATGGATGTATTAGTCATACTTGGTATCCACCCCACACCCTACTATTTTACCATTAAAGATTTACAAGATTTCAAGTAAAAAGTTTGGAGACTGCTGCCCTAAGTAAAAGACCAAGGTCAACACTGTACATCCTTTCCTACCTAAGGAATTTTTCTTGTACTTCCTTTGGGTACCCAGGGTGTGGTTCCTGGAACGTTTACAGCCACAGCAGCTGCAGTAGTGGCCTGGGTAGACTTTTCCTCTGAGTTTCTATAGTGGTAACAGGATTAACAGGCTCTATTCTGGAAGAACTTGGGTGGCATAACACCTCCCAGTAGAACTATTCCTGACAAGGATGTGCAGATGGAAATGCATATTTATGTCACTTAAAGCCTACAAGAGACACAAGGATTTGAGCTATAACAATAAATAGAAAAAAAAATCTTCAGCATTTTTGGTAACCCATACTCAAGTGCGTTGAGTGTGCTTGGTGAAAGACCTACAGTCTGCTCTTTGTCCAAGCATAAAATATTCAGTATTCGAGCACATTGAGGTGAACTCTGTGTAGATTTTAGAATGTTAAAATAAGCTACTGCAAAGTTAACCTAGAATTACAGGTCTTAAAAATAACAGGATGATTTTGTAAAGTGTTTGGGTCATTTAAATGGGGGGGGCTGTTCCTGCTTTTAAATAGTGTAGTGTTCATTTCTATTTATTAATAATGACAGGCTTCTAGAAAATGATTTCCAAAGCCCACATAGTCATTGTAGTCAAAGCTTTCAAGTTGAAGAAATTTTCTAGGGGTCTTTGAATTGTCTCTCCTGGTTTTATTTCAAAACACTTCTGAAAACATGTGGAAAGAAGAATGCCCACATCCATAAAACAGGAGATTGGCATCCCTGGTAAAGATTCATATAAATATCAATTGATTGGAATTGAACTGAAGACAGCCATCAGTCTGGCACTTGGGCTGGCTCCCATGAGAGTAAGAGAAACCGCCTCTGGTTTTGTTGCTTGCCTTGCTTCAGGAAACATAGTTTGGCTCAATCAGACAGCTGGGTGGCCATATTCTTTTTTAAAGAGATATTACTACCCGGTATGTTGAAGAGAAATCTGTAACTCTTTGTTTTCCTAACCAACCTGGAGATTGTTGTGGTTGAAAGAAAGAATTTTCTCAGACTTGTACATCATTCTCATTAGGCTACAGGAAGAAATTTATAAAGAAAAGAGAATTAGTTGACCACAATATAATTGAGATGAAAAGTGAACAGAATAGATCTAGAGGGACATTCTTGAAGAAGGAAGATACAAAGAAGCCAAAAGTCTAATTACAGAAAAAAAGAATCTGCTTCAGAGCTAGTAAAAACAACCAAGACATACATGGCAGAATATAGCAGTAGGAACATAGAGAACAAACTTTTTTAAAAAACATTTCTCATAGATTAAAAGTAAAGGACAAAGTATTAAAGCTTAAGTGCCGAAGATAATGTTAGACAGAGAAACCAGACCTCAAGAAGTAATCAAAGCTTTGTTCAAAGATGACTCCAGAGCATTTGCCCTTGAGTAGAACTGTCTTTAAGATGTGTACCCTGCTGCGCAAAATTTAGTAAAAAGATACCTATAATCCTAAAAAATATTTTGAATTATAAAAATAAAATTAAAAAAAATTTAAGCCAGCAGCCAAGAAATAAACTGCGTGTATACAAAAAATAATCCTAAAAATTACTCAGATATAATACCCAGAAAGCAGTGAGGTACAGTTCTGGAAGTTTTGGAAGAACTGGAAATTGGAAGTTTTGAAAGAAGATAACATCCCACTAGTTTTATCCTTGATCAGTTTGATTTTTCTGTGAATAAGTATAATTTCATCCTATATTACCAGAAGAAAATTTACCACCATCAAAAGCATGTCTTTTAAGCATATTCATTTTACTTTATTTATGTTTGTGTGTCTCTCTATGTGGGTATGCACACCTGTGTGCAAGTGCCCATGGGGACCAGAAGAGGGGATTAGACCCCTAGAACTGGAGTTACGGGTGGCTGTGAACCCTGAGACATGGGTGCTGGGTCTTCTGCAATGGCAAAAAGCAATTGTAATGGCTGAACTATGTTCCAGCCCCATAAGCAAGTTTCTTGTAAAGATGACTTAAAATCTTATTTTCACTGATAGAAAAACTAGAAAGTTATGTTCCTAGTAACATCAGAAACTATACCCATAATGCCTCAGCAACATGACTATCCCAAATGTGAGCTGAACAAGGACATCATCAATGGATATGCCAAAGTGGTTAGAAAAAAAAAAACCCCAGGGAACTGAACCCTACATAAGAACTACAAGCAATTGAGGAAAGCCGGAAATGGGAGAGGTGGCCTTCCCCAAAGAAGAGCATACCAACTGGCTGTCCATTGCCAAATAGTCACCCAAGAAAACATACATACAAGTAACATTATACAGACTGAGCAGGTTATATTCAGAAATGTATATACAGATACATATATGCTAGTGAACAAAGAGGCCATGAATTTGAAGGAGAGCAGAGAAAGGTACAGGTGAGGATATGGAAAGAGCAATGGGAAGAGAGAAGTTTTGTAGCTACATTATAATCTCAAAAGCAAAAATTTAAAAAGTAGCTGTGGTAAGAAATGAACGATTTATTGGTACAAACCGTACTTAAAGATTCTGACGTGAATCTCAACACACAAATTTCATCACGATTAGGCTTGTTCAGGAAGCTGAAAGTATACAGAGGTCTGGCACTAGAAGGGTGTGTGTAATGTATAAACCTAACTTTAATTAATTTTTATTCCTCATTGTAGAAGTAGCCTAGAAACTATAAGCTGGAAAAGCTCCAGTAAAATCTCTTACCCACAAACATTTTCTGCGTTATTCAAATGCTGCTGTTTTATATGCTTTTAGTTTTCCATTTTTCCTGAAGTTTCCAATTTTCTCTTTTAAATTTTTATTTTACGTGTATGAGTGTTTTGCCTGCACGTATACACACACACACACACACACACACACACACACACACACACACACACACACACACACACACACACACACACCCTGTGCATACTTGGTGCCCACAGAGTCCAGAAGAGGTATCAGATCTTTTGGAACTGGAGTTGGAGATGATTGTGGGCTACCATGTTGGCTCTGGGAATAGAACCCAGGACCTCTGCATAAGCAACCAGTGCTTTTAATTGCTGATCAATTTTCCAGACCCCAAGTTTTCAAATTTTCTTAATAGTCATTTCAATGCAAAATATTTTCAAGAAAACCTAAGAAAATATTCTTTTACCAACAAAATATTCTGTTTTAAAGTGACATAAGATTGGAATACTTTAGAAACAGTAATATTTAGAAAATGCTTGATGAATACATGCTTGGAAACGCTTCTGGGTAGGAGTCTTTCAATAAAGTGCCACATTGACGCTAGCGATGAGACAGCGAGGCGGCCGAATTCAGCGCTCATCGCGCACACATCGAATGGCTCACTCTTTAGAAGGTTTCTTATTGGTTTTCATTAGAAAATAACTCATGGCAGAGAAATACCGTTTATCTCTGTAAGTTACTGATTCTACCAAATGTTTTCAAAAAGAATTAAGGAAAAGAAAATTAAGGCACTCGAGAGAAGACTTAGGAAGTGTGAATTTGACGAGACCGTTTTAGCGCCACAGATGTGAAAGTCCCAGCGAGGGAGTATTCAGCACAGAAGTCCCGAAGGATCACAGTGTGCTCAGTCCTCACACTGCTTTCATAACCTCTGTCCAGTTGTCTGCAGTCCATCCATCAGCACATCCAGACTTACTTGCGTTGTCTGAGATTGCCAGTTTCCAGTACACTCTCTCTGATTACAATGCCCTCTTCCTTCACCATCTTACTAAAGCCCTGAAGGTCTCTAAAGAACTGGAAGTACACACCTATAACTCCAGCACTTGGGAGGCAGAAGCAGGTGACTCACTTCAAGTTCAAGGCCAGCCTTGGATACATAGTAAGCATCAGATCAAACTAATCTGTAGAGTGAGATCCCGCTTTAAGCAAATGAACAAAAACAAAAATGATTCAGTGGGCATGGCATATTGTTTATTTAACAAATTCTTGTCTACTGTTACTATGCTTAAAAATCCTATCACATGCTGGGGTTACAAGGTGGGAATACAATCTATTTCTGATTATTTTAGCCTTGAGTTGAATAAAGGTAGGTAATTTCAAGGCTGGACTTAAGAGATCAGATGGCTCTTGTAATGAAGCCCAGTTCAATTCCCAGTACCCATGTCCACATTAAATAGGTCATACCCCCCTGTAATTCAAGATCCAAGGGGAATCTGACACCCTCCTCTGGCTGCTACAGACACTGCATTCATATGGTCACATACTCATACACAAACACATAATAAAAATAAATAAAATATATTTTAAAAGGCAATTTTCCTTTCTGTTCTTCCATGGCATTTGGTGATAAATGTCTGTCCCCCACAAGGGAAAGGGACTATTATGTGGCATTTCTTTTAATGCGTGGGTATGTGTTTGGTAAATGTACATGATCATGTGGGTGTGTACATGTGCAGGTGCATGAACATGGACATAGGTTGGATGATGTTGGGTATCTTTCTTCATTGTCCTTCATCTTTTTTTCTTTTTTCTCTTCTTTTTTTTTTTTTTTTCTTTTGAGACAGGGTCTCTCACTGAACTAGAGCTCATTGCTTTTGTGAGGCTGGCTAATAAGCTCCCAGTGATCTGCCATCTCTGTACCATCAGCACTGGGGTTAGAGTGGTATTGTCACTCTTGGCTTTTTACCTGGATGCTAGGGTTCAAACTCAGATCCTCATGTTTGCACAGCAGACACTATCTATGACATCATCTCCCTGCCCTAGTCTTGTGCCTGAGCTTGGTAAAGTGCTCAACATGCAGTGGTTCTTAACTTTGCTAATGCTGCAACCCTTTAATATAGTTCCTCATGTTGTGGTGACCCCCAACCATAAAATTATTTTCATTGCTACTTCATAACTATAATTTTGCTGCTGAGTGGTGCCTCAGTTCTTAAAACTATCAGAAATCTGTGTTTCCAATGGTTGCAACCCACTGCTTCCAGCCCCTCCAAGACCCCGAGGCTGTGCTACCTGGACATACCAAATGCAATCAAGGCAGAATTGCATTCAAATGGCTGTGAGGATCAACAAGAATCTCAGATGAAGGTCTAATGACCCTCCCAACCCTTCCTCTGAGGAAATGTCAACAACCCACAAGCCTTTCTCTCCTGATGGTATCTTGCAAGCAGTCACGGCTAACTTGATCATGGAAGCTGTTTCGTTTGGAGGGCTATACTGCAGAACACCTGTCTTGTAATAGTCACCCCTCCCTGACCCATGCTGTGGCATTGAGATCAGAGGTTCTCAACCTGTGGGTCTCAACCATCAGAAAAACACATATTTCCAGTGGTCTTAGGAACTGAGACACTGCTCAATAGCAAATTACAGTTATGAAGTAGCAACAAAAATAATTTTATGGTTGGGGGTCACCACAACATGAGGAAGTGTATTAAGGGGTCCCAGCATTTGGAAGGTTGAGAAGCACTATAAAAGTTGAATGCCAGTGGATACTCATCAGCTTACCAACAGCAGGTAACAAAATGGTTTGATTTCCACTTTTCAAGCCTCTAGCTGATCTACATTATATTGTCTCCCAAACAGGTTCAGTAATAGCCAGCACTGCTAATAAAACATTTTCAGATGTAAAGTGTTTAGCCATGAAATTCTTTGGAAATTGAACAGAATTGTAGTATTTTAGATGCGCAATGAACTCTAAATGCCAGGTGCTTTCTTCTCCCACACACCCACCTAACTTTCCATCCATTCAGCTCTTTAGAATCTGTTATAATAATAAAAATAATGATAGCCAGCTCGCACTTTGCACTATGAGGGGCTTTGGCTAAGCACATTAAGTGAACTCTCTTTGAATCTTCACAATAACCTAATGAGGAACTTACTATGAACTCCACTTCCCTAGTGAGGAAAGTGAGTCACAGGGAGTAGGCTACTGAGCCCTGTTCGTTGCTGAACCTAAACTAACACAGATTTGAGTAACCGTTTGAATTTTGGCACTTGGAGGCCACCGTTCTTCCTCTTACTTGCTAGGATATATGCAGGCTATGCAAAGATAGATCGCTGTGACTTTAGGGACATCGTGGGCTATTTAAAACTAGCCAACACATCTGCAGGTCAGACTGCTCACAGGCATACCGTTCAGGCCATCTCTAACCTGATTTTTTTGTCAACCAATATAATTCTCCTTCATGACTAATATCTATCTGGTTCAAATTCCCCATTGAGGCCAGTTCAAATGGAAGGGTAGAAAAGATAGTGAAATAGATCTTTTATGTTGGCAGTTATGTAGGTTTTGCTGTTGTCCTGCTCCTTGGGACTCTGATTCATATGGTTATGTATAATTACCATTGTTAAGACTTTTTCCCAAAGTGACACACAAGGCATTACAAAATCAGGGGATTACTGTGGAGCCTCATTCCATCAGCTGGGTAGCTGGCTCACCTGATTCCCCACTCTCAATCAATTAGGCTATCATAGAAAAGGAACAAAGGAACCGGGCTGAAACTTCTAGAACCTGGTGGTAAGGACTCTAGCTCGCTCCTGCTTCGTAAATAACAACAGGTGATATTACTAGCATTGTTATCCCGCCCCCTTTGCATTAGGCTTTTCCTGGTGCCTTTCAAGCTTCCCTTTTCCTGTCTCTCTCACTCCAAGAAGTTCTGGCTGCTGATGCTGCAAATCTAATATAGGAGATCAAAGTTCCCCAGAAGTGCAGGTCTGAATAAGCCCCAAGAGCTGCTCTTGGCAACTGGAGACCCTTTGGAAGCCTAGGTATTCTTTTAAAATTAATTTTTGCCATAGAAGTTAAACTAGTGAATTTTACTTTGTTGTTGAACTTGTCACTACTTTAAATTTTCTGAAATTTAAGTGGAAATGATTATTTTAAGTCAGTTTAAGTAAGCTATACGTGTGTCTTTGCTGGCAACTTTTGCTTCTAGTTTAGGACTTGGAAGGGTAGCCCTTCTGTCCAGCCGTTCTTTACAACTGCTCTGTGTGGACTGATCTCACTTTAACTGAATGCCAAATGCATTTGCAGATGCTCAGAAGGCTGAAAACAGTAACAGGAACTCCAAAGGAATGATATTGCTGAATTTCCTGGGCTGCCTGAACTTCCTTGCTATTAGCTAATGGAATCTTTAAACCCAATTCTAGCCAGCAACATGTTTTATGTTGTCCCTTGGTGATACAAACAAATAGAAATGAAGATTGCTCCTTCAGGTATCAGTCATATAGTTGTTTGCAAAGATTATGAATACACCAGGTGACCCCTATTTAATAATCATTGTAGATGGAGAGAGTATTTTTGCTCTGAGAGTTGCGAATGTTTTCAGAAAACATTGTTGTTTTTAAGCAATTGCCTTTGCTGTTGTGAAGAGTAGGCACACCTTCCTAGGTGGTTGGCAGGCAAGTCCCAATAGCTTGTAGCAGCATTTACACATCACATTGGCATGGACCAAACAGGCTTCTATTGTTTAATGCCTAGAGCAGGGATCCTCAAACCATAGATCGACTGGAATTACCAGGTACACGTTAAAATGGATTGCTGCATCTAGATTGTTGTGCTATGCCTTCAGAAGTTCTGATTCCAACCGAGTTGGGGCAGCCTTTTGGTGTTGCATAGACTAAACAGTCAAGAACACCTGGCAAGCTTTCTAGCTGAGCCTGGGTCACCTGCTTCAGCTGATGCTCATTGCACATTCCTTTCAGCATGATTGTGTGCAGCCGGGGAGGTCAATACTGGAGGCAACTACTGAGAGCTTTGACTCCCTGTGCTCCTGTTTAAAGCCGTAAAGTCAGCTAAAGTCAGACAAAGCAGCTTGCTAAAGGCATCACATCCGAGATTCCGACCTTTAGTTTGTTCTGACCTCAGAGTTCTGACTCTTGTTTCCACCTGTCTCTGCATAGAGCCTTGGAAATCAACTGCATTACATGCAGAACACTGGGATAGACACACGTCCTGTAGTTGGGTCCAGGGAAGCTTATGATGGTTGAGTTTGTTTGGTGATGTTTCTGACTTCCCTTCAGGGCTTTCTCAGAGATCAGGGAAAATGGTGTAGTGCCTCAGTTCTGAAAGATGGCCTCCTCCCCCTCTCCTCCTCCCAGAAAATGAGAAACTGTTGACAAGGTTTGGGCTCTCACAGTGATCTAACAGGTGGTTTCCAGGTGCTCTGCCCAGGCTTAGCTCCCAAGCAGAAGCCTGTGGAACTTCAGTTTTTGGGGTATCATCTGGCTTTGAGAGCATCCCAGGACAGGACCAGGAACACCAGTCTACCCCACTTAATCACGTGTTGCTGTGGGGTGGTTTTGACAGTGTCAGTCAGGGGAGGATTTCTCTCAGTCAGCTCTTTAGCAGGTGTGAACCCTTGCTCCAAAATGCCTTCTTTATCTGGATGTGCTTTACCACTCTAACTCTCCGAGCGTTCTTAGCAGTACTGCGGACCGAACCCCATAGCCACCAAACTACCACCGCTGAGCACTATCACTCTTAAATTTCTTTTCCAACAAAATCTTAAGTTGTCCAGGCTAACTTCAAAATTTGGAATCCTCCTGCCTCAAGCTCCCCAGAATTTGGGTTTGCAGGCATATGCCGTCATGCCCAGTCTCCGGTCTGACTTACCACGCTCCCTACCTGCACCCCCTCCAACCTCTAATTGAGGTTCTCTTTCTCTGTTTACTATAATCCCATAAACTGTGTACAGTAAGAATTTAATCTTCGCATAATTCCTCCTGTATATTAATCTCTATTCTTTAATGTAGTAGGTACTGTGGGAAAGAAGACGAGTATGAAAAAATTCACATTCTTGCTTGTGTGCCCACACTACCACAGAGAACTCCTAACCCCAGCACAGTGGTGGTGTGCTCAGTGGATGTTGCCACACCCTCCCCCCACCTATGCTTTTTTTTTCCCCCACCGTGTTCTACCAATTCTACTGGAAATCCAGATGTAGGTGGGCTCCATTAAAGGGACGGCTAGTGACTGGGGAGGTAGCACAGCGGGTAAAGCCCTTGTTTCAGAAGTGTGATGACCTGGGTTTGAACCCCTAGAGCCCATATAAAGCTGGGTGTAGTAGCCTGCACCTGTAACCTTGTATCCCTCCTGGGAGATCCGAGGCAGGCAGATATATCCCAGAAGCTCATGGGTCTGGGCCTGGTTCCCTGGCATAAGTAACAGAAAACAAAGAGATTGTGCCTAAATCAAGAAGGGGAGAACCAGCACTCATGGCTGTACTCTGACTTCTACTCATCTACCATACCGTGCGTGTGCCTGTTCTCACCAGAACACACACACATGTACACACATATATGTACAACGCACGAGACTTTTAAAAATGTCCCACCAAACAAGGAAAGACAAGGCACATCACCTCTATATTCTCTTGTTGGCAGCGCTTTAAGACTTATCTGAAGACGAGAACGCTCCCTGCGGAAGATGCATTTAACACAACACTGCAATTTCTGTGTTATTCACTAAGTGTCTCACTCTGAAGCTGCCCTTCTGCCGCCCTGAATGCCGGAGCAGTAATGGGGTCAGTGAGAACACTTCCTCAACACTCAGAACACCCTCTGAGACCAGTGGAGTTACACAGATCAGCCGCATCCACCCTTTGTGTTCTGTCCATTTTGATGTTCACCTAGAGAAACGCTGCTTCCAGTTTCATTCTCTATTAAAATTGTGCGCTTGGCAACATTGCTGTAATTATTGCCCCACCCCCACCCCGTCCCCGCATTTAACCACCCAAGAAAGGAAGGAGATGGCTGAAATACATGAAATGAAAACACGGCACTATATCTTCTTTTACCTTTGCAAAGGGTGGGGAATCGGATTCGTGTTTTGACTAAATATCAGGTTTCCACAGGGATTTTCAGTAGGTGACAAGACAATGCTGACGGGTTCACTGAAGACAACGGAGGGTAAAGCTGTTTGGAAACTAGACTTTGATATTTCTGGGGTGCTGGGAAAGTTACAGAATAAATACATGAGAGCCTTTTTTGTGTGTGTGTGTGTGTAAGAAAAGGATTTTCAAAGCAGGTATGCCTTTTTAAAAAACACACCTTTGTGTACAACAATGAGCTAGCCTACAAAAGAGAATTCTTCTTCTTCTTTTTGTTTAATAAGAGAAAGTAATTTATAATACTGATACATCAATATGTTTTTCAATAAACTTTTCCCCAGATTCTCTTGAATTCTCTTCGGTGTATGAGAATTATAATTATCCGTCTTCCTCCCACCTTGCAAGCAGTGTAAGGTACTCATTTGCAGAGTTCTGCTCAAGGTGTCACGTGAATGGGGATGTCATGACTCAGTTAACAATGCTTTGTTATCCACGCCCGTCTTCCTTATGGTGTTTTTTTTATCTCCCAGACTCTGTAAATCAGATATCCACCGCCCAGCCTTTTGTTCTCTTTGCAAATTTTTATTATTCGAGTTGGTGTGTGCTGTTTTGGTTCTTCTGTCTGCATCAGAATCCTCTTCTCTGTGAAAGAGAAGTTGCCAGGGCCGAGAAGACGGCTCTCTGGGAAAAGTGCTTGCTGTGTAAGTCTGAGGATCTTAGTTTGGATTCCAAGAACCTATAAAGCCCAGCCATAGACTCATGGGTCTGGAACTCCAGTGCAGGGTTTGGGGAATGGGTAGAGATGCACAAATCCTAGTGGGTGCCACCTTGGCGGGCGAGTCTAGCAGGAACAGGAAGCTCTAGGTCAATAGAAGCCCAAACTTAGACAATAAAGTGGAGAAGACAGGGGACAGCTTCGATTGCCACCCTCATGTGGATTCCTGGCACTCTTGTAGAAAGCTATCTACAAGAAAGTCTACTAGAAAGTCCTGGCTGTGAGCAACTGTAACCCCAGGGGACAAAGACAGGCAGATCCCATTTACTCTAGTCAAAATGGCCACGTTCAGCAAAGAGATCTCAGCACACTGAAGAAGGTATCCTGAAATTGACCTCTGGACTCCATGGGAGCATGCATGAGCCCATGATCCTGCACACATGTACACATACAAACGGATGTACATATGCATACTCCATGCAACACCACCAGCCAGGTGGAGAGTGGTTGAAGGAAAACACCCCACATCAACTCTGGCCCCCACATTATGTGTGCACAGGCAAGTGCAGTGGCATATCTTTGTGCACATATACATGTAACACAGAGATACATGAAAGTAAAGTGACAGAAACAACTCCTAAATTCTCTTTTAAACTTTAATGTGTATGCACGCATGAGTGCATTGGTGTGTGCGTGTGTGTGTGTGTGTGTGTATCCATGCTCTGCATACATGTGGAGGTCAGAGGACAGCTTTGTGGGGTCATTTCTCTTCTTCCTCTTTTATGTGGGGACTCAAGTCACCAGGCTGGTTCAGCCAGTGCTTTTCTCCTGCTGAACTAGCTAATGGGCCCTCATTCTAAGCTTTCTGTACAACATTTGAAAAAGAAATGTTTTCCCTCTGGATCAAAAGAGTCTTGATGTATCTTGAACCCAGAAAGTGAAGTAATGGAGTGAAAATATATTTTAGTGCTAAGAACACAGGCACTTTAGATTTATTTTCTTTAGAAGTTCTATTCTCCAGCTTAAAATAGACACTGGTATTGTTGAAATAAATTTTAATGAGCTCCATTTAGACAAACGTTGCTAGGGGAAAGAGTGCTGGCCTCCCAGGACATGAAAACCTTCATATCAAAGCCTTGATCCCCCACTTTCCAGCAGTGTGTCTTCGAATGTGATGTTTATGTGATTAAAAGGCGTATGGAGGGAGGGAAGCCTTTCACCCTACTCTTCGGTTCGCCTCCATATTGGAGAACCTGATAGACATGCTTCAGGATTGATGAAAGTTCACTTCTTAACAAATGAACCCTTGTTGGCTGGGGAGATGGCTCAATGGGTAAGCATGTCAGGTATGCAAGTCTGATGGCCTGGATTTGATATCTGGAACCCACATGAAAAGCTGGATATGGTGTCAGTGTATAACTGCAATTCCAGAATTCCTGCTGTGAGGCGGGCAGCTGAGGGAGGAGAACTGACTGATTGGCTGGCAGGACCCAGGCCAGCTCCACTGGAGTGTACAGTGTGTCGAGGAGAGAACAAACTCCTAGATAGTTGTCCAGTGACCTCACACTCCTCTTCCTCCCCTCTCCTCTTCCCCTCAACAAAAAGAACAGTTGCTCCCATCCCTTACTTGCAGTGCCTAAGTGATGAGTTTGAAGAAAGACAGCTGTTAATAGCTCATGGACTAATTCAAGAAAACGTATAGACTTAACTATATCCAAATTCTTTGCTTCCTGTTTAGAAGCCCAAACAGAGGTTTTAAGCAGCAATCAAAGTCTTAGGAATGCCAGTGAAGTAGAGTGGGCATCATCATTGTACTTAACTGTCCTTATTTCCAAATTGATCAGGAGGCCAATTGCAGGCTTTTCCTGATACCATTTTTGCCCCTCACAGGCTGCTGTGGTATCAGGATGTCTCTCTCTTTTGTCATCTTTGTTTCTTGCCTCTTCTTACTTAGAATTAAGTATCCTTTGGGATGGAAAATAAGCCCTTGACGGTAGCAATGGAGAGGTGCTGATGGCTTTGGCATGGTGATTCCAGCACCATGCAAGGCAGGAAGACAGAGTCGGATGAATGGAGGGAAAAGCAGATATAAGGGAGTGACAGTGTTGGACATCAGCTCTCTTTCAGTGTGCAATGTTAGCTAAGCAGTTAGCTCAACAATATAAAATATACAAATGAGACTCTAATAATTCCAGATTTGAATAGGTCACCACTTCCTCTGGAATACCATGTGCTGAATATTTCAATATCCTCAACTGAATAAGAGATTAACTGTGATCTTCATTACTCTTAACTAAGATGTTTTAATATCAACAGACATTTGAAACTGAAGGTCTATAATAAGATTGAAAACAATGCAATAATTGCCAAAGCTGGAGAAAGCATAACATTATGCTATTTTGTATTTCATTGTAAGTAGAAAATCTTGAGCAAAAAAATCAGATATCAATTTGAAAAGTAACCTACCCTATCATCTTCATCGTAAGTACCTTTCCTGACACTCAGAGGATTGCATGTCCTATGACTAATTCTTAGCTGATAAGTGATTATCCTTCATGCATAGAGTTAGATATGTTTTATTTATTTTTATTTAACTTTTTGAGATCTACTTATTCATATTTCATGTATACATGTGTCTTTTGCCAGCATATATACCTGTGTACTACATGCATGTAGTACCCATGGATGCTAGAGGAGGGCAGCAGATTCCTTCAGAACTGGAGTTACAAAAGGTTGTGAGCCACTTATGTGGTGCTGAGAATTGAACCTAGGTCCTCTGCAAGAACATCAAGTTCTCTTAACTGCTGATCCATCTCTCCAGCCTACCTTGATTTTCAAATATAGCACAAAGCTTATGGGAAAGACTCCTGCTACAATTGTTGGAAGTTCTCTGACCCCTTTTGCCTTCTAGATAATATCAATGAAAGGAAAATGTTTCCAGTCTCCAGTTGACTGAGACCCAGTGAACTGTATAAGACTCCTTAATCTCATTTTTCTAAAGACATTGCTAAATGTTGAAATATGAAAACAAAATCAAACACAACAAGAAAAAGTAAAAGCAGGAAAACATGATTTCTTGCATGATATTTTTAATTCCTGATCTTAAAGTTTCATTGATGCTTCTCTGCATCCCAAAATGTGCGATTTGGATTTTGCCTTGACATTCCTTAGTATCTTTCTTTGGTCCATGGCGCGGAGTATCTACTATCCTTTGTAGCAGAGACTGTTCTGTGTACGGAGATCCACCACTAAAAGATGAGTCTGTTTTTAAATAACGTCTAGTCAATAGCAGAATCTAGTGAAGAAATGCTGGGAGTTCTAGAATAAATACTAGGACTGAGGTTTTGGGGGTCCCTGTAGAACACTCCTTAGTCAAAGTTTTCCCAGACACTGCAAACTGAGAGCTGGCCCCTAAGTAGAAACAATACACTTTAATAATGTATGACTGTTTTGTGACTTTTATTTTATTGTAATTATTAGCATTAATTGAATGACTGTATGAGGAGAAATCCGAGGACGTGAGTGGGTTAAGAATCTAGTGGCCAAACGGTGTCAAGAACACGCATGTGCAGAGAGATGCCTAGTGAGTACACAGACATACCTAATGTCTCAAATACATAGAGAGGTCATAGTCACAGTCCTGTTATTGTCATAGAGACTGGAGTCTGTGGCAGAGACTGGCTCTGTATGTAGGCAGCTGAGACTGATTCTCCCTCTAGCCGCATGCCTAAATGACGTGTCCCAGCTTCCTCATCCTCCACTGAGTTACATAAGTTGCTCTGGCCCGAAGAATGTGGCAGGCGCGATACACGTGTCATTCCAAGCTGGGCCTAAAAAACGTCACATAGTTTCTTATTTGTTCTATATTCAATGGACAGCAGAAGGCAGAGAGTAGAGAAGAGAGCTGCGGAGGACCCTAGGGATGCCAGGGACACAGGAAGAAAAAGCCTGGCTCTCTGAGTCACTGGGTATTGGGAGCCGCCTAGGGCTTCCAATTGCATAGAGTTTTCAGTGGTTAGGAGTTAGCTTTTTGTTGATGTTAGTAAAATTCTGGAGTCATTATTATCATAGCCACTGTCAATCACTCAGGCTGATTATATGTTTATTTGAAATATATTCCATATATGCATTAACCAAGGATGTATATTGGGTATTTATTATAGAATGACAATAAATAAAATATTTAATACTTATGTGATGTCTTTTATACCATAGGAAATGATCTGTGGAAAATTCTATCATTGGCCTTCACTTTTTAATGGTTAGGAAGTAGGACCTCTTGGTGCTAGTGACATTTACTTAAGATAGAATTAAAAACAATGAGGCTAGGATCAGAATCTGCATTGTCAGACACAAAAGCCGCTCACTAGGTGGAACTTGTCTTACATGCATGGGTACGATGGACTGTGTTGGACGAAGACTACCTCACTTCGTTTAAGAAAGAAAACAGTTTAACAACACCTGATATTGGTCTTTTCATTTTATAGATAGGATATCTTTGCCATTCTTAGCATAGCAATAAAACAATCTTTTCATAAAAATCTGTTATGTGTAGACTGATGCCAAACCGATTTTGTTGACCACAAGCACCACACTCTGGTTCCTCAGACCTACGGCCACTTATGGGTACCATTAGGTAAATAGAAGAATCAGGTGTACCTCATGCTTACTACAATTGAATGTCTCAATAACAGCAATTGCCCTTGAAGTTGGTGGACAGAAGCTGTGTGTTTATTGTTCATTATTTAATACTCAGTTTCACTGAGCAAAAGTAAAAAAGAAAAAAAGTGTGGACTGTGCTAAGAGTAAGCCATGATTTCTTTGTCAACTGTTTCATTCTTACACCTCTTCGAAGTGTTAGTTTGTCTATGCAAAGCTTTATCCCTTCTATTCTTCTACCGAGAGTTTGGGGAAACATATTCCATGGCAAGACCAAGGCCCAGATATGGATTGTAGTCACCTGCCCTTCTTGCTTCTGCTCTTGCACCTTCCTCTACCTAGCTCTTTACTAGAAACGTAAACTTGACTTCAAGTCTAAAGATCCAAACCCACTCACCTTCACCCTGCTGTCCCCCTTGTGATCCTCACAGCCTTGAACACAGAAGCTTTAGAGTGTGGGGTCTCACCATTGCTCCACATTTGCAGACATTACTTTCTGGACAAAACAGACTGTTTGCTACCAATTTCAAATGTCTTTAAACACACAAGGCATTTTAGTATATGTTCCGTGCAGAAAACAAAATATTGCCTGAAAGGTACCAATCGGTAAGTGGAAAGAGATATTGTTGACAGAAACAGGACCAGAAAACGATGAGAAGGGCAAGAAAAAGGTACTAACGAGGTGGGGGTACATGATCCCCTAACACGTGGACTGCTGACCCTGTGGCTTTTACACCCAGAGGACTTGGTCAGGCAGCTAAGCCATACCTTTTTTGGACTGTTGATGTCAACTGGATTCTCCCTCCCTGGCTGAGTTGAGCCCCACCCCTAGATCTCCAGAAACCAGCCAGAGTTAAAGTTGGAAGGAGCCCACTCCTAAACTGCACCCCAGGTGCATTCCATCACGGGTGTATTGCTATGATCTTCAAAACGTGTAAAAGAAGAGGCAAATTCTGAAGTGTGGTGTGAATGACTTGTGAATTGTCTTGGGAGATTCCATCATCCTGGACAGAGGATCTCTCTGGCCCAACTTGGGTGCTCCTGACCTAATCCTGTGTAGGGGCCCTTGCCTAGTTTATTTCTAATTCAACTTACTTTGCTTTGTCAGTGAAGCACACACAACTGTGAGAGGGAGGGAGAGAATTAGTGGCAATGACGTAACTCGGGTCAGAAGTCACAAAGGGAAGTTCTTCTGCTGTTCTATGTGTGAGCATGAATGTGACCATCGACTCATGTGTACGTGTATTTATGTGTGGGCATGTGACTTTTTCCTGCTGGGACGGATGCTGTGTCTGCAGCAGTCATGTTTTTTTGATGGCTATTTAGTGTCGTAACTCCTCAGAGCACTATTATTTGCTCCTTCCACCCAGATCCTGCCTCACTGCTAATGAATGTGTTTGACAAGCAAGGGTCACTTTATTATTGTGACATAATGTGATTTCCAAGTTCTTAGGCTAACGCAGTGACACCGAAGGGTGAGGTTTTCACCCCGAGGTGCCCTGATTGTATACTCGACACACTTGGAAGAATAAATATTGATCTGCTCTGGGTGGATGTGCACAGTGCGAAATGTTAATGCTTTTAAAGGGCATTGAATGTACAACATAGCTATTATTATGACTGTTATTATAAGGTATAAAATCGCAGCCAGTGTCTTGTCTGTACCCCTGTCGTCATGATTACCCCCACATGTTGCTTGCTGCTGTGTTCACACTACTACTCATGAGACTGGGAACCTTGCTGAGGAGCTAAGCCAAAAGCATTGATCTTGAGACTTCCCACAAGGGAGGAGAGGAAAATAATATCAGACATCAAGACCTGGTGTTTGAGACTGGGGATTTGCTCAGTGCTTGCCTAGCATGCGTGAAACCCTGAGCACTGCATAAACTGAGCACACCTATAATTATGGTACTTGGGAAGTAAAAAGAAGATCAGAAGTTCAAGGTCATACTTGACTACATAGTGAGTTTGAGACCAGTCTGGATATATGAGACCCTGTCATAAAGACTCTTGAAGCCTGCCAGTCTATCTCATGACCTCTCCTCCTGTTATTAGGTTGGAAATGTTCCACTTATCTTCCTAGTGTGATTTATTCTTTAATATAAAATGTTTCGGGGGCTAGAGAGATGACTTAGTGGTTTAGAGCACTGACTGTGCTTCCAGATGGCTTGGGTTCATCTGGCAGCTCACAATCATCTGTAACTCCAGTTTCAGGAGATCCCATGCCCCATTCTGTCCTCCAGCAGGCATACATAGAGTCCACTTACACACATGTAGGCAAAACACTTATACACTCAAAAATAATACAAGGTAAGTCATAAAAGCATACATACAGGTAACATGTGAACTGAACAGGCTATATTTAGGAAAATATTTATATATAATATATATTTTTATATATATAAAAATATACATATATATTTTTATATTATATCTGTTTCCCTAAATACAGCCTAAATATCATACACACACACACATGCATACATATATACACATAAATAATATATAATGTATATGTATGTATATATGTATTTCTCACTATCAATATACATATATACATGTAATAACAATTAATGAAAAAGAGGGCATAGGTTTGAAGGAGAGTAGAGAGGTTTAGGGGAGAGTTTGGAGGAGGAAAGAAAAGGGGGAAATACTGTAATTCTATTATCTCAAAAATTTAAAAAAAAAACGTTAAAATTTATTTTGAAAAAACACTTGCTATGCAAATATGCAGCCTTGAGTTTGGATTCCCAGAGCCCACATGAATCAGCTCCTACTGTAATGCGTGTGGCAGAGTCAGGATTCCTAGAAGATGTGGAAGTGAGGACCGGAGCCAGAGGTCCTCCCTAAGCACTGACCTCCACACCCTTTCTGTAGCAAATACATAGTCAGACTCACATATAAGAACATAAACATAGACACACTACACACCTGGATTAATAGAGTCTATTTGAAGTCATCATTGAGATCTTAAACGGAGTTAGTATCTGTCTTTCATTTTGGCCAAACAGATGGGGCCGGGTATGTGTACCAAATCTTGTGCTTCTCCTTTATTGCAGTATGGCTTGGCATCTTCATCCTGAAGAAACATTTGGGTTTACTGCTTTATTTGGTTGGGTTATGCAGACTGGGCATCATGACTCAGAAAGGTGGGAGTTCCTTTGATGCAGAGTTGGAGTTCAGAGCTGGAAACTGTGCAGGAGTTTGTTTCATGGCTACAGCTTCTTGTCTTGCCACTGCTGTGAAGAGCTGAATTTCTTTGCACTTCCATCCTTTTCAGAAGAGCTGAGCATCCCCCTTGAAAGGGAACCTTCAGCTAGGGTTTACTCCCTAGCTCTCTGATCTACTGTGAAATGTTTTCATCAACCATTGCTTACCCATCCTAAACCTACAGATCTCTCTTGAGTCTCTCCTCTCTCGAGACGCACAAGATCATCATTGGACTAAATTTTCACTGTGATATCCTCAGAGGAGTCCATAGCAATACTATTTCAGTAAACACTTACTCCTTAAGCCTTCACAGCTGGCCTTCCCACCCAAATGAAACTAATCTTTCAACTCTTTGAAGCTAATAGACTACACGTATTTAACAAGTCTTGAAGAAATGAATCAGTGACGGCACGGCTCTGATCACCCAAATCAGTGATACCTTTCACCAGTTTCCGTCTTCTATGACAGGGTCAGTAGGTCCTCTGTCTATTCTTGTCTGTAATATGGAAGGTCTTTCCTCCCTTCTAGACACTTCTCCAGCCAATTTACAGAGGCCACGTTGATACCCAGATATGACCCTTGATCTTCCTAAATGGTATCGTCTCACTGAGTCTCCCTGATTTATTCATATACTGGCTCCTTTGCTGCCACTGTGATAAAATACCTGACAAAAGCAATATGAGGAGGAAGGGAATATTTTTGGCTCACAGTTCTCAGGCATAATACACTATGTCCAAAAAGTCATGACAGCAGGAGCTTAACATGGTATCTATAGGCAATAAGCAGGGAGTAATGAACGCTAGTGCTCAGCTATGTAGAAGTACAACTACTGTGTAAGATTACCAAGAAGACAAGGAGGTATAATCATAGGTTCGAACCTTTCCAGACCTCAGCAGAGGGAACCACTGTCATGGTCAGTGCCATACTCAACAAAGGAACCCTGAGCACCTGAGCTCAGGTGTTTTATTGATTCAGAACTCCTCAGCTGTTCTACTGATAGCACTTGCAGAGCATGACCAATCAAACATTCCCCACATAAAT
The DNA here is from genome assembly GCA_026225945.1 of Cricetomys ansorgei. NCBI lineage: Eukaryota > Metazoa > Chordata > Mammalia > Rodentia > Nesomyidae > Cricetomys > Cricetomys ansorgei. The sequence continues at coordinate 14,035,592 of JAMJFZ010000982.1, read as the reverse complement.
CCAACACCTGCAGACAATACAAAATGCCAAGGCCAAGGCAGCTATTCACCAAACAGTGCACAAAACAATTATATACATAACTGAAAATAAACTTCCACAGTACAGCTCGCTTCTTTTTATTCAGTCCATGACACCAGCCCATGACATCATGCCACTCAAAGTTATGGAGAGTCATGTCATTTAATTAATTCAATCTAAATAACTTCTCAAAGCACACCTAATTTCAGTAAATCTCTCACAAGAATGCCCAGAAGTTCATCTCCTAGGTGATTCTGGTTCCTGTCAACTTCATGATATTAACCATCTCAACCCACAATAAGAGAAAGGTATAATTTTAAAGGTTGATATATTACTTGCAAAGTCAGTGGTTTCTCAGTAAATATAAACAACTCTAAAAAGTATAAGGTCCCTGTGAGAGTTTGCCACACCATTCCCCACCACCACCACCACCCATGAGCATTTTTCAAAACAGAAATATAATTCTAAGCTCAAATCTATAAAGTATTTAGCACAGGGTTCTCAAAAAATATTGGTAGTGAGGGAAAGAGCAATGCATTGTGCCCCACCTCTTAAGAGACATACTTTCCCATAGCTTTCTTTGGCTTCATCTCTGTCGTTTGCCTTTCTGGTCCCCTTTATACCCTAAAGGTCATTTGTCTTTACCCACTCATCAACTGTCTGTGGCAGTGACCAAGCCTTAGTTGGAATTAGACTCACCCTTGTCATCTCCAAACCTAAGTATTGTTTTTCTTAGATGCTTCCCAAGAGATCAGCTCTAATGACATACACTGCCTGTACTTAAAAACAGCTATGATCTTCCTTTGACCCCTATTATTCATACATGGAGTTTGCTGATGTAGTTGTTAATTATATTCATCAGTTTAACTAGCCTCCAAGGGACTCCACATGCAGGCTCATTAGTTGGCACTTTGTAAGCTATTCTTCTCAATGCACAGCTTAATGCACTAGCTCCCTGCTGCATTGACGAAAACAAGATCTCAATTTTAGAAAGTCCATGCTCCTTACCCTGCCAGTCATCTGACCTTTGCTTTAATAGATAACTTGTGTTTATACAAAATGTTTTCTTATGTATGGACCCCTCTGCTGTGCCAAGGTGATCATTTATACTTCGTCCCTCTCCATCCAAAGAGAACGGACGCTGAGGAACCCAATGTCTTATGTGTATTAGACTCTGTGTCCATGTATTGCAGAAAAGAGCAAGGCAATCTTTTGTTTAAAATGTTTATACAGGAAGCTCCTCTAAGGCAAAAGTATACCCTAGTATGCTTTGGATCACATGCATTGGTGATCATTTGTATGCTAGTGCTATTGTAGTTTTTTGGTTAGATATGGCCATAGGTAGGGAGTTTTTCCCTTAACAGGATGAGCTCTTTGGTCAGTAAACGTGAATGAACTCATCAGAATCTGTAGGAGGGCTTACGATGGAACTATATAATCCTGGCAGAATTAGAAAGAGAAAATTGAGTGACTCTCTGTTGGTGTTTTGTATATAGTTGTTCCTTGTTTGAAGTAGAATCTTGTCTGGTTCTGGAGTCTAAAAATTACCCTTTTATCTAAATGGGGTGAATATCGGTGACTTCCCATGAAAAAAGACAAAACTGTATAGAAGGTTTAATCTTAATTACGTTTTCTCACTCTGTTTTCTTCCTGTCCCTTTTATGGTTATTTAATTTGGTAAAGTTAATTATTTAGCTTTTGCTTTGTAACTCTTAAAGTATCCAGAGGAGAGATGTTTAGTTTTGTGAAGGTATGCCAGATACAAACTACAAAGATGCCTCAAAATTAGAAGCTGAATCTTAGGGCAGAATGCATGGAGAGAACTAAGGCAGCCGAAATGTGGTCTGCGTTGACCTAGCGGTTGACTTTGATCACTCTCTTCAGTTTCTTCGGGAAGAGAGTACAGGTGCCTACCCATGTTGAATGCCTGCTCAACTGGGTGCCCACCCACTGAGGACCTGCTATGTCCGTCAGCTCATGACACTTACATCTCGTAGCTCTCCGTGTCCCGATCTGGAGAGTAGTCGAGTGAGTTTACTAGTCTGTTATTACACAAGCTCCTCCAGATGTTTGTATAGTGAGGACAAGATAAGAACCCAGACGTGACGTCTCACTGCTCCCTCTCCTCCATACAGGATGCTGTGTGTATAGTTTCGACGTCTACTTGATTATCTGCTCTCAAAGGGATGTATCCAACCTTAGTGCAGAGTTGTGAAGTTTCTGTCTTGATCGTTAAGTGTTTGAGGAAGTGTGTCTGAAACAAAGCGTGATGGCTACTTTTTTCTTGTCACTGTGATCAAATACCTGACAAGAAGCAACTGTAGAGAGGAAGGGTGAATTACGGCTCAAAATCCAACAGGACACAGCATCATGGTAAGAGGCACGGCAGCAGGAGCACAGGGCAGCGGTGATGTTGCATATACAGTCAGGAAGCAGAGTGTGAACGTGAAGTGAGATTAGGTTGTAAAACCCAGAGGTCCATCCTTGGTTAATGACTACTTCCAATGAGACTCTTCCTTCAAAAGGACCCACAACCTTCCAAAGAGCTCCCCCAGTTGCGATCCAAATGTTCAAACACATTGACCTCCTGGAGACATTTCATACTCAAGCCTCTACCTGCAATATTATTTTATTAGGAGAAGCACATTGCATTGGAGAAAGCATGAAGTTCATATGCAGGACTCAAACTCTGGTCCTCTTATTTTCCATTAAAGGGTTCTGTAACTATAAAGCATAAATATATATGTATATGTATATGTATATATATATATATATATATATATATATATATATATATACACACACACACACACACACACATACACACACACATACATATACATATATATATGTATATATATCCTAATTTCCTCCTTAGCCAATAAAAGACATGAAGGCTGACTCAAGTCTTGACTGGACCAAGTACTCTCGTGTTTCTCAGAGCTTCACCAGTATTACATTCTCCCCTTATAGAGACATGTAACCTTGTGCTGCTGTTACACGTCACATATTCTGATGTCATCTTCAACTCGCTGTCTGTTTACAAACTCAGTGACTGGGAAATAGCCAATGATTCAAATACATTTTCAGTGAGTAAATTAGGCAATAAAATAAATTTACTCCAGCATTAGAATATTTTTTCCATTTTTTTTCTTTCAATAAGCAGACAATCTATCTTTGTGATGACAGAAACCATCTCTGGTTTTTCTGGTGAGGTATAAAACCAGGGAGTGATAGATTTGAGTTAGAGTTCTAGTCATCGATTTGGACTAAAGAGAACTTCTCTTTCTTTAGGGAATCAGGGTAAGCACAGGAGTTACAATTTCTTTGAAAGCAAGAGATTTCTTTTTAAAGTAGAAGTTGGTCTCTCTAGATGACTACTGGGATCCAGCCCTCAAGGCTTGGTGAGAGAGCCATCTTGGTGAGCATTCTCTATGAATGAAGCCTTCCTTAATCGGCTTTTCCTATCTTATTTCATCCTGGGAAAACGACAAGCAGTAGCTAAGCCAGAAGCAAGCAGGAAAAAAAAAGGGGGTGGGAGGACACTGAATCTATAGCCAAAGCAACAGAGTCGCTTTTTTTTCATTCTTTCACTTGTGTTTGTGCAAGAGAAGTAAGCAATGTTGATTGTTGTCTTTGTTTAGACATGGGACAATAAAAATCAGGAGAAGATATATTTTTGACTTCCTATTTTTTGGTGTTCTTTGGAATTTGGACGCTAATTAAAAAATATGTATTTCCTAGCCCTTCTTACTGTGAAAATCCTTGGCAATATAAACAGATGCGCGGGTTGGATTTTCATTCTGACACCAGACTGTCTGAAATAATGGCTGGAAGGAAGTGTGAATTCTTTCGTTCCTTAAGCTTCAATTATAAGTACTTAATTTGTTTCTCTTTCTACTGCCGACTAGAGTCGCAATCTGGTTTATTTTTCATCTGGCAAAAGCACGGTCATTTCAGAAGCCCCTTGTTTTGAAACGTTTATTCGGTACAGAGCGAGAGAAAGAAGCTATAAGTAAGAATTATGGTCACATGCCAGGTCTCATCACCGTGATGCAACAATTAAGATATATTAAACAGCATTCCAAAATTTCAATAACATAGACTGTCGGATGGCAGACTATGGATCTTTGAGAAATGGTTTGAAAGCACTGAGTAGTTCTTATGAAAATTGACTTATCATTTGATGAATGGTCTAAGTTAATAGCTAACTAACATATCATGACCTTTCACAGTCAAATACATTTCTCCATTTTCTGAGGGGGTGTCTATTATTTTTTACACTCAAGAGTCCATTGGCTGACACGCTGTGTCTATCCTGTGATACGCATTTGGTCATAATATCGTCTACGTGGATGGGGTTCCACAGGTGACATATTAGCCAAGCACTAATACATCAGTTCCCTGGAGTGGGATAGTGTGGAAGAGCTGGTAAGGGTGATCCATGTACACGGTCATTACTTTTGCTCTGCACACATTGCCATGGAGAAGCTTACTTTTGTTTTTCAAGGGGCAAAAATCAAATCGATGGCAGGCAAATGATTCCCAGAGCTCGCGGTAAACATAAAGAACAATGCTTCTTCAGAGGTTTCTCCTAAATATATCTGTCTATGCAGTTACGTTTCAAGAGGCTTTTATAAATTATCTTGGTGGCAAACACTAAAAGAGTTTATGCCTCACCTGTAAATATGATGGGAGACATGAAGAGGGCTCAAACGTGGTGAGTTGTAGGGCTGTAATGTTAAGCCTTTTTCTTCACAGTAATCCCAAATCTGTTGTAATCGATACCATCCCATTTTAGAGATTAGGAAACCAAGGTTTACTGCTGTCAAATATCCTATGTAAATTCAGAATCAAGAAGTGACAGATGGGAGGTTTGACCAGGAAGAATAGAAGTTTAGTCCTGTTCTCGCCATTCCTGTGTATGGTGGTTCTTGTGCATTAACTCTTTGCATTTACACTCTTCTTAAGATCTATTTATGTTGGGAATATTGTGCCCATTTTATAGATGTGAAAACTGTTCCTCATAATTTTCTCCTTCTTATACAGTTCATAAGTAATAGAGATGGCTTTAGGAACAAGGTCATCTGATTCCAATAATTTTTTCCTTGCTATATCCATTCTAAACTTCATAAGAGAATTCATTCAGAGCTGGAATTTAGTATCTAAGCCTATTAGATGATGTCAATGCTGTTCCTCAGTGTGCTCAGTGACTGAATGCACCGTCTTTACTGATGGAGAGTTGAGACAATTTCCTGGTCAGTGACACATCCTGTGATTCTTGCCATGTTTATAACAGCAAGAGAAAGGAGTCTTAGGTGACACAGTTTCCAATGGAAAAGTGAGTGGCAGGACCTGGGTTCCCAGAACACCTCCTTCCTTCTGTTCTTTTAGACAACACACCAATATATTGGCCTCTAATTGATCTCTAAGGTCAAGGTACTTGGGGTAATTCTTCAGCAATGGTAGAAACAACACAACAGTGATATCATTGATTGATCTCTTTGCAAAAATCCATCTGTAATTTTGTCCACTTTTAAACATTCCTCCTCATTTGTAGGACAGTTGTTTGGGGGAGGGGGGTGGATTTGAAATCTCAGTGCCACAGGACCAGTCTGTGTGGTAAAAGCTTAGAAAAGCATGCTAGCTTCTAAGTTGTTTCCTGTTTTCCTTGGCCTCATTGCAATCCTTGCCAAAACCTACCTCCTCTTCTGCTGCATTAGTAATGCAAAATGAAATTCATTGTGCCTATTATATCTGTGAAATGGTTTCCATTTTAACTCGAGAAAAATGTATTGACGTTCATGTGTTTGGCATGGGAACTGTGTATATCTATCGAGGATAGCAACTTGTCTGTTGGAATTACAGTGCATTATGTATAATGCTGCTTTTAGCCGTGCATGTACATTTCCTGGAATCTTATTGTGTCAGAGCTTGGAAAGTTTACACAAGCATTGGTAATCTAATTTTTGTCTGGTGGGTAGGAGGCGGTGGAAATACGGAGTATTTGACATAGCAAATGTCTTGGCCATCTGCGCCAGGGAAGGGATGTGTGGTAGAGTGTCTAGTCAGGTAGGTAAAAAATAACCATCACGAGAACAGATTGGAAAAATATTACCCCAGGCCTACCCTAAATATTAATTTCCCAAGAGCATGAAGATTTAACAGTTATTGTGATACTTTGTTTTTACATTTCCAGAGTTCTAAATGTAAGAGTGAGTGAAGGATCTTTTAGCTTTCTCTTACCTCTTACCCATAATCCTTTTCTAGACTGTGTGATTCCCCACCCCCATGCTCAGCCCCCCTTTGTCTTCTGCTGGCACCTGCCTTTGGCGCATGAAGGTCTTGTTAAGGTCCCTTGAGGACTAGGGGCTGGGACACAGTTTTCTTGCTGAGTCTTTTCGTTGAGGACTTTTCAGCTGCTTTGTCTTGAAGATCTTTGAAATAGCTCCTGTGAAGCCACGAGTTTCATTTTTCCTTTGTTTCCTTCAAAATCGGGGCTGTGTTTGGCTCAACAGTTTCAGGGATCTAGATAATGAGCCGCAATTCTTAACAGTAAAGAGAAAGATGCTGTGTGGGGCTCCCTTTCTCTTGAAGTTGCTTAAGCCCTGCTCACTGAGCTGCTGGTGACCTGTAATGCGCTATTTCAGTTCAGCTCCAGGGGTATTCCAGCTACCTACTACTGTTTTCTTAACATGGCCATGGTTGTCATTTGGTGCTAGGGGGAGTTGAGTAGCAGTTTCTAAAGCTACTTACTAGATACCATCAGCACTTTGTACAGTGTCCCCTGGTACCCCTGGTGTGTGTGTGTGTGTGTGTGAGAGAGAGAGAAGAGAGAGAGAGAGAGAGAGAGAGCAGAGACAGAAGACAGAGTATGTGTGTGAGAATGTGTGTGTGTGAAGTCGCCCCCCAGTTGGAAATCACTGACATAAAGCCAGGTAAAAGATAAAGCTGTAGAGGAATTTCCATAAAAATCGCAGGAGTCAAGCACTGCAGCGACAGTGCTGAGAGGGCTGCGTGTCTTTCAGGGTGCGCTGAGGCTCTGTGTCACACACCCCAGGAGAAAACACTGCGATAATTGTCTATGTCTTCTTAGACCGAGTAACAGAGGAGGTAAGGGTCACCTTTCAACTGCTCTCCTTCTGATCTGGTAATTATATCCACACCCTGCACCTTGACTCACGAGAGGAAGATTCCAATTCTTCTCAGACTTAACATCCTAACTACTTTCTCACCTCTGTGCTCTTGTGTCCCCGACTGGTTTTCACTGGCTCGAATAGACCCAAGATGTGTATTTATCTCTTTAATGCCCTTCACCATCAAGTAGCAGTCCATTCTCTTCTGAGGACCAGTTTGCATAGGATGTGTCCCTCCTCTGGAAAGCACCACAGTCTAAGAGATAGTGTTTATCTTGATGAATATTTGGGCTTCCAGTCTGGCAAGCCCAGATGCTCCCGACCACTGTAGTGTAGACTTGTTCATGGTTAGTTCTTTCTCAATGCTTCTTGAGTGGGTTCCATTTATTACATTTACTGACAGTCCCATGGGCCTGTCAAAAGGCCGTTCTGTTTGCTACTGAAATAGCAATTAATGTAATGTGCAAACAAATGAGGTAACCCAATGCATTTGATAACATCAAGATGGTTGCTTTTTTCAGCACTATGAAAGCCCAGGGAAGTATGCTAACATATCTATCTGATCAATATATGGGATGTGAAAAAGAAAAAGAAGACAAGATTGACTGATGGGCGAAACGAAACTGACACAAACAGGCTGACAGCCAGCTGAAAGTCTCTTTAGGGCAAATGCAATTAACTTAGAATAATAGACTCAAATTTGATGGTTAGAAATGCATTTTTATTAACAATCACAGGCTAAATCATTATGCTCTTGTGGATAAAATGGTCCTTACATTTTGTGCATGTGTGTCCCTGCATATATGAACACCACACACACACACACACACACACACACACACACACACACACACGCGCGCGCGCGCGCGTGCACGCACGCACGTCCTTGAATATATACCCAGAACTCTCACATTCCTATGTGCTCTGCTTACAATTTGGGTGGAATAGTTGGTTTTTAGAATAATGTACTTTCAAAAGGAAATTCATTCATAAATTGTCTCCAGGACTATAAATTCTGAATATTCTCCCAAATTACATATACAAAAATCATGCTACTTATCTGGAGCTATTAAACACAAAGCCAGTGAGCTTCGGTCCCAGCACTGCTGGTCCTTTGGGGATTTGGCATTGCAATCAGGGATTTACAGATTTCGTTCTGAAGAGGAGAAGTCATTACTAGAAACCTAAGCTCATTTCCTCTCCTTTAATAGCTATTTTAAATCATTCATTTAGAAAATACATTAACTATTTAGGGTACTAGCAATGTATTTCTCTTGGCATCAAGTCTGCATTTTTAAAGAGTTTTTTTTTCCCCTTCCTTCTTTTTCTTCTTCTTCCAAACTTATTTCCAAAGAAGATGGATATTGGGGGAGGGAGGAGACCCAATAAAATTTTGGTAGTCTAAAATTATTTTGGCTAGCATTTTCTTCCCTCATCTTTTAAGACAAAACAGCTTAAAACTTTAGCAAAATATTTGAAAATTAGCTAAGTCTTTTAATGTTTTAATACTGATAGATGGAAAAGCATATCCTGAGAAAATTCTAAACTGGACTTCAAGTGCAAGTAAGAAATATCAATGTTCTCTACAAATGAATTTGCTAACGATTCAAATAGAAAACAGTTTAAATTCTAAACTATTTAATATTGATGCCGATCTTAGCTAGCGAATGGGTAATAACAGGGAAAAAAGATGACAGTTAAAAATAAGTTCTGAATTTCTGCAAGGAATTCAGAGGATGGAGTCTTGCATAACACTTTGCAAACTGCTTTATATATTTTTTTCAAATGCAAAATAAGTTTCCCGGAGTTATGTAATTGCTATTCTTCCAAAGGACAGCATAAAGGTTGACAGTTTAAAATGTGTTCTTCCTGTCACCAACCACTATGTTTGCACTATTTTGTCTACAGAAGATGTTTAAAACAACCTCTGCATGACAGAGCTGCCAACTGCAGTTTAGGACATGGACTTTGTTATTAGTGTAGGCGTGTTAGATCATCCTCTTGCTCTTCCTGCCTGCTTTGTTCTTTGGTAAGGCAGGGAACTGAAATTGACACCGGCTTCCATTTATGTAACAATAACATGTTTTGTTAAATATATATGTGTAGATTGACAGAGAGTGAGCTCTTTTATCCCCCAGAGATATCAAAGTTCACTATACACTATTAAAACATACCACACACACACACACACACACACACACACACACACACACACACACACACACACACACACACAGGGTTGTATGAAGATGCTCTGGGAACACAGCAACTGTTTAAAAGTATTGAGAACTTAAAGAGTCTTAGAAAAGTTCATCGTTGTTTATACATTTTGATATTTTTATACTTTTAAGAAAATTCTTGAAGTAGAAAGGGCAAAGGTCATACTGTTGCTTGTGCAGCAAAGCAGAATCAGTCTAGGATGGTGGGCTAGCTGCTCAGTGTCTTGGCGTTCCACTTACTGTTCAATCTGCTCTGTTAGAACAGCACATTGTGAAGACAAAGTGGAAAGTCTCAGGAAGGGAGGGACATCACGTAAAAGTGCAGAATACACTGTTAAATTTGAAATTTTTCTTAATGACAAGTAGGTCTTTAGTATAAAGGTGCCCATGGCTTAATGCTATAATTAATAGCAATCTGGTTCTATATAACAGTATACAAGGCATATTTGATACTAAAAATGTATGCATTTAAAAGTATATTTTGCATATTTTGGATTTAAACTGGTGACCATAAATATGAAATCCAGGCTGTATGTATTGTTTTAAAACTTAATTGTAGGTGGGAGGTCAACCCTTGTTGCTGTTGGTTCATTTCTCCCTCCTTCCTTCTAATGCCCACCCCTATTAACCTCTCCAGACATAACAATGCTCCCTCTGTGGTTTCATTTCTGTTTTGATGAGTGTTTCAGCATGTGCAGAGTGAGAATTTGACACCATGTTATCAATGAGGGAGAGGCAATATTTCTCAGGCAAGTGTTTCCTAACTGATGGAAACAGTGTGGCAAGTTGCAATTGCATCCCCTCAGGAGATCAGCGTAGTATTCTTTCTAAGCCATTATAAAAGTTATCTCAAAAGAAATTTAAATGTACTCTTGGATACTTACTGTGTGTTCTTTATCATGTAGCATATGAGTTACACCTTATCTAGACAGTATAGAGTCTTTTACCCTGGGCTTCATACCAACTTTTGCATCACAAACCCAAGTTATAATTCCATTGTATTAGAAAATCATGTATGAGAGTAGATCTCTTTTTAAACTCATAATTTATGTCTACTGACCAGTATCCACTGTTTCCCTCCCCCAGTCATCCTCATCATTGGCTTTGTTCTGACTGTGTTCATATTGTGTAGACCTTGCATCTAAAATGATCAAAATAAGAGTCTAAACAAGCCAATGCAGTCTGTGCTTTTATTATTTAAAAGCTAGTAAGGTAAATGGTAAAAGAGATGGGCTAATATTTACTAAGGACCTATTAAATTTAAGCACAAGGTAGAGTATACTAAGCCATAGGCTTTGACTTACAGTCTTCAGCTTAGCATCTGATGAGAGAGACACACAAGCAAGCAAATAATTGCACAAGAATGAAAATATCATATGATGCTCTAGTGTAAAGTGCAATTTCATGTATTGATATGGCACATTGGAGGACCATTAAGAACAGGTTGATTTGACTGGAGTGTAAAATTCCAAGTGGAAGAAATTCCAGAGAATACAACTTGAGAAATAGGTACATCTTAGTACTTAGAGAATTGTAAGTCATTGGGAGGAGAATTCAAAGCAGGAAAATGCGTAGTCAAATGCCTGTTGTCAGATTGAAAGAACAGATTACGATAGAAGATCACTGTTGGGAATCATTCAACCAATTGTTCAACCAAAAGATAACAAGGAGCATAAACAAGGTGATAATTAGTAATTAGAAATGGGCAGGATGGCAGAGGTTCAAGAGTAGAGAACTAAAAACCTCAAAAGCTCAACATATTGGGGAGTACTAGTAAATCTGGTAGTTGAAATAGGACAGAGGCTGGGGATGTTGCTCAATGGTAGAGTGCTCATGTGTGCAGGCCCTGCACCAGGAAAATGTAAGAAAATGGCCAGGGAAACAAAAAGGCAGAGTTGAGTAGGCTGGCCTTGAGGATGCTCGCTCAGGGTGATCCATGTGTCTCCAGGGAAACGACCTGGAGAATGGAAGTGAATCGACTGGCCAGTCGATGGTCAGGTGGCTTCACAGGCATCATGCCAAGTGACAGATTCACTTCACCCTTTCCGCTTTTGGTCTGAAGAAGAAGACCACAAGCTTAGAGACATTGGGTTTCACGGAGCTAGAGAACAATGAAGTGGAGTTTCCTAATTAAGTCCCTCTAACTTACAAAGTCCTTCCTGTTACACGGCCTGTGGCTGACTTCGTGCCATGTGAATGTGTGTGTTTGGGTCAAGATGAGCGAGAGGTCTTTCCTATATCTAAGATGTCTCAAAGGGTTCATCTAGTAGCCTGGTGTGGTTCAAGAGCCATTATGTCTTTAATATTTTCATCCGAGTTTTGAGAACCAAAATTAGATCAACTCATTCCTTCTGACCTTCTTAGTGCCTTCTTTCTTGTGGTTGTGAAATAGAGCTATAAAGGGGGAACTGTGTGAGATGGAGCGCGTGCGTACATAGGCATTGGTCTGGATGCAACTGAAGAGACAACAGACAGATGCGGCCATTGCTGTCACTGCTACGGCGCAAAAGAGCAGGAGAACAGAATTTAACTTCTACCCCCTCCCTGCATCTTCCTCAGTTCATCCTCTCCTTCCTTCGTGCTTCCCCCGTGGTTCTAAGTGAACTTTCTTTTCTCAGAATATCACAGGTGCCCCTGCTGTGAAAATGGAAAGAAGTGCACTGTGCTTGCTCAGAGCAGTGCCCGCCGATGGATGGAAGTCACCCTCCATTAACTCCCTCTCCCGCTTTTCTGTTTTTGGATATTGATGAGATATTACTATGGCATGAAGCCTGTTTGCTCTTTGCTGTATTTATTTTGTTAAGATTAGAGTTGCTAAGATACGGTAGTTATTCCAAATTGTAGCCACCAAAGCCAGTGGTCATAAAACAAAGTACTAAAATTCCTTTATTTGCTAAGGCTAATAAAAAAAATTCTTGAGGGGGTGAGGGAGTTTTCTGGCAAAAAGAGAGGAATGGTACAGCAAGTGGCCTATGCTATAGAGCACATAATCAGATCCACACATCTCGCTGATGCTGTTATTTTGCTTTAAAATCCAGAGAGATGTTCAGATTCTGGACTGTTTATGAACTTACTGTTTTTAAACACAAGGAGTGGTCAGGCTGTATAATTTTTATGTCTCCTCTTGTATTTGGTGGTTTAATCTAGGTTATTTCTTTTCTTTTTCTTTTGGTCTTTTCTATTTTTTTCTCGTTGAGTAAACATTTTGAATGATTTGGAGATTTAATGTGCTCTTCCAACTACTTGAGTTGGGGCCCTTGGTTTTCCTAATTCACAGTTAAAGCACTAAATCTGTGCGGTTCTGTCCACTCTACTCCATGTACATAATTGGTAAATGAATTCTAACTTCACTGTCATTAATGGCATTTTTAAATAATTAAAAAGAAGCCATACCTATGTTTCAGCTTTGTCAGGACTAACATTTTTGCTAATTTTGTTTTTCTTCATAATAAATCATGTTTTAAGAACTCAGAATTCTTTGCAAACCAAATTTTAATAAACTCCAGGACATTTCTTTGAGCTTGTAAGTAAATATTTTTAAGTAATACTTAAAAGAAAAACCATTGAATGATTTGGGTAGGAAAATAGCTTCTGAGCAGCCGGCTTGGCAAGGGTCTGCTCAGTGAATGTGTGCAATTTCAAATTACTGTATGTTTTTATTTCACAAAAAAAAATTTCCAACTTCCCCACAATACTTCAAATACTAATATCCAGACTTTCCACTGGCGATTCCTTTGTTTGTCCTGGAAGCACCTTACACTTTGGGACCAAGAAAATACTGTGTTCCCATTGGGTTTATAGACATAAACATATGTATTTCTTCATCAGCACACAGTTCTTTTCAGGGAAAGCCAGATTTAATGGGCAGATTTTCAAATAATAAGGTTCCATCAAAAGGAGGTAGGACATTCTGCTAGAAAAAAAAAAAGTAGTCCCCAATAAAGCATAATCTATGTACCCATAGATGGGCTATGAAACAAAGGCATGCTAGTATGATTTGATTAAAAGTAATATCCTGTGAAATCATCATTGAAATGCCTGTCCGGAGGGACTTCAAGTATATGCTATGCACTGTGAAATTGTATTCATTAAGCCAAACTTGCAATGCCCAGTGGAGTCTTTCTCCACAACAAGCCTGTAGTTAATTGTTATTCCATTAGACAAATTGCAGAAAGGTGGTTTCTCCCCACATCATTGGAGACAAAGTGACTCCTCGTGTTCTGTGGTTATGACTGTCTCTGCGTTTTCAGTTGCCAGTGCTTTGTAGAGTTTCATTTCTGACATCTGAGTTCTGGGAACTTAAGGTCTACAAGGTGAAGTGATTGGCTGTGGTCTTCAGCTTTCATAGTCTATTTTGATTGCTCATCTATTACATGGTAGTAAGGATTGTATCTGAGTTGTATTTCATATGGTTAGGCATTGGAAAGTCTAAGATTATAGAGGTATACAGGTATTGTTTATTGACCCGGTAGGGTACAATTTTATTTATCAGACTAAACTTTTCCTTCTTTAAATAGTATCATACATTATATCCTTGCTCTGGCCTCATGGTGGTAGAGTGTATTCATCTATGTTTCTTTTTGGAGGAATTAATGCCTTGACTTGGCAAAGATAGAGGTAAGAGCAGTTGCTTCTGCCTTTCACACTGAGAGTAGCATATCTGAGTTGATATTGGCCCAAGAGAGATGAGCATCTAAAGGCAACAGACACACAGTTCTGTTCTAAATCCTGTTGTACATGGACCACATTAACCAAATTGTAGTTATCCCACAGATATGCAAGCAAGAAGCAAATAAATATTGTCATTTCCCATTGATGTACAGGCAATATCTGATATAGATTGCTCAACTTTAGTTCCTTAACTAACAGCATCCATTGCTTTGTCTCTAAAGATGTGGGTACAAGCCACCTTTTACAATGTCTCTGCTGGAATTTTCAGTTTTCTGAAAGGGGGGATTGAATAAGGTCCCATAGATAAGGAGATAATGGGCATTATCTATTATTAATTGTCTTTCAGGATTGTGGTGGTTTGAATGAGAATGTCTCCTTTAGGCTAACATATTTCAGTACTTGGTCCTCAGGTGGTGGAACTGTTTGGGAAGGATTAGAAGTTGTGGACTTGGAAGTCATGCGTCACTGGGAGGGGCTTTGAGGTTTCCAAAAGCCCACACTATTCCCTGTTAACTTTCTTCGTCTCGTGCTTGTGGATCAAAACATATGTTCTCAACTATAGTTCCAGTGTGATGCCTGCCTGTCTGCTGCCATGCTTCTTCCATGATGGTCACAGACTCTGACCCTTTGGAACTATGAGCCCCAAATTAGATTCTTTCTTTTATAAGTTGTCATTGCATTTTGTCACAGTAATTGAAAAGTAACTATAGCAAACACTGTTCTAGTCAAAGGCTACAGTTTGACTTTAGCTCATATAGAACTGAGAAACTTCACTAAAGTAATACAGTAACGCATAATTAATAAAATCACATTAGTTGGTGAATCAAGCATAATGCTGTCTGTTTTCCATGTATGATCTCAGTAGAGAATACACATTGCACAGGGTGTAAGTAAGATGTATAATACCTTCTTACGCTTACAGTATATGTACTATGTGCTCTCATTTTCCATCAGGATATGGAAAGACATAGCCATGTATCATACGCCTGTCACTGGAATCACTTCATGCGTAGCAAGATATGACCATAAATTATTTTCTGATGGTTGGAGGTAACTGGGAGGGATATCCCTAGGGAATATAAACTATTGTCAAATAGTTGTCAATAGACTATTGATCTAAGTGGTTCAGTTATGTTTGAGAGGCTGGTAGGTTAGAAATGTCATTCAAGGTTTATAGGGTCAAACGTAAAGGTATCCAAGCAAACAACATAAGTCCATAAAGTTGGGCAGGTAATAGGAATAAAATAGCTGTGGGAAGCAAAGAACTTGCGTTCCCGTTCCAAGGGGAAGCTCTTTGACTCCAACTGGCTTTGCTATACAGGGCTATATTACCTCTTGTTTATTAAAGAAAAAGGAAAAGAATTCTTGAAACCCTGCTAGGTGCCAGGAACTTTTATATGTTCGCTGGATCCAGCAGTATAATCAAACAAACAAAAGCATGAAGAAACCATATTAAAAAACAGAAAATGAAAAGTATTTAGAATGAGATAAGTGCTAAGAAGGAAAAAAAACCACACAGTGTAGAAGTGAGAAGTGATGTTTTAGAGCGTGACAGGGCCAGTCCGTACCAAGAAAGCAAATTTACAGAGTGAGACATGGAGGCAGGAAAGACATTTCATTCACATGGCGTGTCAAGAACAGGGGTTCTGATACAAGAGTGGTGTGGGGAAGCCTGGAGAAGGGACTGAATGGGGTGAAGGGTGGTACAACATGAGGAGCCTTAAAATACCCAGAGTCTTGAATGCATTCGTGGGAGACGTTCAGGATGTTGTATTCAGCTCCTGAACTTTAAATGTAAGGTAACCTCCCCGCAAAGACTATGCTGAACCCACTTGTGGTCATTGAACTCTTTATATAAAATAATCCTAACCAAAAAAAAAAATCTATTTCGGGAAATAGAAATGTTTAAATATATTAAAAGTTGCCGGTCATTTCAACAGACATAATAAAATCCTGAATCTATTCTACTTTGTTCATTGACTTAATATAGAGAGGTCATCAGAATAAAAAGGGGGGGGGTATAAACAAATTCAGGGATAAATCAATAATGAATCTGGGTAGTTTGATTCAAATGAGAGTTATTTAGGAGTCATATTCATATTTTTATTACTGTTTTCAGACCATTACATTTCTGAGTAACTGAGCACAACAAAACCCAATTTCAGTTGCATAAAAATGTATGCTAACTAGTAGTGATGAAACATTAGTGTCAATTGTGTGATTTTTTTAGCAGTTAGAAAGTCTGTGTTTAAATTCTCTTGGATTTAATGGATAAATTAGAGTCATTCTTTAAGACTACTTAAAAGAATCTTTTAAAAAGCGTTCAACCCCAAACATTCTAAAATTGCTTATTTTTATTTGATCTGTATAATTATTCTCAATTATTAGTTTGTTTTGTGCAAGTTATCCATTATTATAAACAGGTGTGAGTGGGAGTGAACTAACGTGCATTTTAGATACAAAGGATATAAAAACATAAAGAGGCATTCTATTGGGCTTTCCTTACACTCAATTCTGGGAAAAAATTAGTTTTCACTTTGAAAGGCTTTGGAACAATAAATTCACATCCAGTTTCTATAGTAATGAGGTAGCAGAGGTAATCATATTTTAAAACAGGGAAATAAAAAGACAACTCCCATCTTTGAAAACAAGGATTTGTGAGACTCTTATTACTGAACTTTATAGGTGGGTAGAAAAAGGAAGAGGTTCTTCTCAAGATTCTGCAGTGGGAGGAAACATTGCAGATGAACATCTGGACTCTTTGGGGGTACTTAATTGCATCTCTAAGACAGTTCAGCTCTTGCTGGTTTTGTGAACATTCCTCCAGACACGGCTTTTACACGCACGGCGTTCCTCATTTTTACTTAACAGAGTGGGAGTTCGTTGTATGTAATACCCCTCTTCCCACGTTGATTCCTACTTTAATGGCTGCCTCGTGTTCTTACTATGGATAGGTAACAATGTGTTAAACCTATGGTAGATGGATGAATATTGAACATTTCATTTAATTTGATAATAATCATTTTTATGCAGGCAGGGTACTAGTTGGAAAGTAGGCTTTCAGGTGAAAGTTATGATTCTATAAAACGTATGAAAATCAATTAATGAAATTAGTAAGTGAGTCTAAAAAACCCTGCTGGCCTTTTAGTAACAAGGAAGTTAAGCTACATTATTCTCCCCTACCACCACCACCAAAAAAAAAAAAATAAAGATTAAACTATCAGTAAACTACAGAATAAAATATAAAAAGTAGAATGGACTCTTAATGTTTTTTTTTTAAATTTTATCAAAAAACTTTTTAAAGAAATATCTGGGGATTTATAGATGTATCACAAGCACACAAAGAAAAGGGTCAAGGACAAACCTGGAATGTGTTTGACATTTGGTTCTTAGTAAGCAAGTGCACAATAAGTACATTGCTCCTTGGATTCTGCAGTCTATAGGATTCAGGTTTATGGATCCTCTAAACGATGGGAATTGGGAACAATCAAAGTACACTAGTTGGAGGAAGTTTCCATTATGTGAGATATAGTTTAATTTATGCATAATGGCTATATGTAACTCGAGAATTCTGGACATTTTATGAAAATAATTTCAACCCCATAGGGAACTTGTAAATAGTTTGCAACGTGTAATTTAAAGTCAGAGTCTGCTCCTTCTCTCCTTTTCTATAATCAAATCAACATACCTGAAATTATTTTAATACACTTAGTAATAATTTGATAAAAATTCAAGGTTTTAGGGGCAAAAATCTAGAGGGTGAAACAACTTCGTTTGCTTTTTTTCTCCTTATGGCTAGGAATACTTTATTAAATACATCCCTTTAGTTCAGACAGAAATGCTAAAGTCTAGGTTATATTGTAAAGTGTTTATGCTAGTAAAATTAAAGCCTTGTTCTTTGAAACATGATAGCACACATCTATGTTTCAGGTTTTCTGAGACATACAGAGAAATGATGTTTTTAATTTGACAGACATGGTTTTGCCTTTTTGAAGGCAACCTTCACTATGAGGATCCACTTCATAAGCCACTCTCTAGGATTCTTTAGAATGCAGTGCTGACTGTAAACTGAAATTAACAAAATGTAGTACTCTAAATTTTAATTTATGGATGTATAGTAACTCTTTGGTGGATGTCAGGAGCCCATTGTTTATTAAGGTCTTTGAAGTTCGCTAACTGTTCACAAACCCCAAAGATTGTGAATATATCATTGGAATAACTGACAACCCATAAAACTCTTCTTCATCAATGGATTCAATGATGTTTTATATAGAAAAGCATAAAATTGTGTCCCTCTTTTCAAGCTGTATAGAGAAGTAATAGAAATAGTCAAGGGTATTTGTCTTTTAGTTTGTTCTATGAAAAATTCCTCTAAAGCTAATTTACTTGCAAAGTAGAAGCTTTTGGAACATGCCTAGCAAATTAATGTTGCAATTTAAAATAGATGGGCTGTTTACCTTAAGTCTGTAACTGAGAGCTTAAGTAAACTGTAGAGAATAAAAATTTGGAATTTGTGCATGTATTTTCAGTTCCATGAGAAACCCAATAAGAAGGCAGATTCATCTAAGCAAAAGAGAGGAATCCAAGAGCAGTAGTATAAAGAATATATTGTCAGGATGATTTTTTTAAATGACCAGGGTGTAGAGGTGAAAATCAGAACTAGAGCACATCTCCATGATAGTCTCCATGGTAGATCCCCCTTCCTGTAAGTTCATAACGTGAACCATGACATTGTCAGGGAGAGTTCACATATTATCCTTTAACTTTCCCAGAATCCTTCTGAGTACCTGGGAGGAGTTTGGCCTAGTAGAAAGGGCATAACACAGAGTCATAGAAAACTTCTATGCTTCTGAATAGATTTAATAAAATTTGCAAAAGACCTGTATACAAAACACACAAAATGTTGAAAAGAGAAATTAAAGACTATGTAAGTGAATGGACATATATACTATGTTCATGGATTAAAAGATAAGTTAATGAAAATATATACTATGTGTATAGATTGGGAGATATAACGAGTAAGGTGACATTCTTCTGCAAATTGACCTAGAGATTCAATGAAATCTCTAATGGACCCAGTTAAGCCAACATAATACAACAAAGGTATTACTGCCTGTTTTACAGGATATCCTTCAAGCCAAATTGCCACCACTTTTATCAGCTCAGCTATGCCTGCTTGTAAAACATCATAATTGACTGTTGACCTTCCTTCATAGAAGAAAAGATGGAGGGTCATGACTCCCTCAGCCGAGTATCCATCTACTCATCCCAGCAAATCAGTTGTATGAATATTTGCCCTAATTGCACATGGACTCAGGGAGAGACTAGAGTACATAGTTGGGGAAGGATGAGGGGAAGGGTTCCATCTCCAGCTGTGGAAGAGTCATCATCCTGCTTTAAGGTTACAAACATTCCTGCCTATAGCCTTTTACCTATGCTCTGTAGGGAAATCTAAAAACTCATTGGTTCCCTGGAGTGAATTCTGAAATTGTACCTCTGTTGCTGGAAACTTACATGGAGAAACAGACATTGTTGTGTTTCCCACAGGGGAGGGATTTTAGCAACTCTACCTGATTTTAAGATTTACAATAACCCATGGCATTATGATCCTTCTCTTTCAAACTCCATAGTGCTGGAAGTATTAGATTGTGACAGTATAGGAGGTATAAAAGCAGACATATTTCATCACTGTTACAACTAGGAGTTCAGAAATAATACACACATGTACTTTATTAAATCAATTCATGAGTACCTTATGTTTACTCATTCTTATTTATTCTCTCATTCCATCTCCCACTTCCCATCCTTTACTGAGTCCTACCCTCATTCTCTCGCCATTACAGACCTGCCCATCTATGCTTCTCTAGTTTCTTCTGATGATCCCTGACCTTCCCTAAAGTTCATGATCCAGGAGTAAATTGATTTTTGAACAAGGTGTCAGGGTAGTTAACTGAGGGAGGGATCCTTTTTAGCAGAGGTTATCAAAATATCTAGATATTCATAATGAACAATTAAGTAAGCCTCAACTTTAACATTAAAAAGAATTCTCACTAGTCAAGCCAGTTGTATGAGGAGAATGCCGATTAGTTACAAATGAAGAACACTGATCAGAATAATATTTTTAAATATTTCATGTTGAAACTCATCCCCTGTTCTACTGAAAATTTACTTTTTAAAAACTATTAGTGAAATCAAAAGCTTTACAAATAACTTATGAATCGTAACATGTTTTCAAGGCAGAATCCTATTAGAGGCAGCCAAAAATAGGGAGATGGGTCCTTATAGTGAAACTTATTTAACTAATAAAATACAAAACTGGAAGTATATAGAAATTCTGATAGCAGGGCACAGCTCCACTGTTAATTATTGGTCTTTCCTTTAATTGTGGGAACATTCTCCAACTGTGAAACTTTGAGTTTTATACATGAAATTTAGTGAAATTACTAAAAAAAGAAAACTGGATGAGACACAGTAGAGAAAGGTATTGGATTCTTTGTTCATTCATTAGGTCAAAGTGGTACTGTCAAGTCTGTTTGCCACTTAAAGTCCCTCAGTGTCTCTTCCTGATATTTGGTTCATATTGTATGTTCCTTTGGATAGTAGAACCTTTTATCCCATGTAGCTCTTTTTCTACATCTAGTCTTAGAATTCTGCTCTTGCTGTCTTGGGAGGTTGTGAAACCTTTAAGAAGTTGGGTCTGGCTGTGAAGTAGGTCATTAGAGATTTGCCTTTGAAGGTTATACAGATTGTTTGGGCATGTGCTCTCTGCTGCTGGTCTGGGCCATGCTAAGCCACAGCTATACACTGTCCAATCATGGAGAGAGCCTTCTGCTGTCATGCATTCTCTTCCAAGATCAACTGCAATCCCTCTAATACCATAAGCCAAAATGGTCCTTTATTCACAATCTCCCAAAAGAGCACCATCAACTGAGAACTAAGAAATATTTCAGATTCAGACCCACTTCAGTTACTTTTGGTCTTTTGAAAGGTAACTGAAGTCCCAACCTTTACAATTTCTTTTAAGTTTTCAGCATAGATTAAGAATTCTGAGAAAGGAGAGGAAAAAGACTATTTAATGATAATTTCTAATAATTTGGATAAAGTTCAGAAGTCAGTTCAGTGTTAGCAGAAAATTCTTAGTGCTGGAAACTGAGGCTGGAAATCACTGATAAGTTGGTCTTAAAATTCCAATAACTAAAACCATGTCTGCCTTTTCAATCAGATAGTGAATGTCACATAGCCCCCCTCCCCCATCGCTCTATTGGCTTGCTTTTACATCACCTATGACAACTGTGCCTCTAAAATGTCCATATGAATGTGCCAGTGTTAGATATGAAGGCTGAGTGGGTCATGCTGGCTCATCTCTGGCCATACAGCATGTCCCAGGCAGCATCCCTGGGTGCTTGTGATTGCATCTCTCTGGCTTCATTCTTTATACCTGATTGACAATTAGTGATCTACATATCAATATTCATATTCTCTCTCTCCCTCTTTCCCTTCTCTATTTCTCTTTGCTCACTCTGTCTCCCTTTGCTTCTTCCTTCCTCCTTTTCCCTCTTCTTCCTTCCATCCCTCTTATCTCTCCCTCCCTTCCTCTCCCAGCCTCCCTACCTCTTTCTCTATGTTTTGTAATGATTTCATCATCACCCCATGCTTTCTATCATTTAGATTCAGATAACTCAGGAACACACAGAGCAGACTAGCTGGCTAATTGCTTAAAGCCTTGTTGCTGGAGTTACTCAGACACATGCCTGACCCTTAGGTATTAGAAAACACCTGAGTTCTCAAAGGCTGATGTTCCCTCATCTACACCACAGACAAATGTTGGCAGTTCCAGTGCAGGTGGAGGTTAATGCACTGTCACATGAAGGCTGGGTGATGCTCAGCAGTAAAGCACATGTTGTAGATGCAGAAGACCTTGGGTTCGGTTCCCAGCACAGCAAAAATTAACTAATAAAAATGGGATACCACAGGAAAAGTCCTTAAGATAATTTATGGTACACAAAGGAGTTTAATGTCTAATTTAGGTCTAGAGTATCAGACTACTCTGCATATATAGCTACTCTCTCTGGACCCAACATATGTGGTGCCATGACTTTGCATTGCACTTTGTTTTCAGACTCATGTGCTAGTGACGTACTTCCTGGCTGTCACCAGTTCCAATGTACTATTCTTTCTTTCGTTCCCCTTTTCACTTTCGTCAGTTTCTGCTTTCAACAGAACATCAAACACAGATGAAAGAATAAAAGTCACGTGAATAAAAGCAAAAATGTGTAATTGTACTGGCAATATTAGAATAAAAACAAATGCTCTGAGATTCCTAGGAAACAAGGGAGAAAGGGAAATGGAACATTGTTAAGACTCACCATCTAAGGAAGAAACTTCAATAAAAATATAACAGCCAGTGGGGTTACTCACTACACTCAAAAGTGCTTTTAACACCACATAAAAGATGCAGCGAGAGTCATAGTTATGCTCATTCCATAGGCATGAAATAAGACCAGTCCCAGAACAGGATCTGTCATGAGGAATGGCTTCAGATTATTTCACGCGAGCCTTTTCTACTGTCCAAAGACTATGAGGCTGATGTAGTTGAATATAGAGTTCTAACTTAACATGAACAAGACTAGGGCTCAATTCTCAGCACTGAAGAAATGAACAACTAAAAGTATCTAAACAGAATCTGAAATTATGTGGATATAAAATCACTTATAGCACATTTACATATCTGAACCAGTTAGTTAGAAGTAACTACTCAAAGCTGGGTGGTGGCAGTGCATGCCTTTAATCCCAGTACTCAGAAGGCAGAGGCAGAGTAGATCTCTGTGAGTTTGAGACCAGCCTGGTCTACAGATAGGGTTTCTCTGTTTTAACTCTGGCTGCCCTGTCTTGAAAACAAACAAAAAAGAAATAACTACTCAGTACCGCACATAACATCACTCATCTGTAATACCATCACTGGGGAGACTGAGGCAGGAGAATCAAGATTCTGAAGCCCTCTGGGCCTGTTAACAAGAGCCTGTATCAACAACAGCCATAGTAGCATACACTGTTTTCCTTCTTTGGGGATCCTAGATCTATGAATTTATAGTTTTCATTAAATTGGAAAAAATTTAGAAAATTATTATTTATTCACAATATTTTTCAGAGAAAATTATTTTTCTGCCATCTCTTGCATCTATTTCTACTACTTTCGTTTACACTTACATTAATCTTACATATTCAGTGAGGTCGTTTTTTTCCCTTTTATTTTGATTCTCATGCTTTGCTTTAGCATATCTCTATATCCTTTATTTTGCTAGGATTTTTATCATCAGTGTCTAACTTCACGCTAATACAACAATTTTAATTGTAGGTGTTGTGTTTTATAGCCATTTTATATCCGTATTTGTACTCCGTATTGTGATCATCTTTCCCATTATATCTTCTGGTAGGTAGAAGAGATTTATAATAATCATTTTGACATGACTAAAAATTCTATCATGTATGACATATATGGTTCTGCTTTTCACACAAGTGTATTCTCTGACTATGGTTCAACTTTTACTCCTCTCTTGCTATTTAGTAATTTTTTATCGTATACTTGGTGCTATTAATTTTTACATTCCCGAATGCTGGAGGTTTTGTCCTTTGTATGTTCTTATTTTTAACTCTTCTAAGGCTTTGTTCTAGAGATAATGAATTGTGGTAAGCATAATTATATTTTATTCTAAGCCATTTTTAGGATGGAGATATATATATATATATATATATATATATATATATATATATATATAATCATATATGCTCTAGGGCTAATGTAGCCCTTATTTTATGGTGCACCTTTTGGAGTTCACCCCTGAATGCATTTGCTTTCACAGTGAATGCTACTCCAAGATGGCTGGAAGGATTTCATGTTCTTCTCAGCCCTGAACAATCTCTGGGAAATATTTGACTTACAGTTCTCTGACAATTTTCTTTCGCTGAAAGTCTGAGCTTCCTGGGCTCCAGGGGCTTCAGCCTACCTATCAGGATGGCACTCAGCAAAGGATTCAGGGGAACTCCATCAGTTTCCCAAAATATGTCATATATCTCTACATGGTTCTCACTCCAGTTTTTTTTTTTTTTTCAGTATCAATTCCATTCTCTGTGACCTCTCCAAACCCTCAGCTCTACCTTTACCATTTAGTGAAATGTCCTCCTTTTGGGTTCCCATCACCAAGCCATACCCAGAGATTACCCTCAGAAAGATGGCCTTGGTACTATAATGACACTCCTTGTTTTCTTTGTCTCTGGAGTCACAATCCCTGTTTCTTATCATCCAATGCCATTTTTAGGCTGATTGTTTAATAGAGTGTGTCCAATTTGGGAGTTGTTGAATGGTAGGGAGATTATTCAATATCTCTTATTTATGACTGGAAGCATTGAGTTCCCATAAATTCCTGTTATTTTCTTCAATTTTATAAAAGATTTTGGAACTACCATAGTCACTTTGTATCTCATATTTTTGCAAAGAGCACTAGTTGTAAATAATTAATATGTAAGTATTTCAATTCTAGCATAGACATTGCATTTACTCCCTTGATTTAAAAATATAGCTTGCCTAAGAAATAATGGTAATCACCAGCACTTGAACATGTCTCAACCATCTTGATCATGGACTGGCCTTGTTGGTATCAGCTGTCTACTTGTGGAGCTTATTTTGATAAATTTCCATAGGGTAGGGCTTTGTCTTCTCATGTGAAAGTGTGCATTGGCTTAATCTTGTAAGAGTGGTCGTTGGATGGATGTCTAAGCACAGATTACCAATTTGCTAATTTCCAGAGCAAACACCGCATCAATGTGCCCTAATCCACATGGCCAGCACAATCCCTCCCTGTAGGAGACATGCTTAAGTTGTCTACTCAGCCTGGATTGGAAGATGGTGAGTGAAGTAAATATCTTTGGACATGGAGTCACAACTCGATTTGCTGAATATAGTTCATGGATGGACTTTCCAACTCTTAGGATTTAGGGTTGAGCTTCTGATAGAAGAGACACTCAAAAACAGCCATTTCTGGATTCTGATAATTGGGCTCTGGAGGAGAGGTGGTGGCTTCACCGTGGTCATTTTCTGTTGCTGTAACAGAATACTTGACGCTGTATAATATATAGTACATACATAATATATAAATAGCATACATTTTCAATAACATAATGTAGTTAATATACAACACACTATACATTATATTAATTACATAAAAGTAATTTTATATAATATACAATATTCATATATAAAATGATATAAGTGTACATAGCAGATGTTTATAATATGTCGATTAATATATAATATATAATTTTAAAATTATACACACAATTTTATAATAGTGTAGCACTATCATATGTAGTATATGAAATAAGTAATATATAAATTATATATATAAATAATAAATATTTTCTTTATAAAAGAAAGGGCTCTCTTTTGGCTCATGCTTATGGTAATCCAAGGATACTTTGTAAGGACCTGCTTCGATCTTGATGAGGGCCTAGCGGTGGGAAAGGGAAGGGCAAAAAAAGGAGCATATGGATGAGATGAAACTTCAGTGTGCCCTTGTTTCTTATCAACCTATTCTTACAATAGCCAACCTAGAAGAAAGGGAATACACCTCTATAGTCAGCATTCATCTGTTGATGGAAACTATCTGCAATCCAGCGTTCTCACTGGGCCCTACCTCCCCACATTGATACACTGAGGAGGTTAGACTCAGAAATAGCTTCTGTGGGGATAAACCATGTTTACAGGGGCCTTTGGAAAGGCTGAGAAGCAAGTATAGTTTGGATATTTGATTTTGCTGAGGGAAGGAGTTAGATCACTGGTCTTAGAGATGCAGTAATCTATGTAGTACATGGTCTTGGGCAACACAATTTGCTTAAGCATATATGGTAGAGGCTACCCTGGGACATACCGTCTGCAGTTATGATGAGGTTCATAGGAGGCAATATATGTGAACTGGAAACAAGGTTCACACAAACAGTTCCTCCATCTCATGAGTGCCTTAAAAATGGAACGATTTAATTCTGCATCACAGATGATGCCCCCAAAATGATCCGAAGAAAAGCCTTTAGAACTCATTTATCCACTAACTGATACACAGAAAGCCAAAGCATTTTCCTGTCTCTGAACCGCTATATGCTGCGGTGGGTACCATGAAGATTCATTCTTACTAACAAAGGAAAGCATGACCTGGGTGCTTCCTCAGCACCTCCCTATGTCCAGTGACGGCATCAGTAGCTAAGAGACAGCATCCATCATGTCCTTGGGAATTACCAAGTAAATAGGCATACGCAGAAGAAAAGAGAGTAAGGAACTGTGGAGATAGTTCAGTGGGTGAAGCGCTCACTGTGCCTGCGTGAGGACCAGAGTTTGGATCCTGAGCACCATGTAAAATCTAGACAGGGCAGCTTGTGCCTGTAATTCCTGCAATGGGACTTGGGGCAGAAAGAGGCATGCCCCGTTAGCTTGCTGTCCAATCGATATAGCAGAAACTGAACTTTGGGTTCTGTGAGAGATCCTATCTCAACCAATATGGTAGACAGCAAGAAAGACACTCGATGGTAATCTCTGGCCTCTACTCATTCATACACAGCCAAGTGTACTTATGCATAGCATGCACATGTGCATGCTCATATACACACTCACACATGTGTGCAGATACACAGAGGCAAGCACAGTTGTGCACACACACATATATTCCCACACAGGATATAATGTCTCTTTGGGTTCTTTTGAGCCAAAAAGTCTATTGGACAATTGCCTCTTAAGTTATTTTTATTGTTTATATTGACCTTAAAGTTAGAAGCTTTAAAAATAATATCAATTCATTAGAAAACATTTATAAACATTTCTTCCTTTACAGTCAAGACATTTTAGCTATGCGTTTTTATGTATTTACTAGGTGTATTATTATTTATATTTGTTTATATCTAATTTCATATTTGTAACTTCTACAGTTGAGTTATATTTGACTAAACTATAGTTAAGATGATCATCTTATGATAAATGAGATTGCTTTTTTATATATCATGATAGACAGTTTTTAATTTAAAATATGTTTGTTTAATTTTGAAACATGAATTTGTCTAGAGGCAAATTAGTGACAGTCTGTGCAGATGGTAGGTATATGGTAAAACTGACTAAAGCAGAAAAAGCATTGAGAGGATTGGGTCAAGGATAGGTAGGCGTTAGGTAGGCCAAAAGCTTATCCCACACTTGGGGAATGGAGGGGCTGAGCTTGCTTCCCCTACACCCACCCCCATCCCTGGTTGTTCTAACCAGTCATAGAGGGAAAGGGCCTAACAGTTCCTTGTTCTAAAGGACAGGTGACTGTGTGTGTTTATTGGTGGGCAGGGGGTGACCCAACTTTTCTCAGGCTGCCATATCTGGATAAAGAAGCTGCACCTTAAAGTAGTGGGTCCTTGAACTAACCGGAAAGAGAAAGAGAAGAAAGACTTTGGAGAAATCAAGCAAGATTATGTAATATTTAGAAAATAGACTGGGTGGTGGTAGTACACGCCTTTAGTCCCAGCACTTGGGAGGCAGAGGCAGGCAGATCTCTGAATTCGAGGCCAACCTGGTTTACAGGTCTACAGAGTGAGTTCCAGGATAGCCAGAGTTATAACAGAGACACTCTGTCTCAAAAAACCAAAACCAACCAACCAAACAAAAACAAAGCAATGACAATGATAATTATATATAGACATAAGACATGAATCCAAGGAAAACTGAAAAATTGCTCCTCTTAAGTAAAATGTACTGAAACAGATATACAACAACAGCAAATTGCTTTAAAAAGTGTCCTAAGATAAAGATAATAAACTGAAGCAGGTTAAAGTAGAAATTACAGAATTGGATGAATGTACAATGAAAGTAAATCCATGAGTTTGTTTTTCCTTGGGAACCAAGGAAGGAACCGAGAATACCAACAAAACTGAGAACCTCATAATGAAAATCATAGAATTAGGCAAATAAATGAGAAATGTTAGATTATTTTTCAATTTAGAATATTTATGTAAATGGAACAGAGTAGGTAGACCGAGGACCATGCTGAAGTCTGAATGACTGGTGATTTTAGAAAGGGGCCCTTGCAAGCTACAGCAAGCTCAAGCCTGTTACTAAATATCTCACAGCATTGAAAATGAGCAAGAACAGTTTCCAAACAATTATGTCAAGAATATGTAACCTTGCTCCTCCAACTAATATTCAATTAGAGAAAATGGACAGAAAGAAAAACACAGACCCTGCCCCATAGAACTGCAGGATCTGTTTTGGGGTTTAATTTGTG
Organism: Cricetomys ansorgei; assembly: GCA_026225945.1. Classification (NCBI taxonomy): domain Eukaryota; kingdom Metazoa; phylum Chordata; class Mammalia; order Rodentia; family Nesomyidae; genus Cricetomys; species Cricetomys ansorgei. The sequence continues at coordinate 14,007,248 of JAMJFZ010000982.1, read as the reverse complement.
TTGAATTCACTTGCTGAGAAGGGGCTGTAATACTGAAAGTCCTGGCTGACTTCAGTTACTGAAACTTTCTTTCCTACCCATGCGATCCTTCCATCCTTCTTGCCCAGTGCTGGCAAACAGTGAGCTAAAATGTTAGCACTTTACCGAGATTTCTCTGTGGACACTCAAGAGTGAGTGACTTCAAGGGATGATTTTCTAGGATGTTAAAAAAGCTTGACTACTAAAACAATGTCATAGGTCATTTGTGAAGACCTGGGAGTCATTCACTTCTTGTGGGTTCTGGCTGCTTATCACTAGGGTGACAGGGCTCAACAGCTACGTGTGACCTGAGCCTGGGCAGACAGGCGAGGGACTTTGTTGGAACCAGTCAAGCTGCAGGGTATTATTTGTGGGAAAGCGCAAGTGTCGTTTACCTTATTCAGGTAACTGATGTCACTCAGAGGGTAGGTTGACTATCATCAGTGGGTAGTTTCTCAAAGTGAGCCCCTGTGGAACATCTCAAAAGTTTTACTGTTTGGGAACAATAATTATTGCTGGTCCAGAAGAGGGTATCGGTTCCCCTGGAACTGGAGTTACAAGTGGTTGAGAGCCATCCAGTTGGTCCTGGGAACTGAAGCCGGGTCCTCAGCGAGAGGCAACAAGTGCTCTTACCTACTGAGCCATCTCTCTAGCCCCTGCCTGACTTCTTTTGCTTGGCATCATGATTTGAGATTTGTCAGTTTTTGTTGAGTTTCCTTCTTTATTTCTCTGAGACGTAGTCTATTTTATGAAAAAAAAAAATCACAATTTGTTGAGGATAGTGGATACCTCAGAGGTCTTAGGTAACATGAATCAAGCTGCCCTGGGCATGGCGTACATGTCTTTTTGTAGACATATGTCTGTATTTGAATTTCTGAATTGAATAATGAGTGAATATTTAACTTTATAACAAACAACATATCTCATAGCAAATTTTGAAAATTTACCCTAGATTAAAACATTTGCATTGTCAGAATGTAACTCCGCTGCCATAAATGCTCTGGTAAACTCTTTCCCCGCTGAAGAACACAGATGAGAATTCCCTATATCTCTGAGTTACACGTTTTTCTTGAGACCAGGAAAGGAAAAGGAATCCAAGAAAATCAACAAAAGGGAAGACAATGAGACAGGGAGCCATTAATATTCTGCAAAAATACTCCAAAGGATCATTCAGCTGCTGCGCGCTGTGTAATTAGCACCGTGGTGGCCGCAGTCCAGTTCAAACAGTACCCTCTTTCCATTCCTTGACCCCCAGGTATTCGGCTCACCATCCTGCCTGCTTGTTGCCAAAGGAGTGCAGCCAACGACATGACTTAGACAGTCTATTCAGAGAGAACGAACACAGTCCTGAGGCGACTGCCACAACTAAGATCCACCCTGTGATCAGCGAGGCTGGAAAGACATGCGCAGGATTTCCTGCAGACGGGAATGTTTGTCCCCAGAGGTTGAAGAACAAGTGCACTAAGCCTAGCTTGTTCATTAAAACCGAGTCAACTCAACCAATTCTCGGAAGATACTCTTAAGAAAATACATGTTTATATAGTCCTTATCGCCTCTTCTTTTTCCTTAAAAATGAGATGCTAAGACCCTTAATCCAAAAGAAAGTCTTAAAAGCTCCAGGATGAGATCACAGAATTGTCTCTCTCCAGGAGTACTTTGGGATCATTGCCATCACCCGGGAGATGGTCCAGAAAAAGCCTCCCTAAACCAGTAAAATCCAGATAATGCAGTAATATCCCCTAATTGGGAAAAGGTCAATCCTGGTGAACACTGAGTTATGAGGCCATCTCAAAAAAGAGAAACTTGGTTCTTATTTTTGGCTTCCTACAGTGTTTTGATTGCTTCAGAGGAGAAAAGGCCAAGGCACAGATGTTCTTGGCCCGCGTGTGCTGCCACTCCTCAGAGGCTATGCCAGCTGCAGGCATTACTAATCAATCACAGTTTTTAAAATAGTATCCTTTTCTGACTTCTTTAGTAATTAAACACACGGTGTTGTTTGGAATTTGATTTTGATTTGAAACTTTGTTTTGACCATTCAAAAACTGGTGGTGTAGGTCTGAAGGAAAAACACCTGTTAGGAATGCATAAGCATTTTTTGCAAATGTAACTAAAAATACCTCTAGCAAACTAATTCTTATTTGTGGGCGTATGTATTTGTGGGGAGAGGGAGGGCAAAAAGAGGAGGGAGAGAGGGTAGGAGGAAGGGGAGGGGGGATTTTCTTTTTAAACAATTACAGTTCAGATAGACAACTGGAGTTCAGCTAGGCAATTCAGAATGTGATATTTTTCTACTTTGACTGCAGATAAATTATCACTTATAGAAATGAGACAAATTGGAGTCATCATTCTCAACAAAATAAACTTGAAATATGGAGTGAGCAGTTGACAGAGATGAGACCTGATATATAATTTTTAATGACATTGTTCATCAACTCTGGATCATAAGATACATTTGGAATCTATTTCCTTCTAGAATAATTAATGTAAAAACCAACTGAACGTAGTAAAAAGCCTCCAAATTGAACATGCATTAAGGAATATTATAAACACTATTAGTTATTGCAAATGGTATAACTTTCAACCCCCAAACGTTCCAACTAATATTCTTTCTGTAAACTCTGCATTAATTCTGTTGAAGGTTTTCCCCTGTTTGGTAGCACATGTTTTATGAAAAGGGATAATAAAATCTATTATCAGTTGATATCGCTTTTATGTGAGAAGATGAGAGAAATGATGCCAGTCTTCAGGGCGATGTTAGCCTGATACTCTGCTCTTCTGCGGTCAGACGGTCCCTGCGGTGACCACGAGTACCTCATCAGTGCCCTCACCCTCTCATATTAGTGGTCAAATGTCAGCTTATCAAAAAGTTGCTGTTAAACTTTTATCTGTTTTAAACTATGCGTTTCCACATAAATTTCTATGTTTAAGAAATACGGGTCCTGAGACAGCGTCACCTCAGTTTAAACTCTGGCCTTGCCTCTGCTTGGCTGTGGGACCTTGAACTAGTCACCTGGTCCCCATGCTTTACTTACGCCTAAACAGTAAGAAAAAGACTTGTTGCCATTGGGTTGTCAAAAAGATGAAATAAACTGATTTTTGCTAAGTGCTTACAGCTATGTCAAATCTGAATGGTCTCTGGGGGGTTGAAAAGTAAATTTCATTTGAAAGGAGGACTTTTTTTGCTAAACCTTTCTAAAACTAGTCAGTAGGTGAGAATTTCTTAACACGAAACTGGTCATTGGTTGACAGAAGTCTTGCAAAGTTGCTTTTGACTGTGGACATCGAGGAACATCGCCCGGAGGCTCATGTGTTTGAGCACCTGACAGCAGCTGGTGCCACTGTTCGGCAAGGATATGGAACTCCGGGGCCTCGCTGGGGGAAATGAGCCAGGGGGACACGGGCATTGAGGTTTTACAGTCTGGCGCCATCTCCTGCCCGCTCTCTGCCTCGTCGATGTGGGTGCAATGTGACCAGACACCTTAGGTGCTACCTACGCTATTATGGACTAGATCCCTTCTTAAATTGTGACTAAAATAAGCCCTTCCCCCTTTAAGTGCTTTTTTGGCATTACAATAAGAAAAGTGACTAATCAAATCAAAATGAAGTAAGTGAAATCGTCCCTTTTTATTTGCTTACAATGAACTTCATTTTAAGGAAAGGTTCATTTCGGCTCATAATTTGAAGGTACATTTGGTCACATACGAACGGCATGGTGGCAGGTACATGGAGCCTGATTCCACTGTCAGGAAGCAGAGAAAAAGGAATTTCTGGAGCCTGCTCACTCTCTTCTCTGTTCTATCCAGACTCCAGCCCATGGAATGCTTTCACCCACAATGAGGATAAGATTTGTGACCTCAGTTAACTCAAAGAAGAAACTCTCACACGGAGATTTGGTGTCAGTTCAGGGATGCCAGATTCACTGGTGCTAGTTACAGACATTCACAAGCTGCCCAACATGGGTGTTAGGAACTGAGTTCCACTCCTTCGCTAGAGTAGTACAATCTCTAAATTACTGAGTCATCGCTCTAGCGTCTACAATGATCTTAAACAAACAAACAAAAACCATTTGGTGAATATTTCAGACTTTAAAAAAAAAAAGTATGTATGCCCTAGCAAAAAATATGATTATGCATAATTAAATAGTAACATAATAAATGGTTTATGGAATGGATTTTGTTTGTTGGTTTTTATCCTCTATTTTAGACATCATTGTAATGGCTGGGTTAATGTTTAGTTATGATGAGTATTCAGTAGATATTCATTCAATGAACATTACTTGGTTTTAAAATAATTTTTCGCTTCTATTTGAAAATACTTTAAGGTATTAAATACCATTTTTCTAATTGTATATATCATCTCTTTAAATGATTGAATATCATTCTATGGACATATTTCCCCTACATATGCCCTAAGCCTTGGACAGCCATGTTAGTTATATTATCTTCCTATTATCAATAAACACTGTGACAAGTTCACACAGCAAATTCTTTGCACACATCTCTGATTATTTTCTTAGGCTCATGCCTACATGTGCCTGGTCATAGAATTATATAGGATTTTAAGGATTATAATTCATCTACTATTTGTTGAGTCAATATTTACCAAATACTCTAGTCTGTGCTCTGTGCTAGACATCTGTCTGAGCATACCATGGGGAATAAAGTAGGTAGAGTTCTGGCCCCATGGATCTTATAATAATGTAGTACAGATGTTGGGAATCTGTGGTTCCTGGGCCAACTGCAGCTTACTGCATTGTTTTTCCTAAATCACATTTTGCCAGAGCACAGGCATGCTTGTTACGTATTGTCTGTGTTTTCATATTGTAAGGCAAAGCTGAAAAGTTGTGACAGAGGCCAGGGGCCCTGCCAAGCTGAAAATATTTACTGTCTGGCCAATTCCAGAAAAACAATGGCCAACCCCTTGGCTTGATAGCTTATAATTTTGCCTAATTAAATTTTAGTCCATATAACTGTCTTCAAGGAGGGACTCTCACATCAACAAGGTTTTATTACATTATTCCTCCGTTCCTCCAGGACCCTCTTTTAAAACAAGTCATTTCAGTTTGGAATGCCTGAAAAACTACATTGGAAACTAGTCGAATCGGTTATTGACATTTCCTTTCAGTGAGTCATCACCAATGCTGGCAGAACCCTCGTAAGTTTATCAAACTTTCCTTACTTTTCCCGACAGATGAGGAAGCTCAGAACCCATATCGCAGCCAAAACCTTCGGCTTCCTGGAAATAAAATTCCCCAAACTGCTGAAATTATTGAAATCGATACTATATCATTTTACATAGGAAATTCATTTTGTTTATTCTGAACCTCACCAACATGACTTTAATGACTTTTGTAAACGGAAATATCTGTTATTTGACTTTTTCTCCCAGCACCAGCTTCACACGGGCGTGCTAATGATTATTTGTCAAAGTCCCACTGTTTGCTTACAAGGTATGAAGGCTTTTTAGACACTAATGACGGCTCTTGATTCACTTGATAATATTTAGAATCAGCCCATAAAAGCTGATCTTTGAACGAACAGACTGCTTTTATTGGCTTTTAGTGCTATTACTGCTGTCATAAGTGGAAAATTGGCCTAATGCAAGCAGGACTGCTGTGTCACACTGCAATACTGCAGCCTGGCTTTATGGCTTGTTTCTCCTAATGAAAGGATGGCCAGGTACCGGGAGAATCCACTAGCCTTTGAGCTGTGGGGTATAATGACCGCTAAGGTCTGTGGTTTGCCCAAGAAGCAGGATTGATCCGTTTAAAGGAGCACAGGGTTTGTTGAACATCACAGTCCTATGTACACTTGATACGGAAATGCTTACTGAGTCCTACCAAGTGCCCAGAGCAGGGGAAAAAAAAGGGGGGGGGAATCTGTTTAAGATGACTATACCTATAAATCTCTCATTCTGTGTCTACAGGCAAAAATCTTAGCATTCCCTTTAAGTTTTAAATTAACTTTTTGTTGAGATGTAATATACACACAGTCAAGCACAGATGTTTTGAGCATATAGCTTAAATGTTGTTTTAAGTACATTTATTTATTTGTTTATGCATGTATGTATGTAGATCAGAACACAACTATCAGGAATTGTTTTCTCTACTTCTACCGTGTGGGTCCTGGATATTGAACTCAGGTCCTCAGCCTTGGCAGTGGGTAATGTGGTAAAGCCACATGTTTAGCTCCAGCATGGCTCTCTTTATGTGTGCATCTGTATAACCATCTATCAAGATACAAGATTTTTCAGTATCCTAGACGCTCCTTCATACCTTCTCAGCCATTGCCTCTGCCTCACCTGTATCTTATTGCTAGTAGTAATTTTCTCTGGCCTCTGTAGAGATGGCATTATGCACTTTCATGCCTGATTTCATTTGCTCGGTACCCAGGTTTTTGGCATACACATATTTCATTATTTGTATTGCTTTGTAATATTCCACTGCAGAGCTGCATTACAACTCATCCATTCTATTGTTAAAGGGCATATAGTTGTTTCTCAACAATCGTCTATAGTGAATTATGCTGATTTGTACATTCTTACATATGTGTTTTTATAGATATTGTATGCATTTCTGTTGGGGATGAAACTAGGTAGAACTGATGGGTTATAAATGGCCAGAATCTTAGGTTGATGTTATCTGGGTATTTTCCAAGAGGTTCCAATTTTAATATCCATCAACAGAGTGTGGGGATTACAGGTAATGTTTAGTGTGAACAGCACCCAGTACTTCCTCTGTACTATTATTCCAGCAGACTTCAGTGCCTTTATAAACTACACTCACATAAAATCCAGGAAAATATAGTTGTCTTATGAATATTCTTTCTATGTATATTCCAACTCACAAGATGAATCTATTTGTCTTAGGGAAGTAAAGGGAGATTAGATTTTGGAATTAGCACTAAATTGGCATTGTGCTACTACCAATTCATAACAGGGTGGCCTAAGTAGAATCAGTTATGCTCCCCACACCTCTCTTCTATTGTCAAGCAGAACAAAACACTTTCATTGGTAGGATTATCACAAAGACAAATAGACAACAGTATGCATGGTTCCACAACCCAGGAGAGCTCCTATGAGAAGATTGTCTCTGTAGAGGTCTACTGGCTCATCACATTCAGCCTTGTTCAACTTTTCCCTCTTTAATGTTTTCTTGTTGCTTAGTCCAGACTCTCAAATGCCATCCTAGATTCTTTCCTCTGTTTCACTACCCTTATGGGATACTGACAATAAGCACCATGGTATATTTAAATTTAGCAACAAGGGTCAAATACTGCCACCAGTGTTTTACACTTAGTATTTGATAAGCAACCTGCTGAGTTTTGCAGATGCTATACAGCACCAAGACTCTGGATGATCAAACAAATCAGTCTTGGTCACATAGAAAGCGTATGGTAGACCAAACATTCAGAATGGAATCTGATGCCCATTTGATGAGCTGCAGACTTGCACATCATTCTAGTCAGTGAGTTGTCTGCACTTTACTGCTGCTGTCTGAACCATTCCATCTCTGATCCCCATACCACACATCAGCTGTCTGTGCCCTTTTCCTTGAACCTTGCTCTTGATAAAAAAAAAATCTCTCTTCCATCACCCTTTGCCTGTACTCTTGGTGAGCTTCCATCAGGTAGAAACAAAGCCAAGGACTCAGATTTGTGGGGAGCCTTTGTCAAGTTCTGTTTTCCCCCAAGCAGCTCCTCCATGTCTATATTTGCCTGAGATCTAGGGTGTCAGAGAAGGTCTTCCTGAGTAGTTACCGGGAACTGAAAGATACGATCTTTTATGTAAACCCCACATTTTTTCTCCTGTGGTAAAATGCAGCACAGTGTCTCCTTGCATAGTCTCGTGACTACTGTCATCTATACAGTTGCACCTACCAAAGCGTGTGCTGAGTCACACCCCCCTTTTTTTCCTTTTGTATAATGCTGGCCATCTAAGTATGATGTCACTTTGTTCGCATGTTTTCTTTCCTTCTTCATTACATTTGCTTCTTAGGGTGGCTGCAACAAATACGGCCTTAGTGGCTTAAAACACGACTTCATCTCTTGAAGCTTGGTATCCTTGGATAAAAATTATCCAAATCTATATTCCCTCTGGAGCTCTAGAGCTGGATCCATCTCTTGCCTGTTCCAGCTACTGACAGCAGCTGACACTCGGACTTTGATGGCTTCATTCCAGCCTCTCAGTGGTTGCACCATCTCTCCTCTGTAGGCGGCATGCACCCCTCTGAGTACTATCTCCCCCTTTCCTCCCTACTTCTCTCATTTCTTCCTTCAGAGAAGTGTGTCTCTCTATGCTGCTAGGGCTTCTCTTGAACTCTTGGGCTTAAGTGGTCCTCCTTTTTGTCCTTCTAAGCAGCTCAGAGACAGGTGTACCCAGTTGCCCCTTTCTTGTGATTCAGTGCAGGACTAAGCCACAATTTTAGATAATCTCCCCACATAAAATTAGTAACCATAGCTATAAAGATCCTTTGACTTATATTTTTATATTTACTGTTTATAGGAATTAGAGTGGGATAGCTCTGGCTATTGTTGAGCCTGATAATATTTATTTCTTTAATTTCAGTATCTATTATGGTTTGAATCTTTAGTTCCCAGATTGTGGCACTGTATTGAAAGTAATGGAGCCTTTAGGAAGTGGAGCCTGGTAAGTAGAAGTAGCTCACTAATTTTCTACACCTTTGAAGGTTATGCTTATGGCTGGATCTGCCCAGTTTTTCTGGATCCTATTCGCAACATGTAAACAGTTGCTGACTAACATTTCCATGGCTAAAGACAGAATCACACATGCTGCCTTGCCTTCTCTGACATGACAAATGGAAGTCTTTCTAAGATCATGAGACAAAGCAAACCTTTCCCCACCTTAAGTTGCTTCTTTCCGGCATATCAATAAGAAAAGATAATTAATATTGAAAATTAGTACTACGTCTTAGGAACATTACTGTGATAAATCTGACTTTGTGGGATTTCAGTACTGGTTGATGGAAAGAGTGTGTGGAAGTTCGGAGATACAGACTAAGGAAGCCATAGAACATAGAAGCAGAGTTGAGTGGTTGGTAGTTCTGAGGGCAAGAATAATAAAAGTACAAACGAATGACAGTGCTCATGAGGTTTCAGATTTTTAAAAAAAGACTCTAACATGGCTAATATGGCTGGTTGTATTTTGAGAATCCCCTAAAACCTTAAATGAATCTCGATTTTAAAGTAGTGAGTTAATTTATTTGGCAAATGAAAGTTCAAATCAGCAGAACACTCAAGCTATGGAAAGGTTAATGCCCCATGCTTTTAGCCAATTTTGCAGTGAAAGCCAAGAGCAAAAAAATATTATATACAGAATGATTTGAAAAATGATCAGTTTGGTCAGGAAAGGAGCATGAATGTATTTAACATTCGTGTAAAACAAAAGTTTTACCAAAGTGCTGGTAGTTGTTAAAGAAATGAGTATCATGAGTATTGCCATTACTTTTGGTTATTCTCCAGAACTTGGTAGGAAGACCTTATTGCTGAAGACACATGTTTGAGTCATAGAACATGGAGAAATCAAGCTGGTACTGAGCTATAAAATTGATCTCTACTGTCTAGCTTTCATAATGCTGAAAGTTTCTATTTGTGCTACCTGGAGAGAAAAGCAATCAACATTCTTCCCTAGCTGTGAGGTCAGAGAGCTATAATAATGACTAACTTGGCCAGATATACCCAGTAGTGCAATAGTGGCACAAATGTTATTGGAGTAACCAACCACTTTATGCTTGGGTTTAAAGCCTACTCCATAAGACAGTACCCATGCCAGGCACCATTCTAAATGGACATAGTATTATTTTGCCCATAAGTTCTTATCTTTATATCCATTGATTAGCATATCTCTTAACCCTCATCAAATAATCTTTTTTTTTTTCACAGTAGATGGCAATTAATATAGAGATCCAAAACTGGCAAATGTGCAGAAAATAAGAGACTAACATTCTCAGATTTAAATAGGACATCTATATCATACTACCTTCACTCCCATAACTCACATCATGGCAGAAATGGGATAGAAAGATTGTAAGAGCTAAATAGAGTCAGGCAGTATATTCATTGAAAATGACAGGGCTGTTGCACACATGAATTTGCACTGGTTGCAACTCTATTCATAAGATCTGTGCAATATCAAGCTAGCCAAAAATCCAAGCATGTACGTGGGAGAGGATCATGAAGTCTCAATCCTAGCTGATGAGCCATCAACAATTGATGGAAACTAGGAGAGGGAGAGTCAGTTTTCTTCATGAGTGCAGCCCTTAAAAAGGCTACACGTGCTCTAGTAGATAATCCCATATACATGTGCATGTATGCATGCAATTGGGATGGAAAAGTGGTCAGGAGGATAGAGGAAGAATTAGATAAGAGTGAACGGGAAGTGGATTTGCTCACAATGCCTTATATGCATGTATGTAACTCTCAAACCATTGAAGAAAATACATAATAAAATAGTGTCATGAAAATGAAACCACTCACTTTGCTTGGGAATAATTGGAAAATCCCTTGAGAGTAAGACTCCCTCCTATCAACGGTTCCAAGGACTGAAAATGAAAATTCATTTGAAATGTTTTAATTTGAATAAACAGTGCCGAAATAAAGAATACCTGAAAAGAGACCCCAGAAGACCCTGCTAGAAAAGGCCACAGAGGGAAGCGTTTTCTCTGGGTTTAGCCACCTAGGAGTGCACTGGCTGCTGCAGCCATGGAAAAGGGGAACCCAGCTACTTATTGAACTGAATGCAGATTTTGGCATTGACCATGTGATCTTGATTATGCAGGCATCTGGAATTCAAGAGTGTTACAGAGGCATGGAGGCTTTGCATAGCAGTTCTGAGAAAAACCTCTAAGCTACATAATGTGTTACGAAGTCAGATTCTTTGCAGAGAAATGTATGAGGCTCTACAGGTGAATTCTAAGTGGCAGTAAAGACCCCAGGATGCTGAGGATGCCAGGATAGTGAGTCATCTCCTGGGAAAGCTTCAGGCACCAAGTGAAGCTGGAGCTGGTAAGAGAGAGGCTACCCACATTGCAAAAGTCAAGATTGTGAGAAGAGGTTAGCAAGCCCAGTGGCTCAGATACTGGGCATCCATCTTCTAGAACTCATAAAATAACCAACACACTACCCTAAGGAATACTCCTGTCTCAAATTACACATCCATGATAGGCTCACTCTTGTTTCAAGCTCTCTTTTCTAGAAGAGCTGACCTAAGGCTTTATCTTTGCCATTATCTGAACTCCATCTATTACTTCTTGCCTGTATTCCTCCCGCCAGAAAGATTATACTAAAAACCACATCATCTGATCATGTAATTCATTTCCATAAATTTCTTTAAGGCAACTCCATCACATTCAAGCTCCTTGGCTTAAAGGAAGGCATTTAAGAACCCTTTTGATCTTATCCATTCTTTCTCATATTTCACTATTTGACCTTCCTCTGTCTAATAGTTATGACCGTAGGCTTGTGGATGAAACCACACTGGCTCAAATCCTGCCATGGACTAGCCCAGTATTCTTGGACAGGCCATTTAGTTCTTTGATTCCCTGACCCATTCTTGCTTTAAAGATCATTTTGTGGGTTGAGATGATAGAATGAGCTTGCATATATGCCGTAGTCTAACAGGTAAAGGAATAACCCTGAAGGATTTGAATCTTCCATGGGCTAACACTTGCTCTGTATTGGTCAGTTCCAGAACAGGACAGATTTGCATTGAGACCCCACTTGTGCCAACATCTCCCAAGTTCTGCTATGCCATCTGCAGAGTAGGCTTCATTTGGCCTTCTTTTACCTGGGGTATGGATACAGTAATGGGATTCCTGGTGGACCTGGGCTTGTTATAGCTATTACCATAAAAGTTTATGTCTATGTGTCTTTATGTCTGTGAATTTCAGGCTAGACTCTTGATATTCTGTAGCTTAAAAGAGAAAAAAAAAGGATGTGTGAATCTTGTTTTCTCCAAAAGGAAAAAAATGAAGGCAGCTGTGGGGAAATGTTAACATCTGTGAAATCTGCGTGGTGGCTATGTATTTTTTTTAAAGGAATTTATAAAATGTCAAAAACATCAACAGTTAGTGTGTGTTCTTGTTAATAATCTCTCACAGTTATCTACTCCACTTCTGTGTCCAATCTCTGTTCTTTCCATTGATAGATAAGAGGGTCTCTATTCCATACTTTGTGTGGCAGGGACATTGGCTTTTGGCTTTGCAAACTCCTAGAAGGAACTTGGTCTTGAACCTCAGCCAGACATTGTGTGTGTGTGTGTGTGCGCGTGTGTGCGCGTGCATGTGAGAGAGAAAGAGAGAGAGAGAGAGAGATAGACTTTTACTAACAGTTACTTCATTCCAAATTTTCATGAAAGGAAAGGTTCATGTTTATCTCTTGGGCAGTATTTATCTCATTAGAGAAACTTCATGAACTCTGAAGAAACATTCATTGTAATTCAGATAAGGCCAGGATATTTGAATCTGTTAATCCCTGTGACTCATCTCTGTAATCCCACCCTACAATTTTAGAGAGTGAAAATTTCCCCAATCCAAATTCTTAACTGGAAAGATTTGCATTTGGCTCTTGTTTCTATCAAAACTACATTAACCTTCCTGAAAACAAAAGCAAAAGCCAACAGGAGAACATACTCTGTCTTTGAAGAACAACAAACATCAATCGATGGGATTCCTACAACTAATTCATCCCTTTTTGAAGTTTCACTGCCAATGTCACGTGGGTTAAACTGAAATCAATACAGTTCTCCATTACGAAAGTCTTTTCAAAGAAAAGGAATGGTCTTGAAGCAACTTTTATCATTACAAAGTATTTTCATAGGTTTTGATGGTTTACATGAAAAGCTCTAGAGTTGAAAAGCAGAGGGGGCATCTGTGGCTTAAAACCAGCTTCCTGATATCCCATAGTGATATGAGGACAAGTGTATTGTCACCAGCTCTGTCTTCCATCCTCAAGGCTGAAAGAATAGCAGCAGTCATCCTGAATTGTTTTGAACAGCTCAGTGAATTGCTACACATAAATTCTTAAGACAAGGCTGGGCTAACTTTAAATACTCGGCATACATACACTGCTATTGCTGTTTTAACCACTGCATTGCCTTGCTACTTCCAGCTTCTCTGGATGCATCCAGTATCATCCACACAGCTCTACTCCTGAATTACTTTTCCTGTGTCTTCAACTTAACTCTCTCTCTAGAGTCTCAGGGACCCTCTCTTAGCACTGTGTTTTTGGTGCAAGTGGCCTTAGAGGTGCAAATCCTTTGCAAATGTGCTATGCTTCCTCCCTCTGCTACTGGGGACACAGTACTCTTTGTCCATTCAGGACCCTCTTCGCTCCAATGCTTGTAACACTCTCTGGCAATAGACTAGAAACAGCTCACGATGGAATGCATTTGTTCTCTGTGTAGTAGATGCTTAACTGAATTTTGAGTAAAATATAACATGTTCTAGTGTAGTTCAGGTATCTTGTCTTTGGTTTCCTGGAAAAAAAAATGTGTGAAAAATGTATCTCATATTTTCTGTTCTCTCATCCTTCAGCTCTCACATCAATTTTCTGTAATGGCTCACAGTGGCCGTGCTTTATTTCTGAGAATTCATTCAGATTTGTCAGTCATATATATGGCTTCAAAGAAATCTCTTCCTCCTTTACACAATGGAATTATACTTAAAAAATAGTCTTCAAGGGGTTTTTTTTTTTCTTTTTTTTGTTCCTCTGAAGTTAGAATCACTTTGATAGAAATCCAATGTAATCACTCTTTTCAAGAAGCTTGGAGTATTTATGATTCAAAATTACCTAATAAAAGAAATATGTTTGCAGCTAATTACTAAAATTATAATGGTTTTATCTTTTTGAAAGAAGTCAGTCCTGGTGCAGGCTGTGCAACTGAAAGACTTTGAGTTTTGTGCTTTCAGACAAAACAGAATAACAGGAAGATGTTTTTCACAGACACCAAACAGCTTTTTAGATCATTAATTTCCCTTAGTTCAGATGTCCTTAACAGCTTTTGTACTATGAAAATCTGGTAAAACCTATAGACCTCATCAACAATAATCTTCTTAAAAGAATAGAGTAAGTTCTGGGAGATGGCTCAGTGTCTCCACAGAGCAGTGCAACTATGAGGCCCGCTTATATTTCTAGGAAGATGGAGAAAGGTTTTCCCTGGAGCAAGCTGCCTAGCTAGACTGGTCATTCTGGAAAGCTCTGGGTTCAGTCAAGAGACCCTGCCTCAATTAATAAGGTGGACAGCCATAGAACAATTAAGGCAGACTCCCAATATCAACCTTGGACCTTTATATACACACACACACACACACACACACACACACACACACACTCACACACTCACACACTCACACACTCACACTTCCACTCACTCACACACCTGTATCTAAACCTGTGAACTTGCATATATGCATGCATGTCACACATATACACACAAAAAATATACAGTCAAATATATTGTATCATAAAGTAAAACAATTATATAAGTAACATTTTACATGATATGTAAATGTATGTGCATGCTATCAAGTTATTAATAAGAATTAAAAGGTAAATAATTCAGTTGGGATGATAAGGAACAACATCTTATGGTATCAGAGATAAGTTATATAAATCGATATGAAATTATATTCAATTTCTATTGATGATAAGTTTACATGTGGTGTTGATCTTACTGCAATAGTGTCTTTCTTGCCTGTGTTTCTGATTGGAGGAAATCCTAACCTTTAGTTAGAAGTCAAAACTGTAACACCTGTGCCTCAGTATGTGTGGCTGGACTACAAGATGATGTTAGTTTGGTTTTTACTCCCAAGTAAGAGCTTCTGTGTAATTTTTCCTTTATAACCCAACAATTTATTTCCTTAGAATCAATAGCATTTGTAAAACTTAGATTCATATCTACATAAGGGAATGAAAGATAGCTACTAAGCAAATCTTCCCCAAAAGGGAGAAAATGTTATCTTCTGCACCTAGCCAAGTTTCCCAAGTGGTCAAATTAATTTTTTTTTTGCATAATCATTTTGCATGTTCTTATGTCACAAATTGAAATTCAAAGAGAGTCTCATCTCAAAACAGGAACAAAGACAGCCAATGAAAGAAAGATTCCACAGAGGCAAACCCATGTGATCACTTGAGAATATTAACGAAAGATCAAGGAGGCATTTTGGGAAATAGTTGGCTGACCTTTGACTGCTTATGTATTTTTATTTAGGATCTAGCCTGGGTTTATGAAGCTATTCTTATGTGCTCAGTCCTCTCATTTTATTTTTCATTCTCTCAATTCTTCAAAAATGCCAGTTACTCCAAACACTGCCATCCTGCCATTCAAAGGTCAGTTTGTGGGAATTTGTATTTTCCTTCAACAAAGATCACATTAATTTCATTAATGCTGTTTACTTCTCTCCTCTCTGACATTGTCTCTCACCTGTGCTCCTGAAGGATAATGAACAGACAGGCACTTTTTTTTTATTTTAAGTTTTCTTCTCTCATACAACTTACAGAATACATCCTGGCTCCCCTCCTCCCCTCCCTCCACCCCCCCCCATGCCCCAGCTGCTGTCAAATGCTGCCATAAATGTGTAAGGGGCAATGAGCACAGATTAAGAAAACCCACAGCCCCTGATGGAAGAAGAAGAAAGGTGCCAAAACATAACTGGGGAAAAAAGTTATAAGCAATGGTAGTTCTTATTATCAGAAGCCAGTCCCCCTCCATTCATAACTGCCTCGTCTGCATGATGACTGGGTCAGGCGGCTTTGAACATTCTAGTTCAAACTAGCTTAAACTTAGGATATTTATTACCAACTAATTAGTAGTAAGCAGTAAAATGGCCCAAGGGTGGACAAAATGTCTCAACAATACTTTTAAGAATGTTTTTATTCTTTCTATGGAACTTTAGGTTAGGTGTGTGACTTGGTGACTCAGTCTTCTCATAATGATGAAATTACTTACCCACTTTTGAGCACTGCATGAAGCTTTGACAGTATCCGAAAGCAGAGACTCCTGTAAGGATTCTCTGTAAACCACAAACAAAAAATAAAGTATGTCCTAACACCTTCCCACCACCAGAAATGAAATGGAAATCTTCACTAGATAATTCGCAGCAGAGCAGCAGACAGTGTATCATGTCTCATTTCCCCAAATTCCCCTAAAGCCGTCATTGGAAGGTTCAGTGTCACCAGCATAGATGGGCCACGCTGATCAGAATTCATACCATTTCAGAGGGCCAGCATCTCTGAAAAAGCATGGCTGACTTGGAATGAATTGCTGAGCAATTGGGATTCATTAAGATGAATATAACCATGAATATTGGGGAAACAACTGATTGTGTCTGCTGAAGTAGTCATTATAAATTTGATTTCTATCTTTGGAAGCTGAGGTCCAGTGCTGTTAGGTGATGTGACCAAGATCAATATCTAATCAATAGTATCTCCAGATCTCAAAAACAGGGTATGTGCAATTCCACGGACTCAGCTCTTCCATAGTCTCATTCCCATAAATGCTGCCCTAGAAATATTTCCCAGTTGTTATCTTTTGAGCCATGATAGATTTGATCATTCTTAACATCTTAGGAGGAGATGCTGTACTTTCATATCAGAATGAATCTAAATGCTCTTGAACCTGACTATGGCTACATAGACACATGCCTTTGTGAAGCTGAGATATAGCTCAGTGGGTAAAGTGCTTGACATGCAAGCAAAAGGACCTGAGTTCAAATCTTCAGCATCTATGTAAACAGTCAGACCCTCTGGCCTGCACACCCACAGGCACGCGTGTGCACACACACACATACACACACACACACACCTACACAAAGAAATAAAGAAAGAAGGAAGGAAAGGAAGGAAAGGAAGGAAAGGAAGGAAGGAAGGAAGGAAGGAAGGAAGGAAGGAAGGAAAGAAAGAAAGAAAGAAAGAAAGAAAGAAAGAAAGAAAGAAAGAAAGAAAGAAAGAAAGAAAGAAAGAAAGAAAGAAAGAAAGAAAAGAAAGAGGAAGGAAGGAAGGAAGAAAGGAAGAAAAGAAAGAGCACCTTTGTCCACCCCCTTACTACTCGCACCTGTGCATTATATTCTTGTATTCCTTAGTCTTTCTGGAAATAACAACACTATGTGTATAACCTTACCAACTGACTTATAATCATCACTGCTTCTTTGCATACCATTGACTGTCTAATGTACACCTGCATGTTGAGGGTACTATCTGAATTTCAACTCTTTCATTTCATAGGTAATTCAAAGGATTGGCATTTGTATCAGTGGAAAAGGATAAAAAGTGCGTGGATCTGAAATTTTTCTTCATATTATAATATGGTGAATGAGTGAATGTTTTATATGTAACTAACTATAGATTTCCTTTTCCAGAAGCCCTAAATAAATTGTAGTTTGGAGCATGAGAGGCTGTGGAGTTCAGTTTTAACCCTGTGTCAGTTTTCTTCAAATCATCACCTGATTAAGAAAGTGAAGCAAATTCTAAACTTATTTGAATTAGTATCAACCACTGTTCCCAGAGTCCACACACAAAAAAATGAGATATATCTAATATTAGATGATCATTCAAGAAATGCGATCCCTAGTTCCAAGCTCCTCATTTGTAACACCTTCACATTGACTTATTTACGTACTTTCTTAAATGGACCATTAAAAACAATCCAGCATTTCCACTCACATCAATTAGATTCTTCCCTGCCTTTCTTCTTATGGTTCCAGTTGATAGAGGCCAGTCACCTACTTCCCTGAAATGTTGACAGCTATCCGCATCCCCTGCTTCCTCTCCATGAGGATCTTACTGGGATGTTCTGAGTTCCAAATTATCACTAGTCCTTAGAATTTTTCTCCTCATAATTCATGTTGCCATTCTTCTAATTCTAACTGGGCTGCTGCTGACTCTCCCACCTGCTTCCTGCTAATCCACTTTTCCAAATCTTTCACCCATGTTGAAATCAGAGAGGCTTTTTAAAAGGCAAATGGGCCTATGCAGTGGCCTCTCTGTGTAGAATACCACTGAAAGCTTCCCATTGCCCTTGGAGGCAACATTTCCTTATGGCTAATAAAAATCCCATGGGGCTCTGTCTCTCTGATCTACTTTCTTGCCAGTGTGTGGTCCATTAGCCACCAGCATATACAGCCTGGACCCTTGAATGTGAGTGATGTATCTAGGACTAAGACTCTCTCAAAAACTTCTTTTAAAATTACAGAAAATTACTTCTTTCCAAACCTGCTTACTTTAAAACAAAACAGAACAGAACAGAAAAAAACATTTTCCTTTGCTTGTCAAACTTGACGTTGGCAGTTTTAATAACTGGGCAAATTTGTGTATTTTTCAGTTATTACAGACGAGTCCTTTGCATCAGCAAAATGCAAAGAACTATTTAACTACATTTAACTACATAGGTAGGAGATGCTGGGTTAGAGGTGTGAAGGTCAGGGAAGGCTGAGAATGTTCATGGAAACTAGGAGATTAGATATTTGAGCCACCAGAGAGCTCTGATTGAAATACACCTTCCATACCCCACCAGGCTCACTTAATTTATCTTATTACTGATGACAAAGTCATAAAGGCTCTGTGGTTTCTGTTGGGGAATAATATAGGTGTGATGACTGCACATGTGTTGGTTCCTTGAGCACATATTTGATATCTATATGCATGCACACTTGTAACCAGAGTCTTTGAGTTGTGTTAAATTCCTGTTTCAAGGCTATGGAAACAATTGACTCAGTTTGCTCTCCTTGGTTCAAATATTTCTATAAACATTTTGCTACTGACTTTCTTTTTGTGGGGTGTACACTAAAAATCAGGTATTTTGCAAAGTAATTTGAATGCTTAAAACAAATGGCTTAATGAAAAGGAATTATTATAATAGCTACTGAAGGTACATCTCAGGAGGAGAGCTCTTGTCTAGAGGCCCTGAGTTCCATTCATAGCAACACACACACACACACACACACACACACACACATACCAAAATGATGCTGAGGCCTCTGATTACTACAGTATGATTGAATCTAATTCAGAGCTGAAATGTGTGACGGTTTCGCTGGGCTTAATGTGACAGTTATATCTGATTTAAAGCTTTAACAGCGTGATATGTTTTACTCTTTATAAATTCCTATTTTATAAGTTGAAAGTTTTTCAAATATAGAAAGAAGAAAGCATCACGTCTAATGCTGATGATGGGAGTCTAAGTGCTAATGATGAGAGACCAAGACTGTATACAGTACCATTTTATAACTGTGGAGATGGTGTCAAAAGATCAGAATATTTGAAAATTAAAGTTACATTTGACACCCAAATATCCTTAGGTTTGCAGGGTTTTTGATCTGTTTATTAATTAGGCAGAATATATTGCTCTTTTTTAATTTGATCACAGTTGATTCTGTCACTGGATTTATTTTTTTCTCTTATCCTTGGATGTGATGTTTTATTTTCAAGTGCTTTTTTTCCCCTACAAAGAAAAGCAAGAAAAGCCAGATTCTACATCTCTCCTCCCAGCCATAATTTGTTTGGTTTGCCAGTGTCAAGGCGAAGATGTTAAAATGATTAATCCATACAATTCATTTGTGTCTTAAATGACTGGGCTTTATGGGATCTGAGCTCCAGCTTTATCTCACCACGAATGTGGCCATATTTTAGAGTAGCAGAGCGCTCCATACTTCTCAACCACTGCCATCACTAAGCATAACCACAGCGTAACTAAGGTCTCTTACCCATCCAGATAACTCTGGAAATAGGTGTTTAGAAAATCCAGTGAAATGAAGAACAGATTTAAAGATACATCATCCTCATTGATGGGGGCCAAACTTTCCCAGTCTTTAATTTTAGTTGTTGACATGAGTGCAGGGTTGCTGATTATCCAGAGTTGACTCTCTACTCTGCAGCAGACATTCCTTGAAAGGGAGAAGTTCTGTCTTTGGTATTGGAAGATGTGGCTAAGTGGCCTAATCCTGTTGTGTGTTATTTGTGTGACCCTGGACCAAACTATTTAAACTTCTGTGACCTTAGTTCCCCATTAGTAAGAAAAGATGTGACAAGATCTTCTGCATATGGCTTTCAGGCATCCAACTGGGGGCATAGATGTACAATAGATTGTGAACTGTACCTACAGGAACTTGCATGGGGTTTGAGTAAGTTTAAGTAATTCTAAGTTTATAGTAATGCATTTCTTTGATATTAAGAGAAAAAAAAAGAAACAATGTGAAGATCCAAACAACGAGTGACTTGGTGATGTAATTTTGTTGCTGAATGCAATACTAGGCATAGAGCTGATAAAACAATGAGGTAATCCTGTATTTATTGATGAGGAAGTTATTAATGCTAATTTGTGAGTCAGAAAATTCTGTTATTAATGCATTGCTTAGGCGTATGTTCAAAATGACAGACTTGCATGTGCATGTACATCGTACACAACTTAAAGCATTTATGAGATGTATGACATTGCTTTTCCTTTAGTGAAGCAGTTATAAGACATGTAGTGATTGTGGGTGATAGGAGGTGCAGTGATTTTTGCCATCTGCATCTAAAATTTTTTAAAATTAAATAATCATGATTTATATGAAACATAAACATAGAGGTATGTGTTAGAAGTTTCAACTAAATCCAGACTACAATCTTGAAAACATATCTCACATTCATTCCTTATTCTCTAGCCCATGACCAGTCTCAGACTTGGCAATCTCTTCCCCACAGCCAATATCTAACTGGAATTCATTCCTCCTCATGTGCGGGTGTCATGCATTTCTGAACAATCCCTTCATCCCATTCCCATAAAGATGAAATTACACATCGTTTCTAAAGTACAGATTGGAATTTCTTCTCTGTAGGGCTTCCATATCTTTCTGACACTAGTCCCAGGCATAGATGGTGGCTTCCCTTTGTTATGTAATATTTATTCTGTCTACAGCCTGCCTGGTGTTCCGAGTGTGTCATATGGCCAGGATCTGTTTCAACTCTTGGGTTACATGTACCAAGTTAAACATGCCTACTCTCCTGTAGACAGAGTGCACACTTCAGACTTTGTGGCATCTGCACCCTCAACCATCACGTCCCACCAGTTTAGAGCATCACCGGCTGTTGATGCTCTGCTCATGGCTTCCATCCCAGCTTAATGCCCCATGTTTCTCATTTCTTGCTATGTTCTTTTCTATTTGAATTGCCATAATTTCTTTTACTCTATTATCTTATTCTTTCTTTTTTCTATATGATTTTTGAGCACTTGTTATGGGCCCAGCATGGCCAGGTGGCTTCAACAGAGAGAGAAACAAATGAAATATATCCATGCCTTTGAGTAATTATAAATCTCTTAACAATTCTCTTTTGCTTAAGTCCATGGAGTTAGAAGTAAACTTTTTTACACACCACCTCTTCCTGAAACCCATACTGACACAAGTTATATGCACCTTGTATAATATTTGTACTTATATGTGTTTATTTAGGATCTTCTCTTTGTAAGAAAACAGTCATCCCATACAATGACTGTTTTCTTACAAAGAGAAGATCCTAAATAAACACATACTGCTGGAATATGTAAAGAAAGATAGAGCATTTGATTCAATCCTTGTGCCCATATGCTCTCGAGTCTTCCATCATGAAGCTTTTCCTACTGTGTTTGTGAAGATGAAACTTGGTTTCCAGTTAAGTGTTATTCAGCCTCTCAATTCATGAGAATTAGTGATTTCTCATAATTGTGTGTGGAAAACAATGAGGACCAGTCTGATGTCCTGAAGTAAAATTTCTGTCGTAGAATCTGTTATACAATAGAACTTGTATTTGGTGACTTGGCTTAGAACCTGGAGGCTATAAAGTTGCTTTTTACTTTACAAGGGCTGGCCTGTATGTCTCAGAACATTAAGAGCACGCTGACTCTGTTAGCTCTAATGTATTCAGTCCTATAAATATACCATGTCTCCAAATTGTGTTATTTAAGGGAAAAAAACAAACAACATCATCAGTGCTGTTTCCTGTTGATTTCCTTCATCACTTAATAATATGTATTTATTTAGGAATTTTCTGTAGAAAAGTGAGCTAACTAGTTATTACCTACTACCTACACACTTATCTTTTAAACTATATTTTTATTACTTTGAAAGAAACTATTAGTTGTTCTTTTTACAAAGGCTAAATGATAAAGAATATTAAAAGTTCTTTAACGAGACATAAGAAATCTCATTAATTTTCAAATTATTTCTGTTGTTTTAAAGTGACTCCTTACTATATTTATTTTTACTCAAACCTGCTAAGTCCATTCATTAAAAAAAAAAAAAAAAGGACTTTTTTTTTCCTCTTTTCAGAGAGAAATCTGTGTTTGTCTGAGGAACTGGGTCCATGCCTATGACTTAGCATGCATGAGATTACACACTGGAAAAAAGTCTTCCAAACTAGTTTTGCACATGCTACTGTATTTCAGGTGCCATGAATGAACCTGTGTCTGTCTGCATCCTGGTAGTTGACAGTACGGTCTCCCTAGCTGAATTCTAAGTCCCTTGAGCATCTGAACTGTTGTGTCTTCCTGGTGTAATTCTGTGTTGAAAACACTTGATGACTTGATTTATGTAAGTTCATATATTTTATAAACAAAATTCTGCTACTACCGTGGGAATAAGTTATTAGTCTAGATACACATACATTGAACTGGCAAAATAGTTTTAAGATGTGTGGGGAGGATGCTGTCTTTTATTTTTACTAATATGTAGTGTGAATATAGAATGTGCTATAGTCTTCACTGTCTAAATAGTTTATTTATATAGATCTTATTTATTATCATTTATTTAGATGTTAGCTATATCGTGTGTACATCTTCACATGTTGGGGGGCATTTGCATGTGTGCACGTGGGGGTCAGAAGCATCAGTCTTCAGGCGCCTTCCACTATTCCTTTGAGACAGGACCCCTCATTCGCCTGGACTTTTACCACAAGGAATGATCTGTCTGGTCCCTGAGTTTCCAGGGATCCTCCTACCTGCCTCCATCTGTAGTACTAGTAGTATTGGCTTGCTGTACTGTACCTCGTTTTTCATGTGAGTTCTGGGAATCTGAATCAAGCTTTCATATCTACAGATCGGCCCTTTAATGAATGACTGAGCCACCTCCCCAGCCCTGTAGATTGTATTAATTTCATGAAATTTAGACAGGAGATGTTTACAAGCATCTTTTTGTACCTCTGAAGAAGTCAGACTTCCTATCATTACTACTAAAGTTTCTACACAGGAGAATCTGGAGCCAAGCGTCGTGGTGTATACCAGTCACCTCAGCACGGGAAGTGGGAAGATCCTGAGTTCACGGTCAGCGTAGGGTCCAAACGCGGAAGAAGAAAGCAGAAGAAGCAGTAGCAGAAGCAGAAGAAATAACTGTTAAGTCAACAAGGAGCCACAGCACAGGTCACGTTGCCTGTAATCGGAGACTAGAATTTATGAAATACCACCCCCACACCTACAATGCTACTTCTTTTAAAAGCCATGCTGGCATGGAGAGACGGTTAAGGAGACAGGGTGCCTGGTGTCTGTTTTAGCTTCTAGGAGCTGTCCCTTCTATTTTCTAGAAGTTGCACACTGGCAAAACTACTGTCATTGCCCTTGCTTTTGCCTCTGCTGTACATTTACTTCCCGACAGGCTTGAATAGTGTCTAAAATGGTTGAAATAGTTGATGCCAGCAACAAGAGTGATGTCTTCATTTCCTCTATTCGTATTCCTCCTCCTCCCTCTTTTTTTTTAAGCTAATGGTCTGGTGAACACCTCATGTAGGTGCATTTTATTAAGGAGTATTCCCTCTAAATGTGGCTCAGAAGCTGAAAGAAATGGGCCATAATCATATAAATGTAAAGTCTCTTTGTAGAATTTACCAGAAATGGAATGTCCTTATCCCTGAGGCATACCACGTTAGAGACTTTTTTCCTCTGCCGGTAAGATTGCTCTTTCTACCAGTGTTGATTAGGGACATCCCATCAAGGGCTGTTGTGACATACACAAAAACCAACGGTGCTCAAGCAGTCTCGATTAGAAGGCGGAAATCTCTCAGGTTCTCCTTGTCTATCATTTCCTTCTCCCTGTTGAGGTAGAATGGACTGGCTCCCGGTCTGTATGGATTGTTTCACTCCTAGTTCATAAAACTGCAATTAATAATGATGAACTAAGATCATTCTGGATTTGATGTACTACCCTATCCTCATTGAAAGAGAGTCTTTAAATCTGCAGCTGAACAACTTATGGGGACTTCACACTGATTAATTCATCTGGTCAGAGTCTCGAGGCTGACATGGCATCTTCTCAGCCATCCACTGGGATCAACGTCATCATTTTATACGAAATGAACTTACTCCTTTATAGGCTTAATGGGAACAAAATTTCAGCCGTCAGCTATAGATGTGCCTCTGGAATTTAATTTGTCGACCTATGAGAACACAGAGGACCTCATCTTGTCCTGAACTTTATAAACATAAAATAATCTGATATTTGAACTTTAGTAGAAGCCAATTCATTTAAAGTAAGTAGTCTTTCCTGAAATGTTTAGTATTTTATCACCAGCATGTCAGGTTCTTAAAATCTTACTCCTCAAGGAGAGATGCTGGGAATGCAGTCGTCATGAGACAGGCTCTTAGGGTAGTTATGAGTGGAGGCAGCACGATTCTCCTGTCCTTTCTGTTGATGCTGCAACCTATTTTTCTCTGAAAAAGCATCCACCCAATCCTATCCATCCAGTCTTTACTAAGTCAGAAGTAGGACTTTGATCTGAAGATGTTGACCTTCCTTTCTGGGGACTTGGAGTCTAAAGGAGGGGACTGACCAGAAAGAAATTTATATGGAGGTCATCTATTCCAGGAGTGGTTTCCTGGATGTATTGTCTCACTCTCGAGAACATCAGAGCCAGATTAGTTCCTGTCGTACATGGACCTCAGCTTTCCTTCTGGGCTGGAAGCCACTCTCATGCCTTCAATCAATTCCATCCTCATTAATGTAACTGTAATCCACACCCACATCTTTAGTATTCTTCACAATAAATGATGAGACTCTCTTTTAAATTTGCTCCTATCTTGAAAAGTAACCTGCCATTCCTTGGTAGTTCTTTATGTTCTTCGAAAAATAAAGCACAACGGGATGTATCTTATTGTACTAGGAATCTTATCATTCATAGGCATTCCCAAGGTGAAGACAATCCAGGGCCTAGGAGGGGTCCATGCTGTGAGCTCCCCACCCACACCCACAGAGCACCATTCCTCTGGTCTGCATTTGTTTTAATCTCCTATTTCCTCTAATTTTGATGCATGACATATTTATCCTGCTCTGGTAATATCAAGCTTGTAATTTCTTCTCCTAAAAGTTTTATTTCACTTTCATTGCTTCTGCAAGAACAGACCTCCACATCTTTCATGTCAGACTGAGATCTCAATCTTAAGCCAACCTTTGTCTATGTGACTTAACATCTCATAAATCCTCCTGCTACTAAGACAGTTCACTCTGGATGATTCTGAGGCAGTGTATACCTGAGCTGCTGCACCCACATCAGCCATTCTCCTCCCAGTTGCACGTTTTTCTGAGGTTCTAAGCAATTACCAGTGTAAGATTTCCTTCATACCATCTGCTGAGCTTTGAATATATGAACTCCAAAATTTGTGTTGGGGTGAGAAGACATAACAAAAAAGGTCCTGAGCAACTACAGGGTCTTTGACCTTGGCCTTCTTAGCCTCAGAATCTAGAATCAACAGAAACTAAATCTCTGTGCTGCATACATTGCTGGTCCGTTAGTATTCTGTTATTCTAAATAAAAGAAAATGGATGCAGACTAAGACCGTCCTTATTTTATGTATTTACGTGACTTCTAGGAACATGATTTCATGTGTAATTTCTCCTGTCAATTGCATTTAAAAAGAAAACAATATGCTGTTATCTTTCCTTTAGCCATATTTTGCTTATCACATAATAAATGATGGTTAATGATTCTATGCTGTGTTTACAGAATAAAAGGTAGGCTATTCACATCACATAAACTAACAATTTAAACAGACAATTAGTGTGGCTTAATTTTTAAGCTGGATATTAAAGAGAAAACATCCTTTTCAAAACTGGAATTATCTGAGTGACAGTATTAGCATGGATTAATATTTAGACCTTATAAGAGAGCACCTAGACATATGAGTTTCTCGACAGCAGAAACTTCATTTCATTGCCTGTTTCTTCACCTAGCTTGTTGTATATGAGCTCAAGAGGAACCGCATCAAATGATTACGAAATTGAATACAATTAATATTTTGGAATCATTTTAATATTCATGAGCCGAAATTGATTTTTGAACAAATGAACAAATCGCCTCTGATGAAAGGGAAGTCCAGCGAATTTGAGGATGCCAATATTCTTCTACTTTCCCATTGTCTTTGCAAACAAACACAGAATTGAGGCATTTGGAACTTCCTTTTTTTTCAAAAGAAGAATTTGGGAAATGTGGATTTGGTAGCATCTATGCTATTTTTAAGTAGTTCAGATTAGTAGTCTTTACTTTAGATTGAATGATAACCTGTGTGTTCAAGATTCCAAGTTATTGCTCTGCTATGCTAAGAGGACACTGGGATGGGTTATTTTTTTCTCGCTCTCCTTGTGGCAGCTGCAAAGAGGATACTCCACTAACGCAATTCGGGTAACTACTATCTTTAAGAACTATGTTATATTTCTGTATTCTTCATTTCACATCATGACTTCTATCATGACGTTGCTCAAACGAATCTATATCCATATCTGTGTGAATAGTGATGGATAGCTAGATGGTAAAAGGCACATACCTCTGCCTCTGAAGCAATGTTTACAGAAAACCAGTTTTAGGAAAATATCTTAGAAGGTGTTCAGAGATACAAATTCTGAGAACAAAAGTCACAAACTGGCAGCCTGCCTGTTGAAATGGACCCACAAAACCTGGTTTTGTTTGTCCTACATGGTATTTGACTGTTGTTATCCTCGTTGCTGTGGCTCTTATTACTTAATCTTTAGCAATTAGAAGATTTCCCATAGAAATCGAGGTTTCCAGTGTCTCCTGATTCTCAGGAGACACTCTAAGAAATTGCGTGCAATTCAAACAGTGGCAGTGCTGTGATTTTAAACTGTAAATGGCCACAATTTCAGGGCTCCTATCCCTTTATCTGGATGTTTCTCTTCCGTATCAAATGGTGTAAGGTACAAGCACTGAAATGCTTACCCAGAATGCTCCCTGGCTTAATGGGGTATTGCACACCATCCTATTCCACCTGTAATTTCCACCTCAATTTCTATGTTATATCAATTTCTCCTCCATATAGTTTTTCACATTGGGGCCTATTTTCTCTCTGTCCTTGTTATGAGTTTTATCCAGATCTTGTTTTCCTTGCTTTGGACTTCTGAAAGGATTCATCCTTTGCCCTTTCCCCTTCTCCTCTTTTTCTTCTACCCCATTCTGAGTCCCATATTTCAATATAGTGGTTTTTACTCTCAGATCTGTAGGGCAACGTGGAGTCAATGTCTACCTATTTGAAGCAAGTTGGAAGTCAGCTAATTTCCCCCTTCATTTTGGTTAATGCACAACCAAATAACTAGCCATCATGCACCAAAGTACTCCCTTCTAGCCTTTCTGGTGTGTGGCTCCCAGCGATGTCCTGTTTTTCTCACATGGAGACTAGTCTTTGCAGCCTCCCTGAGTCTACTCTTTTAGGAAGTAGCTTATCTTTTCTGCGGTTTATTTCGTAATATTGCCCCATTTTCTCGCTATCTCAGAACAAGGACGCCAGAAGTGTGGTATCCAGAAGTCTTATTTCAAAGTAAGCTGTCCTATAATTTGCGACGTTTGCTATGGCTCCACCCATATCCTTCTGAATTACTTCTGCTAGGGTCCAGGAATTAGCGAAATGACAGATGATACATAGATTCGTGGGCAGATGGATGAATGGAGAGATAGATAGAGACGGGGGGGATGTATGGATAGTGGTGTATGTGTTCATGTATAAAAATATGGCTATATGCATAGGTAGGTAGGTATATAGATAAGTATAGATAGATTATAGAAAATATAAATGATACAAGATGATGGATAGAGGAGTGTGTATGTGTGTAGATGGGTATAGAGCTGGACCAACAGGTCCATAAATAGATGATAGAAGATGGGAATGTAGATAGATGATTGATAGATAGTTAGAGAGACAGATAAACAGATAAATAGACGATAGGGTCATAGGTAAAGAATCACAGATAAACAGCTATTTCATTCTGAACTTTGGGAAGTCTACCCATTTTTAGGTCACGTGACCAGCCTTGGTAGATTTCTAGGTGGTTTGAGAGGAGGAAATAAAACTCAGTTCATGTTACAATTGATGCATTTCAAGTGTTGTTGCTCAAAGACTGTTTATCCTAAGTGTTGATGATAGTCCTGGTTGTGGCTTGCCTCAGCTCTCTGACGTCACCCTGGAAGCCCATGCCCCATATAAGACAGAGGTCAAGCAAGAGCTGTTAACCTTTCAGTCAAAATCAAGATGATCTAGGCATTTGCTTCTTGGATGCAATCTGCTTTGTTTTAGTGGCCTCTGTCGTCCTCATTGCTTCTCCCCTGTAATGGTACTATTAACAGATGCTGGCTTACACTACATTGAACACAAACGTGTCCGAAGATGAAAATTTAGAGCAGTCCTAGTCTGCAGCTGGGTGGTGATGGTGAATCTAGTCCTGGTTGCACGCTCACCGGAAGTCAGGTACCCTCTGGGTATGTTGACTATCTCAGTGAGCATTTGCTTCAGCCCTACTCACACAATGGGAAGGACTGACGTAGAGGTCCGGTGTAGGGAAACAGAGGCGCCACTCTGGAAGATGTGTCTCTGTTGTTCATTCCAGGGAAAAAAGTCTTTGCTGAGCAATTTGAAGCATGGTTTGAATTTTCTTTAAAGTAGGGTGATAGGGAGAGGTGGATTTTGACTGGATAGAGTTTGGGAAGTTATTAGGGTGAAGTGCCTTAATAATACTGTAAAAGAATTTCGAACTGAGAGACAGACGTCTGAGATTCTGTTTGCAATTCATCAGTCCTGCAAGTCTGAGCATGACCCAGATCTTTCTCTCAACCTCCATCCTCATCTGTAAGACACGGGCAGCTCTGTTGCACAGTAGGTTGTATAAGGAAACAAATACGAGAGCACAAAGAAACCTGATAGAATTTGTGCAGCACTTAGGAATACAGACATTTCCAAGAGTGAAAAAAGCTCCGAGAAGTACTATTTTTCAGTCCTGTCTTCAAGAGGGTAATACAAGCCATAGACCCTCATTCTTCATGTGATGCAAACAACCTAACTCCCAGGAAGAAAATCAGGGCTGGTGGTGTTAGAGCGGCAAGACACAGACACAGAGCTGGGAAACAACCGAGCCGAGATTTAAAACCATGGATGCCTGATTTTGAATGCTATATTCTTTCTGCTGAGCCCATTAGTCCCCCCACTAGTCCCCCCACCTTTTTTTTCTGCCAACCCATACACTTTCTCTTAGCAGCAAAAATGAAAGACATTTATGTTCGAAACTAACTCATCCTGATAATTCCCAATTAAGATGTTGTCATCTAGCATCTGGCTCCATTTCCTTTTATGAAATATTGTAAACATAATTTGAGTATAGCTTAAATGAAGTGTCCAAATGGGATAAAAACAGGTCACCTGGGAAATTAGATTTTATAGATTACAAGAATTCGATGCCTAAGTTGTACTTAATGGACATAATTTTTTAAGAAAATTCTTTGGAAATGATTGCTCTATTGGTTTCATCATTACTTCTATCTAAGTCTACAGTGTGGAGCAATTAAAATCAAAATAAATAATATAAAGTTCATGATATGCAGTAGCAAAAGGTGGCTTCTGTTAATAACTTGAGAGCCACGAGAAAAACCTGGGAGTGGGTCTTTGGCTCAAGTTCATAGTTTCCCCTTTACCTTGTTTCAAAGGATTCTGTATTAAAGATTTTTGGATAAAAAGAAATCAGATAATTTTCTAGCCTTCAACATTTTTGAGGAAGTGATTTCAAAAATACTTAATATCAGTATCTACTTTAATCCTGAAATATAATCTCTGGTGTGTGTGTGTGCGTTCATATCTGCGTGAATGTGTGCATATGTGTGTAAATGTGTGTGTTTCACACACACGCACAGAGAGAGGGAGGGAGGGGGAGGGAGAGAGGGAGAGAAGGGAAGTTGGAGGGAAGGGAATAGAAGGAGGGAGGGAGAGAAAGAATGAGTGTGGGCAGCAGACAAAAGTTGATGTTGGACGTCTTCTTCAATTATTCTGTGCCTTAATTTTTGAGACAGGGTCTCATGGAGCCTAGAGCTCACATCACTGGTTCAGATAATCTGGCAGTGGCAAGCAAGCTCCAGGAATTCTCCACTTTCTGTCTCCTCAGCACCAAGATTGCAGTCACCTACCACCAGGCCTGGCTTCTTATTAGGTACCTGAGATCCAAACTTGCAAGCTGAGCCCTTTACCAAGACACCTTCCCAGCATCTGAATTAAAATCTCTTAAAGAGATGAGCCCTCATTGCTAATTGATTGTTGCCCAATTGGACAAAAGAAATTATATTTTAGCTGAATGCTTTCAAGATGACAATGGAGGTAGAAAGGGATTAAGGTTGGGAGTGTATGATGAAGTGATGTGTTCGCATTAATTTAAACACAGTAGGCAAGCACTGTTTTGAGCTTAGATTTTGTGCTGAGAGGTGATGGAACAATCTTTTCCCCTTGGCCTGCTGAAGCAATGGTTAAAGCCATGCCAAGTTCACTAACCTAGAATCCAGTTCCAGCTCTCACACCTCCTGATTTTGCAAGTTTAGGCAAGTTCCGTGGACTCTTTATGGCTCAGTTTCCTCATTGATGAATTATTGATAATAACTGCTTCATAGGTTGGTCAGGATGATTCAGCATAAGCACCAATAAATGCCAATAAACACGTCAGTGTGGTTAATACCATCAGTATTGTCTGGGACTTGTATCACCTGCTCAACATATTCCTTAGGCTCTCCCATGACCTTAGAAAACAAAAGCTGTTCTTTCATGACAGAATGATGGCTTAATAGTGTCATGAAAAGGACACATAGGCCTATTTGGATAAATTATCAAATTGGTTTCCTTTAAGAGGCATAAAAGTATACATAAAAGAAAGCTATAAAGTCCAGCCTTCTAGTAAATAATCACGAGCTTGGACATATTTTGAGAAGTAACACTAATTCGTACTCATCAAAGGAGAACATATTGATTCGTGTGTGTATTTCGAGCGCTGCTCTTATGCACGCTGGGGCCTGTGGTCATGGCATTCTCCCATGGGAAGGTGGCTTCTTTAACTGCAGTGAATGGTGATTCTATTTGTAGGCATTCTCGCCGACAGCACACCTTCCTTTCTGTGATGATTATTCAAGCCTCAAATTACACTGTCATCTTGGAGCTAAGGAACATACATCTCCAGCCCCTCCAGCCCCTCCAGAGAGTATGGATTGTGTTAAGTCATAGAATCTGTTTGCTGCAACCCAAAGACTACCAATACTGATTTCAATACTGAAGACCCTCAGACTCCAGCTCGGGCCACATGTGTATAAAAAGAGAAAGTCAGACTGCTAGTCTCACACTAGCACACTCCAGGGGTGTGCTTACCCCTCTCGAGCTATCTCTGACCATAAGCAAAAGCACCATTTTTAACAGCAGTAGAAACAAAAGCCAGAGGAGGACAACTTACCTCCCTTTAACCAAGCAATGTTATTTTTGTCATTTTCAAAATGCTCGGCTCTTCTTACGTTTATCTTTTCCAGCTCAGTTTCTGACATCTGAGGGAAAACAGAATTTGTAATATAAAAAACATATTGGGCTCATAAGTCATGATCATAGTTTTATCTTTGGAGACTCTTGTCACCTTAAGGAAAACTTTCCTGTGTGTAGTGTTGGGAGCAGTGTCTAATGTGACCTTCCCTTTGATCTGCTTGCGTTATTTTAAAACAGCGGCACAGAGGACTGAACTTTGTACGGCACAGTACTTCATTGCTCAGAAGCAAAGCCTGCTGTAAGATCTTATAGCTTTCGGATACAAGGGAATAACAAACTCCTAACTAGACGAAGATTTGTCACAAATCACAAATACATAAACATTCGGCTACTGTATCATTTCTTTTAATGCCATATAGAAAAGCGTACAAAACAGAAAATACAGAGATATAAAGATCAATCAAACACAATAGGACCTTTTCAGGAATTTATTGACTAAAGTAAGGACCTTACCACCCAAGCCGTCTCAATGCGAGCCCCTGAAGATCTTTCTTTCGTGCACCTTCAGGCTCTCCTCAGTTCAGCACTGTGGAGCACTTACCTGTGTGTTGCAAAAGGAGGAAGCCAGAGGTGTGGGCCTGGGGTGCGGTGTGCTGCAGCCTCCCCTGTCTCTCGGTGTCCAGCATTCCTCTACCGTGGCTGAAGTGAGCAGAGGCAAACACGCTCCCTCCCTGGGTGGTGCTAAGTTTGTGTGGCTGCCAAAAGCATCCTACTTGCGGCTGAGAGTTGTTGGTTTGTTTTTTTTTTTTTAAGGTAATATAAAGCCTGTGGTTTAAAACAATAAAACCTCCTCCAAGATAACACTTATCTAAAGTGACACTCTACCAAATAGACTGAGAATAATGAATTTTTTTCAAATGGGCAGAGTGACTCCCACCCCCTTCCTTTCCCACCTGCCATTCATTACTTAGAATTAATATTAAAAGGCATCAAAAGAACAAACTGAAAAATATACACAAACTATTTGGATTAAAACAGAGACTTCTAACGCTGAATTCCCAGATGTTCATTCTCTGGCTGCTGTTTTGCAAAGCATTTTTTTTTTTTCCTAACATTTTGTAAGCAATAAGAAAACATTGAATTTTTTATTTTATCATTTGCAGATATTCTAAAAAGGATTTGGAATATGACATTCCAAAGAGCATTAGTCATTACATTCTTAAAGACAACACTGTTTTTAATGAAAGATAAAAACCTAAACATGTAGCCCTTGAGTATACAAGATAAATAATTCACCCCTCCTGGAAAGATGATTGTTTTTGCTTTTTGGGTTTTTTTTTCCCCCTTGTGGCAGCATTTGATTTGTCTCTCAAAGTGGTTGGTCCTCTCCGATATGTTTGCCTGAAACAGATGTTATCTGATTATGTAGAAGCCATTTCTTCCACCCCCCAAACTTTGCGTCTTGTTCTCTGCTCCCAGTCTTACCAGCTTTAAAACTACCTTGATCAGTTTTCACACAAACACTACATTTGGTTCCTTCCATTATGAGTAAGGTAAATTTCAGATTTCTTAGACAGTCAGAGAAGACTTTGGTCAGCTTTTTCTACATGATTTTTCTACCCAAGATCAAGATTCTTTAGGAAGGGCTAACATTTACTCCAACTAAATTTTGTAACTGCTGTTTTGTTCTTAACATCCATAAAAATATTTCTTAACAATTTTCTCTCACCTCTCTATTGAAGGAATTTTTATATATTTATATCTGGAAGTGATTTTTTCCTTTGTCCGACTCAGAATTCTTGGTGTGATTGGTCTCCATTTTAGTCCTTCTGGGAACCTGTCCTGGCTTCCACGCTATGAGCTTCTAAGGGATCAATTTCTTTCTCAGTATTTTTTGGCTCTTGTTTAACACTTGACCAGTTCATCTACAATTGTTATATCAATAAAAATACCACATCAGTAATTGATGATAGTGTTGTCCTTTTTCCCAAAGTTGTAGAATACATGGCATTATTTCTTCTGTATTAATAATTTTCCAATCATTTAAACCATTGTCCTTAAGAAAAGCAAACCACCCATTTGTCATATTACTGGGACTGGAAATAATTTTAGTGAATAATAATCATAGAGATTTAAACATTGAGCAAGAACAGTGCAGAGTGAATGAATCCAAGGTGAAAATATTCACACAGAGGCATTGGAACGCTGGGCTAGAAGCAATAAGGTGTGGACATAATAATGGATACAATTATTTCTAGATACTTTCAATTCTAATATCAGACCATATTTTTAGTAGTAATCTTCAATAGACAATATTCTTCAAAGACAATATTTAAATTGTCTTTGTTTTAATTGTCAGAGAGGATTTGGGTCTCTACTAGGTTCAAAAGTTGTTCAGTCTCATCTGGAAGGCAGTGAATCATGGGAACCCAAGTGGTCACTGTGGTAGCTAATTTTGATTGTCAACTTCACTACAAGGAATCTACTAAAACCCAAGCAGTTGGGCACACCTAAGTGATATTTTCTTGATTGGATCATTTGGGGTAAGAGGCTCAACCCTAAATCTGGGCCATGCCTTCTGGTGGCAGCCTACATAGTTGGACATGGAAGAAATAAGTTTTTGCCTTTTGCCTGCTTGTCCTCAGTCATACTGGCAAGTTCATCTATCCTGTTGCGGAGACATTACTTAGTTGATATTAAAACCTCCTTTTCTGGGATTCCAACCTAGACTGAAGACCAGCAGCTTTCTGGGAATTCCCTGGGACTCAGCACCAGACAGGGACTGATGAGTCATCTAGTCTCGAGAACTGAACAACTACTGGATTTTTTGTCTTCATACAATCTATAAGTTCTGTTCCTTTAGTGAACCTTGACTTACAACGATACCATGTTCCTAGATCACTTGTAAAACCTCTATAGGAGGCTGAGATCATTTTTATGCACATTGTACTTATATCCAGTGCTCCCAGATCCATTGTGGAACCTCTGTAGGAACCCCTGTTTATTTATCTTCTACTTGTGTCCAAACTATGTTCTGGCATGCTGTCTCAGGAGAAACCCATTCCTCAAAAGTTTGTCCACAGCTCTTGCTTTGCAGACTACAGAAGCCTCTTTTGGTTCCTCTTTGGCCTTTAATTGGTCTTTGACAATTCTTCACTTGATGTGTTCTCTACTCGTTTGGTTTTGCAATTCTAATGACCGAGTAGTATATTTTGCAAATTTTGGAATCCTTGAACTAGAGCATTTTATGGGAGAAACCTTTTAATGAAGAGATAAACTTTATAATTTGGAAATAACTAATGTAGGCTAATGTATTTTAAACATGCCATTGGTCTTGCCCATTAGAATTTTTCTTTCATCATTTTTCTCTGCTTCCTTACTGCACTTGAATTTTGGTTTTTCCTTCAAGTTGACTTTTGTCACTGGCACTTTTTTTCATTTAGACAACTCTCTTGAAATCCTATGGGTGCCTAATATTTGTATTATGATATCAATAAGCATAGAATTCACTTTTCTCTCCCATCTCCATGGTCAAGGAGGAAAGAATAGGCAACAGTTGCTTTTCCTGAGCCATCTGTTTCTATTTCCCTTCTTAGAGGTCACACTGAATATTCCCTACTGAAGCCAACACCAAAGCTGCCTGTTCACCCACCTAGTGACATGCATGGGCCATAAAATTATCTGCTTGGGTGATGGAGTCTAATTTGGACTGGAATTTTCATCTCTTGAGCTGGGCTTGACCTTGCAATGAATGAATTGAGTTTATGACAGATCCATGGCTGGGAATAAAAAACAAAAAACAAAACACCACCACCAACAACAACAACAACGACGACAGTCAGGACAGACTGGGAAATAGTAATCAAATCTGGAGCCTAAAAGTGACAGGCCAGCCTCAGATGTCACATGGATCTATGTCACATGGGCCCTGGATCTGATCAGAATCCAAGGCAAGTAAGCACATTTATCCATTCGTTCGTTTGTTTATTGACAATGTCTTGTGTAGCCCAATCTGGCCTCCAAGCTGCTATGTAGCTGAATCTGAATTTGAACTTCTGGATTTTCCTGTCACCATTGCCCAAGTGCTGGGATTAGAGGTATGAGCCACCACTGCTTTATGCCATGGTGAAAACCAAACTCAGGGCCTCATGAATGTTGAACAGGCCTCTACCAACCAAGTTACATCCCCAGCCTGAATGCATTTTCAATAGTCCTCTGTTCAAATATGTTCACTGTACCCATTTCGAATTATGGTTTAAACTGTTTACACCCAGGGATGCTGTCCCAAGGCTTCCTTTCCTTCCCAAATTACATTTTCATTTTCGTTTTCAGATGGAGATAATACGATTGTTGTCTCGTAATAGTTCCTTTTGTTTAGACTCAAGCCTCCACGGCTCTACTTCCTGATCAAAATCTGATCCAGAAATAGAATCTTTGAGGACAAGCTGTCCATCAGAAGGCAGATTTTGCCAAGAACAAAGTATTCAAGGTGATCACATTTCAAACTCCTGTTCCAGTTAAAATAGGATTGAATGCATGCATAGAACGGCATTTTAAACAACAACAACAACCATGACAAAAATTACCTGTCATTTTTTTGATTAAGAATACCCCACATTACCATTTATTATTTCTAGTAAAGCAATGAAACTGCATATGTCATACAAGAATATCAATTAGCATGTACCTGTGTCATCACCTTACATTGTTGAATTTGAGAACTCTCATTTGTAGAATATAATTTGAGGACTAGAATTTGTATAGTTTGTAGAGGCTAATCTTGGTTGTCAACTTGACCCTCTGAAATCAACTAAAACACAGCAGCTGTGCATGCCTGTGAAGAGTTGGATCATTTAAGGTGGAAGGGTCCACTCTAAATTCAGAATATCTGAGGTCAGAAGACCCATTCTAAACTTGGGCCACACCTTCCTGTGGCAGCACACATAAAATGACATGGAAAAGGGAATGGTTTTGCATTTTGCCTGTTTGTCCTCACTCATTGGCAAGTTCATCTGTCCTGCAGAGGAGGCATTCCCTCACTGGTATTAGAATGTACCTCTTGAGGATTCCAACATAGACTCAAGTCCACCTGAGACACCCAGTCTCACAGGTAAAACAACTACCAGATTATATTTTTGCTTTTCCACAAGGAAATAGTCGTTGTTGGACTCCCCCACAGTCCACAGCTGGTAAGCCAATAATTAATAATAATAATAATAATAATAATATATTTGATAAATAAAAAATATAATATATTATATATTCGTTCTACCAGTTCTGCTCCTCTAAGGAATAGTGACTAATATAGAGACCTTTGAATGATTTGTGGGTTGAATCCAAACACAAATAAGATGATGTAGAAAGCTGTACTTCTTTGAAAGTGTACTTTCTACTACAGATTCTAATTGGTAGCATTTAGTATACTTTAAAGATACTCAATAGCCACTCAAATATCTAATACATCCCACTCACCAAACAATGAATGTTTAACAATTCTGTTTGGTCTTTTGTGTCCTTGGTACAAGAACACAAAAGTCAGGGAGTGACTAAACAGTCATCCGAACTGTCAGAGAGAAAAAGTAAAGGGCACAGAAATGAATAAACTTCCTATTTTCTGCATAGACTGAAAAAGGCACAGAGAGAGTTAGCATCACAAAGCAAAGCAGAGCAAGGGTTTAGAACACACTTAGCTTACCAGAAGTGGAACGACAATGGTCAGGATATAAAATACCGTGTTTTATCTTTCTTCCATGCCAGATTATTAAACAAAGTTGCTTACCTGGACCAAATTATTTTATACACTATAGTTATTTCTATTCACTTAAATCATTGTTGATGATGAGAAATGATATGAAAGTAACTACACTTGACACTTGGCTGGAGGTTTATTATGAAGTTGTAAGTTTTTCCCAGGGCGTGTAGTATGCATTCATCCCTTACTGTGCCGCTTTAGAGAAAGTGGTACTGCATTTCAAGTCATCCATGAGGCACATGAGGTCAACCCACACATACTTTCTTCCTGCATGTCTTCTGTGTTGTATACTACCATTCTGATATGCTTCATATTTGTAAATGTCCTAACCCCATATGGGATGTATGTGTACAGCTGATTTTCTCATGGAGAAATTAAAACTAAAAAGCATTGAAAAGTGTTAGCATCCTCATCATTTCTGGTTGTCTTCCTTTCTTAGGTAGGAATTTTCATCTGATGCCATTTTTCTTCACCTCCAAGACTTTTTCAGAGTTTCTTGAGGTTCAAGACAGACTCCCTTAGATTTTATTTGTCCAAAGATGTCTTCAATCTGCTCTCCTTCATAAATGATATTTTTTGTCCTTCATGAATGATAGACTTTGCTTTATTTTCTCTTTCATTTTTGTGGCCCTGGGAACTGAGCTTAGGGTCCTGTGAGTACTAGGAAAGCTCTGGGCACTGAGCTCCGTCCCAGTCTTCTTTTCAGTCTCTGAGGCAGAGCCCCACTAACCTGCCCAAGCTCACCTGGTGCTCTGCTTAGACCAGCCTGGCTCTCTGCTCCGGCCTCCTGGCTCTCTGCTCCGGCCTCCTGGGTAGCTGGGGTTACAAGCCCGTGGTACCAGGCCTGGTGTGAATACTCCATTCTCGATTGCAGGTATTTTCCTTTTCAGTTTTTCTTCCTTACTTCTGTGTTACGTTTTTCTCTTCAACGTTCCATTATACTTTTCCCTTTCTAGTCTCTTGGCTCTTTCTCCTTCCTCTTTTCTTTGTTCTTTGTATATTTTTTAAAATTGTTTTTAGTAGCTTTCTTATTCCGTGTTGAGGGAATCCTTCATTTTTCATTATGTTTTTATTGTTTGTATTCTGTTTATTCCTCTGAGATATTAGGCGCTGTATATTGATATTTTTTTTTCAACAAATTCAGGGCATTTGGCCAATTATTTTTTTCAAATACTGTTTTTTGTCTTTGTTTTTTGTCCTGTCAGCTCTCCCTCAGGGATTCCCACTGTACACCTGCTAGACTAGTTGGTATTTTCACACGCACGGGTCCCATTGATTTGCACTCCCTGTCTTCTCCAAATGAAATGACTTACCGATTTGCCTCCGAGGCGCCTAACTTCCCTTTTGCGGTTCCCAGCTGGCATCATTTCGGCTGTGGTTTCGGAATGTCCATCTAGTCTGTGGTATAATTCCTACCTTTTGGAGGTTTCTCTGATAACATTTATCATCGCCACCTTTTCCTTTATCTTCTTCATTTTAGTTACAGGCTACTGTCATTATCTAAGGACTCTGACATCCCGATCTGTGGTTAACCGCTTTTGTAGATGCTATTTGTTTACTTTTTTAATGTGATGCTTTTTTTTAAATTTTTCAAATGTCAATTTTTTTATCTGTATGCTGAACATTGTTGATGATATCTAGTCTGAACCAGGCTATACCTTTTTTTTTTTTTTTAAATAAACATTGAACTTGTCTGAGCAAGGTAAACTGGCCATGTCCTATTTCAGTCCTATCAAGCTTTGCTCTAGTATTGCATGTGCTAAGATCATTTACTTCTTCTTTTGGTGCTGGGGTCCAGTACATGTTCTATGACCTGATTACTTTGGCAAAGGCATGTTTTTCCTTGGAGATCAACTAAATGTACCCAAAGCTCAGTGCTTTAGTGAGTCTAGAAAACCTTCCAGCGCCATATTTACCGTGGTTCCCGCTCTCGGTCTACAGACTCACAGGTGACACATTTTGCAATACTTTTCTAAAGGTTTCACGATTTGTATGACTATACCATCCCTTTATGTGGGAAACCTGACTCCTGTGTTCCTCATAGGGTTCCAAACTCTAGACAATTCAGCAGATCTATGGCTCCATTTATCTTTTGCTTCCCTATAGTGAAAGGGAGTGTTGCCAGGTTAAGATCTGCCGTCACACTATAGCTCATCTTCTGTGTTTTCCGATAAAAATGGCTTCTTCATACCTTTGGGGTCACCTTATGAGTAGAGATGGGAGTCCTGTGCCATTTACTCCAGCATGGCCAATTGGAGGATGCTTCTGTAATTAGATGAAACCTTGAGCAAAGGGCGCCTCGGCTTTGAGATGTAAATTTTGCTTCAAGTTTATAAAATAATCAGTAGTTTTGTAAGTGAGCCCTTCTTATAATAAATACCAAAGAGTTGAGCTTCCAGTTTAACCACAAATTATACATTAAATAAGAATAAAATTTTGCTTTAAAGTAGTGTTTAAGCTACTCATTCCACCAAATTAAATTCTGAGAAAGAAGTAGCAGAGTAGGAATGGAATTTAAAAGAAAGATGTGTCAGTATGGTTTAAATATCAGATGCTCATTTAAAAGGGATCTAATGTATTATTATCTTATGCCTAATCCTGGAAACATTAGGCTAATAAGATCCCTAGATAGCCTTTACTCTATTTCCTAGAAGGACTTTAATAGATTTCAAGGGTGTACACACACACACACACACACACACACACACACACACACACACTCACTCTCTCTCTCTCTCTCTCTTACTCAATCTCTCTCTCTATATATATATGTATATAAATATGTATATATATATACACACACTATATACATACACACACACTATATACATACACACACACACACACACATTTGTTTGTGTGTGTGTTGGTAGGTATTAAAACTAGGGCCTTGCACATTCTAAATGTACACTCACTGAGCCACAACCCAGTTCAATAAAACTTACAGGGACTCTCTGCATGCTACCTGTTCCTGAAGCACCAATGACAGATAAAAGCATTTACATAAAAAGATGAGATCAAAATATAAGGACAGGACACCTGGGGTTATTCAAAACTTCCTAGATCACCTGGAGAGAGGGACCCTCAAGTGAGGAATTACCTCTATCTGATTGGCCTGTGTATATCTGTGAGGCATTATCTTGCTTGCTAATGTGAGCTGTAAGGTGTCCCAGCTCCATGGGAGTGGCATAATCCCTAGGTAGGTAGGTTTGGGCCATATAAGAAAACTAGCTGAGCATGAGCAGAAAGAACAAGCCACCAAGCAGAATTCCTCCAAGGTCTCTGTTTGGGTTCCTGCCTTGAGTTCCTGCTCTGACTTCCCTTAGTGATACACTGTTATCTAGAAGTGTTGAGATGAACCAAACCCTTTCTTTCTCAAGTTGGGTTTGGTTAGTGTTTATCATAGCAAACAAAAGTGGAATGGGTCTCAATAAGAGATATCATTTGTGGATGCAACTAGAGGACATACATCAGGGTTTCTGACATTGAGGGGAGAAGAATGGGAAGATTATCCCGAAAGCTAGCAGGAAGTGCTCCACATATGATGACTACCAATGACAGGTGACCTTCATGGACTACATAGGGGTAAAGGGCTGAGCAATGCAGAATGGTAGTGATCTCAAAGGGTTTTTCAGATGAAAGACACTGACAACTTGAATCTGAAACCTGTGTTTTCTGTTATCCATAGAAATAAGGGCTCAGATATTCAGTTAACATTAGTTCCAGAGGTTTAATAGTATTATATGTGCTGTTCTATATAAGCGTAGGGTACATGAAGACTTTTGGAAATATGAAATCTAAGCGGTTTTAAAGAGTTGAGCAATTAGGACTGAGCAGTACAGAACATTGTTCACTCTTCAAAATGTGCTTTCCTGAGTTGGTGTTCCAAATCACATTACAATCACTTATTAATAAGGAGGTATTGATTTACAAGATCATTGCCCTGCAGTGTCTTTTGCTAAATTTTCAGTAATTAATTATGTAAACTAATAGATATCATTGACAGGTATAAAGTTGCTGAAAGCAGCATGCTATTTAAGCAACATGGCCTGTCTGAACAGTTTACCCTACTGTTTGCATCTAGGGCTGCAGGTGTCTGGGGTCACATCTCTTGTTTGCCTGTCACCCTCTGTAGGTTCTTTCTGGTCTCCTTGGCTGTCTTTGCATTTGTAACTCCAGATGTGCCCAGCCACAAGACAGATAACCAAAATTTTTCTCAGAGAATACTTGATCTTCTACTGACATCAGTGAAAAGTGCCTTTTCTTTTTTCATTTTTTTTTTAACCCAAGAAGGAAAGAAAGGGGAAAAAGGGACATGTTATCTTGATCAGTCTTTTCTCTAGACTACCTCTCATGGGTCAGCCACAAAGCAGGATATTTAAATATATTGAACTTCAAATACAATCTCAGTTTAACAGGACTTTTTGGATCCAAAAGGAAATTCTAACATTTGATCAGCTATTCACAAATGATGCCTTTGTGTCCTTTAAAGAACTATAAAGCAAATAAAAAAAATTGTAAGCAGTTTTATTTGATGTTATCAGAGATAAAATAATTCTTTGAAGAGCTTCGAGGCTAATTGGAAAAGAATATTGCTATGTTCCTAAATTATTAATTTAATAAAGCTGAAGCCACACAGGACCTATAGGTAGTGCCACAGTACTGGAAGGATACACAGCTGTGAATGCTGTACAGATTGCGAGGGAAAGGAGACTTACTAACATTAGGGCACTTAATAAGCAAAGATTTAAAAAGCCGACAACAAGTGGCTATAGGGATGTGAGACAGTGGAGATGACTAAAAGAGAAATTGTCCCTTTTTAAAATGAGATTTAAAACAGCATTCATTTCCTTCTGAGGTAAACAACAAAGTATAAGATTCTTTTTCCTCAAATTATGAATTTTGTCTAAGCTCTAGAAGACATAAAAGGGGAAAAAACCAGAAATGGTCCTTTTTCTCCCAAATCAAGTCTGACATTAGGAAAAATGTAAGTTTAGTCTAAAGCATAAGTCTGTTTTGTCATTGTGAGCGGTGAAATGAATGTGCCCGTGTTGCACTAGTGACAACCAGGGCTGAGATTCCCACACTGCTGTCAAGGATGCTGAGCATATGACACAGAACAGAAAAAAACCAAAATGGTGACCTTACACCTCCCCTCCCTTCCTTCCTCCTACCTCTCTCCACTTCCTCTCTCCCCCCAGTTTTACCTCTCTGCCCCACCCTCATACCCCTCCCATCCCCATCTCTGCCCCCACTTCTCTCCAAAAAAGAGCAGTCCTCCCAGGGTTACTGCTAAACAGGGCATAACAAAATGGTACAAGGCCCGGTAGTAATCCCTTATATCTAGGGTGAACTGGGCAACACAGCTGGAGCCAAAGGATCCCAAGCTCAAGTAAAAGGATCACTTCAGCCTGTAGGAGTTTTGCAAGAACACCAAGCCAGGCAGCTGTAAGCTCTATTTAGGGGACGCTGCAGGTTCCGTGTCTGCCACTTTAGTCTCCACGATCCCCTAAGAGTGTTGGTCAGTTGATTGCGTGGGGTTTGTTCTTGTGTCCTCCACTTCTCTGGTCCCCTCTTTCACCAGGTTCCCTAAGCTCCAAACGATTCCTCATCTTAGTGAAGAGTAGGAAGATGAACATGTAAATGTGAAGGAAGTAGATGACAGACCATAAAGAATTGATTCAGGTGACTGAAAGCTGGAAGTAAGTTAGCCTTGAGTGAGATGGAGTTTGACTGGGATCGGAGAAGGCTACATATGTTATTATGTCATAACACTGGCATTTACAGTTCAATGAGAAATTTCAGTGGGATATAAGTTGTTGCTAACTCAGGCAAACTTGTAAAGCAGGCAAAGCTGAGTCTTTGGTGTATTTGTGTTCTTGGTGAAGCAAGCAGTTCCTTGAGCGGTCATAATATCTAAGAAGCCTGACAGTAGTCCTACTGTCTTCAGTGTGGCTTTCCATGTTTATTTCCCCAGGGGTCCAGTAACCCACCGTTCAAAAATCTTAAATGGAAAATTCCAGAAATAATTAATTTTTAAAGTGTGTATCATTCTGAGTAGTATGATAAGATCCGACACATTCAGTCAGGTCAAACCCTTGCCAGCTGAATCTACACAGGATTCTCGCCCTTGAGTAGACATCTGTGTAACCAGCGGCCATGGTATCCCAAAGCGTGAGTAACCCTTCCTTGGTAGCCTCTACTCCCTCATTGCCTGAACCGCTCACCTTACTTGGTCCCATCACGGAGGTGTCATATCCTTGCTGCATCTCTTCACTGGAAGAAGGTGAGCGAGATGTTTTGAGAGAGGGAAAAAAAAATGTTTACGGTAACTCATCATTGTTCTAACTTACTTTTTTTTTTTTCCTCTTAGTTTAATTAGCAAATTAACTTTCACTATAGGTGTGTCTGTGTATTAGTTTCTTTGCTCATTAATGAAACAAAAATACCTGACAAAAGCAACCTAATGAAGGAAAGGTCTGTTTGGCTTCACTGTCCAAGGGCGTAGTCCATTATCGTGAGGAAGGCAAGGGAGCAGAGATGTGAGGCAGACCATCACAGTATAGCCACAGTTGGGAAGCAGTGAAGAACGCGGGCACCCAGCCCTTCTCCTTTGTATTTACGTCAGGACCCCAGCTCATGACATGGTGCCACTTTCATGTAAGGTGGGCCTTCCCACCTCGCTTTAACCCTGTCTAGAGACTCCCTGACAGGCATATCCGGAGGTTTGTCACCTAGGTGCTTGTAGACCTACAGGGACAACACAGGGTTCAATAATATTTAACATGTGAGGTACCCACTGAGCTGTTTAAAATGTGGCCTCTATAGAGAAGGGGTAGAGCGTCTTGTCCAGTCCTGAAGACGAAGCCCGGGGTACCGGACATCCAATTGAATGAGGAAGCTCCTGTTCATAAAGAGCAAGCCTGTCTAAACGTGGTACCTCTCTGCTGAGGTGCACTTTAGTATTCCAGCAGGCGCCACGGATTC
The DNA here is from genome assembly GCA_026225945.1 of Cricetomys ansorgei. Taxonomy (NCBI): domain Eukaryota; kingdom Metazoa; phylum Chordata; class Mammalia; order Rodentia; family Nesomyidae; genus Cricetomys; species Cricetomys ansorgei. Next base: position 13,962,766 of record JAMJFZ010000982.1, on the reverse strand, counting down.
CCTCTCCCATTCTAATCACTCCCCCTATGAGCTGTGCGCATCAACTAGGTGTGGATCTGATTAGCTGATAAAAGTTATTGCTGGAAGATTGAATAAGGCTCAACTTTCAAGTGTTCATTTACATTTCAAAAGAGAAAAATAATCAACTTGATAGAGGCTCCAACTAATTGATGCTGCGAGAGAGAAAAATATATTAAAATATTTTATCAGAATCGTGATGTAGTCCCCTTATAAGGAGAGGAATTTTGAGGTAGTTCCTTCTTTTGTGATTTTCATCTTTCAAATTCTGTGATGTCCCTTTTATTCACTCTACCCATAGTGCCCCATCTCCAAAGAATAAAAAGTGTGCAGCTCATTCCACACTGACATAACATCACTTCGTACCTCTCTGAGTACCATTTATAAACACGGGGGATAATGCTTAAGAAAACCTACGTGGTTCCTCAAGTTATAATTTGTTTTTATGCCATATTCTTTTTTCCTTCTGTGGGACGGCAGAGTTTCCTTCTGACCAGACAGTATAGAACACACTGATGAAGCAACTTGTGTGCACTGTGGCATCTTCTCCCAGAATAAGTTCGTTTCCTTCACACCAGCTATTTGGTGTGACAAAGAGTTCGAATCTGCAGTTACTCTTCCATGTGCCTTCTTAAAGGTCTCTTTCTGCTCCTTTGATATCAGTATTTGTAGCATCGCCCTTGGCATTCATAACAATTGGAATACCTATTGAATCACTGCAGTAAACATTTGCGTAGCTGTAGAATTACCTGTGGATTATCTTTGTGTGCTACAAAGACTGGCACATCCCGGGTCAGTGAGCAGTACAGGCATCATGTCCGGACCCCATCTGTATCACCCGCTGTTTTTCCTTACCATCAGCCGCCCAGCTCTTTTCTCTGTGGTGGCCGAGATTTTAAGCAATGGTGACAATTTCACATCATCGCTGGTTTTTCTCTTTATCCCTTTTAGATGGGCAGGATAATTTCTTGCAGAAGGTCTATCTCATGACTGACTTGCTGTCTTCAGGCTGGGCAATCTTTTTGAGTTTTATCTCTGGTAACTATTTGGCTTTTCTTATCTGCACAGGGAGGAGGAGGCACAGATAGGGTTGTTTGTTTGTTGTTTTTGTTTCTGATGGAGTAAGGTTTAAAAATCTAACCAAACACAGCTAAAATGTAATTGAGGCTCAGTAGGCTGACAAAGTACGAGTGTTATCCCCTAATGACTGTGGGCTGTAGGCATAGAATCCACGAAAACATCAGAATTTGAAAACTAACGTGCAGCTTCAGAGGAATGTATATTGCTTTCTGACCACTATGAAGCTGAACAGTCACTAATTGTAAACTAAGGACTGTCTGATTTTGTGATCATTTCTGGTATGCCATGGCCCGAGAACCATGGTTGAAAGTTACTTTCAGTATTCCAGATATCATGTGACCGCATGTCCATTTACCTGCTACATACCATGTTCTAGATCATGGATCCAAACAAGATCAGGTCAGAGGTGTGTGTATGTGTGTGTATTTACTGAAGGACAACTTTACTGAGCATTTATAGATATTTCCTATTCCTCAAACAAAAGTGTAACAACTATTTATCTAAGTTGCACAAGCTCTACTGTAAGTCATCAGAGGGTATGCTTGGGCTATGTACAGATAGCATACCATGTTAGACAAGGGCTTTGAGCATTTGCTGATTTGGGAGTTTGTTTTTCAGTTCTCTGGGGTAGTCCTAGTATTAATTTCCTGCAGATTCCAAGGGATAACTTACATATTTCCATATTTGATGATGGCAATGGTAAGCAGAAACACTGCTATTTATATCTAGTAAGTATGTCATTAAGAGAATTTTACTTTCCAGGTACAGTAAATACAAAGACCCTGATTTATGAACCCATCTTAAGCCACTAAAAACCACTGAGCCAACAGAACAATCTGTGCGTAACCCGAAGAGCCTGGCAGTAGCCAGAAGTACATTGTGTTGAAACCTGTCTCAAGTTTGCTTTCTCAAGAGATCTTCCAGGCTAGAGAAATCTGAGCAGAGCCTGACAGTCTCCCAGGGGTGCGGATATAGCATAGAGTTCAGGGAAGTCAGAACAAAAGATTCACAGGCCAGAATGTTGGACAAGCAGCAAGTTGCATTGAAAGCAGGGTTCAGATCTTCTGGTGAGTAGAAATTAGTACATCCATGGGAGGGAACAGCAGAACTCAGGGGAGACTTCCAGAGCAGAACAGGAGGAACAGTGCCCAGCAATCACTCAGGTCGCAAGGTAGATGATCAGAAGTCTACCTTGCTCAGAGTGGGAAGCAGTATAAAGACTTCCAGGTGGTGTAGGGTGGCAGTGCTACCCATCAGCCAGAAATAACCATGTGTGCAAAGAAGTGAGAAAGCACAAATTCTTCCAAGTAGCACCATGAGAATCTGAGATAAATTTACAGGCAGAAGATAGATCTTTAAGGTTAAAAGTTCAAGATGAAATGTTAGTCTATGTAAAACAAAACAGCTGTAAAACTTGATTCCATCCTAAAGGAGTATTGACTCTGTTTCAGACAGTAGAATGAGTCACCAAAATAAGCAAATAAATGCTGTAATTAACATTAACTGATCACCAACCTAAATCATAAATAATAGAAATGTCAAAAGAACCTTCCGGAATGAGGAAGAAGTACTAAGTAATATTAATGCATAAATGTATTTCTTTTTCATCTCCAAAGTCATATATCAAAATCTCAGTGAACTAACAGTTGATCTAAAGCTTTCATAACCCACAGATTTCTTTCTATAATTAGTTTTGAAACTTTGAGAACACATCAGAAATCTGATGTATATGAAAAGTGAAATTAACTATTAACATTAAATGACATAGACAAGCTGTCTTCCTCATGTATCTATAATTGTCTTTACGAATACAACCATTTAATACAGCATTTGTTATTCCCCGGGGGTCTTTTGAGGGTTAGAGAGATTGACAGAAAGTAACTAAAGAAAACCATGTTTGTTGTTTTATTCTGTTACAGAATTTATTTATTTTTATATTGATTATCCCTTTATTTACAATGTTTTCATACCACCCAAAGATGTGTTTTGGGGTACTACCCATGATAACTATGTACTCTAATTTCTGCTATTTGAGTCAGCAGTGTTTGTTTAATGAAATTGGTCACAAGGAGGAAGAAGTTTAGAGTTTTTAGATGTGAAGAAATAATTTATACTAAGTAGGTAATTCAGTGATATGTTTTCCTCAGATCGCAATGAAACATTCCAAAGAGGATTTATACAAGTCTGAGAAATCCATATACAGAAACGGTAAAAAGATATTTGCCATGCAGCATATGCGGGAACAAAGTGAACTGAAATGAAGGAGGTGCCGTTCATCGTACATAATTCATACACTGAAAAGTGAAAACAATGTAATTACTTTTAAATTAGGGTGAGTTGAAATCTGACAAGTTTCCATTCATTTTACTCTCTCTCTGTAATAAGGTGCAACAATACTGCGCTGATGTGGGAAATTAAGATCCCCACATCCAAACTCCACTCTTCTCAGACGAATGTTGACCAGAAGAAAGCATGGCTCTGTAGATTATTTAAGAGTTCCCAGTGAATTTCACCCCACGTCTCAGAGGAGTGTCTCTGGTGCTGTTTATTTGCACTGTTCCTCTGAACAGTTCTCCCTCCACCCCACCAACTAATGCATGATTTCTTGTCAACCTTCCCACTTGGCTCAATCGAAACTTCATCCTGTGAAGTGATTCACACTGGTGGACAGCCCGCGCCTGTGCGCTGCTTATCGCGTGGTGGCTTCCCACTGAGGGATGCGCGTTTCCTGTCCTCGTCTTATCAGGACAAGACTTGGGGTCCCCGATACGAGACCATAGATTTTACCACTCTTCACAAATCCAATTTATTCTATCTATCTTAGACTTTAGCATCCTACATAGCTCTTGACACCTCACTGTACCTCGGGAAAGATAAGGCAGAAAATCCAAGACTGCGGGCGGCAGCGAGACAACACAGGCTGCACCCCCAGATCTTGCGGGAGAAGCACATTTAACATGTGAAAATTGATAATTTGCCTGCCTAAACTTTCCTAAATGGCTTGTTTATTTAAAGGATAGGCTGAAGTGTAGTTGTATGTGTTTCTCAAAATTGTCAGCTAATGTGCACCTTGCCCTTTCTACCATTATTGAAACATTAGAGAGAGAAAGTCCCATTTACTTCTGTTCACCAAGACTGTCACATTCAGATAATGGCACGATGCAGAATTTATCAAGTACCAGGGGATGATCAAAGTTAATGGAACAAAATGGCATTAGAGTGGGATTTGGAGAAATCCCTTGAGATTTGATACAGTAAGTTCACAATTAAACTAGTATGTTGCTACCGAGTGGGAAGACAAAGGGGAGTTTGGCACTTACGAATTTAGCTGTAATAGGTCCTATGAATGATTTAGAAACCTGAAACCGCCATTGTTTAGAGAAATGTGAAGTTTTCTACAGCGTCGCCTTTTCTTTTGCTATAAAAATCATTCACAGTAAGGCAGGGGAGATGGCTCAATTGGCAAAGAACGTGGTACAGAAGCATGAGGACATAGGCTCAGATCCCCAGTTCTCATGTGCCACGCTGAGCATGGTGGCAACAGGCCTGCCATCCTTACGGGAGTCACATGAGACTGGAATATCCCTAGGGCTCCCTGGCCAGGTAGTCTTCCGGAATTGCTGAGATCCAGATCAGTGAGAGACTATATCACAAAACCCCAGGGGGAAAGCAATAGAGGAAGGCATTGACCTCTAGCCTCCAAATGCACTAGGGCACACACACACCGCACACACACACACACCCACACCACACACACATACACCCCCACCACACACACACACACACACCACACATACACACACGCACACACACACAAACACACAAATGCACAGACATACACACACACACCAGAAACACCACACACACACACACACACACACCAGATGCACCACACACACCACATACCACAAACATACACACACCATACACCACACACACCACACATACCACACATGACATGCACAGCACACATACACATACACACACCCCACATACATATGCACACACCACACATACACACATATAACATACACACAACACACAACACAGACACACACACACACCAATAATTCAAAGTGTAAGGCACAGAAATGTAAGCTAGCTCCTCAGTCATTTTAGGATGATATCTTTAACCCCAAACAGTATTTAAAAGACAAAACCAAATGTTCAATGATGAGGTACTCTGACCAAAATGTCATTGCAAATTTGTAATTTTTTTTTCTTTTTCACAAAAATGCCTAAACTGTTACTCACACCAACTTGCTGAATTCATCTGCTGTGTTCAGTAAGTCTCTCTAGCCACGGGTAAGAGGCCTTTCTGAGGTTAAGGCTCTCCTGGATGACTCAGAGGCGTCTCCCTCCTTTTCCTGACTGCAGCCTGCAGTCCCCATCAGAGTTCTTTGTGGATGACCGGGTCTCACAACCAGTGTCCTCAAAGTAAGCTCAGCACCTTAATCTGACCGTTGCTGATAGGAGCGGTGTGAGAACTGCACGGCACATGAGGTGCTTGGCTCAATGCCGGGCACTTGGCGAGCGGTTAATATTTGTCAATTAGGTGACTTTGTAGCGTAAAACCTTTGACTAGAACTGGGCCTTCATGTTGTTTTTGTTAATGTTATTACTTTTATTTGGCCATTCAGCCTTAAGAATTGCTGCCTGTTTTCTTTGTCCACCACCACCCGCTGCCCTTGATGGTCACAGAATCCTATAGATTCTATCTTCTTGGGATGTTTCCCTTGTTTCCATGCTACCATCCCTTGGTCTGTTGTTTTAGATAGTGTCTAATCACCTTTCTGTGTCCCCTTTTCCTCATTCATATGGCCAGCTTCCCGCTTGGAGGCTGGACTGTCTGATACCCACATTTCATCCTTTTTACAGAACAGGTAAGGCAAGTGGTACAATCCCACCGGTGAGACAGGAGGATGGCTAGAAAAGGTGGTTTTGCAGCTGAAAAGTAAAAATAAGCACAGATTAAGCATTAGAATCATAAAAAATATAGAATCATGGTTTTCTACAAAAAGACTACAGATATGATGATCATGGTCCTACGTGACGATAGTGATGTCTTAGTTTGTGTGAGTGCACTCTACAAAAAAAAAAAAAAAAATCACCAGGGAATCCATTGCTCATAACCCATCACTGTCACTAAGGGGTGTAAAACTGGTAAAACTTTGAAAGAGAGTCGTAAGGGAAACTTGTATCATTTTCTGCACTGGAGAGTGTTGTAGGCAATTCTACATATCTGGAATTGTTCCATCCAACCTGATGTTACTTAAGAAAACATATTTGTACAGGGTGACAAGGGGAGAGTCCAAGACAGTCTGCATCTTTATTTTATTCATTTCAACTTTTTTGTAGAACCTTGAGTCTCAAAGCCACTTGTTTCTTCTAATTAACCTGCCCATCTTTTCCCTCCATTTTTGCAAACTACCCTGCATATGCTGTAAGGGAGAATTCTTCAGTGATCCCTTTGATCACATCCCGGGTTTGATTAAACATCTTCGGTTTTCAGGGTAATGGTCCCCAAGGGGAATGGATGGATAGGGTAACTCAGAGGAGCAGGTGAAGAAGCCCTTAGGAACTGTGCACATGTAAGGGAATTTGAATGTGAGTGTTTGTCTGTCCATACACCGTTCCCTTTCACTGCCTTCACTTGTTGGCTAGTAGTAACTAATCATACAAAGTAGGTCTTGGTCATAGAATTCACTGTCAAAGCACCCTCACCCATTCAAGTCTTTCCAGAATAGTTTGACATATTAAAAGTTTGGTGAGGCTGGTGAGGATGATTTACAGATTATATAACTTAGGTATATTCCCCCTCACTCTCAGTGACTAAGAGCTGCGATAGGAGAACTGTAATGACAGATCATATAATTGCACAAGCACTCGTCTCCTGCTTAGGGAATGAGTTCTCTGTCAGTATCATTAGAAAGCATCAAAACAATAACTATATTTGATGTGCATCAGGCTAAAAATCAGAATTATCATAGAGGTGATTTTAAAACTGAAATTTGTCTACCATTATTAATAGTGACACTGTCTGTTGAGAATAGAAAGCCATAAAGATTTTGACTTTGATGGAGGTATATATGTGCAACCGGTAAATAAATACATGTGTTTTAGGCGGTCAGCACAAGGCTGTGTTTCAATAATAGGGATTTAAAACAAATGGGCTCTTGAAGCAGAAAGGCAGTATTTTCCTTTCTGATACCCCACTAGATGCTGCCCCATGTTCAATGTTGTAATAATTATTATAACTTCACAATTTAAAACCATGTGTGTCAGAGTCTGTATGCTGTTTTGCTCAATATCCACAGCAGCTATGTAAGCTGAGCCTTATGTATCTTTTTTTCTATAAATGAAGAACCTGCAAGTCAGTAAACTTTCTCAGAGATAGTCTACTCCAAAGTTAGGTAGCTGGATGCACATGTGATGTTTAGACCTTAAACACTACTCTCCTTCCTTTACCTATTCCCTGTGTCATAATACATTTTCAAGTTTAAAGGAGGAGGGTAGAGAAGATGAGAATATATTCAACATATAATAAGTATTCGCATGAAAACGCCATGTGACACAATACCATGTGCAATGAATATATACAGACATTTCTTAAACTTATAACAAAAATAAAAGTATTCATTCTCTTAAAGAAGCATGACCTATGTAACAGAGACATTTAAAATGTTTTCTCCACTAATAGTTGCGGTAGCTCCAGGATCCTGTAAGTACAGATTCTTAGCTTGTTCCTGTCCTCACAGTCCTCTCGGATTCTCCTCTACTCATTCCTGACTAAGAAAGTGAATGCCTCTTTCGACGCTATAATTGTTCCTTCTAGAATTTTGGTCACAGTGACGTCGGCTATTTCTCTAGCTCTTAATCATATCCTTCCTTCTGTCATTTTTTTTTTTTTACTTGATTTTGCACGTCATCGCCAGGGTAATGTAATGTGACAAGAGGCTGATCTGAAATCTAACTTTGGTGACTCACATACAAATCAGCCACTTGGTAAATATTTGTCAGTCCTTTTATCTCAGTATGATATAAAAGATGTTGTTCAAATGAGTAAATACCTACCAGAGTGTTACTGGGTGTGCCTTCAATCCTGGTTGGGGTATCTCATCCTCAGCTAGACTCCTAGGACCTGAGGGTGAAGTATGGATTCTCAATGACCTGCTCACATCCCTCACAACGGGCAGTGAATAGTGCTATACCAGCTGTGGCTTGTTCCTGGTTCTCTCAAGTATCTAGCTTTTGGGGGGGTGGGGAGGGATGTGGTAAGCTTACCAAAATGTACTAAAAATTCTCAAAATATGTTCAGTTTTTTTCCCTTTTTAATAATGCATGATCATAATTTTTAGCATTTTTAAAAACAAAACTGTTACATAATATTCTAATAGCATAGATAACATTTCTATCAATGAAAGAATCTATTTAGAATTGACCAATTGGAGGCTGGACAACCAGAGTAGCCGCTGGAAAATACGCAGCCCCGTTACTCACCCGCAGTAGGACTGCCCTGGTGCTTTAGTTGTGATAGGTGCTGATATGCTGAAGGTATCTTGAACTTGAGTCCACTGTTATCTGGATAATTTTAAAACAATATTTTAAGAGTGTACCATAATCATGAAGTGCAAAAGGTGTAATCGCTGTCAGGAAGAAAACAATTCTATTATGGCATTGTCAAAGGGCAAACAGATGTAAAACTAGGAATGTCTGTCTTGCAATTCTCCATGTGATGGATTTAAAATATGATATTTTGTCTCTGATATTCTGCCCACTATCCTGTTATAGCTGTATCCACCTTGAAAAATAAGAAAGACAGCACTAGCTAGAAGATCAGTTTAGGGATTCTAGTATAATACCCACCTCAAGCTGCATTAGGAATCAGCATCTCAGGCAAACCTGGACACTCTTCACAAAGAAAATCTCACATTGTAAGAGATTTCCATTCAAAGTCAAGTCTATATTTAAAAAGAATCCCCATATAACATAATGACCAGCACCCAGGTACAACCTTGAGCTTGGAAAGCTCCTGATCTTGCAGCTTGCTTTAATAATATGTATTGTGACTTCAGCCTGAAAATTGTGAGCCATGTCTCTGAATAGCTAAGAATAGCACATTGACGCATACCAAAGCAAAGAAAACAGATTCTGAATTTCTGAAAACAAGGACCAGTTTTCTGGTCTTTTACCACTTAGTTTCTTGGGAAGTTGAGTGTTTCACAAGTATTCCTTTATGCTGGAAATTGAAAGATAAGAGTCATCAGCGTGGTGGTGGTTTGCTCTGAAGTTATACAAGAATGTACTTCATTGCAAGTTCCTTCTTATACCAAATTCCCACTCAAATACCTACCTGTCAATCTGGGAGGGTTGTGGGAGAAACTTGTGGGAGGTAGAGAAAGTCAAGCGCCAGGAAACTAACATTTTCTGTTTCTTTTCTTCTGGAGATGTAAGGACATCTCCAGCTTAAGAACAACTTTCTTGTTTTAAAGTGTGTGTGTGTGTGTGTGTATGTGTGTGTGTGTGTGAGAGAGAGAGAGAGAGAGAGAGAGAGAGAGAGATGTGTGATGTGTAAGAAGTCGGTGTTATGTGTCTTCCTTTATCTCTCTCTCTCTCTCTGTTTTTTTGGGGTTTTTTTTTGGGTTTTTTTTTTTTTTTTTTGAGACAGGTTCTCTCCCTAAACCAGAGCTCAACCATTGGCTAGACTAGCTGACCAAGAAGCTCCCAGGATCCTCCTCTCTCAACCTCCCCAAATCTAGGGCGGCAGACTGCCGTTTCTGGTAGTTGCATGAGTGCTGGGAGACTAGGCTCAGGTCCCTGTCCTGCGCAGCCAACACTTTACTGACCGAGCCACCTCTCCAGCATCTTAAGATATTTTTTCTCATCACCAGTCTTGTAAAACATACATAAAAGCCAGGAGTGTGGTGGCCGAGGTCTTAAATGCCTAAAAGAATTTGATTTTTTAACATTTGATTTTCTACATGGCTATGCCTATTAAATTATCATTTTTCATATGCAATGGTTTTTAACAAGAATGAAACAAAATGTAGAGGAGTGAGAGACAGACAGAGAAACAAAGACAGAGACAGACAGACAGTCAGAGATATCAGGATACTCATCAACGAATCAAAGCTTCTTCCACCCAGTTCATAAAATTAGAATGACTTAGACATCGTGTCTAAGCAAGGTCTTCCTTGTCTCCTGCTTTTAGATACTGAATGTAGAAATGATTGCTCCCCTGTCCTCAGATGTAAGGCCCTAAGCAGAGCTTTCTCCTCTTTGGTCAAAGCTTCCAGCCTGAGAGTGATCTGGAAAGCAGCTGCCCTGCTCAGCGCCTGCTTCCCCTCCAGAGTGTGATGTTTGATGGCTCGGATTCAGCTGTTCATTTTCCCTAAGGACCAAGCAGCAAGCAAAGCATATGAATAAATAAGTGCTCAACATTTTGAATGCCTGAACTTTGTTATGTTTTTACAATGATGACAGACATTTTGCAGGCTTTTTTCTTTCTTTCTTTTCTTTTTTTTCCCCCTGGGAGATTTTGCACCACTCCATATAATCTGATACCTTCACTGATGTTTAAAGATGCCTGTATTTTTCCTAGGATAAGAACTTATATGCAAAATTAAATAACAGTGATGCATTTTGTTAGTAGATCTTAAAAATATAATTCCTTTCACGGAATTCATCGATCATGGCCCCCCCAAAAAAACTTCACATAAATAAAACAAAAAAGCATATTTGTTTTCTTTTCGCTTTATAATTTCTGTTATATTTTTTCACAGGTCATATGCTATAGCTTCAAATTAATCTTTCATGCTTTGTTTTTATTTAAAATTAAGTGTCATATCTTTTCTCTAATTCCTATGAAATTTACTAATACTAATACTAATACTACAAATTGTAAGTAAAGGAAAAACGATTTTTGTCTAACATTTTTGATTGTATCTTTTTCACTAAAGATTAGTGTCATTTATCTTATCACTTATTGATCAAAGTTTTAAATGCATATTAAATGTACCTATTACGGAATTAATTTTATAAAGTGAGTTTGAATGGGGGACAAAATTCCAACTTAATTTTTGGAAGTTTGTAATGGATTCATATCTCTGTAATTCCCTCACAAAACCTGCTTGTGATTTGGGGCAAGATATGCAAATTGTTCAGCCCTCATTTGTCATCACTATGATTAGATTCTGATATCTGGAGGGTAGGGGCACAGAGGATTGACTCCAGAGCCTTATGCATGCTCAGCACTGTCTCTACCACTGAGCCCCATTTCCAGCCTTTCTCCTTCTTCATGCAGTCTACAGCGAGCGGAGAGTGGTAGATGAAGCAATCAAAAGACACAGTGTCCAGTGCAAGCTCTGGGATACACTAGATAGGTGGTTGTAGAGAAAATGCTCAGCAACACCCAAAACTGCTGTACTTACAAAGTCCTGGCCTCTGATTATTACACATAAACTTGGATTTGGGGAGGGTTCCTACCACTACAACTAACACAAAGTAGCCCACTGAAGCTTCAGATGCTGGGATGAACAAATTGGCTTAGGCTGAGCCCCTAATCTCACTCAGGGAATCTGGTGTCTTCCGTGTACTGTCATCACTTATGCCTGGGGGATTAACACATCCTGTGTGATGGCACGGTGACAAGGCTCTTGGTAGCCTGTGCACGATTGATCTTCTCTCTGTATGTCCCACAGTCCTGATTTTGCTTGGTGTTCTTGCACTGGGATAAATCCTAGCCTGAGTACATCCTGTGCTAAGTGCTAAGAATGCTTGTAGGGATTCATAAACACAGGGTGGCTTGGAGATCCAAGCACTGTGATCTTCAATGAGTTGATGCACTTCTTTGAAATATGTAAATGATGCTGATGACAACTGTCTATAAGGAAGCTGGGACCCTCATGTAGCCATGTGTTTTAGGCAATGCAATGTCCAAGTAAGTTTTTGCCATTATTTTCCTATTCGCAGCATTGTCACCATACTATCTTTCTGATGCTCTGTAATATAATTTCTTGATGCTGTTGAGAAAGCAGGGAGAGGCTTGGAAGTCACTGTCTTCATTAGTTTGGTTCTTCTTTGGCTCCATCATCAGTCCAAAAGACATGGTAAGCCAGGCAGTGGTGATGCATGCCTTTAATACCAGCGCTTGGGAGGCAGAGGCAGGTGGATTTCTGTGAGTTCAAGGCCAGCCTGGTCTACAGAGTGAGTTCCAGGACAGCCAGAGGAACCCTGTCATGAAAAGCACTCCCCCAAAAAATGTGCACGTTATGGCTGGGGATATGGTGATGATTTCGGTCTATGAAGACACAGGCCAATGAAGCGAGGAAGTCAGAGCAAAATAGCAGAAAGAACATTGTTCTTAGCAGCCTCACAGAGCAACACAGTTTCCTTCTTGACACATGGTCTGTCACAGAATGGGCACTGAAAATGGAGAGATTTATGAATGTTGAATAAAAACAAGAGTTTTTATACTTCATCAGTAATGTAAGAAGAGTCTATTGAAAAAGGTCCTTGAGACTCATAAAGTACCAGATCCAAAACTAACACAGCTGTCCCTTAGTATCTGCAAGGGGTTGGCTACAAGACCACTGAGAGTACCCAAATCCATGGATGCTTCTCAAGTCCTTTATACAGATTTTGTGGGGTTTTCTTATAACCTTTTTATCCCTTTCTGCATCCTTTAAATCACAACTGCACTGTTAATTGTAGTACCTAACCTAATTATAAGTGCTATGTAAAATAGTCTACAGTGATATTTAGGGAATAATGACATGAAAAAAAGCCTATGTGATCAGTACACATGCAGTTCTTTTTGAGTAATTTTGATTTGCAAAGATTGAATCCACAAACAGAGACTATCCAGGTATGTTTGGGTGTTATGTTACATTCCTGTAATCTCAGAACATGAGAGGAAGAAGCAGAAAAGTCAAAAGTTCTTAACCACCCTGAGCTAGATAACGAATTCAAGGTTGGCCTGGGCTAAAGGAGACCCTGTATCAAAAGTATAAAAAAGAAAAATAGAATCTATAGGTAGATGTATCAGTCTTCCCAAAGATCTTTTGTTGGATTGTCACTAGCAAAATAAGCATTTTTCGTGTGTGTGTGTGTGTGTGTGTGTGTATGTATGTAAATTCATATCACAAATGTGTGTGTATACAAATTCATATACCACTGGATATGCATGTATGTAAAAGCCAGAGGCCAACACTAAGTATCTTCCTCAGTCTCTCTTCACCTTAATTTATTTTTTAGAGTCTTTCACTGAACCCAGAGCTCACTGATTTAGAAAGAACTTGTAAGAAAGCCCAGGGGCTATTCTTTTCGATACCTTCCCAAGCTGAAATTACAAGCATTTGCATCTATGCTGGCTTTCATATGTAGAGTCTGGGAGAACCGAACTCAGGTCTCTATGCTTATTTGGCAAACACTTTACTGACTGAGCCATTTTCCTAGCCCCTAAATGAGCAAAACACAGTTTGAACATAAGCTTTAATAAGAAGTGTATTATGCTACTTATGACATTTCTGGATGCAAAATGCTATTACCATTGAATGTGTGGGGTCGATTTATTTGAGGCAGAAACTAAATAGCGATGGCATAGAACAGTCTTTTTGTTTGAGGGAGATCACATGGTGTCTATAATAAGGAACCAGGGTGACTCACTTCAAACTTGTGTTCTTATTAGCTGCAGTACACACCCGTTGTCATGTCTGACACTGCTTGTTAATAAGGAGAAAACTTTGAAAGTACCTATATCTATCTTAACATAACCGCTCCACTGACTGAGAGCTCATGAATAACTGATGACAAATTTGAGATGTATTGATGGAGCGCACAGTGCAACTAGCTTTATAACATCCTTCTTCCAAAGTATTTTCCTTAGTGTCTGATTAACTTCTAGAGATCCAAATGCCACCTCTGTTTCAGCAAATAGATTGATGAATGGCCAACCAAAAGCTGTGTTTTCTAAGCAAATCCCAAGTGTCTTTTATGTACTTGGCAGAAGCTCGTAACAAAGACTTCATGATATATATACCTTTCATTTCCAGAACCATCATCATTAGGCAGAAATATCTGGCCTAAGGGCCAGAAAAGCAGGGTCTGAAGCCACAGTGGATGACTGGCACTTTCAACATTAAGAATAATCACCATCTCTCTCCCTCTCCATCCCTCCCCCCCCCTCTCTCTCTCATGTATGTGTATGTGTATGTGTGGTTCATCTGTAGGTTTTTCATCCTGTTCTATTTTCCTTGGATGTGGCTCAGTTAATAAAGTACTTGTCCTTGCCATGCAAGCATAATAAATACCTAACTTTGATTCCACATAAAAACCCATGTAAAAACTTTAAAAACCAGGCAAAGGGGTGTGCATTTGTAAACCCAGACCTCTGGAGGCAGCAAAGACGGTAGGATTCCCTAGGGTTTGCTAGCTAGTGAGTCTAGCTGATTGAGTGAGCTCTGGGCTCAGTGAGGGGAGCACCTCTCTCAACAAATAAGGTGATGCCAGGGAGAAGGCTTAGATGGTGAAAGCCATCTTACAACTCAAGCCTGAAGACCCTTGTTTGATCTCTAGAATCCAGGATGGAAGGCGAGGACTAATTTCAAAAATCTGTTCTCTGACTTCCACAGTGGCAACTACCCACACTCACACATATCCCCACACACATAGATAGATAGATAGATAGATAGATAGATAGATAGATAGATAGATAGATGATAGAGAGATAGATGATAGATAGATAGATAGATGATAGATAGATGATAGATAGATAGATAGATGATAGATAGATAGATAGATAGATAGATAGATAGATAGATGATAGAGAGATAGATGATAGATAGATAGATAGATGATAGATAGATGATAGATAGATGATAGATAGATAGATAGATAGATAGATAGATAGATAGATAGATAGATAGTTTTTAAAATAAGGTAGCGAGGTATTAGAGAAGACACCCCATGTTGACCTCTAGCCTTCATATGCACAGTCATGTGTGAGCACTCCATACACACATGCATCCACACACATGAACACACACACACACACACACACACACACACACACAAAGAGGTGGCTGGTGCCTATATTACAATCCAAGCCATTTGGCATTTGGTAGTAGGTTGTAGAAGTTTCTAGTAGGTATAAAACTCTCTAAAGAGTTGCAAGTGCCAAGCAAGATAGAACTGAAGATGTTACTCATTTAAGGAAGACAGTTTAGTACTCGAAGCCAATTCCTCATTACTTTTTAAAAATAAGCTTTTTATTTTAGGATTGTGTTAGATTTACGAGAAAAAAAAATATTGAGATGATAGTAAGAGTTCCTAGATATTCCACACAGCGTTTCCGCCCCTGCTAACATCTCATCTGAGTGCAGCGTATTTATCACGATTCACGAGTGCACAGTTAATACTGTATGTTATCAAGAACTGAAGTTAGTACTATAATCAGCTTCTTTGAGTGTATCTGGTCCCACCCCAAACCATGCAACCTTTAGGTCCTCTTGACTGTGTGGATTTCTCCGCCTCCCATTTGCTTTTGATGACCTTGACAATTTTAAGGAACATGGAGTGGCTATATTATACAATTTCCAACAATTGGTGTTTTTCTAATGAGCATATAGGGCTGGTGTATTTTAGGAAGGAAGATCACATGCAAAAATTCATTGTCATATGATATTGAGAATATATATGGCATTTCTCCCAGGACCTCTAGTCTCTCTTACTAGAGAGTTAGATTGGACTACGGTCTGGTGCTAGCTGTGGTCATTGTTGTTATTGGAGTGCCGCTAATTCTAGATCTTTTCAGACAATAAAACAAATGTGTGTGCCTAATATAGGTCACAGCATGTAGAAATCTATATTACATTAGATTCAAACTCATGGATGTCTCTCCATCTCCAGTGTCTTACCTCGTGGATAATACTGATTTTCTCCCCCTTAATTATTTGAACCCCAACTCCCCTAGTACAAATTTGCTTGCTCATTTGTTTAATTATTCAATTGCAGTATGTATTACTGCGGCTTGATTACTCATTGCAAAAGATCTTGGTTTTGTTGAAGAAATCTGTAAGAGTTAAAATGTACACGTTTCTACAGGATTGTGAAATTTAAAGTCAGTTCCATAAATACCAAGAGGCACAATAACTGGGTCTTGGGGCCAAAGTCAAGACTTCGTTTTGACTTGTTTAAACTGCGGAAGTGCCACTAAAAGTGAGCACCTGCCCCGCCCCCCTGCATTCCTGCATTCCGGCACCATTCTTTCATTATGTCCTCATCAACATCTAACGTTGTCTATGATTCTGAGTTTTATCCATTCAAATCAATGTGAATTTCTTTTGTTTTAATTTGAATTTTATTTGCTTATTTGACGTGTTTCTATATCCAGTAGCGAAATACCTGTTTAGCTCTTTTAACCATTTTTAATCATTTTGTTCTGTTGGGTGTTTGTGGTTGTTGTTTTTGCCTCAGGTATTAAAGATTATTGTGTTCTTTTTTAATATTTGTAAAATTTTTATTCATAATAATTTCATACACATATAAAAGAAATATATGATCATGTATACCCCTAGTCCGCCCTTCCCAACTCTCCCCACGTCCCACTTAAAATGTCACCCTCATAACTTCATGCTTTCTTTGTGTAGCCCACTAAGTCCAGTTATTGGGGCCTTCCCCTGAAGCATCATAATCCTATAAGTGGCCACATTCCCCCCCCGAAGAGCAATTCTTCCTCTCCCAATAGCGATCAACTGCCAACATCTCCGTAGTAAGGGGTGGAGCCTGCTCCATCTATGCTGGAATTTTAACTGTCCTGGTCTTGTGCGGGTCGTACACAGATAACCACATATGCTGTCAGTTCATGAGTGTACCGGCCACACCGTGGTCAGAAGGCAGCATCCCATCGCACACCCTGCCCTACCCTCTAGATCTTACCATTCATGTAGCCTCCCCTCATCCAATGTTCCCTGAGCCTCAAAGCAGATGGGTTGATGAAGAAGTACTGTTTAGGGAAGAGTGCTCGGTCTCTTATTCTGGGCAGTTTGATCAGCTTTCCATCTCTTTGTTGACTAGTGTCCACTAAAAATGAAGGCTCTCTGACCAAGGTTACAAGCAGCCCAGGTCTAAGGATATGAACATAAATATTTAGAAGGTACCCTTACAGCATAACTATTTAGCAAAATAACAATAGCAGTTCTCCCTTAAGACCTTCCCAGCCATGGACTTTTAATGAGAGTTATAGTACCAGGCACAAAGTTTCTTCCTGTGGAATAGGCCCCAAATTAGACAATATTTAATTACCTCCATAACAGTTGCACCACTAATGTATCTTTGAGCACATACTGCCTGGAAGGTCAGTATTACAGCATACAAAGTCCAGGACTGGGTAAGACCATTCATGTATCTCTCTCCCAGAAGCCTGCATAGCACCTTCCTGCGCTGTGAAATTTGGCCAGCAGGGAGGAAGTTCCCTGATGGATTCGAGATTGGTTTCTCTTATGTCCTGAAGCCAAAGTGTGCAGTATTTTCAGTAATGATGTCTTACCATGTACTTGTGGGTGGTGACCAACAGCAGTGGCAAAAACCCTGATACTTTGGAGATCTTTGTGATCTCCCTAATCACCCGTGCAGTCTAAGAGCTACTTCGTCCAATTATGCAGAGCAAATCTATTCAAGCTCTATTTTTCAAACTTGTAATTTGAAATGAGCTTACTAACTAGGAGGTTTCCACTAGGCTTTTTCATACCTTCATGGTTTCACTTGAGCCACTCAGCACCTCCTCCTTTCCATTGTCCCCACCCCACCCCTGGTTAATCAATTGACCCACAGCACCCCTACTCACCTTCCACCTCACGTGTATTCCACTGTGCCTCCAATTACTTTTCCAACTGGGTTGTAAGATAGTAGGTTTCCAAATGGCTTTTCGTAAACTCTTCCTTTATTTTAGAATTTATTTCTAATCCTTGTGCCTTTCCCTGCTCAGCCCTTCCCACCCTCAGTAGTCCATATCCCTTCTTTCCTTTTACCTATAATGTACTTTCCCCTCCCTTCATGTGTCCCTCATGGTTTCCTGCCTTCCAATGTGATCCAAGTTACGCTCTTAAAACAAGATGTGAAGACAGGATCTACATGGGAGAGAGAACCTCACTCACTAGAAACTTTTCTAGTTTATTTCATTTGCCTGAAAATTGTATAACTTAATTTTTCATTATTGATGAGTACACTTTCATCGTGTTGATGTACCACATTTTTATTATCCACTCATTTGTTTATGGGAATCTAGGTTGATTCCATTACTAGCTGTTATAAATAGAGCAGCAATGAACAAGGACGTACAAGTGTCTCTAGAGTAGGAAATAGTCTTTGGAGGATATACCCAGGAGTGATATGGCTTAGGCTTTAGCTTTTGAGATGTTGACTCCTTATATGAATGCACAAGCAAATCTTGCAATGAAATTAATGCTTCACCATTACATAAAGACATGCTGATTGTACACTGGTGATATATTGATTACATATCTTAGCAGAAGAAAAATAGACATCGCCACCCACTCATAAACTAGTCCATTAAGAAGATTATAACATTCTGAAATAAGATATACAAACACTGACCTACAATATACAGGAAATTAATAGCAAATAACAGTAAGATAACGCAGACAAGTAAATACATCTTCAGTGCAATTCCATGACGATAAACAGAGGCAGTGAAAAATCCTTTCTGTGGAAGGAACAGCTCAGTAAGTTGGATTTCATTTAAGCTGAGACCTCTCCATTCACTCAAGGCAGATGGTGTGCGCACTGTGTGCAAAGCATTGTGATAAATCAGGGGAGGACTGTTAAAAGATGGAAATAAATGACCTTGAATTTTACTTTACTAAATGTACTCCAATGAGTTTCAACTCAGGCCATAGTAATTATTTGGAACTGACTTAAGTGAGAAGGAGGTAGTTTGTTTTACAAATAGGAAAACATTAGAAAGTTAGAGGTGCTGAAGGTAAAAATCATTGGAGCAGATGGGTGTGTGTGTGTGTGAATAACTGGAATAGTACACCGTGTCAGCGGGGCACTGCTAGCCAAAAGGTGAGAGAGCTGCCTACAAAAGTGTCTAGATGAAGAGGGAATGCCCATAGCTAAGATCTGCTTTGGTTCATTTGAGCTCCTGGAGCAAGCTACTCACAGACTGAATGGTTTAAGCAAAAAGTAATTATTTGTCACAGTTGTGGCGAACTTGTGGATGTCCAAGTACTGGGTGCCAAAAGTATTGGACTCTAGGGAAGTAAATGATGTGAGATGGAAGTCTTCACATTCAGAGGCAGGGGCTGGGCATTAGATGCTGGTTTCTCATCTCTTTGTAAGAGCTCTAGTCCATTTTAAAGGCTCTGCCCTGGGGGCTTCATTCCAGCCAAATTACCTCCCAAAGGCCTAAAGTCCAGATTAGGTTTTCTATTAATTGGGGGGGGGGAGGCATAAACATCTACTGTGTTCCGGGTCACAGACGGGGCATCTTGGGCAATCATGGAACCTGGATAATACAACAGCAGCCACCAGACCTGGAGGAGAGCATGTGCATATTAATAGACGAGATGAGTGAAATAGCTCAGGTCATGTAGAATCTTCCCTTGCTGTTTTAAGGATGGTAGTCTTTCCTTAAGGAAAGCTGGAGCCATGGGAGAATTTGCACAGGTAGGGATAGAATTCAGCAAGGTCCCATCTTGTAAGTTACGTGGAGAGAGATTAGGGAAGCAGTCAGTCTCTCTCCCACAATGCCTAGGGCAGGCCCCATGCTCTCCCCAAATCTTGGTCTCTGAAGTATTGCAGCTTGCTAGGTGATCCTGGTTGCTGGAGCATCTTTTCCTTCTTCATGAGTCATGGGCAAGAGGAGTGGCATGAGAGACGAGTTTTTCAGAAAGTGTGGAGTACTTGGCAGGAAAAGTAAGGAAGTCGGTAACCCATTAAGTCATTCATCCCATGACAGTTACAACCTAACAGAATAAAATGTGGTCATAAGTATTTTTCGTCTATTTAATGATAGAGATCAATAAGGGAGGCATTGTTGGGAGGAAGAATTATTGCTTTCTGTAAGTGATGCTTAAGGTATTTGAGCTTGTAAGGCTGTTGGATTGGTCCATGTGGCAATTAGGGTGGAAGAAAAGGTCACTTAATGTAGAAGAAGCAGTGTGGACAGTAAGCCCCAAGAGTTCCCTCCCTAAAGCAAGGGTAGATACAGTACTGCAGACAGTATATTATGCACAAACAAATTATGCATGAGTTTTCTCAGGGGACCAGCCAGGCTGCTCCACAATAATGGGTAATTGCCTTAGCAAATGTATCCTTCTATTGCCTATGCACCCCAACAGACACTTAAAGGAAAAGGTATTGAGAACAAATGCCAATTCAAAACACACTATTTTTACGAACATGGTTGTTGTGTGTGATTCTTCGGCATCACCCACCTATTAGAAAGTCTGTGGAGATGGTGATAAGAAGTAGAGAAGCTTCCACATCATTCTGGATTCTTAACCACGAGTATGAGTGTTGAAAGCGAGACATCCAAGGCACTTAAGAAAAATCATCTCATCTCTGTCAAAAAGAAATAAAGGAAATCTAGATGATTTAAAACATCTGCTATTATCTGCAGTTATTCTTTAGCTCTCTTGGTTTGCTTGTTTGTTTTTTTTTTATCTCCAGAATGTTCTGTATCAACAGCATGTTCAACTTACAAAATATCATTTTACTCTTTAATTTTTATAGGTATTATATTGGAACGCTAAACCATTGTGTCTTGGCCTTTTTATGTTCATCATACACAATATTTTAAATGTTCTACTTTAGGGTTTGATGCTAGAATGTCTCTAGAGTCCTCATTTTTCTTCTTTTTGAAAGAGTGGCATTGCTGTGTAGGATTTACAGTTGTTTCTTAACATGTATTTAAGTAGATCCTTGCATGGCAAATACCAGGAACCGTCATAATACAATGAGCTGAGAGAGATGTACAAAAGGTCAACCTCACATGAGGTTACACAATCATTTCCACACTCAAACTGAAATTTCCAATCTAATTGTTAAGAGTCTTTCGTATGTGTTAGAACCGTGCTGCAAAGAACACCCACGATAGATCTGTTGTCTGTTCAGTGTGGGAGTCCAGGTTTCTATCTTTCTTTGCTCCACTGAGCAGACAAAGGGAATATCTCCACATACAAACACTGGAGAACTGGTTAGGAATCTGGCTGATAGGTATTATTTTCCCTAAATGGCCATGTGTTGGAAATATCATCCCCAATTTCAAGAGATGATGAGCTTTAGATGTGGGACCATTGGGAGGTAATTAGAGTTCGATGAGGTCCCAAGTGTGGAGCCTCCATAAGACTAACGGTTTTGTCTGGGCATTGGTGGCACATGCCTTTAAGCCCAACACCCAGGGGGAGGCAGAGGTAAGCAGATCTTTGTGAGTTCAAGGCCAGCCTGGTCTACAGAGTGAGTTCCAGGACAGACAGAGTCACAACAGAGAAACCCTGTCTCGATGAAACAAAAACAAAAACAAAAAAATACCCCACAAAAACAAAAACAAAACAAAACATATTAATGGTTTTGGAGGAAGAGGGAAGAGACATGAGCCCACACATCCACTCTTCCACTCTATCTGGCTAGGTGTTACTCTCCACCATTTTATAAAGCAGTAAGGATGTCCTCATGAGATGCACACCTCTGATCTTAGACTTCCTGCCCTTGAGAACTGTAGGAAGTAGATTTTCCTTTAAGAATTACTCAACCTGTGGAATTCTTTTATAGAGACAGAAAATTGACTAAGACAACACTGGTCCTTGCCAGCCAGCGCACAAGCTGTACTGATTCTAATTTCCTCTTATCTCATCCTGAGTCACACTATCAGGGATCGCTTCCAATAAGGATGTAAGATACTGAGATTAATGATGCAAAAGCCCAGTGGAACATGTATGGTCAAATAAAGAACAATACAAATTAGAAGAAAAACTAAAATACTCAGAGGCATATTTGACATTACTTTCATAATTTAAAACTAGGCACATGTTTGTTTGGTTTTTTTTTAATGAATGACTAGAGAGGAAAAGAGAGCTTTGGTGATGAAAAGAAAAATTATTTCAAAATTAAATCAATTTTAAACCTGGAAGATAGGATAGAGTTCCAAATATCTTCCATAAATTTGAACAAACAACAATAAAACCAATCCTACATCTTATAAAAATTTTTTTTTAAAAAAAGAGGAGAAACAGCAGAAAAGAGAAAATCACATGAATAACCCAGCCTCAGTTTCCATAATGGAAACAGAGATTGAACTCAAGGCTTCATACATGTTAGGCAAGCATTCTACCCCCAGCCTATGGTTGTGCATGCCTTTAATCCCAGTGCTTGGAGACAGAGGCAGTTGGATCTCTGAGTTTGAGGCTAGCCTGGTCTACAAAGAAAGTTTCAGGACAGCTTCGGCTACACAGAGAAACCCTGTCTCAGAAAAAAAAAAAAATCTTCACAAGGGGTAAAGTGGTATGATCAAAACTGAAGTTAATCTGAAGTAGGATAGCTGAATATCTTTCAAATTAAACAACAGAAACAACAGCATTCTGTCATCGTTCAAAATATTGGCTCATGAGATGGAGCTTACAAAAGCTAATAAGCAATACCACTAATTTAAGTAGGATTTTGTTCTTCAGAATATCTCCCATTCAGAATACATTCAAAAATCTAAAACTAAAATTAGACAGCTTCTGTACTGAGCCAAGTGCATAACAGCATTAGCACTGGACAATATTTAAGGACAGTGGTAATAAATCTCATTTACCACATGATCTTATTTGCTCATTTAACTACCTTTGGAGCTGTGTAGCCCAGGGTTTCTTACTGCGTTTGATTTACAATCTTCACATATTCAAAGGAAAATTCACCAGAAAAACTTAGCAGATCAAGAATGACAAAAAGACACAGATTCATCATGATCATTAAAAAGACATTTAAATCAGTAAAGAATAGTGCTATGTGATGTTTGTGTGTGTATATATATATATAATCAATCTAAATTAGTAACACTCAATTGAAAGCCTAACCATGACTTTTCAACCAATGGCATTCATAAAAGCCATCACTGTTGCTGTCACTGTTTGCTGATGGTTGAACCCAGGACTTTACAAAGGCCTCTGAAGTGTGCAATCTACTGCTGAACTTCATCCCTAGCCCCAGTGCAGATATGACTTTGAACCAAATTTCTAAAGAAGTCAGTTTGTTTCTTTAATCACAGAATTATACAATATGCATAAATATATCACATAACCCTAAATTCAATAGCAACAAGTGCTCAATTTTACTGTATTTATTCCTAATTTTTATGGCTATGAAACAAAACCATTAGACTATATTGACTATAGACTATATTGAATACTATTAAGATTAAGTGTATTTACACAAATATTTATAGTGTGTGATGCACAAGTCTTCCTAAATAAATAAACAATTGAAAAACACTTCCATTTTTCCTGATAACCCTAAATCTTGGTATAAAGTTCTGACTGTGTGTGTGTGTGCATGTAGGCCAGAAGGCAACCTCTGATGTCATTCTTCTATGGTGGCCATATGCCTGACCATTTCAGACAGTGTCACTTGCTGACCTTGAGCTCTTGAGTACACTAGACTGGCTAGCCAGTGAACCCCCCAAGATCTACCTCCTCGATGCTGGGGTTACAAGCCTATGCCACCATGCCTGGCTTTTTTTAAAATATGATTTTGGTGGGACCAAACTCAGATCCTCAGGCACTGAGTCAACTTCCCAGCCTTGCTCTTACTTTTAAAATACCTATCTGTGATACTGTTGTTCTCTCATGAATGAGCAATTAACTGGTATTTCCTTCTATAGTAAGAATATTCATTCCATAAGGTCTCTGTCTTCTTCTAATTTAGTGCTTCTAATTTTCTGTGGTCTGGGAAACCACACAGCTAAGTTTATTAATAATCATAACTCTGGCCACAGCAGTAATTAGACTGTTTCTGAACACTTTCTTTATCTGAGCCAACGACTATAATCGGTGCTTTTATTCTTTACTATAATTCATGGGAAACTAAGGATTAGCAGAGATTCAGTAATTTGCCCAAATTCCTGGAATAAAACATCTGATTTTGAAGTAGAACAAACAGAGCATGTCTGTAGAGAAGGGAAATTACTGGAAGGGGGGAGAACCTCAATCAATATTCCTCAAAGGGTAGCTGTGTTACTATGACTTAAGGGCCATGTATTCACGGAAGGCAAGATGACTTTGGGGTGTGATTTGAGGCACATATGTGTGAGTGTGAAACAACTTTTAATTACATAGTGAGAATATCCACTTATGTTTTTGTTGATTTATTTCCTTATTTAGTTATTGGTGCTGGGTATGAAGCATACCGTAAAAAATGTTCCAGGCTTTCAAAATCATTTTTAATTCAGTTTCAGGTTCTCTGATTATGTCAAAGGAAATGGATACAATGGGGGTGGTAATATGTTCTTAACATATTTTTTAAAAAGTAATCAAACACCCTTTGAAACACAGGACTAAAATATAAAACTTCTAGGATGACTGTGGTATCTGGTTATAAGTTACCAATATTTTTATTTTATTATTTCTTCTGGGTAATGCCAGCTTATTCAAAGCAAAATTAATTTTCTCTGAGTAAATGTGATATCTCCTTTTGAAATTCTATTATTTCAGTTTATTTTGTTCTCTCAAATACTATTATTTATATTTGAAAGTTGAGTCTATTTCCATAAAGTTAAGCTGTAACAGATGTGACAAAAAAAGAAAAACACACTACAAGGATTACGATAAATGATTAAATTCTTAAAATACATCTAATAGCAGAAAAATTAATTTTGAAAGTGAGAAAGCAGCCCACGAATGGGATACAGTTTTCTGCATTTAGAAAATACGAGTTCCCGGAATGAAAATACAGTTGATTCTCACTCTTCCCAGCCAGGTGATCTCTGCTTCCCTGAGGTGCAAGTTCTAGAAGCCCCTTTTGTACAGATGGAGCAGTGTACCCCAGTTATGAGCCCCTGGCAACTCACAGCAATAACACAAACTATTTTGTAAAACCAGCCATCACCAAAAATTAAATAGCACTAATTTCTGTTTGACTAAATTTCACTATAGCAGAAATAAATACTCAAAACTTCCTGTGTTCTATTCTTACATTTGCCCTTGAAGTTATTTGTGTCTACCGTAGAGTGGGCTGGCAGCGTGATTTACTGATGTGCTACTGTGCACCTACCCCGCATCGAGTTCAGTGCCTTCATGTTTAAAATCTACTGTGGTGTGAAGAATTTATACTATGAAAATTGGCAAAAGCTGTGTGCTGGGTTATTTCCTCCTGGAGAGCTTATAATGTTTAACAGCTATAAGTTCCAGAATGAGAGGAACTGGATGTCCATGCTCCTGACCTGGTGTTCCCTAGTCAGGGCTTCTGGTCATTGACCAGGCCTCTTTGACAAGTCAGCAAGAGCTCACTGGCTGGAAATAGCAGGAATGAGTCCTTGAATCTGTCGTGTTGGTGTATTGCAGGAGCAGACAACTCATCTCCAGTCTCCCTAGCAGAGAGTGAATGCGTCTTCTGGTTTTTTCCCTATAAAATTTGATGCAGGCTTGCTTTTGTTTATATTATTATTTTTTCATTAAAATGTGTTTAGCAATGTCTTGGCAAGAAGGAACATTCTTCAGAAGTTTGAGTACTTTTCTGAATGATAGGAACTTACCCTTAAAAATCCACCAAATGTAAAAGAAGCCAAAGTAGACAGTGATAAAAATGTCAGTTGTTGAAACAGAATTTATGGCTTTGGTTTTAATACTAGGAGTGTTTTGAAAATATCTTGTCTCTTATCTTGTGCACACAGTGGCTCTTATTCAGCTGAGAGAGAGGTTAAGTGAGAAATGAGTTAGCTCGCCAAGGATAGATTTGTCCCACCCACCCCAACCCCCCCCACACACATAGACACTCACGCACACATACTCTGATTTTAATTTGATTTGAAAAAGAAAAATATATATATATATTATATATATATATATATATGTATATATGTATCAGGAAACATCATCATCAATTTCTCTTCTTACAGACTTGATTATTCTTGCTTGAGTGCCCTCTGCTGGAATTCCTGATATATACACATTGCCTCTACTTACAAGGACAACCCAATGTAGGCGGTGAGTAACTTAATATTATGAGCAAGACATAGGATGTGCACAAGTCCGGTACGCAAGATTAGAAATAAAACTGAGTTAAGCGTTCAATGCAGTGGTCAAGTGTTGATTTAATTAGCCATGAAAAATAGCCACGTTTTGAATGGATCAAAGAAAACAATTACACATAATGGGTGAACTGAAAACAATCCACTATTACTGAAAGAGAGGGATGCTTTAATTAAGCTAAAAGATATACCTAATGTTAAATGAGGTGGTTACAACAGCTGCACGGGAAAGCGGCTTAACTGCTGATTATAATATGAGAGATCAGAAGGACTAGTTAAATGCGCCTAATAAAAAAGGCAACCTCATTAAAATTATATTACTATTATTTAAAACTATAGTGAACCCTTTTCCATGTTTGGCTAGTTGGGTAACCATATTGAAGAATAGTGATTCGCTAAGAGAAAATATTTAGATTATTCTTTTAATACTATGTCTGATACAGAGATGTTGATGTTTTCTACCTTGTAACTACGTTGCTGGTATTATTTAGAGAAGACCATTTCAGAGAGTGCAGTGATTGTAGCATTAAGACCTTGGCATGGATTAGGTGAGCACATATTGATCTCTGTTCATGAGGCTGTCCAGACCCTGGGGAACAAAGGCGAGTGCACAAGGTGGAGCTGGTGGTGAATTTGAGCTGTGGGGACCCTGCTTTGGCATGTCACTTGGGATCTTTTTATTATGAAGATCCTCCCTTTCTTCAGAGGAGTTTGAACTAGTCAGGAAAACAGATTTTTTTAAGTTATGCGTTTGCCGTTCAAAGGCTGCAGCTTTGTTTTATTCCCTGTCTTCCTTCAGTGTCTCTGTCAGAATAAGTAAGAAACAAAGGCATTAGAGAGAAGGAAGGAGATGGAAAGAGAATGGAGGAAAGCTGACAATTTAACAGAGAGAACAGAACAAAAAGTAGTTTCCCAAATGAATTGATTCTATTTTTATCCCTTGTACGCATTGGACTCTAGAGTTGAGATTCTCAGGAGCCAAGTCTCCTGAATTCAGCACATGGTTTCTGCCTTGGTGTGTTAGCACTGTTTGCAGGGCTGGTTACGTGGTGAGGACTGTTCATTCTTTTCAATAGGAGCTACTTACTCCTATTGAAGTAAGTCGTGTTTCTAATGTAAAAACAATGATAGACAGGCAGGCAGACAGACATACAGATAGATAGATGATAGAGATACAAAGTTATGCACTAACTCTAACTAAATGTCTTCTATCCTATCAAGATACCTCTGCCAGCAACTCTTCATTTAACACATTCCTGACACTAGTTTGAAATTTAAAAAATAAATCTGGAGGTAGAGTTTGAGGCTAGAAATGCAATTTGATTTAGTTTTGTGAATGTCATAAGATAAATGCTTAATCATTGAATAAGATGCAACAATCTAACACTCCTTAGAGTGAGGCACGATAAAACTTCGTCATATAAATGCAAAACATTCAGATTTTTGGAGAACCTTTTGACTGCTTAGCTGCTTTAGAATTATGCATTCATATTTGAGAATGGGGATATCAAAACATTATATATCTAATTTAACTCTGAATGAAGAAGTAAGCCCTATTTCACGTAACGGTGAAATCCCCAACCTCATGTCAGTTATGAAGCTGGGGCTCTAATGGTGGGACTTGTGTCTGGAAGGGCACTGCCCGTAAGCGCGGGTGGCTCCTTATCTAACAAGTACAGAAGTTCCCTAATGAGTCATTATCCTGGTTATACCAAGGTCTAAGTAGAACAGTGACCACCTCGGTACTGGGGAAATAAGGGCTTTTTTTAATACATTGGCTAAATAAAGGATGCTGCATGACATTTCTCGAATTTGTGTTCCAAAAATTCTAAGAAGTTACGCACCCTGCAGAGATGCTCTAGAAAGGACTTCTTCCCCCCAGCTTTTTTTCAGATACATTTTTGTTGTCTGTAGGCTATCGTTTTTTGTTCATGTTTCCAGAATCCTATTCTGGGGAAGGGATCTGACAGACAGCATGCTCCCAGAGCAGCAAGCCCCTTTCCCCGCTCGCCTCTCTGCAGCATCTGCATTGGGCATGAGCCCGGATCCAGATTTACGAGACATATGTAGACACTTCTCCCTTTCTTGGCAAATGCATAAATAGACTCCTACTGTCTACATGTAGGTACTATATAAATACGGAGTTGTGCATACTCTGCGGATGCCACGTATCGTTTATCCACGTATTTTTAGCCTCACCAACACATTTACATATGCTGTCACGTTTCAAACTGCACCTCAGTATAGTGCCTTTTTCAACATGATCTCGGCAGCAGGCAACATCATTCCTTTAACATTTTCACCAAAAATGAAGATCAGAAAAGCCAGCGAATAAAGCCAAAAATAGGAGACAAATTTAAAAATGGATAACACTTTACTCAGATGCTCTGAGATGGTATAGAATTAGCAGGAGCAGCGGACTGAATCCTGTTCTGGAATTTGATTTATGCAATAATTTGAATGTACCTCATATGCCTGGGCTTCCTAAAATGAATGTTTACCCTTTGGCCATTCTCTAAAGGCAGTATCAATATGCAAACTATCTTCATAACTTGATGTGAATGCTTGTAAAACATGGAAGCAAAAGGGAATGATTCTTTAAATATGATCAAAGAAGTCAGACTCTTCACTGGGAGAGAAAGCATTTGAATTGATCCCTAGAAGGTGGGCACAAATGTAGACGACTTTGTATAAACCATAGAAAAATTAGAAATCAACTGACCTAATAGATCAAGCCCAAGATCAAACATTATAAATGAATCGATCTAATAGATAACAGCCAGTGGGTCCAATTTCTCAACAAGAATCATCTTAAATAAGAAAGCACTCAAAGGGGCCCAGGGGGTGCCTTCCCTGACCTTATCGAGCCCTTAGTATGTCTTTCTTTGACCTTAATGGCTATGCACTGTAGGTAGGGAAGATTAGTTTAAGAGGTTCACACCAGAGCCACACCAATGCTTTTTCAAACATTTCCCTTGAGAAACAGAACATACTATTAAGAGAAATAATTCATGGGATACTAATGGAGAAAGAGAAAGAGGCAGACAGCTAGTCTGTTTAAAGCAGGGCTTAGAAAACAGGAAGAAGACCACCTATGAGGCACATGGACTTGAACAGATAAAAATGAAAAAATGCCCTTATGTATATGCATAAGTGCATGTACACACTCTTTTGTATGCACACATATGCGTGCATGATTTCTTCAGGTCACTGGATGTCTTTATACCCACAAGTTGTAAATAAAGCAATATGACTCTGGTACTGTATGCTTGCTTACTCTGGCCCAGGGAATTTTGGTGATTCAGGCCAAGATCTGCTTCAACTGTCCATGATCTCTTTCCTCTAGTAGCTAATAGAGTAGCAGGCGACACATGTGGGATTCAGCCATGATGCTGAGAGTATGGTACTAGCAGTAGCTACCCAGGAAACCTGTTAGATGCAGTCACTACATCTCATCCGCATTGTTCCTGACTCTGCTAGGTCTAAGCAGGAATGCAGGCATCTCTGTGATGAGCACTATGCTCCAGGAAGATCCGACGTAGCAGTCTATAAGAAGCAAGGATGATATATAGACCATAATGGTGAGAAAGGAGACTAAGTACTAGAGTAAATGCAAAAGAAGAGTTGAGAAGGGGAAGGAAGGTGTGTGGTAATGATACAATGCCAAGACAAATGTCCCAGTGGGCCATGCAGTGGCACTGATGCTAGTTACTTACCTGTGCTTTGGGACACAAATGACAAGAAACATGTACAGGTAATTGTGTGTGTTTCCCAAACTATAAGCACTTAGTTAACCTATATGTACCTACCCTTCTTCCCTCTCTTCTTCTCTTCCTCCCTCTCCAATATTTACTCATTTAAGGGATATGTGTAGGGTTTTATTTAAAAAGCTGTGCTGAGATTTTGATAAGAACAATAGTAGATCATTGTGTGTCTGTGTGTGTATGACATAAGTATGACACATTCCTGTTTGGTTGGCAACATTAGTATAGACTTTATAAAATCCAAATTATAGAGATATAAAGATTAAAATTTGAAGTTATGTTATATACAAGAATATATGGTACCTAGTATTGAAATAAAGCATTGTGGAGCTGGGAACATGGCTCAGTGTACAATAACACCTACTCTGCAAGTATAAGGACTTAGTTCAAATCCTGAGCACTCGTGTAAAAAATTGTACATAACTGCACATTCCTGTAACTCCAGAATTGCTGGTGGCAGAGATAGGAGTATCCTGTCTAGCCTATTTGTTTCAAAGCAATAAATCAGACAGCAGTAGAGAAAGATAGCCAAGGTCTGTTTCTTTTCTCTGCACATGGAGCCATGGTGAATGTAACTACACATTCACATGCATGCAATGAACATCTCTCTCTGTGCCTCTCCCCCACCTCTCATGCCTGACATCCTCTCCTTCTCTCAGTGTCTAGGGGTGATTGTTACATGCCTTTAAAATGTGGACTTAGCCTCTTATAGATGCTTTGAGGAAGAATTTTTCTGGATCATGTGTGTAAGCATTTCTGCGGGATAGGATTTTAAATATCTCAATACCAGTTTTTCTTGGTATTTGTTACATTGCTTTCTAAAATACTCATTTTAACTTGTGTAATTAACAGAATAACTATTTTGGAGTATCTATTTTAGCAGCGTTTAACATATGTAATTTAACAGTTTCTTTAAAAGCTGATACTCTGCCTATGGGATATCTTGGTGTTTGTGGGATGATGTCCAGGTGCCTGTGGGATGCCCTGGTACCTGTGAGAGGCCCTGGTGCCTGTGGGATGTCCAGATACCTGCAGGATGCCCTGGTGCTTGCAGTTTGTCCAGGTGCCTACACCATGTCTGTATGCCTGTATGTTTTGGCAATGGGGCTCAACTTCAGGTTGAACTTTGTCATCCTTGATCTCAGATTAATGTGGACCATCAAAGTCTATGACCAGTGCTGCCTGCTGCCTCCAAAAACCATGGTTATGCCTGTGACCCACACTTCTGCCACATTTGCTGGATGTAATTTTATCATTATTATCTTCTTGAGGACACAAGGGTGGGAGGATGAATCAGAGAGGAATGTGAAGAAGGTGTGATCAAAATACATTATATGAAACGTGAAACTCAAGTAATTAATAAAACTATTATGAAAAAATGCTGGCATTATTGCAATGTATGTGCCCATGTGTGTGCACATGTGTATGTGCATGCATGTGTGTATGAGTGTGCAAAGACTGACTGTGACCATATATTTGTTGATATTTTCTTATTTTGTAAGAAACATTTAGTGTAACATAAGATGAAAAACTTTCCAGGCCCTTTCCTGTTTAGCTTGGGTACTTTAAAAAAAAAGTGTACGTATTTTAATCTTCTTGAGGTCTTACCTGCAGATAGTCTCATTTCTCTGATCTAATATTTATTTCCACCATTTATATTGCAGAGCATGTAGCCTGTGTTTTCTGCTCTGTGCATAAGTCCTGAATTTGTTTGCTTTATGTCTACAGTTAAACCTTTCCAGAGCACACTAGTCATCACTTTATAGAAGTTTCCTGATTTATCCTTTTATCAGAGGAAGTTGTCCCATAGATTGCATTCTGGACTTTCCTGTCATTAGAATCTTTCTGTAGCACTGCATTTGTCACAATTAATAAGCTCACATTCTTAACTGTGAGTAATTTAGGTCCATGTTTCATTACATTTTCCTCAGCTTGTGACAAGTCTTTTTTTCTGTTTCAAGATCTACTTGAGGCTATTATACTTCTGTGTCTTAGGATTCTCCTGCCTAACCATTTTTTCCTTTTTGTTTGGTGATGACTATTGTTGTTTGACACTAAAGTACCCTGCAAGGTTTATGTTGTGAGTGTTCATTTTTCAGGGAGAAGGCTTTGGAGCCTTAAGTAGGTGGGGTCTTGTAGCTAGAAGTAGACACTAGGGATAGCTTTTGGAGGTGCACCAGCCCTACTTCTGGTCTAGACTTTCTCTCGGTCCCCTGGTCTGCCCATGTGAACAAGCTGAGATCTCACACTCCCACGACAGACTGAGTTGCTTCCATAGTCATGCCTTCCCTAGCATGGTGAACTGTGACCCACTGAAACTGTGAGCCAAAATAAACCTTGCCTCTTCACATTTTCTGTCAGGTATTTAAGGCCACATCAATGTAACAATTACCAATACAATGATGCTGAATATTTTTAATAAAATATCAGTTATAATTGAACTAATGCTTTTCTTGTTATTAGTCTAGGGTTATGGAATTTAGAAAGAAAATCATAGGCATAAAGGGCCATTTCTACTGTGTTCTATCCAGCCAAAATGTTGATATTGGACTGGGGAGCTAGGTCAGTTGGTAAAGTGGTCATGATGCAGGCATGAGGACCTCAGGTTCATGGCCAGAACTCATGTCAAAAGCCACGTGCACTGGTGTAGACTTCTAATTCTAGAGCTGGGAGAGGATGAGAGTCGGGGATCTCTAGAGCCCATTGGCCAGCTAGCCTAGCCAAATTGGTGAGTCCTGGGCCAGGAGGAGACATTGTGTCAAAAATTAAAGAGGAAAAGTGAAGAAGATACCCAAGGTCAACCTCTGACCATCACGAAGTTGTGACCACACATGTACACCCACATGTACACAGTCATTTGAGCATGTGCATACACATGAACAAGTACATGTGTGCACACACATGTTGATCTTCACCTCCGTCACCTGGCTGAGGGCATGATAGCTGTCAAATTTCTCTTGAGTCATGTTATCCCTTTAATTCCCTGTATGTGGTGAACAATTCCTATACAAATTCATGGACTCTTATTCTTTAATTATAGTTGTTACATATATATCTATATACCATTTATAACAGAACCCACTGAGATCAGTTAGTGTTGCTCATATGTATTTAGGGCTGACTTCTTGGGATTGGCTTAGCCTATCAGACAACTCATCCCTGGAGAATTCTCCCTCTCTCAGCAGCCATCAGTGGACTGTAGTTCCCCTAGGAGTGAAGCCCATGAGAATTCCCTTGTCTATGTCGGCATAACAATTTGGTGGTGCAAGATTTTAGATTTTATCTAGGCAACCACACTGTTGAGATTTCCTGAGCGTGTCTTCCCTGTCATATAGAAGACACTTTCTTGCAGCAGGCATCCCACCCTGGTTACATGGCTCTTATAATCTTCTGCCCTGTGCTCCATGGTATTCCCTGAGCCTTAGGCACAGGGTTTGTGTGGTGGATGCATCAATTGGGCAGAACAGTTATCACGGGGTGAAACCTTATCAAGTGCCAATCTCTGGCCTTCCACCAGGCAGTTCATACATTCCCAAACTTACCTGACCTACCTCCTTCAGTGTCGTGGTTTTATATGTGGGAAATGGGACTAAAACTGATTTGTCACAGTATTTATTCTTAGATCTCATGACAGCTTAGATTTTCTAATTTGTATACAGTGAGGTTCATTCTCCGTGTTGTTAAACCTGATAGGTTTTGAAGAATACAACATGTCATCGCTCCACCACTAAAATATCATGTGGAGTGTTTTTCCTAGCCTAAACATTCTTTGTTCTCCATCTTTTCCATCCTCCTTGCCATCTCCCATAAACCCGACCAACTCTGACCTTTCGAGCAATTTTGCCTTTTCTCAAAGTGTGTTAAAATTGGAACCATTCAGTGTGTAGCCTTTTTTACAATGGCTTCACTTACTTAACAACATCAGTTTAGATTTCCTCTGTGTCTTTTAGTTTTTACCAGATAGCTCGTGTCATCCTGTCACCTAATGATATCCTGTAGGATGGATGCTCTGCTGCTTATTGACTTGATCAGCTATTGGAGAGCATCTTGACAGTTTCTATGTTCCAACAATTGCAAATAAATCTATCATAAAAAATTTATATACAAACTTCTGTGTGAACATCACTTTTCAAATCAGTAGGATAAATACCTATAAACAGAATTGCTGGATTGAATGTTAAGATTGTTTTCAATTTTGTAAGAAATTGCCAAGCTGTTTTTCAGAGTGGCAGCACCATTCTGAATTCTGCTGGGGAGTGAAGTAGAGCCCCTGTGGTTCCCCATCCTCAGTGGTAATTTGTGCTCTTATTTTTTCTTTCCTTTTTTTTTTTTTTGATGTTACTCATTCTATGTATACGTGTAGCATTTCTTACTATTTAACTTGCATTTCTTTGATATGAAATGTTAATATCTTCTTGTTTTTTGTTTGCTATCTGTGTATATTTTTCTAATCGAGATGTCAGTTTAACACCTTTCCCTGTTTTAAAATTGGGATGATACCTTATTGTTAGTGTAAGCATAGATGTGCATATATACAATGTATACATACGTATCAGATATGCTATCTGCAAATAAATCTCGAATCTGAAATTTATTTGTTTTTTTAATATTCAGAGTAGTCATTTATAATCTTAATAGTAGTAAGGTTTAATTTTCAAATTTTCTCTATTGACTGTGCTTTTGGTATTTTATTCAAACCCATGGTTGCATTGGCTCAGCTAATGTTTCCTTCTTGATGTTCATAAGCTTGTACTTGATACTGAGGTGTATCATAAGTGTAGGTTGTTATTTGTGAAGTTAAGATTGGTGCCTCACTTTATTTGTGTACACACAGGCATCCCTCTCCCAGCAACATTTGCTAGAGCCTTTCCCCCTTTTCACCGAATCCCTTTTGTGCCTTTATCATCTAGAAATAGACTTTCTTTGTTTGTCTCTCTCAATAAAGTCTTTGTTATGCCCTATTTCTCCCCATGTCTCTTCTCTCACCAATACTATGCTACTAGATCATTGTAGCCCTGTGGCGAGTCCCAATATTGCAGTGCTGAGTCACCCAACTTTCTTCAGTACTGCATGGCCAGACTCAGTGGTTTGCTTTGCTGGAACAACTTTAACATGTCAACACCCCCGAAATCTCTTGCTAGATTGTATACTGGGATTATGTTGAATCTGTAAATCAGTTCTTCAGAGAGGTGACGTTAAGCCTTTTAATCCATAAACACAAAATATCTTTCTATGATTTAGAACTTTGTTTTCTTTCATTGTGGTTTAGATGTGCAAAGGGTTTGTAATACCTGGTTAGAGTTAATCCTGAGTGTATGTGATACTATTACCAGCATCAGCTGCAAACACCAAGAGTGATGGTGCCTGCAGAAATCCTAGCGTTCTGGAAGTGAAGGTGGAAGAGTCAGAAGTTCAAGGTCATCCTCTGCTACATAGTGAGTTCAAAGCTAGCTTGCACTATAGTAGACCCTGCTTCAAAGTACGTGTTATATTTTTACACTTTATGGCTCCTATTATTGGAAAAGCATCATGTGTAGTTGGAAAGCAATGGATTTGTCACATAGTAAACTGATATTCCATAGCCTTGTTGTCTTAACTTACTAATTCAAACAGTATTTGGATAGACTAGTGAGGATTCATTAATTAGGAAATCATATTGTCTATTAATAAGGACAGTTTTCATCACTTCAGACTTTTTTAGTATAGAGTCTCACTCTGTAACCGATGCTAGTCTGCAATCCATTACACTGCCCATGCTGATTGGAAATCAAGGTAGCCTCTTGCTTCAGCTTCCTAAGTGCAGAATTACAGGCATGAGCCACCATGCCTGGTTCTGCATTACTTTTATGTCAGAAAATGAAGAAGGGAGTTTGAGAATGTGGTAGGGAAAAGGTCATCTGTTTTTAATTTGCTAAAAACATTTGCTGTTATTAAGGTTGATTTTGGGTTTTTGCATAAGTAAATGTGTCATCTTGCACTAAAGCAACATTTTGTCTTCAGTTTTCAACCGATCAGCCTTATATACTTTTCTTATCTTATTGCAATATGTAGGACTTCACATATATTATTGAATAAAATTAGTGAGAAATTAGGGCATATTTGTCCTACTCCTAATTTTAGAGAAGTGAGTCCAGTTTCTCATCATTTGTTTTGTGTTAGCTTCAAAATTTTGCACCTTTATCAAATGGAAGAAGTTTATCTCTGTTCTAACTTGCTAGGAACTTGTTATCCATGGGCTTAGTCTAGCCGAGTACTTTCTTCGGTATTGGTCGATACAATTATGCAATTTTTATTCTTTAATCTGTTGGATAAATTGAAACGGTCTTACTTTTACTTATGATTTTTAATTATGTATATTGGGGGTCTAGGCGTGTGCAGGTGCCTACGGGTTGCCAGAGACACTGGACTCTCTACAGCTAGAGACAAAGGTGATGGTGGTCAATCTGACATGGATGCTTGAACTCGGGTCCTCTGGGAGAGAAGTATGCTCTTTTGATTTAGCCCTACTACATTTTCTAAAATTAAGTTTTGACAGTGACTTAGATTTTTCTAGAATACGTTCGTTGTTGGATATGTGTTTTGTAAATGTTCGTCCCGAAGCTTCTCTTTATTATCTTTCTTATGGAGTCACTGATAAAGCAAATGATGTTGACAAAGCTAACTTTGTGTATGTTGAAATAGCAGTTTTTGCCTATTTTCAGGGTTGTTCTAATTATATTTTACGTGCGTGATTTTAACAAACTGTGGCTGTCGTCATTCTCCTCTTCAAGTGAAGATCAGAAACCTCTCCTTTCAGGCCTGCTCGCAGGCTCATTTCCTTAGTACTTCTCTCCCTATACTTAGAAGCATATTAAACATTGATTTATTTTTTCAACTGACAAACATAATTCAGAAACTGTTGAGGGGCACATGCCTTGTCATAATTTATTTATTCTGTTATTCTTCCTTCCTTCCTGATTACCCAAGATTCTGTCTCTGATTTCCTCTCTATTGAGAAGCTTTGCCTCCGTCAGTTGTTTTACAGCAGGTCTCCTGTGTAATCCAGGATTTTGTTTCCCTTTATTTGTGAATGTCTTAGTGTCACAATCACCCCTAGCAAAAATCTCCTCTGAATATGGAACTCAACAGCCCTTTCAACTTTTACCAACACTGCATCTTATATACTGTCTTTCAGTAGTTCTGACATTCAACTCTGTTGTTTAAATTATTTCCCTCCTACAGGTAAGATTTTTTTTTGTGGTGTTTCCAAGCTTTTCTTTGTCTTTGATTTCTGAAAGATTGACTCTGCTGTTTGTGTTCATGTAACACGTATATACATGTGTATGTAGTTGTCTGTATATGTGTGTTATGTAGGTGAATGTATCTGTGTGTTTCTGTTTGTGTGCGTGTGTGAGAGAGAGAGAATATGGGTGTGTATGTATGTGTGTCTATGTGAATCTGTGTTTATATGTATATGTATGTGGGAGTGTATATGGGTATATGATTGTGTATATATTTATGTATGTGTATTTACATGTATGAGTGTATTTCTTCGGACTTCTCTTTTGAAATTTTTCTGTGCTTCTGGAGTCTGTATGTTCCTATTTTCTGCCAAATTGGGCAGTTGAATTATTATTTCTTTGGATCTTTTTCAGCTCCATTTTCCTTTTTTCCTTTTAGAGAGTCTGAAGTCACACAAGTTAGATATTTTATTATGATACAACACGTTCTTGACACTCTCTGTTTTCTGATTGGTCAGGCTCTCTTAATCTCCTGTAAATTCATTGGCCTTCCTCTGACCCTCTCCTTCCTGTCCTGGAGCTTTTGCAGGAAGTTTCCATTTCAGTTATTGTACTTTTCAATTCAATTTTTTCCCCATTTGATTTTTCTTAGCCTATTGCTCTGATGAGGACTTTTTATTTTAAAAATTGTTGTAGTTATACATGTAATTGTTTGCTGAAGCTATTTTATGAAGACAGATTTAAAATATCTTCACATTCTGGTTATCTCACTACTTGTATCTATTGATAGTCCCCTTCGAGTCCAGATGGGAGTTCTCTTTTCCTTGGTGTAAATGATATTCTATTGAAATATATATTTAGAAAATTATAAGCCCATGGGTATTCTAGTTGCATTTTTTTCTGGCACCAGTCCAGCAGCTGGCCAAGAAATGAACTCTTCATTGCTACCAGAAGGGTGCAGATGTGCAGGTTATTCTCTGCACTGTTTATTGACAGTCAAGGTTGGGAGAGATGCTTCTGGGTAAAAATGAGATTCTCAATTCCCTACTAAACTTCCATTGGTCCTACATAGACTGAATACATCTTATCACTGCTGTTATTATAGCCTCTATTGACTCCATAGGGTAGCAAAGCACCTTGCTGTTACCTAGCAGAGCTGAAAACCCTGGTACCTTTCTTGGACAATATCCGAGCAGGGATACTGTTGTGCCTTGTTCTGGCTCATGGAGATTGGAAGTCTAGAATTTTCACTTATTCTTAGCTGTGATGGCTTAGATTAGGACTATAGTTTGTGGTTGTGTGTGTGTGAGTGGTTTGTGTATGCACGTGAACACTCACACACATACCACTTAGTTTACTGTCTAAATCAGTGGTTCTCAACCTTCCTAATGTTGAAACTCTTTAACACAGTTATTTAACACCAACCATAAATTATTTTTATTGCTACTTCATATCTGTAATTTTGCTACAGTTGTGAATTGTAATGTAAATAATTGATTTGCAGATGGTCTTAGGTGACCCTGGTGAAAGGGTCATTAAATCCCCCAAAGGGGTTGATAACTAAAATTTTGAGAACCTCTGGTCTACATGATTCTGTCTTGATAAAATTCTCATTGTATGTGTCCTCTGGCTAGGGAACATGGACTTTGTTGTGGGTTATTTGGCCCTTTCTTTCAGGATTTCCAGGTTGCTGGTT
Source organism: Cricetomys ansorgei (assembly GCA_026225945.1). Taxonomy (NCBI): domain Eukaryota; kingdom Metazoa; phylum Chordata; class Mammalia; order Rodentia; family Nesomyidae; genus Cricetomys; species Cricetomys ansorgei. Next base: position 13,923,742 of record JAMJFZ010000982.1, on the reverse strand, counting down.
TCTCCAATGTTTTGCCTGATATATATGAGGCCAACATAAAAATCCATAGAGTTCAACGATTTCTCTTTCTTTCTTTTTTTTCTTTTGAGACAGGGTTTCTCTGTTGTAACTCTGGCTGCCTTGAACTCACCCTGTAAACCAGGTTGGCCTTCAACTCACAGAGATCTGCCTGCCTCTGTCTCCCAAGTGCTGGGGTTAAAGGCGTGCACCACCACCATCTGGCCAACAATTTCTTATTCTTTGGTTCCTTTCACTTTTTTTTTTTTCCTTCTGGTACATATAACATGCCAGGGTCCAGTTTGAGAAGACAAGTGTTAAATGTGTATACAGAATAGGAAGGAATGTTTTTTGTCCATGCACTGTGTGCTTTACTGTTTTGTTGTGCCCCTGCTTCTTCATGCAAGCCTTTCCCTCTTCCTTGTCTGGTCTGCTTAAAAGCAGCTGCCTTTTGTTTTGTTTTGTTTGTTTTGTTTTTTCATACCACGCAATGGCAGTTTGGTTTGTAGATTCTCTGCTTCACAACGTCTTGTGGTGAGGGTTTGTAATCATGAATCAGTTTTGTCTTTGTCACAAATCTTCATGTCATAATCTTGTGTCTGCTCTGCCCTAGACTCTTTTGCATTACTTGACACTGAGCGACTTCACAGCTTACAGCTGGACTTACGGGACGAGCTGCTGAAGCTCTACATTCACAGCATGGAAGCACTATCTTTTCAATCCACACAGGGACAAAGGTATCATATCTGTTACACTGGAGACTGGCACAGCATTGTGGTTATCTGAATAGACCCAGATCATCAGCTTCTTTAAAACAATCTAGGCTCAAGAGAGTCCCTATTCCTGGTCCTGTCTGCTTCATCTTCTGTCCTCTCATTGCCAACAGAGGGTATAATTTTCTGAGCAGAGAGTGGGCCTCTCATCTCCAGGAAGTCTATATCTAGGGACTCTGCCTGATATGCACGACTCCTGGGCTCTCAGCAATCTCATTATTTAATTCTCTTCATTTCTTCCCATTGTAAACTGTCTGGGGCAGCTCAGATGCAAACCTCTGGGTTTTATCTCTATCTTGGCTTCATTTTAAATAGAGTTTGCAGATATTAAAAAAAAACAATCTATCAACTTGTTGTCATAAGATTTCTCGAATAAAAGGTTAAGAAAAAGTGCTGACTGAGGAAGACATTTTTATAGTGCAAAGTTTTAACCTACATTTATTGAGTACCTAATGTTTCAATCTTTCATCTTCATACTTCAAAAGAATAAAAAGAAGACATATTGGAGGATGCACCAACAAAGAACACATCGCTAGAGTTAAACAGAGGTAACAATTTTCAATTGACAATGTGGGGCTTCATCAAAATACTTTCTAGAGACGTCTCAGAGATTTTCTTTGAGTTAACTATGCATTGTCTCCAGCTCACTCTTGACTACTTGATGATTTCAGGCAAAACACTTTCAAAATCTCCACGTGGACTATTTACTACATGCGAAGTGAAATAATAAATGCCTCATATGCTAATTGCCATTACTTCCCATGATCCCCAGTGTAACGCTTGTGTTGGAAGACTGAACTAGTGTGCTTATTTTAGAAATTTGCTTTTACAAGGGAAGACTCGTTCTACACACAAGAGTGCTATGTAATTTGACTGAAGCCATCAGACACCTTGTCATCGGAGGTTTTTTATAGGTCCCTCTGTGACAGAATGGGACTCTGGCTCACAGCAATAGGTGCCACTTATATTTCACTATTGATTCTAGGATTCCTACTTTACTATTCCTTTGGAGAGCAAAATAGAAAAGTTTATATATACTTTTTCCATGTGGAGCTGTACTTTGAGTGAAGCCCACATGAAAAGATTTGAAAACGGCAGACTCTTAAGATGGACATAAAGACTCTTCACCAGCTTTCTTTGCAAACATGACACAATGTTAATGTTTTAGACTATTTCCTGTCAATCTCTGTCTGTGCACTGAAATTTAATTGGTATCCTGCTGTCCGTGTACATTTATTTCTTTGCTTTTAGGGTTTTAATTTTTTTTCCGTGTCATCCCAGATCTTTGCAAATATCATTCAAATAATTGCGTAATATTTTATTGAATCTTGTTGAAGTATATAAAACTGGATCACAAGGCAGCAAAGGCATTCCATGCTTAGGCAGCAAAATATATCATATAAATAAGTCACCTCAAATTTGATATCTGAATTAAATAAAATGTCAATTAGGGATGCAGAAATTTTTTTCCAAGATTTTTCATGTAGAGAAAGGAAAAGCTAAGATACTTTTCATTTCCACATAAGAGAAAAAAATGTTTAAAATACCTAAAATTTAAATTAGAAAGGGAAAAATGCTTCCACAATTGTGTACTCCTCAAAGGAAATAAGAGTCGTGGTCTCCCACTCATGTAGTGAAGAAAAATAAATTCTAGATATATAAAATATTATTCTTAAAAATCTGGGACATAGGAGGGAGATTTAGGAGAAGATTGGGTTTGTTTGTTGTTGCTTTTGACACAGGGTCTAGTTAAACAGACTAGGTTAGCCTTGAACTCACAATCCCCTTGCCTCAGCTAGAAGTATAGCACATGTCACACCAACTAACCATGAGAGTATTTTCGTGCTTTTCAAGTAAAGAAAAATGATTTAACATGGAAAGCTCAGAGCTATAGCATAAAAACAGCATCTAAAACATGAATAAGTTTTCTATAGGGGATGGAGCGATGGCTCAGCAGTTAAGAACACACACTGATTTCACAGAGGACCCACATGTGATTCCCAACACCAATACTAGACAGTTCACAACCACATGCAACTCCACCAATACCCTCTGCTTGACTCTGCAGGTACCTGCACACACATGTGCACATACTGCATGCATGAACACACACACATACACACACACGCGCACACACACAATTTAAAATAAATCAAAATAGAAATATTTTGAGTAGTAAACCACATCAAGATGAATAGAAAGCTGAAAAATATGATAGAAAATGAATCTTGGCCATAGTGTTGCAAAACTCCTGCAATTAAATGAGCAAAATTTGAATATTCTAATAAAAAAATTATCCATAGTATTACAAAATCCCTAAAATTAAGTGAACAAAATATGATCTAATAGAAAAATATTAAAAGAATGTGAGAGAAAAGGAAACTCCAAAAGCCAATGACAGCTCATCCTTTCCCCAGTCTTCCTGGCAAACACCTACATGTCTACCGTGTATAGGAACCGCTCTCATCTGTTCCTTGTTGAACGTTTATGTGTTTAGATATTTAAAAGGGAATTTTTCAAATAATCAGTATTTGAAATTACACATACATTCTCTTCAACCTTTTAGTTCTACTTCTGGACATCTTCCCTTTTAAAATAAATGTTCCTATATGTGGCAAATTATGCCAGGATGTTTATCTCAACACAGAGTGGTAAAGGAAAAACTATGGTTCCCCAGGATGTAAGAAAATAAAGAAAAGAGCTAAATAAATATAATGTATTGGGAAACATGCATCTAATTAAGAAGAACAAGGTAGAGTGGGTCAGATGACCCCATCAATATGCATGAGATATGATGAAGAATGAGAAAACCAGCTGTACAGAGATGCCTGTAAAACGATTGCACTTACATAAAAATAAGCAACGGCAAAGATGTCTCCTGTATGTGAATTCACAGAGAACTATTGTAAGTGTGACTGCACATAGGGAAGGGTAAAAACTGTAGGTAAAGAGGCTTGTTGTGTGAGGGAAATGGTTATAAGATAACAAATATACCCACACATCAATTAAATAGTCTTATGTGTTACTATTCCTGAGAAGACATATTTACTCATCTCAAAAAGGCAACCAATAACAGACTGAAGTACAGATAACAATGATGTCCAGCTTGATGACCCAATGAGTTTTATTGGGGTTACTTACAGGAATATGGATGAGGAGTTAATTACAGCAGCAGAAATCAGAGGTGTAAATCAAAGCTGCATCACCAAAGCCCATCCCATCCCATCCTAGGCAACAGCTCATGAAACCTGGATACCTGGAGTATACTTCACAACCTGCATCCCACTCAACTGGTTAGAAAGTGTCCTCCAGGTAGTTCAGGTAGTTTGAGCCTCTTCCAGGAAGTATGATTACTTTCCATTTCTTCTAGGCAGCTCAGTTTTTCTGAGATTCTCTTGGCAGGCAGTCTTCACTGTGTAGTTTGGGGAGGGAGAAGCCTAGTGAGTCTGATCAGTTTCAGGGTCTTTCTGCAGCTAATGAGTTGTTTATTTCCTGAGGTTAGTGAGCTTCCTACAGTATGGGATGTTTCACATCCTCTTAGAACCTCCCATTATTTCACTTACTTGTAAACATCCTATGTCTGAACAAATTTCCTTACAAGATAGATTTTAATCTCAGAGGAGAGTACAACTCAACAATATTGTTTTGCAAAATGTAGAAATCAAATTCCATTCTATCATAATTTTTGCAGGTATTCATACACATAGAAGTAATGTATGATTTATGGTTCAATTGAAAACATGAATTTAGTGCTATAACGTCACATAATTTTCTTTGGGATGGTTACTATTTTGATAAGGAGTCTAAATTTTAATTATTAAAATGTACATTTATTATCAGGAGTACAGAATATTTTATTTATCAAAAATTTGGACCATGCACACCTTATATGTAAAACATCCACATCTCAGATTATTTTCTTTCAAAACTGTATGCACAAGATGAAAGTAAACAAACACAGTCCTGGTATCTGCTGACAGATCCTTTATGGAAATTGTGTATACCACACTGTTTTAGCTTTGAAATAACAATACTTACTGTATGTTCATGTCTCTACCCCACAATAGCCTGTGCTTCGATAGTGCCATTTTGTCTCTTTTCTGGAGTTTCTCATTGTTTTTTTTAAATTCAAACTATAATGTAAACAAAACAACAGTTATACCTTTAAATATGTGGTGCATTAGAAACAAAGCAAAGCAGTGTATAGTAAGACTAATGAATGACACCATTGGGAGAAAAACACAGGAAGTTAATTGTGTATCTAACAGAAATGCACATACAATTGTATTTAATTTGGAAAACCCATTTCTAAGACTTAAAGTACACCAACAAAACATGAAATGAAATAGATATTCAGATCTTCGTGACATTTAACATTATTTCAGACAACACTTAGAAATAATTAATATGTGCTAGTAAATTCTTTCAATGAGGAATAAAAAGAGATTGAGAAAATCTGTTGGCTACGTCTGGTTATCTCCAGAAGATTGGTCTCAGGACCCTGTTGGTGCCAAAATGTGAAGATGCTTAAGTCCCTTATTTTGAAGGCTGTAGCATTTGCAGAGAACCCAAGCATAGTCACCACATGCTTTAAATCATGTCTAGTTTACTTTGACCTCGTAAGATCTAAATACTGTGGGAATAGTTCTTATTATACTGTACTGTTCATAGGCTAATAACAAGTAATAATAGTCTGTTTGTGTTCAGTACAAATGCAGTGTTTTTCTAACATTTCTAATTGACCCGGGAGTGGTTGAATCTGTAGATGTGTAACTAGTCTGTCATGAAGGCTCATTTTATATGCAAATGTAAAATGATTTGCAGAATATTTTTGTTAAATGCATACTGTGTTTTTTAGAATAAGTATTTTCTAACTCTTACAAGGTATATAACTACATGAAAAAATTCATTCTTTGCCTGAAGTCCAACCTTAATTGGATATGTTCTATTATTATTATTATTATTATTATTATTATTATTATTATTGTTATTACTAATTTGTGCATACACACCTGCACAATGTGGATGTATACATGCTGCTATATGTGCTTTGAAGTTAGATAACATCTTTTTGGAGTAAATTTTTACCTTCTACTTTATTGAGGATGGGTCCTTTCTGTTGCTTGTATTGTCACACAGCTTGCTTCAGGCTAGGTGGCCATCAGTGAGCTTCTAGCTCGTTCTCCCATTCCTGCCTCTCATTGGGATGGAGTACTGGGGTCACAGATACTCCACATCCATCCTTTTATGTGGGTCTCAGGGATCAAATTTAAGTCATCAGCCTTGGTTAGCTAGTGTGTCTACCTCCCAGCCCGGCCTGTTTTTATTTACTGAGTCTGACAAGACATGTTGGCATCCAGCATGAGGAAACTGCCCATAAAGCCTTGTCCTTGGGATGGACCCCCATACATGCAGGATAAGCAGGTAATACTAAGCAGGAACATTATCTGTGACAGAAGACCAGACAATAACCACAGATGAGGCCAATTCCCAAAACTCCAGACAAAAACCCTCTAAATGGACCAAAGCCCTCGTTGTGTCTTCTATTTAAAATTTTCAGGTGAATATCATGGGTAAAATACCACTATATTTATGATTTTCTTTAAAGAGTTACACATGAGGGGTCCTGGAGAGATGGTCATTGGTTAAGAGGACTTGTTTCTCTTGCAGAGAACCTGGGTTCAGTTCCCAGCACCTACATGGTAATTCACAAACTAGTCTACTGAAGTCCGAAAGTCTTGTTGGATTCTACCAGTGCTGTATGAACACACACACACATACACACACACACACACACACACACACACACACACACACACACACACACACACACACACAGTTATACATGACTATCTCATCCATGGTGATACATGATAGGTGTGTATGAGTTTATTTACTCTTATTTTGTACATATCTGAAAACCACCAAAACAAACGTAAATTAGAAATTTTAACATTTAATTTAGATATTTTCCTTTCCCTTTCACATCAATATTTCCTCAATCTCTGTCTATCTCTCTCCCGTCCTCCTGACCTCTACAACCAACCCCAGTGGGCCCAATATTTATAATCCTTCTGCCTCAGCCTCCTGAGTCCTGGCATTAGAAGTATGTACCACCACGCACAGTTTATTATCTCCTAATTTTAGTGTGTGGTTCTTTTTTATTTTTTCCTTTTTGAGTTGTCTGCTTATAACTTAACCTAAACACACATCCTCTTCTTGACTCAAAGAAGATGACTCCGTTAGCACTCAGGTCACATCAGTGCTCTCAACTGTGGTAGCACGTTTGCGTCAAGGAATGATTCAATATCAAGACATTTCTGACTGTCGCAATGGAAAGGTTCTATTAGCATCCACTAAAGTAAGAAAATGCTAAATTAAAGAACACTGGAATAATCTGGTAGAGTGAGCCAGCAAAACCCTAGTAGTTCATGGCTCCACTTTGATGGTTCTTTAAGTATTTTTATTAGGATTTTCAAGGGGATAGTCATTCTGTAATATGAGTGAGTTGGTGCTTACATAATAATTTACTGTAAAATAAATGCTTGAGGAATTGAAGCTTTGTATTGTAAAGATTATATCACAGGTCAAAGGTGGGTTGAAATGCTGAGATGCATAACTGTAATGTTTTATTAAATTTTTCTCCCTAATTTGTAGTTGGACCAGATTTTTAAATCTCCCTAATAGATATTCAGAAGCGTATATGTCCCACTGTTGGTCAGTATTGAATAGGGGCTAGATCCCTATCCTCTGAAGGCATTTCTGGTTGTTTTCTAGTATGAAAGATGAAGCTTTTTTTTAAAAAAAAAAAAAAAAAACTGCTTTTTTTTCGTTCTTTTGAGTAAATAACAATTGCTCTATTTAACCTTTCCTATTGGACCCCATCCCTCCCGCTTTCTTCAAGGTTCTGCTCTTCTAGGTAAATTCTCCTTATAAATTCCTTCTCCAGGAGGCCAGAAGTGAGGGATCCCAAGCATTAACTTTATATTGTTAGTGAAATTTTCTTTGCATTTTCCATATTTTTCTGTTTCTCTGAAAAATCGTAATTTTTAAAGAATAATTAATTCTGTATAAAAGGATGTGTGTGTGTGTGTGTGTGAGAGAGAGAGAGAGAGAGAGAGAGAGAGAGAGAGAGAGAGCACACTCATGCCTAGAAGAACAGAGTACACATTTCTTCCATTTGCTGACCATCTATGTGGTTAAAAGTATAGGTATATGTTTTGTAAATAGCTTCCTTAAAAATGAAAGAAAAGGGGGCATATCATTCTCTTAAGTTGAACAGTAAAAGCCAGAAGTCATATTGGGAAATAGCTTTCATTTTTTTTATAAGTGCTATAATTAACCATTTTGAAACTCAAACCATGATTGTGACCTCTCATGTTCTTTGAGGTGTCCACACCCACTTTCTCTATGATTTGGGGTGTTAAGTCCCGGTGTCAATGCCAATTCTAACTTAGAAATTACATTCTTCCCACTCAGAAGTTCTTCCTGGAGTTTCAACAGGAAAAATTATTCTTCATTTTCCCTCCTGAAAACTGTTGTGTAATGTTGCTGCCAGAGAGAAAAGATTGGTTCCACCCTAAATCTAGCTGGGATCCAGGGGAGGTTGAAGCAGCATCTATATATAGTATGTAAAATGCCTCAGGCTAACGGTAGATGAAAAGCACTCCAGATAGGTAAGGCATTATTACTACTAAAGTGCTATTATTTTAACTTTGCCGAAAGTTACATCAAGCCTATAAAATGTGCCCAATAGTATAGCAGCCAAATGTGCCTCACACCCGGGGTCATTGTCCCTGACAATTTGTTTCTCTTATACCAATACTACCTGTTAATTTTTATTAAGCAAAAATAATTTGAATTTTTTTCTTTTACTCTACATTTCCTTAGTGGGAGTGAAATGACCAACGAAACCTTTGGTTACGATGCCATTTTTCGAGTACCACTAAATACGGGAGCTGCCAGCCTTGCTCGGGGATATAAAAAAACAAAAAAAAAAAAAAAATAGAAAAAAAAATCTACTCCAGTCACACTGAGTCTTAAACACGATTCAGTTGCTACCTGCTGATTTAATCAATCCTTTTCAGTGAGAAAATAGAAATTGGAGTATAATATGCATGATGAAAATTTTTAATAAAACACGTTGGGGTTTCTTTTTCTTAATGGGAAATGGAAATGCTGTAGCCAATGCGCCTTTTAAAATGTGTAAAAAAGAAAGAAAAAGAAGAAAAACCTAAATGATAGGACAGCATCAAAGCCTGATTACAATCCTGTATAGTTATTGGAATGTAGAACCTCTCAGTAAGCATCGCTCTGGAATCCAAGAGGTCATATGGGTCAGTCTGATGAGCCAAGGCCAGCTCTTTAGTGAAAGTGTTTTGGTTTTGATCTCCTAGAAGATCAGAGAATTTTTCTTCCTTCTGTACATCAACCAGTCCCCATACTTACACTGCATCTTTGGAAGTAAATGATAAAGAAGAGGGACTCAAGACACAAATTACTGAAAATACATTTTCAGGCAAATAGAAGCCCTTGTACCTTTGACACTGGAAACTAACAGCAATGCTAAACAGCAGATCACATTTTAATCAACAGGTCAAATGAGAAGCCTTACCTGTCCAAGTAATGAACAGGCTGGTCAGCATTTATTTCCCTTATGTAAAGGTGGTGGAATGCAGATTTTCTACTAAGAACTAGAAAATGAAAAAAAAAATTTTTTTGTTGTACACAAATGCTGTTCAGTGAAGCTTTCTATGATGAGTATAAAGTCCTGTATTTGTGTTTTCTGTCTCATGACAGGGTCATCAGCTACACATGGTCATTGAGTTCTGAAATATGGTTAGCATAAATGCCAACTTGCCTTTTAAATTTTATTTAGTTTCAATTTATCATAATAGCCTCATGTGGTTAGTAGCTAATGTATAGGGAAGATGGTATTTAGGTATAAGGAGGAGAAGCTATCCAAAATGGTAGACAGCTATGTGCACTTTAATTGACAAGTGGTCTGTTAGCTAGTTTTATGTCAACTTACTCACTAGATTGACTTGCGGACAAGTCTGTAGCACATTTTCTTATTAGTGATTGAAGTGAGAAGTCTCATCCCATTTTGGATGGTGCTACCCCTAGGCAGGTAGTTCTGGGTTCTATAAGAACGAAGGCTGAGCAAGCCATGAGCGAGCAAGCCAGTAAGCAGCACCCTGCCATGGCCTCCACATCAGTTCCTTCTTCCAGGTTCCTGTCTTAATTATCTTGATTTCCCTGGATGATGGATATATAAAATCTAAGGTAAAACAAAACAAAAAACCAAAACCCTTTCCTTCCCAAGTTGCTTTTGGTCATGGTGTTTACTAGAGCAATAGAAACCCTACCTAAGGCAAGCTGGTATAATAGAAAGAATTGGGCACTGGAGTATGAGTATTCACATTGTGAATTTTCTGTAAATAATAACATAGGAAATGTTCTTATGACCCAAGGAAAAGCCTGACATTTGAGAGGTAGTCATCAATGTTAATACTTGCTCATTACCATTACAGATGTACTGGTGGCTAAAGACTAAGGCCTAAGCTGGATATTGTCATTTGTCTATGAGCATTTAATTATTGTTGCTGTGGGTGGATTACTAGGATGCCAGCCACAGTGTCTAAACTTATTCAAAGGTTGAATCTATCCCATTCATTCATTCAGTCAGTCATTCATGTAAATACCAGGTTGACATTCACCTAGACACTATGGAGTAAAGGAGGGAAACTCACAGTTTACCTCTTCTAGCATGTAGTTCAGGGTAACCTATGATTAACTCAGTTGGGATTTGCAACAGTGGTCTGTCAACAGTGAAAACTGTGACTAATAGCATGACACACTTGTTGAAATATGTCAGAGTCCCTTCCTAGTTACCTGAGGGATGGCAGTAATTAAGTGTCTGCTGTTTTAGTAATTTTGAGTGAAGTGACAAATATGTCCTCTTCATTCACATGGTGGTAGAATTCATGTTCTATCTTTCAAAGAAAAATTCCTCTGGATGATGTGTAGTAGTATGTTGCTGTGGCAGCTCACAAGGAAGACACAGAGGCATATTCATATGGGCAAACCTGCCAGACTTCAGCAGAGGGAACCACCATCATGGCAGGTGCCGTACTGGACAGTGGAACCCTGAGTGTCTGAGCTCAGATGTTTTAATTGATTCAGAACTCCTTAGGTGTTCTACTGATAACACATGCAGATCATGAACAATCAAATATCCCCCATATAAATCCAACACCTGAAGACAATACCAAAAGCCAAGACCCAGGCAACCCCTCACCCAACAGTGCACAAAACAATTATTTTATACATAACTAAAAATAAACTTCCACAACAGTGGTGGCTATCTTGGTTTGTGTCTGGAATATTCTACTACAAACTTAAGTTTTGAACACTTGTTGTTTCCAGATAGTGGTGTTGTTTGGGAGTTGTAGAACCTTGAGGAGTTGGGCCTTAGCTGGTAGAAAAAGAACGTGTGGACCTCTTTAGTATAGCCAGGCTCTGGTTCTCTCTTCTTCCTGATCTACCATTGCTACCTGCTCCCACAGCCCTCAACACTGCCCTGCCATGATGGACAAAGAACTCTCTGAAATTGTGAGCTAAAGTGAACATTCACTTGAGTTGTTCTGGTTAGTTGTCTCAGTAATGAACATGAGAGACTGTCAAACACAGCTTGAAGAGGAATATTTATGTTCTCTCTCCAAGCATGTTCTCTATCCTGAGATAGAGAAACACATGGCAGCACCCAGGACAAATGAGGTAAGCTTTTAAAAAGGCACTCCCACTCAGATCATGAGTCTGTAAAAGTACAGAACACTCAGTGGGCCATCACACTAACTGTTGGCCTTCCTATGTAAAGAGTAGATGGCACAAAATTGTTGGAAAGAGGGCAGGGAGCAATCTGAAAAACACAAACGAACGCTCAGCCTTCTGCCATCAGGTCAACAATTTCAATGCAAGCCAGGCACACGGTGGCAGAAGCTCCTCTTCATTTCAATGTCCCTGGGCACAACCCAGTGTCCATCTCAAAATCAACAATACTGCTCCGTTCTCTGAATGTAAAAAGCAGAGTTGGACTAGTGGCAGTTATCATTCTACGGGATGATATATGGGACATGGGATATACATATATACAGTTGTTGACAGAAATTACATTTTGTCACAACTATCTGACGTATGTGAAGAAATCTATCAATTTTTAAACAAGCAAAATGAAAATATGTATTGAAAGTTTAACACATGGACTATTTCATAAGTGAGGAACAAATGAATGGATGAACGATTATATATTACTCACTGTTGCCAGCTCTTCTTACTAAAGGTACTGTAAGGGTTAGAACATGATTCATCTCATGTTTTTTTTGATTTTTGTTTTTCTGGGTTTTTTTGTTTGGCAGATGGAAGATTAGGAGGTATTGTTTATACACCATGTAATTAAAAAATGATTTCTGAAATTTGGAGCAGTGATAGATAGCTACTGAGGCAAATACTAATTTCTCATAGAAAATTCAAGTGTAGCTATATGAAGCAGCACACAGGTGAGTTTCACCTGCTAGGTCATTTCTTTTGTTACAGAACATATATAGCAGCATAGAAGTAGGGGGCTTAGAAGAAATCATCCACAGGACTTTTGTATTTAATTGGAAAGAAATGACATACAAGAAAACCCAGGCACGAGGCAACTGATTTCTCAGTTGGGATGTATTTCAGGAAAAGATGGCAGCGTGCCTTCCCCATCAGGCCCTGGTCATCATTCCACTATTCATGAACAGATGCCTTGCGCACATCCCCAAGTGTAAATGAATTCATTAAAAGATCTGGGGAATTGGGATATTAATTCTAAATCATTACATATTATAGATTTTCTGGAAACAAGTAGGGGGACATGGCAAGGAGAAGAGACAAGAGAGATTTCTGTCTGACTCTTGGCCAGAAGTTGGCCTCCTGAGACCCACCAAAAAAAGAGTTCTTTTCAAAAAGCATAAGTTTGCAACTCTTAAAAAGATTTAAGTGGATATTGTCACAGTGTAGAAGGTGACACAAGACAAAGTTAAGTCATGAACACCAGATGCCATATATGGATGAAGAAAGAGAAAAGCTGTTGGATGGAAGAGTGTGCAAATGCTTTGCCCTTTATATACTATAGGAAAGAATTTTCTGGTAGGATTTGTGTAAGTGCATCTGTCCTACAGAGCATTTGAAATGAGACTGTTAATAATAGTAAACATTACTATAAATATATTGTGGCATGTTTTTTTTTTTTTTCTTTTCAATTTAGGGCTTCGTTGCTCTCTTTCCAGATTTTTTTTTTTAACTCAGACAATTTGGCACTAGTTAGTTGCTGTGTGGGTGGGTGTATTTTCTCACCTGCACAATTAACTTGAAGCTATTTTTGGAATCATTTTCATTTCCAGCTATTATGATGATACCATACTTGGGAAAAAATGCTGTTGAGTTTGAATTCAGAGATTCTGCATATCTAAGGGCAAAATGTGACAATCAGGTCATGGGGAGAACTTCAAAATAGCATCGAGACTGTGTGAGAATGAAGTTGTCGAGTATATAATTCTTATGGATGCGTTTCTTCATGCATTCTGCCTCTGTTTTTTGCTATCCCACCAAGACAGTCCTATGGGTGCAATATTAAATATTTCTAACTGCTTTTCAAATGATTTAATGTCATAAAAATGGAGGGATAGCTTGAATGGTCTCTTCAGAATCTTATTCAAGAAAAAGGATGGAACAAATTGTAAAAAAGGTACTTGATTTTTGTAATGAAATCCTGGTGATTTTTGTGCATCTGGTCCTGTATTGTTATTTTATATTGGTATTCCTTTTTACTTCACCTGCACCAGCACCACAGCAATGATGTGATAAATATTCTTATAGATTGGTTCACAAGTAGGAAGTATGGATTTTAGAGACTGTACCGACCTTTTGAGTAGAGACCCCAACTCTGAAGAGATGCATGACTTAGGCATCTTGATGTATATCTTCCTAAATTAAGGCAAAGAAAACAAAACCTGTAAATTACATCTGGCCCACTGGTTGTCTTTGTAAATAAAATGTTATTTGAACATCAACCTATCAGTTTCGAGTATAGTTGATGACATTTTGCACTACGAGAGCAGAGTCTAGTAATTTTCACATAGACCATAAGGGCTCCAGAGCCTAAAATATTTACCTTAAAATCTGGGGTTGTATATAAAGTTTTCTAATTCACATTTTAAAAGACCTTAGTTGATGTTTTGAAATTGCAAGATCTTTATTTCTCCCAGAAATTATAAAAACTAATTTGTACACAAAATATCTAAGTAAATAATATATTAAATGTGGAACAGTCAAGTCAAGGTTAAACAATGAATGTGAATTATTAATCAACTCTTTATTTAAAAACTATTTTAATTTATATTTGGGATTTTCTCTTGAAAATGTGCTAAACATTGTAAATTCACTAATTTAAAAGATAGTCTGGCTTCTTGTTAACTTTTGAAAAATAGTATCTGGGAGAGTCTATATGTTTACTTTGAAGTATCCTTTTTAGTTAAGGGCAGTCCATGCATCAGCTCTGCTCTTGAAACATGAATGAGATAGATAACGGCTATAGCATCATGGGAAACAATGGGATTGTGGGAAATGGCTATCCCTAGCACAATTATATGTTCACATTCCTGCCTTGGATATTAACACGATATCTTGAGTTGGACCAAGTGACCTTAAATCCTGTAGGAAAGACCAATAAAACACCAAATACAAAAGGATCCTTATTTTTGAGTAGTGTTATCAGTAGTCATACATGATCCTCTTCTGGTATAAAGATTGTATTTCAACTCGTAATAATCTCAGATTTTTGTTGTTACTGAAGAAGATAAAGCAATAGCTATCATAATTTAGAGAAAAATGATGATTTGAGTAGAATATGAAGCTTGTGCTGACTCATTATTCTTTCAAATGAAACACAGATCTCTGCCACCTGTTTATCTCCACTGTTTTTTTTTTTTTTCCATCTGTGATACAGTGTTCAAAGATGGAAGCTAATGGTCTGTCTCCTGTTCATACATGCCATGTAATCTATTTGCCTTCCTTTTGAATCTTTAGATGGTCTTGTGATTGGCTTTGACATATTAAATGCAGATCATCTGACATCCTGAGCTACCTGTGGTCCAGTCTTTGAGAGGACTCACAGATTCCTCTGGAAACCTAGAGAAGATACCGACTCAAAGAAGGAGTCATTAGTTACTGCTGGCAGTTAGGTGGGCTGGAGTCCAAGAGCTGATTATTAGATAATGTAGTATAGATACCATTCATTTGGATTTCAGAAATGTCTATGGAATCTTTGAATTAAAATCCTGTCTAGAGTGGGTTCTTCAAAATTTGTCATGATACACATGTATCCAGACAAATGTCTATAGCAGGAATTGGGTTAATTTTATATAAAATAAGGACATCTGTTCCACTTCTTGATATATGTATATAATAGCCTTGTAAAGATTTTCAAGTTAGTTCTAGGGATGTACTAGGTATCAGAAGAACCCATCAACTCTCAGTTTTCCAGATGTCTCATCCCAAAGATTCAAAGGGATGGGTGTAACCCCCATCCTGGTAGGCGAAGACTAACATGAAATCAATTTTTGCGGTCGACATTTTCATTGTTTTTTTCTTAAAAATGTGGATGTGTTCTGAAGAATGTCTATAATATTAGTCATAGAAATTCATGATGGCTCTTGTTGGATAACATTCCCTTCAAGATTGGTAGGAAGTCTCCCTTCCCTATAATTTATCTCAGGCAAGCCTTACTACCCTATGCCCTACAGGTTCTATTTACTTCCAGGTACTTGAGTTTTAAAGAGATTGTGTAGCTTGGCCAAAGTCACACATAACTTGCAAATAACAAAAACCGAGGTTTACTTTGCTCCCAAGCCACTGCAATTAATGCGCCAGTGGCCTCTTTCAAAGTGGGGTGTTCTGTCAACAGACATATGAGCCCATGCATCCCTATTGGAGAGACTACTCTGCTCACCTCTAAAGCTCATATGAGGCTATGAGTGCCCAGGGAGACCAACTTTCTGTCCCCAGTCTGCAGAGCCATTCTGAAGAATGTTTAAGGTAAAGGCAGAGTTAAAAGGCTCTGGTAGCTGTCCAACCTGCGCAGGAATTCTGTCTCTGCCACCAGCTTTGCAACATGGCCCCCAAAAGCTGTTTCCTGTTAGTGTTACCTGCCATATGGAGAAGGGGATGATGCTTTCCTTTTCTAGTTGTTAGCAAATGAAATAAGGCAAAATGGTGATAATTTTGACTTTGTGCTTGCTATTATTCTCTACTCTGATAATGTAGGCATATTGGAGAAATATGATATTTAACATTAACAAATATAATCCAAGTGAATAGTGGCATGGTGGAAGCATTGTCAGCAAGGGATAGTGGGAAAATAATCAGGAGCCAGACAATGGCAATTCCCATTGAAAACCTATTTCTATAAGCTGTTGACGACCCAGTGATAATTTAGTTTGAAAGGTAATTCCTATCACTTTCTAGCTGAACACAAGTAAAGCAGAAAACAGGTACACACTAATTGGTATAAACTGGATAAAAAAGCTAGATATCTGGATATTTCTGTGACACATTCAGTAGAATGCCACCTTATAGCCTGTTCCCTGAAATATGTCATATTCATGTGCATGCTCTCTCAGCATTGGGCTGCATTCTCTGGGCTCCCCACAACTGGCATGCCAGTTTTAATTCCTATCACAAAACTCAATCTGGAATATTTTTGCCTTTGAAAAGTTTTATAAACTACCACAAACTTCCTTTTCTTTGCATACAATTGTGATATTAATACGAGATAGTGTAGGTATAATGCTTCACATGGTGTTTAGCAGTTAGCGGATTGTAGTGAATGGGAATTGTCTTACTGCTCTTGCTAGAATTGTCAATTCTTGCTTAAATGTGCATCAACAGGTTATTTGAACGACTATTGTATAGCAGGAGTAGAGCTACAGGTGGGAACACAAAGGCTCCTGTAGAAGGTGTGTTCCCTTCCTAAAGGCAGAGATAAATAATACACCCATTATTTTTCTCATTGCTGTGTCAAGATAACATAAGGAAGTTAACTTAAGTAAAGGTTTATTTTGACTCATGGTTCGAGGCATTTAGTCCATGATGGAGATGAAGACATGGCCACAGGAGTAAGAGGTAGATGGTCACTTTATTTCCTTAGTCAGGACGCAAAGAAAGATGAATGCTGGTGCTCAGCTTACTTTTTCTGTTTTATTCAGCCTGGCACCCCAGAAATTTAGATGGCACCACCCACATTCAGTGTATGTCTTCTCTCTTCAGTTATAAAGGTTCTCAACTAATGTTGCACCCCTTTAATACAGTTTCTCATATTATGGGGAACCCTCGACCATAAAATTATTTTTGTTGCTATCTCATAAATATAATTTCGCTACTGTAATGAATTGCAATGTAAATATCTGAAATGCAGTGGTCTTAGGCAACCCTTGTGAAAAGTTCGTTTGACCCCACCCCCCACAAGAGTCAAGACCCACAAGTTGAAAACCGCTGAGATAAAACTTTCTGGAAATACCCTCACACAGCCAGAGGTGTGCCCCTCTATGCCCACTCAGGTTGACAATGAAGATTAACAATCACAAGCCATATCTTCCAGACATAAGCTTAAGAAGAAGCTTATGGAAGCTACTGCCTACTCAAAGCGCTCCTCCCCCATGGCTCTACATAAGGTACCTGTCTGTTTAGGTGTTCCTTAAATTTAGGAAGCAGAAACCACATCTAAATCTTGGCTTATTTGAAAGTAAGGAATTCTGTCTCTGAAAATCCGAGGTACCACATCATCTTTTGAGCACATCTCTTCTGCAAATTCATGAATAATTATAACTTCTGACTTAATCAAGCACCCAGTTTACAAGAATATGTGTTCATGCAAGGCTTCCAGCACTGTTGGTTGAGTATAATTATGTATGTAGAGCCCAGCTACAGTAATTGTCATCTAGTCAGTGTTCATAAATGAAGACTATTAGTGTTTTCTCCAGTATGGCTGTAAGAGAAACAGTGGATGATCATAGTTTATTAAAAGACTAAGTTTATGAAATGGACTTATATATTATAAAGAGCTGGATCAGCTCTTTATGGGTCAGCATAAAGGATTCTTTTGCAATGTCTTACAAGTTCGCAGTGACTAATGACCACAATTGCAAAGCACTGCAGAAACCCCATCCTTTAATGATCCCCGGTCTTATTAAAATGTCTATGACTATTTCAGGAGCCCACAGGCCTTTAAAGCAATAATTCATGTATTTATGCATCCATCAAATATTTAATGGGCACCTACTGTGTACCCAGCAAGTCTCTGGCATTGTTTTAGGAACAAGCCAGTGAATAAACCAAAGCCCAAGTGCATTAACATTTGATATTTCAGCCAGGAAATATCTATAAACACCATGTTAGGATGTATTAAGTAGGCAACTAAGTAGAAGATTTTTAAGTTTTAAGAACTAGAAAGTCTGGCTTCAAAATAGTAACACAAGAATAATCAGAATACAACATTTCATAAATCCAAGCTCAGTCACATCAAAGCTGAATTATTACCACTACCAGGTCCAAAACATTGGGGTATTTTCCCTCTTCGCATATAACAAGAGAACTAGACACCAGCTTCTGTACTCTTTAGGTGCTGGGCAGGGGATGTAGAAGGGCAGGAAGAAGTCACTCACTGGGACTTAAGACCCTAAAGAGAAGGCTGCTGCTCACTTCTCTAGATTTCTACATGTCATTTGTCTTCAACAAGAAATGTCAATTTCCTAAATCAGAAGATTAATGAAGGTGAGAGGACCACCTCACCTTACACCTTGTTTAAGACAGACTCTTGCTGTCCATCACTTCCTGTGCCAGGTTAACTGGACCACAGGCTTCCAGAGATTCTCCTGGCTCTGAACCCCATATTGCCATAGGAACACTGGGCTTGGAGATGTGCCCCACTGTGCATGGACTTCATGTGTTGGTAGAATCCGAACTCTTGTTTTCCCACTTTTGTGCCAAGTGCTTTGCCCATTGAGCCGTCTCTCAGCTCCATGATATCAGTACTTTAGAATCAATAGATAAATATTGCTACATATTAAGTTTTACATTCAATTTCCAGCTTACTGTCATAGAAACTATCTAACATACTCTGTAATATTTTAATACTATTTTCATTAATTTTTGGAAATTTTCATAAAATGTATCTTAATTATACTTACCCTCCCATTCCTCCCATATCTACTTTCCCCATCCTCACTCCCTAGCTGCCCAACTTTGAGGTTTTTAAGTTTTTTTTTTTTTATTAATGAGGGGTGTGCCTTGGAGTGTAGCCAACCTACTAAGTGTCAACATTATTAAAACTGAGCTTTTTCCAAGAAGCTACTAAATGTCAATAGATCCTCAGGTAAAGGTAGGAATCCATGCCCTCATCCTCACTCCAAACTGTTTTTTTTTTTCCTGGCTTGAACTTGCACAGGTCTTATGATGCTGTTACAGTCTCTTTGAGTTCATATATGTACAACTTTCCTGTTGTGTCTGTAGATCATACTTTTCTTGAAGTCATCTGTCACTTCTGGCTCTTACAATCTTTCATCTTCTCTTGCACAATGATCCCTGAGCCTTGGTGGGAGGGCCATGATGTATGTATGTGCATCCTACTTCTTTAGAACATTAATTTTTTGCAATGTTTAATTAAAAGGAGATATATGTGTATATATATATGTATATGTACGTGTATATATACATATGTGTATATGTATATACATGTATATATGTACGTGTGTATATATATACACACGTACATATACATATATATTTTTAATAAACATTGGGTACGCATCTGTGCACATACATGTTTGCATGTGAAAGTATCTATTTTGTTCCACTTTTACATTATCCAATATTTTTATAAAAAATACTAAAGGTAAAATTACTGGATCCAAAATATAAATATCTAATATGTATGATCCAATTAACTTTGAGAAACATGGTTCTAATTTATCTCCTCAACACTGAGGAAAGGAGAGTTCATCTGATAGTACTTACAGCAGAATAATTTGTTATAATATGCTGATATATTAGACAAAATATAATACTGTAATCTAATCTTTTACTTGCCCATTTTTATTACGAGTAATAATTTTGAAAGTTTATTAAGTCCAATTTTCTTAGCTTTTCTGTGCTCCACCAAATATTTATGATTTTATCTCCTTCTTTGTAATAGTGATATCCTTTTCATTTCTGGATTATCCAGAATTTCCGAAAATAATATTAAATAACAGCGGACAAAGTAGCCATTGTCAAAAAACAAAATTTCTGGAAGTCCATCTGTGGTGTACAGTGTTACAGAAAAGCATCATGGAGGAACATGACAGGATTTATAAGCAGCAGCAACAGAAAAATAAAAGACTGTTCATGCCCATGAGTGACTTGGGTATGTTTGCCACGTAAAAAGAGCACTCTATTTCCCCATGTTGACTTCATCCTAGAATCATCTTTACTGATCTCTTCTGGGAGTGAATAGATTTCTGTGTGTTTTTAGACTAAAGTAAATTAGTCTTTTCATCCAAAATGGATTCGAAATGATTTTGTAGATCCTATCTTAATATGTATTTCTGGCTGTTTTTTGATTTAGAAAATCTGGTTTCTTTGACAAATCAGCATGTAAAATTCTAAAGTAGTTCAATCTTTTGAACAGTTCGGGAAAATACAGCACATGCCTATTGCTGAGTTCCTTCCCACAACATACACATCTTTGTATTCCTTATTCTCTCTCTCTCTCTCTCTCTCTCTCTCTCTCTCTCTATCTCTATCTCTCTATCTCTGTGTGTGTGTGTGTGTGTGTGTGTGTGTGTGTGTGTGTGTGTGTGTGTTCAGTTTAAGTAGCCATAGGATTTTCCTGAGGGAGTCTCTTTCGGTATTGAAAGAATACATCATAAAATGGGTTTTATATGACCGGAAGTTGCTCTTCACAATTTTGGGCATCCTAAAGATGTCCGGTACATTTCATGCTCATCCCTTAAGATTTGGTTTTCACTTCATCCGCCACATAGGGAGTGTGTTGTAGAAATATGTAAATGCTGGATGTTCTGCTCAGACACACATAAATTTAGAATCTTCTTGGAATTACTACAGCTATCTGTCAGCCTTACGGCTTTGGAGCCAAAATTCCCTAATTCCAAAATTACGAGCCTGTGATAAAATGTGGTTTATATTGCTTTGTGGAATGCAGACTCTCATGTACACTGTTAATAAACTGAAGAAATAGACAGGGACTAATGAGAAGTCGACCCTAATTCATTTTCTAGCAATCCTTTAAAAATGTGATGCTTAGCCTCCATTCTCTTTCAGAGGAAAAGCATCTGAAAGAAACTATATGAACCTTGCATTTTTAGTATTGGGAAATTTACAATGGAAATCGACACGGAACTGATTGTGCTTGGATTAAGCAATCATCCCAGACTCCTTCACTAGCTCTTTTCTCCTTTTTCTGGCTGGCAAGCCCATTCGTTCATCTTCCACAGCATTCTTGAAGTTAATGTCAGGTTTTAGAGGACAACTTCGCCAAAGGGCACATTCGTGTTCAAATTCAAGTTGCATCCTTGTGGGCAAATTGTATATATTTTCTGAACACAATTTTTCTCAAGTATAAGATAAGGCTGGAAGTAAAGAATAACTAACAGAAAAGCAAAACTCGGGTCTTAATGTGAATTAATTGTATGTAAATCAAAGCTGTAATGCCTGCAGCTATAATTGGTAAAAAACAAAATAAAGTAAAAAAGAATTGATTTATACAGAGAATTCTCAAAGAATATATATATAATTTTTTTTTTGGTTTCTTGAGACAGGGTTTGTCTGTTGTAACTCTGGCTGTCTTGGAATTCACTCTAGATCAGGCTGACCTTTAAATCATAGAGATCCACCTGCCTCTGCCTCCCAACTGCTGGGATTAAAGCTGTGCACCACCACCAACCAGCTGATAAGATATTTATAAAAATCAAGAAAAAGTAAGTTAATCCAAAAAATATATAATGTTAGACATTGCACACCAATATGGCAAGACTTAAGAATTTAGTACATGAGTCACTGTTATTTGGAAAACATTACTCTAGTAATTCAAAGGTCAAAGGAATGAGTAGAAATAGTTGTCATTCAGAATCTCAAAAGAAAATTTGTGATTATCAAAATGTGTACCACTGGACTCCTTCCGCTGCTCTTACTCATTATAGCTTTTCTCTTTGACTCTTTTTTATTTCCTTCATTCTTAACGTGACATTCCTTTCTTGTCCATGCTGGCAATTAATAGATTTATGCTCTCTTGTCACGGGCAAAGGTTTATCTTCCAATAGACACTGGAGTCTACGTAGACAAATGCTTTTCTGGATAACCTTTGGGATCATTACACAATCCAAGACAGAAGAGTTGGAGGGAAACACAATTGACTGCACTGTATCCGTTGACTGTATGCATCAAACAGAGCAATGCTGAAGAAGGTCTGATACTCAGAATGCAAATTTCACTTTCGGCCCTTGCCCGACTCATGCACTAGGCAGTCTCTAGTTCTCCAGCCAGATCAGTGTTCTTTGGATAAGATATGATCCTTTGGAATTTGAATAGAATAATTTTGTAATCAATTTGGTTCCTGTTATTTTCTCCAATTTAAAAAAAAACATGGAATATAATGATTAATCAGCCTATTTTTTCCTTTAAATATTTAATTATATTTAATTATTTATTTGTCTTCATGTGTGTAATCTCATATTTTTCACAGCGGGCACATGGAGGTCAGAGGACAACTGACAGGGTTGGTTGTCTCCTATCGAATCCATCTCAGGTCACCAGGCTGAGCAAGTCAATGCCTTTACCAACTGAGCTATGCAATTTGGCACTAGTTTATATTTTTCAAGAAAAAAAAAGTTTTCATTGCTTATTCCTAATTCTGATTTTTCCATAATTTTATTCTCAGCTTTTTCTCCTGGAATTATTTTTCCTACTTATTTTCTCTTTTTTCAGTTCAAAAAACACTGAAAATATGGTTGTGATTTAGTTTAAGGATCATTTTCTTGCTAAAAGAATTATACCTCTTTAGCTTAGGTTTCCTTTTTGAAAAAGCTCAAAGCAAGTTTATTGACAAAAAAAAAAAATCCTTTTTTGCCTAGGGCAGAAATGAGTGAAATTATGCCATATGAAAGAGATTATTAAATATTTTATTTTGCTTTTTGAAAAAAAAAAGTCATGAACAAACATTTATAAGGCCCTTCTTTATACTAAAGTTTATTTTTATAAGCCTTTGGTGAAGAACTTTCTGCCTGGTTCTTCCTAGTTTTGTTTCTTGAGTATGAACTTACTAAAATCTGACAGATAATTAAGCAGTCCTGTTTCCCAGACAGAAAAGTATGACACTATATTCTGCTAAAATGCCTATGTATTATGTCTTTGTCTTTCAACATTACTCATTATCTGTTCTGTGGAGACTTCTTCAATTTTACAAAGAATTCTTACTAAGGTTAGTGTATGGCTCTTGGTTGAATCTTTTAAGATGAATTTCAGTTGCTATTTATTCTACAGCGACAGAGCTGTATTTTAGGAATAAGACATAATTCTTACTAAAGCTCCATTTGAAATTTTGTACTTGCCTTCATAAATTGATTGGCTCAGTTAGCATTTCCTCAGTGTTTGAAACGAGAGCCACTGGGTTAACATTTCAATGCATGCAACACCACAGTTTTAGGCCCCTTATGTATGTTCTTTTAATTAAAAACCTCACAACAACCCAATGTGAATACTAGATTTTTTTATGAAGATTAACCCACACACACACACACACACACACACACACACACACACATATGTAATCATAACTGATAACATATATTGCCATCTTTTGCTGAAAAAATTTTAAAAATGTTTAATTTCTTTGAAAAAAATATTGCTGGGGCTTAAGGAGAGAGCTCACTCTCTAAAGTGCTCATGACCATGAGGACTTGAGTTTGCTCCTGAACATCCCTGTCATAAGCAGGAGGTGATGTGTGCTTGTGATCACAGTTCTGGAGAGACAAAGACAAGAAGACCCTTGGAGTTTGCTGGCAAGCCTCCCTAGGTGAGCCCATGAGTTTGGGGTCTATATGGGAAACCCTATCTTAAGGAAAATAAGATGGATGGCTCCTAAGGAACACTCCCAGGCTTACCTATGACCTCCACACACATGTGCAGTCACACACAAATAAAATAATGTATTTCTATATTGAAATCCATTGTGGATGGGCACGTTCCCTAATCAGTCACGAGGTTCCCAATTTATAGTTATTAATCACCACTTACTTCAAGTATACTACTCCATTTTGATAGTTTAGGGGGCTGTAGGTATAACATGATTCCTCATCATGAGCTATAAAATGCAAATGAGAGCTGTAAGGGTTCATAGTGCCCCTCCCACTTCACCTGTGCTAACACACTCAGTGTTTGGTACAGGAGACAAATGTATCTGAGTTATCCCTCCTCAAGCAGGTCAAGGCAGGAAAAAATAGTAATGAGATGAAAAAAATGGCTGGAAAATTTTTTAAAAATCCCCAAATCCAAGGATGAACACCAAAATCAAGGATGGAAATAATCTCAAAAATAGATTAGTTTTGAAAATGGAAAAAGAGACTTGAGACCTAACTTTGACAATACCAATGTCCTGTCTTTCAATAATGAACAACAGGTGTATGCTCAGACTTGGGTATGGTGGTGGTTCAAAACTGGCTATATACAATATTCTTGTATTCTAGAAGTGGTAGGATATTAGGCTATCCCATGGTATTAGTCAAATGTAGCTCATAATCTCTGGTATAAACAAAGCTTGATTGTAATTATACTCGTGAATTTACTTACTTTATATGCTTCTTTTCACACCACAATGGGAAAAGTGACAAATTCAAAAGCCCCCAAATCCTAAAATTGCCAACGTAATGTTCTTTACATAAAATGTTGGACAACTCCAGATGCATGAGAATCTTCAAATGATAACATATATTCTCATTTTTACCTCCTGATAATATATTTTATAGAATGGATGTGTGTGTGTGTGTGTGTGTGTGTGTGTGTGTGTGTGTGTGTATGTATGTGTGTGTGTGTCTTAGGGGAAATTTTCTTATGTTTGGTAAAAGATTCTTCTTCACCCAGAATAGACATTTTGATTTTTATCAAATTTCACTTTTAGGATGTATATAAAATTTCCAGTTTCTGACAAATAGCTTATAGATTTCAAAACACAAGATTCATGTTTTAAAGGGTC
Organism: Cricetomys ansorgei; assembly: GCA_026225945.1. Taxonomy (NCBI): domain Eukaryota; kingdom Metazoa; phylum Chordata; class Mammalia; order Rodentia; family Nesomyidae; genus Cricetomys; species Cricetomys ansorgei. The sequence goes on along the minus strand of JAMJFZ010000982.1, from coordinate 13,898,641 downwards.
TCAAATGTTTTTCTTCTTAGCTTCTAAAACACTGATGCTATGGAATCATTAAAGTGAATTATGAATTGATTTTTGTTCCTATCTTAAATTTTGGAATAATTAAACCTATTTACTGCTATTAGATTTAAGTTAATTTAGCATGACATCATCATGGAAATTATACAGTTTCTTATTTTCCTAATATCATTATCATAATGTTTGCTTATATTTGGGGAGATTAGCTGATATTTCAGGTCATGCAACTGCAAAATAACTCATTATCCATGACCTTGAGACTGAGAATGTTATACATCAAATTTAACCCATATAAGACATTAGTGGACCTTATATTGACCTGGGCCCGTGTAGATATCCTTCCATATGGCATTTTTGATCTTGTCAAGATTCAGAGATACCCGGTAGACACATGAGACCAGATGGGAAGGAGCTACACTGACGATATAATTAATCTTCTTGGGATTCAAGCATAAGAATGAGAACCATAGTAAGGATTGCATATAGCTTGTCTGGGCTTACAACTATCATATTAAATAAATATGACTTTCTTCTACATCTGAGCATGATGGAATGCTGGTAACAGCTTATCACTCCTGACATAATCAACCAGAATATGAAATCTATAAGGGGAAAAAGAGATTAAAGAGATACCAGATGAACTTCAGCTCAAGACAGATCCTTGAAGTCGGGGCAGCAAAGAAGCAAAGTCTATGGTGGCTTTAGATTTTTATCCTGGGCACTTTCTAGACTGAAATGATAGGAGGGGGAGGGTTAAGAAAGAACAGCAGATTCTCAGGATGGAGGAGTGAGAGCTTGGGGTTGAAGGTCAGTGTGGCAGAAGCAGCTACAGTGCACTAGGCACATTAATGCAGGGAACGGAAGCATTTGATAAGATGCTCCTGAGGTCTACAAGTGTCTGCTTCCGACATTTAACATGATGCTATGCTGTTTACCTGAGTTGAGAATTTTTAAGCTCAGGAAAATATTTCAATAAAAAAAAAAATAACTCCTCCCAAGTGGTTGTAGGCAAAAGTATCCCCAGAACTTTCTCAGAGTGTGGGACATTCTAATTCTAACAGGAGTGGCATGGTTTTGTTAAACAACATTGTAAAATCTCAGTATCCTAGTGTGAATGGTTACATTCACAGAGTCTTGGAAGAAGAGCCAGGAGATGTGATCCATGACCAGAAGAAATAGAAAAGACTGGAATGACAGTGATAATAAGGGTGAGAGATAGCTACTGTGAACCATGTCAGACGATTTAAAAGAAAACATGAAGGTGATAAACAAGTAGACCTGATACAGATTAAACCAAATGTAATTTCTAGACATAAAAGTACAGGAGCCGTACTACTGGATCCACTGGATGAGCCAAATAGTGGATTAGACACTATGGATGAAGCATCCGTAAACTGGAGACGGGCAGATGATAGACACCGCGTACATTAAATGACAAGCGAGGTGAGGTCCTGAGAGTAACGAGTAGCTTGGAGACTTTCAGGACAACACCCGGCAGTATAACAATGCAACCGACGTCCTAAGAGAAGGAGGGGTGGGTCAGGAGACAGAAATACTTGAAGAAATAACAGCTTAAATTTGTTGTCACGTCTATAGGAAACGACAGGATCAACAGATAGAAAACCATGTCAAGCTACATTAGAATTAGAACTTAGAAGATCTTAAAAGGATAAAAGGTAAAAGCTTAATGACTGCCAGAGGAAAAAATGTGTATTAAATACAGAAATGCATGGTGCCATACTGTGAGTATAGTACCTCGTTAGTAATACGGATACGTGTACTCAAGAAGGAAACAAAACACTATGTGGGACAATGCATATGACGATTGGTTCAGTTATTTCACAATGTGTTCACGTTTCAAAATATCATCATACAGCCTAAGTTTTACTTACCGGTTCAAAATATACGGTTGCACAGATACATATGCATACACATACAGAGGAAGAAAGAGAATGATCACTAATTGCTGTTAAGAAACATTCTAAGTCGAAGACAATAGCACAACATCATTAAAGTGTTGAAAGAAGAAACAGACCGAATCAACATAGAATTCTACGTGTACTCAAAACAGTCTTTACAAAATGAAGATACTATAATTTTTAGGAAAAAAATGTGAAAGAATGCTTTTGTCAATGGACCTACGACTCTTCAAGATCTTCTAGATGGCGGATGTGTGGAACAAATCAAATTCTTAGATTTCTTGGTTTACAACATTTCTTAGTAGGTAACTAACTATTGAAAAAGTAGCAGCTAGGCATCAAGAGGGTTTTATTGTGTGTAAAGTGCAGCTGATGACTGAGGCACACAATACGATAGATGAGAAATGGAGGTTTTTGTTATACAGGCTGCAACATTGAGGGACAGGCATTGGCTAGTGAAAGGCACTTATTGTGGTTCTAGCACAACAGCAAACCATCAAGTACAAAGGCACTGTGAAACCCAAAATACTAACAGGCTGAAAGAGGAAACTAAATGGAACTCTGTAAAGAAATTCAATAGAAAACAAAGCTGACAGAAGATGGGAAAGGACCAAAGAATAACTGGTACAGGTAGACAACAAGGCGGGGGGATGGTAGATTTTGTGTAAAGTTAGAACGTCAGCTATAAGCAGTCATTCACTTGAGGATTCCTGCTAGTTTTTATTCTGTTAAGTCACTATCATTGATTTCGACCACTCTTTTCCCAAGGGATATTTTGTTTTAATACACTGATAGTGTTTTTAAAAGCACAATAATTTGACAATGATGCTTTAATTGTTGTAGGGTTGAGTTGCATGAGCCATGATAAAATTTGGAAACTCATCACACATAACATTTATCACATACAAACCATCAGGCAGGTAAGAAAGTAGTCTCGACAAATTAAAAGTATTCAATTGTGTTCGTGGAGCACATTTTTAAAATCCCTGAAACATGGTTGCTTAAATAGGACCCAAACAATGTCAACACCAGCTAACATGGCACTGTGAACGGAGGAAATTGTGTGGGCCCCATCGCTAAGTGAAGAAAGGGAGAATTAGTCTTGGCCAGGAATGAGCCACCTAAATGGTTATCCAATACCAAGTGGTCTGACCATGTATATATATATATATATATATATATATATATATATATATATATATATATATATATATATATATCACATCTCATACATATGCAACACTAAATTTACTCAGTGGGTTGCATTTGTGCATTTATTCATGAGTACATGTAACAATAATCAAGAAAATGAGGCCATGATTCGAGCTGGGGGGTGGTAGGAGGTGTTGGAGAGAAGAGATAGAAGAACTAAATTATAAAAAGGAAAGAGGATCTCAAAACATCTTGGCTTTGCCATGGGAAAAGAATTGAAGGAAATATTTAAATATGTAAGTAATGGTTAAAGAATATGTAACTATGTATTCCAGTTACAGCACCATGCCCATAACCATGGGACTTTATTTGTGCCATTTAATCACTGGAGTGTTTGTTTTTCTCCTCTACAAAATAAAGGAGTGAGCTATATCCTATAATCATTGAGATCAAAGATAAAGTTGGGAACAAATTAATATATTGATAATGACCAATATTTTGACATGGTTTCTCTGTTGTAACTCTGGCTGTCCTGCAACTCACTCTGTAGACCAGGCTGGCCTCGAACTCATAGCAATCTGCCTGCCTCTGCCTCTGCCTCTTGAGTGCTGAGGTTAAAGGCATGTGCCACAACCACCCAGCATGACCAATGTTTTTTAATATATACTCTTTTTCATCATCCTCTCTGGATTTTGTAACTTAAGGAAAGAACGAAGGAAGGGAGAGAGGGAGGAAGGGGGAGGGAGAGAGAGAGATAAAGAATGAACGAGGAAGGAAGGAAGGGAGGGAAGGAGGGAGGCAGGCAGGAAGGAAAGAAGGAAAGGAGGCAGGAAGGAAAGAAGGAAGAAAGGAAAGAAGGAAGGAAAGAAGGAAGGAAGGAAAGAAAGAAAGAAAGAACCTCACAAAGATTAAACAAGTGCACTGAAGCCTGGTTTCATGATGTCCTTCTAAACTTTAACCTGAAAGCTTTGCAACCCAGAAATCTTTATTTCCTTACACTATTCTCTGCCTCTGCAGTAGTCCCAGGCTATTAACATTCCTGGACTCATTTTACCTGCAAACCCACTCTGCAGCCATCTCTACCATGCAGAATACACAGTTCTGGTGAATCAGGCAATGAGTTCATTCTTCAGCTACAGAATCCAAGATGACATGTTGGTCCTGATGCCCAGGACCATCACTCATGCCTGTAACTCCATCATTCTCATGGACCAACTTCCCCTAGGATATTTTCAGTGTAGCCACAGTCAACACTAAGAGTGTGAAAAGCAAACATCTGCTCGATTTTCCAGGGAACATATTCAAGCGTAACTCCTGGGAAATCTAAATAATCAGTTTACTTGAGAAAGGAGTAAAGAGTCCCAGAAGCAAACAGATTAGAGAAATAGAGAAATTAGAGAAAACACAGCTATCTGTGTTCATACCTCCTGAAAATTCCCTAAGATATCTGGTCTTGGACATCAAGGCAGGGTTGGGTCTGGGTACGACTGGGGTGCAAGAATCACTAGCTAGCTATGGATAAACAGATCCTTTGCTGTGGGTATCTTCTTCTGCTTTGTCAAGTAGATTTTTTTAATTAAATTATTTTTGGTTTTGTCTTTTTTTTTTTCCTGAGGGAATCTTATATAACACAGACTGAGCTGAAATTTGCTCTGTAAAAAAGATTTACCTTAAACTTCTCTTCCTTTCTCAGTTAGAATTACAGATGTGTAATACCATACTTGGCCAGTACATGTGATCGTTGATACAGAAAAAACATGAAATTGAGGAGCTGGTTCCATAGATGAAGTGTTTGCCTCACAAGCAAGAAGACTGGAGTTCCCATCCTCAGTACCTATGTGAAAGTGGGTGGGCGTGGCATCCAGCATCTAATCCTAGTGCTTGGGAGCAAACACAGGCCCCTGGAATAAAATGGCTAACTACACTAGCCAAATCAGAGACCTCTAAGTTCAAATGGGAGACCCTGCCTCAATAAATAAAGTGGAGAATAATTGAAGACACCTGATGTTCATGTCTGACCTCCACAAACGTATGCATTCACATGTACCCACACATATGAACATATACAAACACAATATACACATCCAAGCAAAAGGATGGGAGAAATGAGCCAGGGTCTGTAGTGCATAAACTCAGGAGACAGAGGCAGGAAGATTACTGTGACTTTGAAACTAGTTTGGGCTACATATAAAGTACTGACCAGCCAGGTTTACGCAGTATGGCACTATCTCAAATAACATGAAAGTATATCAGGTGATATGATGTGGTGTGATATTCCTATACGTGAACACATAGCAGATTGTTTAAATCACTTTGCTTAAACCAACAGTCTCTTCAGATCTGTGTGGTAAATGTGTTTCTGCAATGCTAATACAATTTAAGCAACACGATTGTAAGAGTTTACTACTTAGTGAGAATATAGATTGAAACAGGCCACTAAAACAATGTATGAGACGATGACCTGGGGCTGGAGAGATGGTTCAAGAGTTAAGAGAAGTGGCTGATCTTCTAGAGGATCTGGGTTCGATTCCCAGCACCCACAGAGCAGCTAATAACTGCCTGTAACTCCAGTTTCAGAGATTCAATACCCTCTAATGGCCTCTGAGGGCACCAGGTATTCACATGGGGCACAGACAAATATGCACATAAAAGAACAACGAAAGGTAGAAATGACTGCCCCTCTCCATGCTCTCAGAATGGAAATGGCAGGAAGGTTGGGCAAAACTGATGTTGCCAATTATCCCTAGTGCCCATCTGCAGAAAAGTCTGTCCAAGGGATGGCTTACTATAGTGCAAGCTCTTTGTTGAAACCCAGAGAAATTTGCAAATTGCCTGTTTTGTTCTCATTCTATTAATGTTGGAACCACCCCATGGGCCATAGGTTCCATGGGGTTAGACATGACATCATTCACTATTGTCCTCAAAACCAGGAGCCCAGTGATTAATCACCTCACTGAACCACCTGGCCTCCCCCCACTCAGCTGTATTTCAAAGACAAGGCTGTCACCAATGTACCAGAAGATCTAGAACTATATAGACTATGCCTGTGATAGGAATATCAGCTAGGTTGACCATTCTTAATCCAAAAATCTTAGATCTAAAATACTTCAAAAATCAAGGTGTTTCATTAGCACACGGGGCAGCATGTAATCTCATAAAATATTATAAAAATCTAAAGCTTTCTGAGAAGCAACAAGGCAAATTCGTCACTTGGCCTCTTGTGACAAGTAGCAGTTAAAACACAGGCCCAGTACAATAACTGTATAAAATCACCTTCATGTTCCCTGAGTGAAGTGTATGTGAACACAAATGAATTCTGTGTCTAGATTTGTATCCAATCGCTAAGAAGTCTGATCTTTGTGTAAAAAAATTCCTCCAAATGTGAGAATAAAACCTGAACTGCCTAACACTTCTCAGTTCAGATAGGGATACTCAACCTGGACTTTAAAACCCACAGAGAAAAATACCATGGTGCACGCCTTTAATCCTAGCACTTAAGAGGCAGAGGCAGGCGGAACTCCGAGTTGGAGCCCAAACTTATCTACAGAGTGAGTTCCAGGACAGCCAGGGTTACACAGAGAATCCTTGTCTTGAAAAACAAAACACAAAAATAAAGGATGGAAGGAAGAAAGAGAAGAAAGAGAAAAAGAGGAGGGGAGGGAAGGGGAGAGGAGGGGAGGGAAGGGGAGAGGAGGGGAGGGAAGGAGAGGGGAGAAGAGAGGAGAGGAGAGAGAGGAGGGAGAGGGGAGAGGGGAGGGGAGAGGAGAGGGGAGGGGGAGAGGAGAGGAGAGAGGAGAGGAGAGGAGAGGGGAGAAGAGAGGAGAGGAGAGAGAGGACAGGAGAGGAGAGAGAGGAGGGGAGAGGGGAGAGGAGAGGAGAGGGGAGGAGAGGGGAGGGGAGGGGAGAGGAGAGGAGAGGACAGGGGAGGGGAGAGGAGAGGGGAGGGGAGAGGAGAGGGGAGGGGAGGAGAGGAGAGGAGAGAGGAGAGGAGAGGAGAGGAGAGGAGAGGAGAGGAGAGGAGAGAGGAGAGAGAGGAGAGAGAGGAGAGGAGAGGAGGAGAGGAGAGAGGGGAGGAGGGGAGAGGGGGGAGGAGAGGGGAGGAGAGGGGAGGAGAGGGGAGGAGAGGGGAGGAGAGGAGAGGAGAGGAGAAAAGTAAAAAAAAAAAAAACCAAAACGCATTTCACATGAATGAGGAGAGAGGGAGGGGAGGGGAGAGGGAGGGGAGGGAGAGAGAGAGGAAAAAAAAGAGAGGAGAGGAGAGGAGGAGAGGGAGAGGAGGAGAGGAGAGGAGAGGAGAGAGAGAGGAGAGGAGAGAGAGGAAGAGAGAGAGAGGAGAGGAGAGAGAGGAGGAGGAGAGAGGAGGAGGAGAGGGGAGGAGAGGGGAGAGAGGGGAGGAGAGGGAGGAGAGAGGGGGAGGAGAGGGGAGGAGAGGGGGCGGGAGGAGAGGGGAGGAGAGGAGAGGAGGGAGAAAAGTAAAAAAAAAAAACCACCAAAACGCATTTCACATGAATTTCTTCATTCTCTTGTCAAACAGTTTTACATTTCTGAGACCTGAATCTTTCTAATAGTACACATTTTTTCTGTTTGTTTTGTTTTTTCGAGACAGGGTTTCTCTGTTGTCTCTGCCTGTCCTAGAACTCATGCTGTAAACCAGGGTGACCTGGAACTCACAGAGATCTTCCTCTGCCTACCAAGTGCTGGGATTAAAGACAAGGCGTATGCCACCAACACCGGCCAGTAAATATTTTTAATTAGTGAATTAATTTTTGACTTTTGCATAGAAATTTCAGTTTACAGGAGGAATATTTCCACCTAGAATTTTCTTCCAACCACAATAACATTACTTAGTTGAAAATATTCAACATGTCCATTCGCAGGAGCAGAACCAACAGCTGTTTTCTTCCTTGTTTATGTGTAGACATCTCGGAGGGTTTTTTTTTTTTTTTTTGGCTCTTATGCTAACTGGATATGGCAGTATATGTACAGTGATGAGGGGTCGTTTTTTTTTTCTCCTTGTGTTTTGCAATGATGGAAAAATGCGCATATGAAATCCATAACAGAGATGGCTTTGAGTGTTTAGAAGCAAGAAGGACACTTCCTCCCAGTTTTGAATAATTTTTAATGATCTTACAACCATTCTGTTCATTCTTCCTTTCAATTTCCTTTCGCGTTAATGAGGGGAAGCTTTTAAAGGCCTAATTCAGCACTGGTTAAATTAAAAGAAGCAGTTAAACTTCATGAATTGAATATGTAAAAACATATTACCATGATGGACTTGTCTTACCAAAGGCATCAGACAGACTTTCCGTGTGATGTATTAGAGAAGTCAAGTCGGCAATCCACCACCGTCCGTCCATCCGTTTTTAAACACATCACACTGACAGCTTTCCTGTAATTATAGGTATGATATTTTCCACTGCATGGTACACTTGACAAAATATTTGGTCATTAAGACGGTTTTTTAAAAAAAACAAACAGAAGAGTGAAATACCTAAATGCTTACATTTTCTTTAAATTTGAGCAGTGTAGTCTGCGAGATGCTCAAGTCACAAGAATATTTTAGTGTCTGAATAGTTGTCAGTTTACTAAGTGGTTGCTTTGTTCATATAATAATGGCTGCCGTGAAGTGCTTGCTAAAAGATAAGGTTATGCTTATGCTTTCGGAGTTATGCTTTTTGGCTTCCCATTAGGGTGTCAGCAGCACAGATCAAGGTACACACACACGGCTCTAGCACAGCGTTGACTCTGGTGCTTTGATGTCAGCACACTGAACCTGCTGTGGCAGTGCAGGGGTTACATGGCACATGGTGAGTAGGTCTGACTCTCCTTACATGTCCAAGCACCTAGTGCGCACCCCTAGAGCCAAGCAAGGCAGTTGGTGTAGCGCCACAGATGAAGCCAGGAGAGTGACTACAGAGGCAAGATGTTCTTAACATAACACCTTGTCTCTCCTAGAACCAAGTGATTGTGGAAAGCAAACATTCTGGGCTTCAGCAACTACAAGATACAGTAATTTATATCCAAAGAGCACCCTAAGATGCTCACCTTGGGAGTGAGGACATTGCCAATTTTGCAGTTAATTTCTAAGAAAGCCTGAAATTCTTAAGAGAATCGGTCTTGATTTATGTTTTTTTATTTTTGAAACTTCTTTCTCCTAACTTAAGAAAACTGCAAGTCAAGGAACCTAAATAACAAACACATTGAGACAACCTGAAAAACCTCCTAGGTGTCTGTAATTAGACAGACCCACAAAGGGACACGCAGCAGCTTCCTTCAGGAGGCGGCCCGAGGATTCACTCTATATTTGATTATTTGATCATCCAACCTAGCTCACAGTCATTTTAGTAACACTTCGTTCTGTGTGAACATTCCTATGTGGACTTCTCTATGAACACAGCTGTCTGATACCACTCTCGGTGTGTGAAACAGCCTGCGTACTTGCACAAAGTCACCATGGAAAGAAACAGAAGGAAATCAGCCCCCACCAAGAGCACCTCATTGTCAGCCTCTCCCGTAGAAGCCAAATTAAGTACAGAAGCAGAAGATAAATGCAAAGTAATGGAAATGCAACATAAACTATACTGAGATTACATAAAGAGGAATGGAAAGCTGGAATTCCCTCAAGAAGACACAACCCCAAATTTGTCCTGGAGACATTCCCAAGACAAAAGAGTCCCAAATACTTCTCACAGAACGTGCAGTAGGGCTTCTGCTTGCCCTGCATATTCTGTGTATTTTCAGAAATTGTGTGTATAAATAGCATCTCAAAAGAGGGCACTATTTAGGGGAAATAATAGGCGTTAATTAAAACGCGGACAATAGGGAAGGGAGGTTCACAGCTTTCTAAAATTAGAGGCAGATGATTCAATAACAAAGCGCTGCCTTACTGTCTGCAGTCGCCTCTGCTCACTGTCCCTTTCGTCACCCTCACTGTCTGCCTAAACAGAGTGGAGGTGAAGGCTCCATATTGTTTTCTAGCTGGTTCTTTATGAAAATTTTTCTGAGGCTTATCAGGCAAAGAAACGGGAGGAGAAGGCGAATCCAGTCTTTTATAGAAAAAGCTCCGTAAACCAAACACTAGAATCCTCTCTGATTTCTGTCCTACTTTGGGCTTAGATAATTTTGTTTTATGGAAAGCCCTCTGAACAGCTATCAGACATTTTGTAAAGTCTCCTGTGAGGCACTGATTTCAACAAACATGAAAAAGGAAATCATCAAGGGTCATTTCTGCCTCTTGAGTGACTTCGTTTGTGAGCAACCTCTGGCCCATTCCTTATACTTTCTAGAGGCTGTAAATATAATGAGATGACAGCCTCTGTCCAACTGATTTATTTATTGGAGTTTGGAACAAGTGAAAAAGAATGAAAGAAATGCTGATGGAGAATATGAAAATGGGAGCTTTTACTTTTTATAGATAACTGCCTTCACAGTTCAGGGTGCCTCCCCGGGAAGGTATTGTACTGAAGCGAGTGGGGCTGTCATTTGCTGTGTGGCGTTGGGGGAATTAATCATCTTCTCTGAGACTGTGCTCCCTTATTTGTAAATTAGTGAAGACAAATGCCTGGTTTTCTCATGAGCTCTTGAAAGTCTCAAAGCCAGATTGCAAAATGCAGGCAAGGAAAGTTCGTGAACGCGGGGCATTTAATGTGACCTCAGTTCCATCCCGGCACCTTTCTGCATCCCAGGCTTCTTGCTCATAAAGTGAGGAGGTGAGCTTCACTAGAGAGCCTCTGCTAGTAACGTTTCATGCTAAAAAATAAAGTTATTGAGAAGTATATGAAAAGGAGTGTGTGTGTGTGTGTGTGAGAGAGAGAGAGAGGGAGAGGGGGAGGGGGAGGGAGAGGGAGGGAGAGATTTGAGAGCACTGAGCTGGCTCAGTGGACAAAGGCACTTTATCAAGACCTGAGTTTGATTCCCACGACCCACATGGTGGAAAGAGGACCAACCCCCACAAATTGTCCTCTGACCTCCTCTTATATGCCCTGACATGCTCACACGCGCGCACACACACACATGTGCGCGCACACACACACACACACATACACGTACGTGTGCGCATGCTAAATGAAAACAAATTAATTTGAAAATTAAAGGTGTTCTTGGTTAAAAGTATTCTCAAATTAGTGACAAATACATGGTCTCAGAGGCAGAACCAGACACCCAAAACTTTATCACAGAAGAAGAAAGAGGAAAAAAAAAAAAAAAAACCCGAATCCAGAAAAAAAAAAAGCTGAAGGGAACTGGAGTGGGGGAGAGAGGCTGTAACAATTACTGTCAACTAGAAGATGGGGAGGGGGTCGCCAGGGGGTGGAGTGGAGGAAATTACACCCTGTTGACTTCTGCTAACAGCCCCCTTCTACTCGTAGAACAAAGGTGAGCGCAGCATGACTGGTAATATTTAAGATATTATGAATTCATTTTGTAGACAAAATGTAGACTGGGACTAGGGACTCATCTGTCATCCTTGTGTCTTCTGTCAAACGCATGTTGCCCTTGGCAATGGGTCTACTGTTGCTAATTTCATTTTTGTTTAGAAGCTTGCTTTTTCCTCCTTGGTTCCCAGAGCTGCTGTGAATTAAAATATATATATAAAACTCACAAAAGCAAAGTGTCTTTGATTGATTTCTGATGGTGGCTCTGATGTTTGTTACGTAGGTGGGTGGGAGGCACTCCCTCCTCCTCTGGGGCTGCTATTGTTCGGAAGTAGATCGGGATTTTTCATGAGATCTGGGGGAGAACAGCCAGAGTGATGAGCTGGTGACAACCGGGAAACCCGCTTTTGCTGTCTGCCTCTCATTATGGCGATGTTTCCTAAAAACTCCTGGGAGAGGTCAATGTCCTCGTCAAATCCCAAGTTTTCCTTAGCTCTAAACAGAGGAAAAAATATCCTACTTAGACACTCCTTCTAAGTTCCAGGACACAAATATCCGAAGAGAAATCCTAGAACACCTTTATCCCCCTGCAATTCTTTTGGCTAATTATCAAAACGACCAAGAAAGTCATGTTGTTGAATGCTGGGTACAGAGCCCTTTAATGACGTGGCCTTAAAAATGACCTTTAGAAACAATCTCCCAGGGTGCATTTCACTTTTTTTTTTCCTGTCGAGTTTGGATTCTGTGTACAGCAAGTGACTATCTGGCTCTCCTATCTCTATTTTGCTGTGGAGACACAGGAAGATGTATTTTAAATTATTCATAAGCTTTAGATAGAAACCTAAGCAAATTAAAATGTAGGCCAATATAGAGAGAAATGATAATGGGCATATAAGTATTTGTGGCTCCTGTAGCTTCCATTGGGACAATCATAAAATTAATTTCATACCTTGCACAGTAATTTCAATGGGAACAATTTCTCAGTTCGTGGTCAAACTTGTTTCCAACATTGATGGAGATGAACACTAGAGAAAGTATTGAATTTTCTTTCTAATTAGCTTTTTCTTATGAAATAGCTTCTTAATCATTTCCCTTCGTGTCCAGTACATAAAGGTATCTATTCCTTTTAAACTGTATGTGAATTTAATTTATATGCCAATGATGTTTAATGCATTGTCTAGTCTGCATCTCATTACTGTCATTAATAAGCGTGGCAGTACATCTAGTTACAAGGTTAATTGGGACAAATCTGGGCTCCTTTCTAACTGTAACTGTAAATACTGTATCTCAGCAGTGTGCTATTCCAGGCGGATGTTGAAAGTTACAGTATTTTACATTACATCTGTCTTTCTTGTGTCGTCGAATCAATCTGAATGCAATAGGGAGTGATTTTGTTGAATATATTGCACAGACCTTGGTCAGGATTTTTTTGCTTTTTAAAATGGGATTGCTGATCCTCTAACTGCCATGTAACCCCCAACGCTTCCCCGCCTCCATCTGAAACTATTTGAAGGACTAGTTATCACCAGGAATAAATCCCTGTAAATTTAATGATATTCAAAGGAATTTTCCATGAGAAAGTTTATACCTAATATTAAATATTTTAAGTTTTTAAAATATATGTTGGTGACAAGGATGAGTGCCTATCTATACAGGCTTGTCTGGCACTGGTGGACTCCAGTGATTTCTCCCTACTCAGTCTTCTGAGTGGCTGACACTACATGCAAGAGCCACCATGCTCAGTGGCTCCGGTTTTCTTTTTTGACCTTCCCATTGAAGTTTCCATTGGATATAGTTGTCATTAGGAATTACTGGATTTTTTTCCACTGACTTTACAAATTCATAGTGAAAGAAGCCGTTGCTCAAGTACTGTGAATTTAAGGATGAGACTGTAGCCAGTGCACAAGCAGAAAAAGGACCCTTCTGGTCATATCACAGATATCACTACTCAGGTGAGGCTACATTTTTTACTAAGCCCAGACCCAGCTTCAAAATTCTGTTCCACCTACAGTTCCAGGTAGCCACATAGAAGGGAGCCCAAGGACAGTGTGGCTTAGGAGGAAAGCCCAGAATCCTCAGCAGATTTTATCTCTTTGAGTAGATTCGCCTGTCACAGGGCTTGGACAGACTACTCAGACTGTCATCAATCCAGGTGATGTTGACTAAGGACTCATTTAGAATCAACTTTATCCATTAACTTAAGGACAGAACAGCCAGCCACAGGGCCGAGACATCGTTCCTAAGGGTCCCTTATGTGGTCTTTTTCCTAGGACAATGTCAATGTGAGATTGCCTTTCTAGAGTCCTTTTGATACCAATTAGTTTATTAGTTTGTGTGGTGTGTGGGTGTGTGCATGTGTGCATGTGTGCATGTGTATATGGGTACTGAATCCTCTGACACTAGAACGCCTTTCAGGAACCCATGCATGGGGCAATCTCCTCTTAGTGCCATTCTGTCCAGCCTCTGGTAGCTGCTGGAGATGTAACTTCCAAGGAAACTAATAAAGAAATGTGGAATTTCATTTAAACAGTGCCTACTTCTCTCAGGGTTTTAAAGCAGATGTAGGGCACTGTGTTGGTCCATACATAGAAACCTTGTAGTGGGTAACATTAACTGTTTTCTAAAGTAGGAAGAGTTGTCTGGAGGATCAGTGGTCCGTTAGTGTCTTCTCTTAGTGCTTATAAATAAACATATGCTCTGTCAGACTCGCTGGTGTTCTACCCCAGCCCTCATCCAGAGCCCATGCGCCCACCCTCTGGTTGTCAGGAATGCTGGCTGGAGAGGGCACACAGCTGTGTCCCTTTCCAGCTGTGAACCACCTTTCCCAAGGTGAGAGTCCCAGCCCTGAGTGACTGGCCAGTAACTCAGCAGGGAGCATGCTCAGTTTCTTCAGACCATGCTATGGGTATCTGCAATTGTGATTAAGTCCGTGGGAGTTGGAAGTAATTTAATAACGTGTAGGGAACTGGTATTTGGGAAGTTTTAGCTGTGCTGCCTGCCCTTATAGGTACTTCTGCTTTTTACTTTTTGTTTAATATTCTGTATTTTTTAATTTTTTGTGTGTGTTTTGACAACTCCATACATATGTATAAGGAGTTTTCCTTTTGCCAATTTCATGCCTGGATGTTATGAATTTTGACCAGCTCCATCCTGGTACTTGTCCCTCCTCCTGTTGAAGACTTTCTTGTTTCTAATTAGTCCTCTTCCTGCTTTCAGGTGCGTGTGTCTTCCAAGTATAGTTAAGGTTGCTTGGAAAATCAGGGGTGGGGCTAGTCACTGCATTTTGGGTCACTTATCGGTGGCTACTGAGGAAAATGGCTCTCAGTCCTCAGCAACCATTAGCCAATAGCTCTTCATGTAGGAGTGACTGTACAGTCACAGTTGTCTCCGCGGACCCTGGACCCTGGACCTGGGCCCTGGGCCCTGGGCCCTGGGCCCTGGACCCTGGAGCTCATTAAGCTGCAGCTGGGAAGTCCATGCACAGAGATATTTCAACATTCATTGAAGAAACTGAAGGATTACCACTTGTCTCCAGGCAAAAGAACAATTTGTTTCTAGAAATGTAGGGGTCACTTGCGGAGCTGTGACGTGATTGTGCCCCAGCTAGATGGGAGACAGCAGTGGTCTCTAGGGTGTGTCTTCCAGGAATCAATACAAAACGACACCCCACCCCCATTTTTACAAATTGCCGTTCATAGTAAATACAGTTGAATATAGAATTATTTTCATTGATGTGTGGCAATTTATGATTTGGGAAAAAAAAAAAAAAAAAAAAATCTAAGGGCTCTTCAGACACCTCAAGGTAGAAATAATACACTAGATTATCTTTTTTATTTAAAAGAAAGACAAAAATAGAAATCAAATTTGTTCTGTTAAAAAAAAATTTTAAATCATAGTAATGAGTTCTGCCTACACTTCCAAGAAGACTCGAAGATCATGGGTCTTTGCTTATATTGAGGATAATTTGGGAGGGTGGGATTTAGAAATATGGGGTGGTGTGGGGGAAAGATGGGAAGTTGATTCTCCACATCAAGAAAAGTACTATTTTCCCCCTGGAATATTTGAGTCGGAAACAGGCAAGCCCTCGGAGTGTGCTGGGGTGATAGAGATCCTGAAGCAGCAACATCAATTCACAGTCCTTGTGTGGATTAAGTAAAGAGCATGAACAGGACCAGATGTGAGATAATAATTTGATTTTAATTTATTCTCTGCAAGCCAGTTTACTGCTGTCTGAATTACAAACAGGATTAAAACATTTAGCTAAGTAATAATTACAACTCTCATGTCTAAAAGGCTCGGGGATTCAAAAATTTTTTTTTTAAGCTGAGTATACTTTTCTCCTTTAATTCTCTCAATATTCTTTTCCACTTCGATAGAACTTCCAAATAAACGGGTCCAGTAATCTGAACGGTTTGTTGAAAAGTTAGGCCTGGGTAGTGTGTCTTTTGTATGTGAGCGATATAAGCTGGCTTCAGGCACGAGAAAAAAAGACCTAAAAGACAAAAGGCAGCGTGTGCTGAAATCAAAGAGCAGTGTATCTATCTGAGAAACATCCTTAGATCTGAAGAGTGCTTTGTGAGTAAATCCAACCCAAGCTAGAGTTATTTGGTAGTTAACACTGCGAAATTAATTTCTTTCCTAACAAAGCACCCATGCATGTTTTGCCTGACATAGAAAAGCCAGATCAGAGTAGCAAAAGGATTCCCCCCTCACCTGAATGCCCGGCTAGGTAAGTTTCTAGGGTCTACAAATGAATTCTAATCAGGTCTCAATCAGGTCCAGCCAATCAGAGACTGAGCCGTGGGGCAGAAAATCAGAATTTAAATAAAAGTTGCAATTAGAACCCCCTGAACTAGCATGTCATTCGTTTACGTCCTCAACGTCAAGAGACAGTGAGAAAATCATCCCCTCAGTTGGAATAGGAAGGGCTGGTGAAGATTTTTGCCTCCTGATAGAATATTGAAAATTATCTTCATCAGTGGGTTAATTGGCTTAATTTTCCTTCAGATGGTAACTTTCAAATGCTTGGTCTTAATTAGCATGGGTAAATGAGAAATGTAGGTGATTCACACTACCCAGTTTCCTTATTCTCCAGGGAGTTCCATCCCTTCCCCTTAAGATAGTTGAAATTGCTGAAGGCTACATTGATTAAAATAAATTATGCTGGTATTTTAAACCAGTAAAAATGGAGATGGAATTGACTTCTGCCTGGTCCATTTCAAATAAAATGCAACACCTCGAATACCATAAAGGAGAATCAGTGCAAGCTACTTAGACAAATCTTGTGTTTCTTATGGCGAGAATTACAAAACCTAATTTTGAAATGCTGTCATTGAAGAGGTCTGATTTTCAAAGGAAAAAAAATTAGAGCTTCTTTGAGTCTTGAATAAGGTTGTATGAGTGAAAATTAATATTGAAAGAAGAGTGGGTGTATAAAATAAGGAAGACAGTGTCAATCCTGAGTCATTTCCTTTAAGTATTTCACCATAATCTCCATCAGGAGTCTCAGTCAGCATCAACTATTGTTTTTTGAATCTGAATATTTCTGTGTGTGTCTTCATTCATGACCAGGTATTACATAATTTCTTCTTTATGTTAATCAGTGTTTTATTGTAAGCAGCCGATCACTTACTAACCCTGCAGAAAAATCTAAGCACGCTAAAACACATAGTGTCCTCACACTGTGATGTAAATTTTTCCAAATTACCTAATAAACTTGAGCCTTTCTAATTGTGTGAAGGTTTGACTACAAAAAAGTCTAAGATGAGAGAGGGGGAAAAAGCCAAAGATTTATTTTAGATATTTTTAATAAAGTCTTTTTGAAATTTAATTAATAAAGTTTTTTTTCCTCTAGTAACACCAATATAAATAACTAAATACTTAAAATATCAAAATGATCTTCGGTTTCTGAAATTTGACATAAAACAACTGAAAAACATCTTTGAGAACAATACCCAGAAGAGATTAAAATACAGCGGGGTCATATAATATGATTATGCAATTCATTCATAATCAGATTTCAACATTGTGTTTGGTAAATTATATTTATAATATGCCACATTCATAATAGCTACCAGAATAATTTATATTTTATTTAAAATACTGATACATTTACTTATGATGGATTTTTTAAAATATATAGCACAGGAAGTTTTTACGTAAAAATGAAGAAAATTTATATAAATAGATAGCTGATATTTTTTTTAAAAAAAAGAGGGTGTTGTACGCAGAATGACTGAAGAAGATGAAAACAAATTGCATAAGAGAAATGAAAAGAAAGAGGCTACTATGTTATTGTCAGGATGGATACTACAGTTCTATTTTGTGTTATTTGTCATGTTCTGTGGTTCCTATTTTTTCTAGAAGAGATGGTTCCTTATTTTAGTCAGATAGCATATTAGAAAATCAACCCCTCTCTTGCCTGTCCGCAGAGAAACCAGATCCACACCATTTTAAGCTAAGAATTTCTATTCTAGAAGTTGTTGCTTCCCCGGGGTCGGTACAGAGCACTCAAGCATGGAGATCACATTCTCCTCACTATCTAATAGCATCTCCGTTTCTAGATTGCTCCCCAAATAAAAACAAGCACTGAACTTCCAATCAGTGATGATAATTTAATTTCCCCCTCAGCTGTAAGTACCAGCAAACAGTCAGGCAATCAGTGAGAAAAACACGCTCTCCCGGTTTATTTTTACATTAAGTAATTAACATTTTTTCTCTCTAACTAACATGAGGTCTAAAAGTATAGGCTTAACTGACCTAATTGTAGAAGACTTTTTAGAAACAGGCAGGAGCATGTTTGGGGCTTAGGAAAGGCAGGGTTTAGAAGTGAGATGTTTCAAAACACATAAAACCTGTAAATGACTGAACTCTTACAAGCATCTTGTAACTACAGAGAGTATTGGACTAAGACAGTATCCTGAGAAAATGTCAATGATTTAAAAATGAACAGAAAACATCCTAGATTCTCTCCTAGTGTAGTGTGCAGCATGTTTAGCAGAACTCCTAGTCTGGAGTTTCTGGAGTCCACAGATATATGCAGTTTTGATGTCGTAAAATAGAACTGACTATCTCTATAGAAATTAAAATTAAGTTCCAGCTCTTGTTCCTGACTTGTTCATAATGTTGTCATTTGTCCAGAGAGATGGAATTGCTTTCTGTCTTATAGATAAGATGACCTCAAGTAATGTCAGCATTCCCAGTGCTATTGAAAATGTTCTTTGAATCTGTTTTAATGTTTTACTGACTCACCCATTAATTAATTGATTGACTATCTCTTAACTAGATTAATTTCACATTTGTACAAAAGTCATTTCACTTTGCCCAAAACCACATATTGCTACATAAAATATGTAGAGGTTATAACAAGCAGATGAGCCCCAAACAATCCATAGGTCAAGTGTCCTCTAAATGTGATTTAGGAAACTTGGAGTGTTTGACTTGAACTTTTAAGTATACTTCATGTAATTCTTCAAATAATAATGAAAAATATCAATTGACCTAAAATATGTAAATTCCAAATTTTTCACACTGGATGTCACTTCTATATGAGCTGTGGCTCCCACTCAATGACTTTGCAACCTGTGAAAATTATGGATTCGAGTTCAAATAAAACACAGTATTTGCAACACAGAAAGTAGTGCATAAAAACCTGTTACAAATAGAAAAGGAGACTATCGCTTTGATTTTTTTGAGACAAGATTTTTCTATATATTCCAGGCTAGCCTCAAACTCATGATCTGCCTGCCACCTCCTGAGTGTCACACACTTGTACTTTTTTTTTTTTTTTTAGTGGACTCATTTCTAAGAGGTGCTGTGGTCAAGCATAACAGAGATGAGTATTTCTCTAGTTATCTTTAAACCATCTGCATCCAGGGCTCTTTAACTCACTGATACTGTCAGAAACTTGTGTTGTATAAATGCAATATGTCGACAACATAACAGAAGCAACACCGGTTTAAGAAAAGGTCCTGGAGAGGTAGTATATAGGATATGTTCTCATCAGAAAGTCCTTCTTGGAGGTTTCATAATAATAATAAACTTGGCTAATCCTGTGGTCCTATGTCATCCAAAAGGCTGGTTCTTCATGTTCCCTTTGATCTTAACTATTTGTCTGATAGTGAAGAGACTAACAGAAACAGCTGAAAGCAGGTCCTGTCTCAAATGCCTTAAAGCCAATAGAACAGATCTTTTATTAGATGCAGTGTTGCGGACTCAGTATTGAATTGCAAACCATTGCTATGATGCTGAAACAGCACTCCCGAATGGGGGACCATAAACAGTACAGCATTCTGAGAGGTGGCTTTAGCCCGATGGAGAGGCTCTCCTCAGGATATGGTACTTCAAATCCTACAAGGATTCCTAGGTTAAGGGATCTGAAGCACTTAAACTTGGACTCAATAGGGAAATGGGTGGGATTTTTGTCCTGCTTTCCCTCTTCCTTTGTTCTTCTGAGTGTGTCAAGGAAAATGGCCTCAGTTTCTGTCTCTTAAGGGGTCTTTCAGTACCATTGAAATTTCCATGACAACAGGGGCTTTAGCTGTTCCCAGAACAGAGATCTTATGAGACAACGTCCTCATTTTTGTACCCTGTGCCTAGGATTCTGGCTGTCATTGAAGAATCAATTGTAAAAAGGATGATGTGAAATTAGGGATGGGAGAGTTAACCTGAATGCTAAGTGTTGGAACCAGTGCTCTCACATCTAGATGATGTCCACGCTCAAACTCTCCCAAATCAGTTCTCTGCAGGTAGTCCAAAGCAATTATGGAATAAAACTTTCCTCTTGGGTTAACATATGTGTGTGATGGAGACTTTGATAGTTTGAGAATAGTGTAAATTATTCAGAAGGCCCTTCCAATGACCACTCAAACTTCACTTCATTTAAGATGAGCACACATCTGGATTGCTGTAGTGATTCCTAAGTTACAGTCAAGTTGAAGAGATGGGTTAGGAAAGCCCTCTAATTTATAATTTCTGATAAAGAGGTATGGTACCTGAAGTCTGATGTAGCAGATGGGACTTTCTGTATCCAGAGTTGATCTTCTGAACACTGACTGTTGTGGTGGCAGATTCATTCATTTGTTCAGGTCATTCTGGTTAGTAGATCTGTTAACATGACATTCGTGTGGAACTATGAAAGTCATCAATATTTTTCTTCTGTATTTTCCCAGTTAGACAGAGACTTTAAGAAAATGTTCTGGAGACACAAGTATAGTAACACCTAACAAAGAATCTTCACCAAAGGTGCAAAGATCTTAACGGTGTATATAAATTATAAAGTCTCAGCTTTGAAATCTTTGTATGATGTCTTTCTGTCAATGTATCTTGAACAGTATCATTGTCAGTAGCACAGACGCCTATTCAAAGTTAAAGGGTATCAATATTATGGAAATTTTTTTAGCTTAAACGTGATTTTTCTCTTTTCTTTTGGTATCTACTAGGTAGTAACCTATTATAGTTAGGGTGGGATTAGTATAGGACTAGTAGAGGATTCTGCGAAGGACTTCCATCAGTAGCCCTCCTTCCCTCCCATGAACATTCATTCATTCAAACTAGTATTTAGTAATGATGTAATGATAGAGACTATAGTTACTGTATCAGGCTGGACAAGCATGAACCCTGTTCTATGATCTTTGGATTGAGTGAGTAATGGGGACATAGTAAAAAAAAAAATTATACCAATTCTGGTTGTACAATTACATTTATGAGAAGTTCAATTAAGAGTTAGAAGTTCTTATGAGAGCATGTGACTGGGGAGCAAATTAATAGAAAGTGGAGGAGGGGCATGTGGAAGTGGTTCTCATCCAAGGGAAATTGAGTTTGAGGCCTGAATGAGAATAGCCAAGAGAGGACAGAAGCATGTGTCTGGAGCCCTTTGCTCATAGGACCGAGAAGCAGCACACATATTAAAGCAATTATTTTGCTACTGATACCTGACCCAATATGTATCCATAATGCACAAACTCAGACAAGACTGTATTTATTTTAAGGTGCCTTCCACCCTGTGGTGCTCACCAATCATTTGGCTGGCATATATTATTGGATTTGGTATTGCATTTGTGCCTTAGTCACCACTCAGTTTTCACTTCAACTGAATTTTTTATCTTTTTGTTTTAGTACTAAGGCAATTCTGCTAGGGTTTTGACAAAGAGTATAGTTTACTTCATTCACTACCTGAGTTCTCATTCAATTAGTTTTCACCCAGGAAATTAGTGTCTTTTACATATGTCACAGTTATGAATGGGTGAACAAATGAATGATCACTAAATTTCCATTAGGCTGCTGACTTCTGAATGAGTGGATAGCTCATGCGGTTATTATTTATTAGAAGGACCAGAGACTCGCTATATAGAACTCAAACTAAAACAAATATTTACAAAAAATACATGGAGTCTTGCATCCATGGTGTATCAACAGTATGGCTATCTAAATAAAACCTGAACAATGACAACCCCAATGGACATGCTAACATAGAAGGGAAGTCTCAAGGGGCCCCAGGCCTAGGCAAAGAACTCCAGCAACTGAAAGAGGGAGAACAAATCTTTCCCAGAGACATTTTTCACAGTTGATTTTCCTATACCAAGGGGTCATCCTCAAGCCATACACGAATCAGCACCACCAAATGGACTCAGCAGGTTGTACTTACAATTTTATGTGCATATATATGTGTGTCTGTGTTTTTGTGCTTGTGTGTGTGTTGTGCATGTGTCTGTTAATGTGTGTTATCTGTGTGTATGTTTGTGTGTGTGTGTGTTTATATGGGTGTGTGTTGTGTCTGTGTGTTGTATATGTGTGTGAGTTTGTGTGTGTGGTATGTATGTGTGGAAGTGTGTGTGTGTGTGTGTGTAAAAATATTTTTTAAAAAGATGCCATGAATTTGAAAAAAGCAAGGGGGCATATAGGGGTGGTTGGAGGGAGAAGAGGAAAGGGTTATGATGTCACTCTATTTTAATTTATAAAAACTGTAAGACATAAAAATAATTTGGATGAGAAAAAAAGCCCAAATGTTTAAATTTCAGTGTTCCTTATTGGTGAAAATGGATCCCTCACTGAATGAAGTATTAATTCATTTAAGGGTTTAAATTTTCAAGATAATTGTATTAGTAAAAATATGACAATATTAGTTATAGAAACTCATCTTTTTGTCTAGTTTGCGATGCAACAAGATCAGCTGAACACTTGTAGTTTGCACTCATCTCACTTGAAACTTTGAAGTAGCACATGACTTTCTTTGAGGATATTTAACGTTAGTCTCAGTATAAAATCCCTAAAAGTAATAAGATGATGAATAAAATATTCCACCTCTGATTCAAAAGTAGCCAGCTTTTTTACAGAATCTGCCCAAATTTTGTAGAAAGGAACATTTGAATCTACAGCTGGGCATTTCTGCTGCGCTATGATTAACACAACAAAATATAGGTTTCAAATGTTCAGCCCAGTCAGTTTTGAGATTTGTAAAGGGCAGTAGAATGATCACTTCAAGGCAGATATTAAGAAGATAGTTCCTTGATGCCTCTCTGTAAGAAGTTCCTTTTATAATCTGTTTGATTTCTGTCGTAATGGATGAGTTGTAGTTGGGCTTCATATGAATGGATCACATACTATGTATTTTTGAGATTCTGTTTTTTGAGGGGGATTCAAGGCATGATTTCTATATTTGTATGTATAAGTAATTCAGCTTTTATCTACAGGAGACATCAGGTTGTGTGGTATACAGCAGCATATTGATCTGTCTCCTCACTAATCTGATACCCAGTCAGTAGTGAGTCTCAGAGACTGCAACATTCTAGTTTTAAGTTTGCAGATTAGATTGTATGGAGTCTGAAACCTTCTAGGTTCAAGCTTTCATCTTGAAGAGTGGATTATACAGAGGTTGAAGCTTTCTAAGTCTAGGCCTAAGATTAGATTGTAGGGGGGCTGAAACTCTCTAGGACTGGGATTAAATTACTAAAGAATAAACTGTCCTCTGATATGAACAAGAATAATTAAATAAATAAATCAATGCACGCAACTATGTCCTCACTTACAACTGTCTGTATGTGTGCAGGCATTGATGTGCCACAGCATGTCTGTGGAGGTCAGAGGTCAACCAGTTCTCTGCTTCCCCTAAGGGTCTTGGGGGTCAAATTTAGGATTTCAGACATCCTGATGGCTCCTCATTTTAGCTTGAATAATGAATGAACATTGGATTTTGTCAAAATAGGTGTCTTTTATAAGTTATTTTTCTGTGCATATTTATGCAGTACAGTGTGCTAATCCAGTGCATGTGCACACTGTGAACCAATTGAGTTTAAGCCTTTAACCTTATCTTCTCCTTAAACATTAGAAGGCTTCTGATAGAACGTAGTTGCACAGTTCAGTGGGATATGATAGGTTACCTTAATGCATGTATACAACAAGAACTGAGTTGAGTCAGGGCAATTAATAATGCACTTTTATTGTTACTTTGAGTTATTCATAAAATATGCAATGAGTAATTATGAGTTAGAATTACTGTACTCTTCTGCAGAACATTAGAATGTGCTATGTCTGTCTAAAAGATTTAAGCATCTGCTCTCCAACCTCTCATGACCCTCCGACCTCAAATAGTAATCACTATTGTATGTCTTATGGATTGCTATTGACTTTTTTATTTTAATTTTATTTTTAAGATTATAATTTAATTGCATTTCTTCCTTCCCTTTCCTCCCTCCAGACCCTCCTACATACCCCTCACCACTCTCCTTCAAGTTCATGACCTCTCTATTTCACTAATTACTATTATATGCAGATATATGTATTACATATATACATATATTGTCCTAAGTATACCCTGTTCAGCCCATATAATGTTCTCATCGATGACTGAAACACTGGACAACCAATTGGTGTGTTCTTCTCTGGGGAAGATCACCTTTCGCATTCCCACCTTCCTTCAGTTACCTATAGATAGCTCTTTGTTGAAAATATGTATATAATAGAGAATGAGTTGTTTCTCTTTTTGTTTCTGACTTATTCCACTTAGTGGTTTGACCCCCAGATCTATCCATTTTATTATAAATAATAGGCTATTCTTTTTTATTAAAAAGTAATATACCAGTGTACATGATAGTTTTTTTTATTTATGTGTGTATTGACAATTTCTGGGCATTATCTGCGAATAGTACATCAGCAAATGTTTCCTTTTAATGCACACAAAGAGGTGGAATAGTTAGGTCACACAGCAAATCTGCTTCTTGGGGATTCCGTCCTATTCTTCTCAGTGGCTGAACAAATTTGTTTTCATATACAGGGGTCTGACACCATCAGCCTGGCTGAGCAGCAGAGGAAATGGACAATGGCCAGCCCGGACTCTCCAGGCAGCTCCCTCAGAGGGAGGGGCACTATTTTCTCTTTAGCTTTAGCTTTAGCTTTCTTTCCTTCCTCCCTCCCTCCCTTCCTCCCTTCCTTCCTTCCTTCCTTCCTTCCTTCCTTCCTTCATTCCTTCCTCCCTTCCTTCTTTCTTTCCTTCCTTCTTTCCTTCCTTCCTTCCTTCCTCCCCTCCCCCTCTCTCTCCTCTCTCCCTCCCTCCCTCCCTCTCCTCCCTCCCTCCCTCCCTCCCTCCCTCCCTCCTTTCCTTCCTTCCTTCCTTCCTTCCTTCCTTCCTCCCTTTCTCTCCTCTCTCTCCCCTTCTCTCTCTTGTGTATACACTGTTATATCCCTACCTCACTTTTCCCATGTCATCTTTATTAGAAGAATTCACATGAGACTATAAAATACTCTATTTTTGCACAGCTTGCTTCAAGAAGTGAATTCTCAGGCAATGGGTTGTGCAGGGTTGGAAGGTTGGCTGTTACCGAGACAGGGCCTGAGACTGATGCCTGCCTATGCCACCTTATCACAGAGCTGGCGGCTGTGCTAGGGGCTCAGGCTCAGCATTGCTGCTTCCCCCTGTGTATTATGGAGAGATAAATGCGTTTGATTCCTGTACTAGATAATAAGGGCAGGAACTGGTTTCTGTTACAATTTGATTCAAGATGTGAATCTCCAGGAAATGCTTTGTGTGGAGTTAAAAGGGCTCCTGCTACCAACGAAGGGCCCAAGAAACCTTTGTGGGCGAACTAGGATAAAATTCCAAAGAAAAGAAAGTGGTTGCATTTAAAATCTAGGCATATTACCACCCATGTTAGCAGCACAGTTGTCAAACCATAGCATGCACTCAAAATGCTTGGTGACAGAGGGGACAAAAAGTCACAAAAACAGTCAATTACTTATAGATCTAGTTAAATAACCTCAGTTCTCCAAAGAGCGTGAAGGCTCAGAAATAATAAGAAAATAATCAATAAGTAATATTTAAATTACAGTGGTGTTCTTTGCAGATAATAAAACAAGAATAATATGAGAGCAATTACTTTGATCAGAAGTGAGGAAAAGGGAAACTATGAATTTAGAGTGAATTGAGATTTTTTTTTAAAGGGAAATGTTCTTTAGCATTAGGTCCTAATAGGGAAATAGAGTAACTCTAAATGGCTTCTGATTTCTAATTAGCTTTACACAAGAAAAGCATTTAGGTGTGTAAACAATTGAGACCCCTGCTATATTAAATCCGGGCTGTGTATCAAATGCTAATGCATGCA
This sequence comes from Cricetomys ansorgei, assembly GCA_026225945.1. Lineage (NCBI taxonomy): Eukaryota > Metazoa > Chordata > Mammalia > Rodentia > Nesomyidae > Cricetomys > Cricetomys ansorgei. The sequence goes on along the minus strand of JAMJFZ010000982.1, from coordinate 13,872,589 downwards.
TCTCAATCTGAGCACTCTCCCCTCTTCTAACCTCCCATCATTCCCTACAGGTCTCTTGAGAGCTTGCACCAAGACAGCATCCTCTCAAAGTGACCCTCCTAAATTTCAGCCAGATAAACCCGTGCCTTCTACATGTCACCCTGCAACAGCTCACCTCTGTATCAGGGTAGGGAGACAGGGAGCTTCCATTGCTGACTCACTACGTGTCCAATTCACAATGTCTCCCCCACCCTCCTCCTCCTCTTCCTTCTTCTCCTCTTTCTCTCTGCCTTATCTAAAGCTTGAGCACTTGGTGACCCCCCATGCACCCACCGGAACAGCTCCCACAATTCCCATGCACCGGCTGTCCCTTGTCATGGAACAACATCCTCCCTTTACCAAATAGTTCCATCCTAACCTCAGTGGGATCTCCTCAATGAGCCATACACGGACTACATCATATACATTTCAGCCCAGTTCCTTCAGTGTTTCTCCATGCTGGTATTCTTTCTGTTTTATTCCATCATGATACTTCCCACAGTTCTGTACTTATCTATTAATGACTCCTCCTCCCACTTAAGCAGATATGAGAACAGGAATATGTTGAACAGGCTTCGAATGACCTAAAGGCTCAGAAAATAGCATTGACCCTATAGGTGAATAAAGCTGCTAACATTTCACAAAGCCTTCTAGGATAGGAATGCATTACCAGTGTTTTTAAAACTAACTTGCACAGCAGTCTTAGAAATAGAAAGACAGTGACAAAATGGGGGGAAAAAATCTTTTTGAATGTCTAACGTTTGAAGTAGTTCATAGCAAAAAGCCACGTGTGATGGTGCACACCTTTAATCCCAGCACTTGGGAGGCAGAGGTGGATGTATCTTTATGATTTCAAGGTCAGACTGTTCAACCTGGTGAGTTCCAAGCTAGCCAGAGCTACATAGAGAGACCCTGACTATAAACAGACAGACAAATATATGGATGATACATGGATAGATAGATAGATAGATAGATAGATAGATAGATAGATAGATAGATAGATAGATAGATAGAAAGAAAGATAGAAAGATAGACAGACAGACAGACAGAGCGGTCTCAAGTACTTCATGCCTAACACAGGAGCAACATTTTGGGTACTGCACTACTCTGGATTTTGCAAAGCTGTGAGAGCCTACAGGTGCAGGTGGCCCAGTGGGAGTCAGGTGAGGATTATCTCCTCCCTGTGAGTGACCAGGACAGGCTCATCTTTCGCTGATGTTTTTTCCCTATCATTGTATTGCAGATGAAGGAATATCGATTATGATAATATTGATTGAATTCTTTCAAAGAAGGAATAAAATCTCTTAGCTTGTCTTTTTCAGCTGGCGTTGTACTATTTGAAACAGTATAACACAGAAAAGCAAGTGGGCTTGACTGTTTAATTACAGAACACAGTACCAATTCAACTATTGATTTTACTTCACTTGCCGTCTTGTAATATATGATACGCTTTTCCAGCCATCCTACAGAGTGTTCAGTATAGGCTTTTATGTTTATAAGTTCTTGTAAATATTTAATTCCTTCATTTAGCTTCTTAAGTCCACATTTTCTCTAACAGGCTGAAAATATCAACCAATGTCCTATTGAGAACTTACAACACAGACACAATAGATCAAATCTTACAATGTTTAAGAATTTTTTTAAAAGCATGAAGTCAGGTATCTGGCATACTAAATGTGTCAAATTAAATGCATTAATTACAATTTATGGATTAATATAATAGAGACTGCATAATGATATGTATATAGAATAGCAGTATATAATGAAATTTGACTCACATATGCAAGTAATATGGAAAGCACAGTGGAAATTTATGTGATTTAATAAGTTTGTTATTGAACAATATATAAAAATTGAACAAGACAAAACTAGGCTTTATTAGCATCTCACATAAATTAGCTGAAACTTTCTGATAGGAACAAGCAACATCACTGTTGGCACAAGACTCACCTTCTTGAGTAATTGAGGCACAGTATTGTAGAACGGTAAAGAGATGGATCTGAGGATCCAGGCCTGCTGGCACAGAGAACACCTAAGTGAACACAATGCCTGGGGATCAGTCCCAGTGACACGTAATACTCATTGTGTTGACCCACTCCTGGCACTCAGGAAGCAGAGGCAAGAGGGGCAGAAGCTCAAGATCATCCTTTGCTATACAGGAAGTCCCTTTATTTGAGACCAGCCTATCGAAAAAAAATCACTAATAGTATCTTAAAAATCAATGTAAATATGCATACATGCATGCATGCCTATACATGAGTTTTTGTAGAACATATCAAGTTTATAATTACGGGTGAATTAAATAAAACTGTCGTTTATCACCAAGCACATTGATACAGCAGTTAGTCACTGGTTAATCCTGCAACTGGGGGGAAAATCTGAAATATATATTGCCATGTTATCCTACCACTTTGGCCCTGTCTGCGGGTTGTTTCCTTGATCTATGGAGGCATTAGGAAATGACCACTAATTACCATTATTAGACCAGAGGATGGCCGTGTTGGGTGCCACCCAGGCTTGCTAAGTTGCTAATATACAATCTCATTCCAGGAGAGCTGTCACTATAAAGCTAGGTCAGCATGGCGGCAGAATCTATAAATACAGTCCCCGTGTCAGATCCTGCCATCTCTAAGGATCATACACCTTGTCTTTTTAAAAGAGGTTCCCATATGCATGGAAGACATGTGTGATAAATGAAGCACTTCTTTCAAGATACTGAAAACATAATAGTGATATAATTAATTACAGTCATATTCTTGTTAAAATTGTGCAGAAAAAATTATACCTTTTTCGATTAGCATGAAATATAAGTGTCAAATCCCTAATAAAACCCTGATCAATAAGACAATAATAATTGTGTTGTTAAAAGCGGACGTCGAAAGGTGTTCGTGGCAACATATTTTAAAGGTTAGAAACCCTTTTAAAATAAACGGATTTCATCTTTACACTGTGTCATCTAAATCATCTGTCTGTTTGTGTATACAATTATAATCAGACGATAAATTGCAGCTATTGAATGGATTAAGTCTGCACTTCTTGACCTCATAAATCTGAGATTGTCATAGCTTCAGAAAATGCTTGTGTAACAATCAGTTGATTACACGCCATGAACAGCTGTGTGCATGTTAACCGAAAAACACAGGAGGGGAAGGGTAGCTCGGAGTTCAGTGGAGGACTTTGGCACTTTCTGGGGCTTTCAAAGCCTTCCTGCGCAGCCTGCATTAGAGGTTAGTTATGTGATTCTGTTTGGTAGAAAGATGAGTTGGGAGCTTAAATTCACAAAATAGGGCCTGGTGGAAAAGCAAACATTTAGTAAGATTTCCCCAACAGATCTGTTCACATCAAGCTTGTTTAGAGCCCTATAAAGAAAACAGTTGGAAGAGAAATACTTCCAGGTACACTCCAGTGTTTCAGGAAAAAAGAAAAATCCTCAGAAGATCTGTTCCCCCCCCCCCCGATATTTCTTTTTCTTAAGTGTTCTGTTTTGACCAGGTATGCAGAGACACTTGAACGTAACTTTTTCTTTACACTGAGAAAAAAAGTCAAGAACTTCCTGGTGTTGAGGGCTGCAGATAACATAGCAGTTGGGAAACACCAGATGCTCTTACAGAGGACCTGGGTTCGATTCCCAACACTGACATGGCAGCACACATCTGTAACTCCAGTTCCAGGGTCATCTGACATCCTTTCTGGCCTCCATGAGCACCTACCTGCGCATGATATACAGACATAAAGTCAGGCTCACACATATACACATAAAAAAAATAATAAAATTTTCAAAATGATTGTCTGATGTTGCACATTATTGAAAAGTTTAAAACTATGAAAACAGTTATCTCACCACTAATGAAAATAAAATGCTTAAAGTCACAATGCAGGAACGGTTTTGAAGATGGGCTACAAAGCAATCAGCTGTTTCATCTTTAATACAAGAGGCATTATATCCATTTTAGATCTTCCTAAAAGGGAATTGGTTTTAACTCAAATTTATCTATTTGTATATGGCTTCTACCTTCAAAAATTTATACAGAATATGACCCAATTTTGGAAATCTCATATCAAAATGGTATTAATCAAAGATCCAAAGGGAATTAGATTATTAATAATGAAATATTTTCATTGACTTTAATTTTCCCAGATGAAGGGAAGAGGCGCGTGCTTGAAGCATTAGTTAGGAATTTACAGCCTGCTCATAAAAGTGGCATTTTTCTCACTTTGCATAAAATGTTCCAGTATGGAATAGCCAAATAATCCAAGGTTACAATGAAAAGAAATGTCAAGGAGTGGCAAAAAAGAGAATCCTCAGTTTCCCTGTTCCAGAAGAACAATTGTCTTTTTATAGCCCCTACTTAGTGATATCTAGTGAGTAAATGCCCATGAAAATAAAACACCATGTTCTAAAGGCATTCTGGTGTGAAAAAATAAAAGTGGTGTTCTGTGAGGTGCACTGAGCTTTGTTCAAACAATCTCGTAACAGATTAGAGCCAACATATCACCTGACTTGAGAACCCACTGGTCTGATAAGACGTCAAAGACACAAACAACCACATTCAAGAATAAATGGGATTTTTTTTCCTACATGAGTTTTCATCCAGAGAATTGACTAGAAACAATATAAATGTCTGTTTCTGACTAATTACCGTAGCCACATAGATGATGCCTCCTTTTGATGATATGATTGAATTGACAGACGAGTTGGAATACCTCATGCCTCTGGGCTTTACTATAAAGAGCTAGCCCCAAGCTCACAGCTGGCACTGAAAAGTCAATCTTTGGGTTAGGACATTTATGGAAAGAACCTTATTTTGTATTGGAATCAGCCAATAATGATGAGAATGTCTGACTAGGAAACAAGGGGATGAGTGTATTCTCTAAAATTAGCCACAGAAAGTAACACAGTGACCTGAACCCTAGAGTGATTTGAACCCCCAGATCCTTAAAGTTCCAGAAGTGCATCTTAAACATTAGGAAATGTGACCTTCAGGTTGTATGTTTTCCAGTTCTAACTTCCCTAAGTAGGATTTCAGAATTTCAGCAGTGAAGGCCCTCCAGCAGGCTGTTACATTGAGCCCCGTTGTTATGTGTTCATATGCAGAGATGCGCTGGGGGTGTGTGTGTGTGTGTGTGTAGAAACAAGGTATCGACCTTGGCTATCAGTCCTCAGGAGTCTTCAACCATGTTTTTCTGAGGCAGGCTCTCTTCCTAGCCTTGAGATTGCTGCCTAACATCCTCAGGATCCTTCTGTCTCTGCCTTCTCAGAACTGAGATCACAAGCATACCACCTTGCCTGACTTTTTACCTAGGTTCTGGTGTGGGAAGGAGTTGAACTCAAGTCCTCATGTTTGTGTGTCAAACACTTTCCAACCATTAGTTCCAGTACTTTGAAGGTAAAAATTATAATCCCAAAATTTAGTCTGAATATGACCTATAAGACAGTATTATGAGTACTGTTTTCAAAAGACTTTATTATTATTATTATTACTAATTTGAGACAAAGTCTCCCTGTCTGATTAGTTTCCAGCTTGGAATTCTCCTGTCTCAGCCTATCTTCCTAGGGCTCAGACTATAAGAGGGAACCAAATGCCTTGGTTTGACTAGTTATGTGATGAAGCAAACGTATCGTAGCCATTGAATGTTGTTTTTCATTTGCATGAAAATACAATTGTGGTTTGCCATTTAAGTCGTGGAATTGTTATTTTAGTAAAAGTGGTTAGGACAACCAGAAAGCTGCTGTGAAGAATTTTTTCCCCTAGATAGATTATGTGTCTAGTGTTGAATAGACAGAAAGAAACTCACATAAAACATGTCTCATTAGATCAGTTTGTTGCTTCTTTTGAACTTACAGACATTCAGGGAACTAACTCAATTCATTATTTTAAGTAAATATGCCAAATGTAGATAATGATTTTTTAACATATTTACTTAAAACCCTGGCTTAGTTTTTAACTCAAATGAGTTAATGAAAAATGTGTTTAATGTACCCCATTTTACCCTCCTGATTCCCACCAGATGGTTTTCTGAATTTGAAAGTGTCCATCTCTACCTACACAGGGCCTCCAGGCACTCTTTTCCTCTGTCTGAAACATGGCTCCCACCTCTGTTCCCACTCTTCTACTAACCTAGGACACTTTTAACTCTTCGTGTTTCTTCAGAGCTCTATTAAATTGCCTGTCCTCTAAGGACAGCCCCATGACTTCTTCATTCAGGTTAAAAATCCACAGTGCATGCCAAGGACCACCCTTTAGAAGAGGTGACTGTTCACTTGAGTTGTTCCCATGTGTGATGATGTCCATATGGACATTGATGCTCCTGTAACATTATGGAAGGGCTGAAGAATCCCCATCACCTAATGATGTTACAGCTGTCGTAATAGCACAGCACACCACAACAGTCACCTGAATGCTAGTGCAAAGAAAGCTACTGGGCTGCCGGTTAGGCACAAGAATAGCACATGCATCTATATACCATACGGAATACTTGGTAATGATGATCAACAGTCGTGCTACTGACTTATGTATTTACTATGCATCCTATGATTATTTTAGAGTACATACCTTTTACCTATAAAAAATGTTTACTGTAAAACCATACACCATATGCCAGCAGCAGCCTCATACATCTGGTGTTTACTGAACCTCTTGATTGCATCATTTTTTCCTGTGCTTGATTTCATCGTGTTGTGTTCATCCCGGATCCTGGAGCAATGGATTATGTGATATATATGTACTGTGTAGCCTAGGTATACAGGGGGCTGTATCATCTGAATTTGTCCTAAATTTGCACTTTGAGATGTTTGTAAGATGTCAATATCTCATTTCCAAGAATACATCCCCACTGTATTTAATAGTGTGGTTGTTTAACAACTTCCTTCCCAATAGCCTTTAAGCCCCACAAAGGCAGATACCATAGGTGTTCTTGCTTAGCACTTAATCTCAGTATCTAGCACAGGCCCTGGTGTACACTAGGTAAAACATAGCTATACATTGAATCAAAGGATTATGACTATCAGGTAAGACTACCCAGAGACATTGTACAACTGAAAGGAAAAAGTTCTAGATCAAGTTTATGAAGTTCCTCTTCCTATCTAATACCCACATTTAAGCTCGTGGTCCTACCAACTGGGGATATAATGGTTTTTCATGGTTGCCTCTCTAATACTAAGGTACAGCAGGTCTTCAGATGCTGCTGTTCGCAGTGTGCTCATGTGACTGCAGATGCCATCCTGTCCCTAAAGCCCCTTTCCATTTTTAGGTTCTGGGTCTGTGTTCAGGTTGCGAGCACTTCACAGCATGTTTTAAATCACGTGTTCATAAAAGGCTAGCTCTAGTTCTAGATGTCTGTCAAAGGTCTACTTAGCCCGCCTGCTTCTGGTAATGATTTGCTTAGATATCCTCAGAATTCTTCCGATCTGAGATTTCCCACTGCTACCCACTTTGAGACAGGGGCATCCAAGTTAGAGAGAGTTGGTCACTGAATGTATGGGTCAGCGTCTCCATCACATTTATCATGCCCTGGAACTGAAAGGCTGCTGAAAGCCTCTTTGAGCTCTGGTGGCTCTATTCCACCCAGGACCCAATGGAGCAACTGACATGAGATCTATTTATGTAAAAAGTACCTCAGGTGTGGCTTTTTTTTTTTTAACTCCTTTTGCTCATTCTTTTAGTAACAAACATGAAAATGGTGCATTGCGCTACTTCTGGAATCGAAAGCCAGGACTTGCACATTGTTGACTCAGTCGGACACATAATTTAAAATATACGCTGACCCTGTGATGTGAATGTTAAGAAAAAGATGATTTGAACTTCGAAAAAAAGAAACAGAAAACAAATAAACAAGAGCAAGAGCTGCTCACAAGGTCAGCAAAGACCAGAGAGAGGAAAGAAAACAGGAAAAGCAGAGAGAGGGCACGGCCTACCACCCACAGGGAATGTGAACTAAAGTGGAGACTATTTTGGGCTGAGATGGACCCTGCTGGGACTATTTAGGACATGGATTCTTCAATGATGTACTGGCCTTTTGACCCTAAATATTTTCAAATGGTCTAATTTACACTGAAAAAAATTCATAAATAGACTATCCTCCTGAATGAAGATAGCTCTCCATGATTTGCTACTTAAACCTCTCTATCTGAATTGGACTGTCATTTAAAATCTATATGTAGCATTAGAATGTTTTTCATTCTAGTGAAAATATGTATTTTAGGATAGGAGCCTTCTACCAAAGAAAGTGTAAAATGTACTAATTTTAAAAATTGCTGTTGAATTTTTTTTCTAAATGCTTTCCCCTTTTGAAAATTTCACTAACACTCCCAGGGAGATAGATAGATAGATAGATAGATAGATAGATAGATAGATAGATAGATAGACAGACTGACAGACAAATACGTCTTTAGTGGGACAGAGGGCTTACAATGAAAACAGAGAAGGATATTATATTCTTCAGTGCCTTTGGTCTCATCAGCAGAAGAAATCACTTTTTAAAGAATGAATTTCTATGTAGTTCGTAGAAGGATTGTCTCCAAAGTGTAAATTATACGACTTTACTATGTCATTTTTCAAATCTGCATATATGACTCTGATTATACAAGTTGGAAAATGCCTAATTTGTCAACCTATATGCTTTAACTTATTTTCTATTTTCACTAGATTTTATGGCATTCTGAAGGACTCCTTATCTTCAAACAATGTATCTGAGCTGTCATTTCATGTTTATCAGTGATTCTCGATACCCACTCTATACAACGAAGATGTTCGTAATACTATCTTCCCTCCACTCTCCCTGTTTACATCCCAGTGTATTCTCCTTACCATTCTGTTATAATTTGAATTTTTCGTACTTTCCATCCTTTCCTACAAAGAAATTCTAGTGCATCATTTCTTGTCTAGAGAAAGGAGCATGCATCAGCCAGTGAGAAGACGTGTAGAAGATAAAGAATGGAGACTATGACTATGGTGCACAGTATAAATCCTCTAGTGTGCCTTCATTCAACACGAGTGAAATGGGCCTTTCATATTAATGAAATCTGTAATAGACTATGAGTCTTCTCTTAAAGTGTTTTCAGGTGTGAGCCTTGGTTAGAGGGAAGCTTTGATTATTTTTTTTTAATGTGTAAAAGTTTTCCAGGGTGATTCCACAGATCTTGGATTGTAGAAGTGATCTAGGGCTCAATTATGTCCTAGGCAGAGTCTCTGGGAGTTGGTAGAAATGGAATGTATAACAATGAAGACAGTGGAATTCCACACTGCGCAGGTATGCTAGGACACTGGACTGGAGGGATGTCATGTTAGGGAAATAGAGAAAGGAGCAAACTTTATTCCTGGCTAATGTTGTCTTAGCATTCAAGACTCACTGTGAGGTGGTATATGAGTGCAAAATTGTCACAGGTTTTCTCGGAAGGACCGTGGAAGGGAATAAAGGGAGAAAACAGACCAGGCAAGTAATGAGTGGAGTGACAGAGGATGGGTGTCCTGAGAATTTTCATGAAGAACTTTGTAGTGAGCTTAGGGGAGAACTGGAAGGAAAATCCATCCTTGAGTGTCCATACATGCCCGTCTCCAGGACTATCTTTGCATGCCCCATGCATGCTCGTCTCTGCCTCTTAGCTCACTGGAGGTTATTTCCCACTTTCTATTGCCCCAGTCACTACTTATTGCCTCACTGGCGGACCCTGACCCTGACCTTTATATTGTGTTAAGCTATCACATGTGGTATCTGTTCTTGTAGCTGGAAACTGTTGCCCACTGTATCTGTATCTGTACTTGGCCTAGAGTCTTGAGCTGAGCAGGCACAGGACATGACAGAATTTTAAGCTATGTATACACTTGACTTGATATGTGTTCACTTTTTTCTCATTCCCTTCATTGCTGTCATCCTTCTTTCTTCCTTTCCCTCTTTCAGTGCCCACCCATGCATTTTGCTTTGTTTTTCCTTTCTAAAATGACAAGGTCTGTCTATGCATGCATGGAAAAACCAAGACCAAGTTCTCATGGAGTCATGATGAACAAAAAGCCTAAATGGGAGAAATACTAAAGTAATGAAGAAAGAAGAGATGTTTGATATTTCTAAAATTCTTCTAAAGAAGAGAGTGTATAATTTCTCTGAGATGAGAGGGAAAATGAACTGTCAGCATCACACGTTAACTGATCTTAAACTGAAGTTGTTTCAGCGATGTTTGGCTGAACTTGCACGTAGAGGACTGTTTACATTCCTGCCATTCCTCTCCAGTAAGAATAGATTCAAAACTAAGAATCAAATTACCGGAGACATGTTTCAAATAGCAGTGAACCAAAAGATTATTAAAACGCTTTAAGACTCATAGTCCATTTCAAATTTCATTAATATGAAAGGCCCATTTCACTCCAGTGTTGAATGAAGGCACACTAGAGGATTTATACTGTGCACCATAGTCATAGTCTCCATTCTTTATCTTCTACACATCTTCTCACTGGCTGATGCATGCCCCTTTCCTAGACAAGAAATGATGCACTAGAATTTCTTCGTAGGAAAGGGCATCGATATGAACATTTTTATGGTTCTACTTTGGAGATCAATCCATAAAACGACTGTCTGAATTCAAACTCATTGTCAGAATGGATGATTATTTTTATAGCTCCAACTGTAGTTTTGAGCATTGTGAACCTCATGTAGCTTTAGCAATCTTAAGAAGATTACAGAGCTGAATACATTTGAAATATAATAGGCATTTGAAAGAAAATGATGTTGGCCACTTGCTAAGCCACAATCTGGGTTCTCCTGGTGAGTTGAACAAGGTTCTGGCTATTTCCCTGGTAGATCACAAACTTGACTTTATGCCTCAGAGTGAGGGCCCCCTACAAAACAGCTCATATTAGCCATGGTCAACACCCACAGACCTGCTTTCCAGAATGCCAGCTTCTTGAGTTATACTGTGAAAGTTGTCCTCCAAGTCAGGCATTCTGCTCAGCCCTGTATCTCCTTGCAGGGAAGCTCTCTGGGAATGTAACTTATAGTTAGGACTTGAATTGTACTTGTGGGTACCAGTCAGTCATTAGGTGTGTGACTCTAGGTTATCCTAGAACCCACCTGTGTCTTTCAAAGGACAATATCTATCACCATCTCTCCACAAGTTCTATGGATGTGACCTGCCAACATGTTATTCCTGTATGACTTCTTACATTTATCATATTCTCTGTGTTTCTTAATGTTGCTGTAGTCACATGGCCAATTTCATTTACAAAAAGCATTGAATGAGTTACATTTTGACCTCCACAGCTCATCCATCCTTATTGATAGAATAGTCTGAAGACTAGTGATCAAATTTTCACAAAGATATTGAAAATCTCAGTTACCACCAAAAAAATATTTTAAAATATAGGTTATGTATGTGACAGAAAGGGTAACAAAGCCTCAGTTAAGTGACTTAACTGGAGATCCTGCAGACTCTGGCCTGTAAACTCTTCAAATCATGAAACATATCTGAGATTGTTTTTACAGTCCCCAAAACAGTACTTCATTAACTGAGAGGCACTTGGAACAGATTTGTTGATGATAATAGAAGAGGTATAAAGATATGTATTGACAAACTGACATGTTTAAATATTTATAGCATCTTTACTAAGTAATTCACAAGTTTTTCATTGAATACTAAGTTTCTCTAAATACATTTAAAACATGGACTTGCTTTATAAAAATGGGCTTTCCAGCAGTATTTTAAGAATGCATCTTTGATTTCAAAGATGAATGAATTTGAACTATTACTTTAGGGTTTAAGAAAGACAAGTGATTTTCTTCTTTGCAGAGGTATGTCAGTCATTGCTCACAATAATAGGTTTTGGTAGAAGAAACACAGGTTTGGTAGCCCCAATCCATGCCTCATCCCTATCCCTCAAAGTCCCTTTAGCTGCATCTGTGTCCCTCGCACTCATACAATCCCAGAAGTTTTTCTGAAGTTTTTCACCTGACAATTTTTTCAAACACCTGCTCAAAGACTGCTCTTAATACTATACCAACATGCCCAGAGTGCCCTGAATGTCATGGGGGCAAGTTTGGCAGAGTGGTAGAGTGGTACTCCCTGACCAGATCCACTGACCAGGAGTGAATGCCCAGCTCCCTCGCCTCCAGTGGATACAAATGAGGTGTACTTGAAATGGCGGTAATCATTTCATTACTAGGCTGAGGCTAGGGCTTTGCCGCAGATCAAATCTTTGGTGGCTTCTAAAATCTACAGCTGTCTTCTTTTCCTCTCCATACTCTGGTTTCTCCTGGAAGCATAATCTCAAACATCATGTATTCTGAATCCTTGCCTTGAACTGATTATTGCTGAAAGACCCCATTTTCAAGCAAGGTCATTCACAGGTAATTTGAGTTTGACTTATAGAATCCATTTTTGGAGATACAGTTCTATCCAAAACAGGAAGCCAAGACATGTCAAGGTAAGGTACAATATTTGTTTTGGAAACTACAAAGATGCAAGCAGTGTCACCCATTCGCAGAATGATTAGTCGCAGAAAAGATACTTAGTGTGGCCAATAGCCCCCCTTTTAAAAGTGTGTGTGTGTATGTGTGTAGACTAGAGGTCAATTTGGGGTGCTTTCCTTGGTTTCTCTACACCCTGTTTTTTGAGGCAATGTTCTCTCATTTTTATTTGGAGCTTAAAGATTTTGCTTCACTGGCTGGCCAGCCAGGGGAGCCCCAGGAATTCTGCAGTCTTTGCCTCCCTGGCTCTAGAATCATAAATATGAAAAGGGTTCTGCGGGTTGAACTCAGATCCCCATAATGCTCAGCTAGTGCTTCACCCCCTGGGTCATATCCCTTAATCTGCTTCTGACACTAGTGTTGTGGGTGTTGAGATCCCTCCTCTCTGCTCTCACCTCCATGAGAAAGAGAACTCTGGATGTGTGGTCTCTTTCTTCACAGAGCCTCTTTCATGTGAAATCTCATGAGAGCCAACATATAGTTGACAAAATTCAGAGCCAAAGTTGTCTATTTCTAGCACAGAGGACATAGTTGTCCCATGATGAGAAACTCTTCAAATGCAGGAGTGTTCGGATGGGCTGCCAAACCAGTAGACACGGCAAAACACCACTGCACTTGTGCTCAATGACGAATTAGGATGCCCGAGCGTGTATATAATTGTTTGTGCATGTTTAGTTATGAGTTGAATTTGTTTCTGTGGGTGAATGAACCTTCTGACTTAGAAAATACAAGTTCATATAATATCAGGAAATGCACTAATTTCATGGAATGCTCAAATATTTTCTGCTTTATGAAACCTATTATATTTTGTACAAAGTATGAAGATATTGTTTAATAATGTATGATATTAGCATCAATAGAAGGCGAAGAAACCTAGTTAAGTTCACGTTTTAGTTTGGCTTGGAAAATTGAAATGAGTATTCTCTCATTGAAAGACAAAGAATGGGACTTGGGGGAATGATAGCATTCGAAGGCCTCCAAGTGTGACACTTGAAGCCTGATGGTGGTTGAAGTGCGGATGTCTTTTCAACTGTGTCCTCTACTTTGTCACACACAGAATCACCTCATTACAATGTCAACTGCTAGATTTCACATTTTGATGTGCATCCAGAACTCTATGATCTTATCTTTTTTAACAGTCAATACTCTAGAGCAGGGGTCACCAAAGAGCAGCCAAATCTGCTCCACCACCTGTTTGTATAAGGTTTGTGTGCCAAGAACGGTTTTACATATTTAAATACAGACTATAAAATGACTGTTAATATGTCCACGAGAAAAGTTGTTTGAACTGCTGAGGATACTATCTCTTGGCTTGCCAACCCTAAAATATTTAGTATCTGGCACTCTGCGGAAATAGATTGCTGACCCATGTATAAGCATATAGACAAGTAAGAATTCTGCATTGAAAACATTGTATTACACAAGAAACTGGCATTTATTAGATGTATTTCTATATTTTCCCCCATGAAATATTAACCATAATGAAAAATAATTGTGTTTTAGGAAAAAATCCTGGACATGAAGAAACTATAATCAGAGGAGAGCAAAATTAAAGACGTCAACATGACCTTTCCCTCTTCCCATCTCTGTTCTGTAAATGTATAAATGGGAGTCATGTCACCACCGTAAAGCAAGGAAACACGAAAAGCAAGTGATTCCTTAGGTTTGTGACACCTGTAACAACTCGAAGAGCTCTCCTGATAGTGTTTAATGTCTCACAGCTGTGTTATAGCAGTAACTCAGGGGTTTTTTTTGTTTCTTTGTTTTTTTACTGTTTAGAGCTATGAAACTCAGTTGTCTATGTTCTTTTTATCTTTCATGGTGACAGTTACCCTACTCCTCAGCCAAGAGATTTAGTTGAAAATCAAGAACTTCCTTGGATACGCTACTAGCTTGAAGCTGCGGACAGAGCTGGAGGCTCAAAGGTACCGAGACATACATAACGTTCTGCTTGTTTAGTAAGACAAGGTTGTGATTTTAGGAGATTATCCCTATATATGCTTGGAGAAATAGTCTTTTCAACATGTGTTTAAATGTCTTCCTGAATCGCTCAGTGCCTGCAAGAGGGCACCATTTCTAACAGGGGTGTTCTGCTTAAGATGTTCATCTCTAGGCTAATGATGTGCACGACAGGTAGAGGACTCACTTGTCAGGCACAAGGCTCTGGGTTCAATCCCTAGCACCGCCAAAGCAAAGCACTTTCTAATGACGTGATGATTACAGTCATTACTAATCACGTGTTGACCTGGGATAAAGATCTGAATGTATGCTCATCTTAAATGAATTGAAGCCCGGTGTTAAGGTGGTCATACTGAGATGTTATATGAAAATGTTATATACTTGTATTGAAACTAAGGGAAGGAAGGCCATGGGGAAACTTCGCCACAGCACATGAAGAGAAAGAATTGAGTTTTAGTTGATTGTTAATATACTATGTGTTCACGGAATGGCAGTGTATCAAGTGTCTGTGATCTCAGGCCATCGTTACCATTTACATCAAGTAAGAACAGGATTCCTTCCCAGTGGATGAGATTTTGTCTTACCCCATTTTCTGGTGCTGAAAGAGTTATAAAGGATGGAGATTTGTATAGATTATAGTGCTGGAACCTGGAAGGTTCATGTTGCTTCATAACTTTGAAGAGAAGTAGAAGGGTGACATGTGTACAGAAGACCAAGAACAGGGCACACACTCTCATTTGATACCAACTTTTGGAGTATCTAACCTAGTCCTGTGAGAGCTGCAATGATCCTTCTTCATAATCTACTCACCCCTGAACTGCCCCACCTCCGAATGCTATCCCAGTGGAAATCAGATTCTGGCATGGTTCACAGAGGGAACAGAGCATACTCACACTGTAGTATCTAGTCCCTCAAAGTCACATTCCAGATAGCACACTATATGGAGAGAGGAAAGAATCAGGGGTGGACAGCAAACAGCCTTCAAGTCTTCAATTAATTCTCATTGATTGATTGATTGAGGTTCCCTGGAAAGGTGGCTTGATGGTACCTCTGAAGCCTGACCTAGACCCACTGGGAAGTGGGGCTGGATTTGTCTGAATGGAGGTAGTGCCCTTCTGATAGACAATCAGTCCATGTACGCAGGTGAGGTGAGGAAAGGGGTTGTGGTGGTGCTGATCTATAGGACAGATCTCTTGTCTCCTGCACATGTGACTTTCTTTTTCTCATTAGCAACAAGCACCTCCTAAACTTCCCATGTGTCAGTCACAATGTTGTCTCTTTAAGGGATGACTCAGACTAAAACTAATATATAAACTCTGGTTCACTGCCTATATTTTTTGTTTTACATTAAAGCTGTATAAATCCTTATATGACTCTTAAGGAGAACCATTGCTTGCTGTTGCCCCTTGGACCCACAAAGCCTAAAACATTTATCACCTCAAACTCCATGGAAAAGCTGGGCTGTACTGCCTGCCTTAGAGCCACAGTTGCTCCTTACAATGTTCCATGGGATGACAGAGAGTACCTTGGGAAAAAATAATTGTTCTGTGTAAAATGAAGTTTAAGCGGTGCAAAGTTAAACACAATGAAATATGCTGTGTCTTTGGTATTTACTATTCAACTGGAGGTATAGCATGTGTGTGCATGTTAGAGTGCCAATATGTATTACGAATTTTTGCGACAAAATGTAGAATACATCGTAATTTCTGACAGTGTAACAATATATCTCTCCGTTTGTTTGAAGTCTTCAAAACCATCCCTTAGAAGAGTGTTTTACAGTATGCAGTTTAGGTTTTGTTGGGATATTTGTTCGGGGAAGGGGAATGATCATAGGAACAAGGGCAGATAACTTTAGCAAGTACTTGCTGTGTGGGGTTTCTGTTGTTAGTGTGTTGCCTGACTCAGTGACTCTAGGTGCTAATGATGTAGGTATTCTGTATTACTATTTATCGAAGATTCCTCTGCTATAACCTGATAGTTACACATGGGACCCTTACAGAAAACTATGTAAATTTTCATCTTATAGATCTAGTGTTCTGTGTTCTTATTCCAAAATCACAGAGTAACTATTAAGTGTACAGATTCTCATTCTAGATTTTTCAAAGAAGCATCCAGAGCTTATCTGGTCTGTATAGCTGGTAGGAAATCCATTTAGAGGGGACTTGGGTTCTTCCTCAGATTGGCAGACTAAAGTGTTACTTGGTCACCAACCTCTGTAACTAATGCTACTTGGACTTTTAATAGCTTTGTTTTCATAATTAACATACTCGTCATATTTTAGACATTTTAATTTGATATATGCATGGGGTATTGAAACAATTTGATACATACATACAATAGAAAATGATCAAGCCAGGGTGATTGGCATTTCCATCTTTTAGACGTTGCTCGTGTCTGTGTGTTGAACCTTTGATCATCTCTTTTGTAGTTCTTAAGTTTCTTATGGACTATAAACATCTTGTGATGCTGTAGCATGTTGTAATGTATTCTGCTTGTAACTCTTTTATTAACTTCTATCTATCTGTCCTCTACCTCACCCTTCCTACCCTCCTTACCTCTAACAACCATAATTCTAATTTCTAATTCTATTAAATCAATGTTTTAGCTTATGTGTGGGGGAAATGCAGTGTTTGTCTTTTTGTGTCTGGCTTACTTCATTTAATATAATGTCCACCAGTTCCATCTACTTTGCCATGAATGATAGCATCCCATTACCCCACATGTCAGGTATATATATTTTTTACCTGTTGATAGACACTTCAGTTGATTCTAGTCTTAACTAATGTATTACTGGACTAGAGGAGCAACTATGCTACTACTTCATTTTAATACTGATTACACACACACACACACACACACACACACCCATCACACACCATCACCACCCCACCACTCCCAGAAGCAGAAATGGCTAGAGTCTTTTTACAGTTCTATATTGAGCTTTCTGAAGAACTTTTATCCTGCTTTCCACAATTCTTAATAACTCTTATCAACTAACTTGATAAACTATATATTTTCATCATACCGCATTGTAGTTTATATTAGTCTGGGAATAAAATCTCAATTAGTTGGGAAGAGATTCTAGGTAGTGGTGTCAGTGATTTTTATCCTTAATGTGGTTATTCAAATACCAATCTGAGCAGAAGCCATCACACTAACACATAAAACTATTTGATGTCCCAGCGGTGAATAAGGAGAGAGAGGAGAGCGAAAGACCAGAATACGCTGAGATGAGGGTGTCTTCACTTCCCAGCATCACGGGTAGTATATATGTTGGAAGGATGGTGATCTTTGCAAAGAGCAGAAGTGTGCAGATAATGATGTAAGATTGGATGCTAGGATGTTAAAACAATACAAAAAACACCAAAAATGTGCAGCAACCCTGTGAGATGTCGGGTGATGGGATTAAGGGGCGGACTACACTCTAGTGCAGTAGCAACATACATATACTGCCGAGTCTACCTGCCTGTAACTGCAGTCTCTGATGAAATGCTAAAACTTGAGAAGATTTGCATTGTTTAAAGAAAAACACTTTAGTGTTTCTATTGAATTACACTGCTTCGAATTTGGATCCTTTGGGTTCTGCCCAGTTGGATCACACAGTATTAGGTGTCTCAACTCTGCGTGCATGTGCACTGCCTTGGCACAAATACTGAAGTCAGAAAGAGAGGGAAGTATTTGCGAGAACTCATCTTGCTGCTCACCCTCTGGCAGATGTGTATTATCTTCCCAAAATCTGGTGGGGGGGCAATATTTTTAAAACCATGCAACTACTCAGAACCTAGTAAAATTTAAATTTACTGGACTTGATTCAAAAGGTTCCAGGATATTAGATAAAATTCCAAAGTCAGAAATACCTCAGGAAGTGTAAAGCTTCCATCCCTTGCTTTCTTAGAAGATACCAAATAAAGGGAAGGCTAAGAAGAATGGCCTGTGATGAGTAACTAGGAAGAAAGAAAAAAAAGGGAAGGAAGGGAGGGAGGGAGGGAGGGAGGAAGGAAGGAAGGAAGGAAGGAAGGAAGGAAGGAAGGAAGGAAGGAAGGAGAAAGGGAGGAAGGGAGGAAGGGAGGAAAAGAACTTCAACAAATGATCATTTGGAATATGGGAGTAATATATTGAAGACCAAGCCTGAAGATCACCTAGCTATATTAAAGTATGTATAAGGAATTTTTTTCAAGAAAGCTTTTAGTGAAAGAATTGAAATAAGGTACGAACCAGGAGGAGACGAGGCTGGCAGTGGATGACTCACCGTACCTGGCAACTTATAGCTAGGCAGCCAACTTACAAAGGCCAGCATGGTTTCTGTCCCCTCTGACACTTGATCTTTACTCTGAGATGGAAGGATGAAGTGTGAAGTCCACAGGAATAGGTTCCAGACTGTATGAGGTTCCTTGGACTGTACTGGCCTAAAGCTTACATGGGTTTGCCATTTGGGTCCTTCCAGAGTCATCTATAAGGAATTTTGGAGGATGGAAGAATGTTTAGGGAACTCGAAATCAGAAAATACTGTCCTAATGTCTCTGATTTTTTTAAAAATGAGATTCTAGAAGAGACAGGAGAATGACATGTATTCTTTTCTGGGATTGGGGTGGGGGATAAGCATGGGGCACTCCTGGTGTCAGCAAATTGGACATCTTGTAAGGCAGAACATTTTTTATGACCTGTGGGATAGAATGGTCACAGCAATACCTGTCAGTTAAATTCCATTTCTCTGTTTCAGGAGGAAAAATATCAATCCATGAAATGGCTTGGATTTTTGTTGTTTTATTTTTGTTTTAACATCTGTCAACAATGGATGATATTCATGTTGGTGATTCAGAAGAGAGTATCAGAATATGCTTAGGAACATTTTTTTCCCTTTAGATAGCATCTCTCTGTATAGGTGAGGTTGGCCTCTAACTCACTAAGTTGCTCAGGCTAGCCTTTAACTCATAGTGAACCTCCTGCCTCAGCCCCTTTAAGGCTGTGCTAAAAGGCGGGAGTTGACCTGTGTCTGGGAACATATTGACTTTTAAATGAGGATACTTGAAGGATGATGACTACTGGCCACTCTCTGTAGGAATCCATTTACAACCACAGCCCTAGGCATACAGTCTGTATGTTACCCACTGCTGAAATGAGGACACCTGTTTTATCTGCAGGTGACAGACAGTTGGGAATAACATCTTATTCTGTGTCAAGTATCATCAAGACTGGGGTGAGAGGAAGAGAAGGAGGGGAGGAGAGGAGGAGAGAGAGAGTTCAGAGAAGGGAGAGGGAGTCAGGGGACTGGGATGAGGATGGGGGAAGAAAGGAAGAAGGAAGTGGGAATGGGGGAGGTCCGAAGAGAGAAAAGGAGGGGAGGAGGAGAGGAAGAGGAAGACCAAGAAGTTCTACCTTGCTAGCAACATGACCCTGGCCAATAACTTGCCTTCTCTGAGTGATAATTAACTCATAGTGCTTAGTTAACTAAAGGATGATATTTTAAGTGTATATTTTAAGGCTTAGTCCAGTAAGGTATTAAATTTTCAGTAATTGAACACTGATGACTGCTGTTAATATGGCCAGGACAATGAGCTGGCAGTAACAAGGTTGATCTGATAGACATAGAGAGGTACGATTATAATCCTGTGTCAAAACCAATCAATTATAAAACCACGGAGCACAAACTTCCTCTGCTTACAGGTCCAGAATCAATCAGTGAGAGGAGGTTGACTTACACGTCACCTTTTTTTTCCAAGCAAGGAGAATGGTTTCCCTTCAGTATACTAGAAAAATGTGGTAGAATAATAGTTTACATAGAGTAAAATATTTTGAGAATATTCAGGGTTGGTTTTTGGCAGAAGAGGTAATTAAATAGTAAGATGATGTCCTTCTGGAAATTACTGTAACAAAGACAGAGGTTAAACCAGACACAGAAGTGAAGAGGTTATCCAGTAAGCACCGTGTACCACGGGCTCCGTGTACTGACATTGAAAGTCTTCTCAGAGTGTCAGCTATGAAAAGACAAGGTTGGCTAGGGATGTGAACTAGTTGTTCTTGCCTAGTATGAATGAAGCCCTAGGTTCAATCCTCATAACTAGAATAAACAACAGAAAGCAAGGTTGCCATAGTAGGTATAAACTGGGCTGCAGTTTATACAGAAAAGAATAAGCATTTTATGTTTGCTACGAGATGCGTACAGTGAAAACTTGAAAGAAACTAGGACCGGAGTTTGCTTGTTGGAAATGAGATCTAGGCAGAGAGAATATTAGGGCTGGGGCAGGAGGGAGATGATTTTACTTCATCCCTGTCTTGACTTGGTACCCCAGTAGCTGACTCTGAGACAATCAGTTGCGCGTGAGCCGTTCATTTAGGAAACAATCCCAAAAGCAAAGTCAGAGAAGGAAGCTGTGTCCCACCCGAAACTTTCTGTGGAGAGTCAAATGCTCCCAGCAGCAGGGGGATGACATGAGGCTGGGTTCCTTGCACATGCTCAGTCATTAGCATGGAGGAACAATCCCAGCACTTGCTGCAATGCTTTCTGATTCTTGACCCAAGTGAGGTGTTTAGTTAAAAAAGTGAAATGAAATTTATAAAGTCGAACAAAATAACTACTTTGTCACACAGTACAAGCAACACTATCATCTGGAAAGGATTGAACCTATTTTTTTTTTCCTGCCTTCCTACAAGTAGAAGCCATGTAACTTATTAGGAGATAGCAACTACCCGGAGTCAGAAGAACTTTCTAGTAATTAAATCTGCAGTCCTGTGAGGCCTTGATAATGATCTATTACTGGCTACAGCCAGTGAATAGCACTCACTCAAAGATCTGTTTTAAACAAACATTTATTGGGTCTTAAGTACAAGGTAATAAACAGGGTAGTTAATCTCCAAAAGTGGCCGCCAGAAGATGAAGTAGCTTGTTATGCAGCAATAAAAAACTGCACAGCCCTTTACATGATTTTTTTCATTTAGTTCTCTCACTATAACCTTCTTATAAGTATTCAGTAGTACGCTAAGGCATGTCATGGGTGGCCATTCATACCTTGCCCCTCTCTGCCAGCAGCCAGTGCAACACTCCTAGGGGAGCTGGTAAGAAATGCAGAGTCCCAGGTCCCACAGATTTGTATAAGAATCTGCATTTCAGCAATGGTTTTGTATGCTTAGTAAAGACTGGGAGGGACGTTTTACAGAAATTAGTGTGTTTCTCAGCTTTTGGTTACTATGACAAACACCCAAGATAAGCAACTTACACGGGAATGGCCTAGTTTCCTATCTGGTGCTGTCATAAAACGCTCCAATGAAAAACGGCTTAGGTGAGGTTTATTTTCCTTATACTTCCAGGTCAGTCTGTCACTGAGATTAGTCAAGGCAGAGACCTAAAGCAGAAACCATGGAGGAATGCTCCTTGATGGCTCACTCACTTGCTCTCAGGATTATGTGTAGCTTTCTTATGCAGCCCTTGCCAAAGGAATGGTACCACCCACAGTGGGCTGGACCTTCATGTATCAATTAACAAGACAATCTCCCTGAGACAGGCTCATAAACCAATCTGATCAGGGTAATCCCTCAATGAAGACTCCCTTCTTAGGGGGTTTTAGGTGTGTCAACTTGAGAGTTAAAGCTGATTAGGACAGAAAACAAGGCTGATCTGTCCTCATAGTTTTGGACCCTTCAGTCCATGACTTCTGGGCCTGCACTGAGGCAGTACATCATGATGAAGCATGTAGCAGATAAATCTGTAAACCTCATGCCCAGGAGGCAGCAAACAGAAAAAAAAGTCAAAGATGAAGGGACCCCACCATCCCCAGTGGGATTGTTACCTCTAGTGACCCGTGTCCTGACTAGTTCTCACCTCTTAAAAGTTGTATGACTCCCAGTACTGTCAAACTTGGAACCAAGTCTTCCATAGATGTCCCTTTGGGGAATATTTAAGATCTACACTCTAAATTTTTATTCTACACCTGAGAAGTATGATTTGTTTTATACCTAGTGAGAGGGGGCATGTTTAACCAGTACTTAATCTTTACTGGATTGAACATTTCAATTGGTAAAGCAAGATTAAACTGAGCTATCATCAATAACCACAGCATTTGGTGATCCCAGCATCTTTTGAAATAGTGTATAAAATATACAATGCTTGTGTGATGGGAGAAGATGGCTTAGAACTGGGAAAGGTTTCCCGTCCTCGAATTTGAGTGTATGGCCCAGTATTGTATGGACACAGTGCCTTGGTATCCTCAGTGACCTCTTAAGACTATAGTCCTGTCATTGTCTTCAGCTCATTTTCAGATACACTCAAGAGTTGCAAGGCAACTCTCCTGTGAACTGAAACAACGGTACCCGAAAACATGAATAATACATCACACTAACAATGCTTTTGGAACCATTATGGCACAGAACATTGTATCAATCCATAATCTGAAGATGAGACTAAATGGATCTTTCAACTGAAAGATCTACTGTGATGTGTCAATTTATACCTGATATTAATAAGAATATACTATCGCCAGAAATCCACATTAAAATATTTTATATAAGACGCACTTGCATTAATAGATATCTGTCATTTGTTACTAAATACAGCTGTTCAAAGAACCTCTTAAGTGCTTTAGAAATTTGTTTTTAAGACCTTGACATTGGATTGAACAAAGAGTATTAGGGAGCCAATCTTTCATGGTGAAAATGGACAGAATGGGTGAAATACTGCATGTTGCTTACTTCATTTTTGCCAGGTCAAATTGAAATTCCCATCAACATTTGACACCCCTTACATGGCTACATAATGAATGAGTGAGAGCCTAAATATGGACATTAAATATTTCATTTTCACTAGACATTATTACCGTTTACTGTGGTTCAACTTTGGAGACTTTCACATTTCTTTTCTGAACATTCTGGTCTTTCATTGTGAACCTTTCCTGTACGAGGGGAGTGAAAAGAGGTGGTTCACTCAGTTATGAATCATCCTGGATTATAAATTCGTAGATCGTTAGCCATGAACTCAACAAGTACGCAGTGATGTGTTTGCTCTGAAATTGCATCAGAGTGTGAAGTAGTACTTTAGGAAGATTAAATTGATAAAATGAATTGAGTAACTGTTCCATATCAGTGAAATATGGCCCCCTCACCTAAGGGTAAATAAATAAATTCACTGTTTACATTGTCCCCCTTTGACTTGATTTTCTCCATCATCTTCTTGCTGACACTAACTGTTCCTCCATTTGATGGAATCAATATTTTAAATATGAATCAAAATGCAAAGTAGGGGGGCCTTTGGCACACATAAGTTTGCAGTAATTTTTTTCTAATGGCTTAGAGTCATTTATCTTCGTCTGAAAGGCTTTTGACTTGTAGTGAGGGAACCAGGGTGCTTCTTTTTATGAAAGTTGCATTTCAGCTTGGAAAATGCTCTCCCCAGTGTTTAAACAAAAGAAGCCGAGGGCAATCCGAATGGGAAAACTTCAACCTTTATAGTCCTTATTGTTACTAGTGCTGCTGTTTTGTAGAATGAATATGGAGTGTGGTTTCTGGGCCGCTTTGGTATTACAATTGCCCCAACATTTTTCTGTCCTAAAGGGTTTTCATCATTTGACCTCCTCCATCCTTGTATGTTCTCTCATGGGAAGGATCTCTTGGTCAGAACTATGCTACATGTTGGGTCC
This sequence comes from Cricetomys ansorgei, assembly GCA_026225945.1. Taxonomy (NCBI): domain Eukaryota; kingdom Metazoa; phylum Chordata; class Mammalia; order Rodentia; family Nesomyidae; genus Cricetomys; species Cricetomys ansorgei. Next base: position 13,848,533 of record JAMJFZ010000982.1, on the reverse strand, counting down.
ATCTTAACATGTAAACGTGTTAAGAAATGGTTGGAAACGGCTAGCCAGCATTCAGAAGCGCAATTCAGACTAGGGAGTGCATAGCTAAGCAATTATTTTTTATTCATTTTCTCGCTGATTAGCCTTCATTATTTCCATGTTTGGTAATGTGTTTCCTAAAATATGCACAGGAAATGAAGTTATTTGACCCACTCACTGAAATAATTCCAAATTTAAAACTGTCTAGAACCTAAGCTACTACTACTTAGAAAAATAGATCAAAACTTCTTTAACAAAAGTGAAGCTACTGTCTGCCATGTATGAATTTCTCACCAGCAGATTCAATTCATAATAGGACTCAATGCTCTTTCTCCCACTGATCACTTTCCCAAAGACCTGGGAGCCTCTGCTGGGAGCATTGTAACCTTCCCTTATAAAATAAGTTGTCTGGATTTGGAGATAGGAGCTGGGGAAGTAGAATAGTTGATACAGAGCATGCCCTGAGCCCCAGATGCAGGTCCCAGAACCACATGAAAACAGGTGTGGGGTGCATACCTGTAATTCTAGTTCTCAGAGGATGGAGGAGAATGATCAGGAGGGAGTTCCATGCTATCCTGAGCTACACATTAAGGTTAGGAGCAGGCTTGGGCTACAGTGAGCTCCTGTCTCAAAATATAAACTTTATTTCGTGGAAAACATAAATTAGAACAACAAAGTTACTTGCTATTCAACAAGCTTGAATATCTCTTAAAAGAATACTATACCACCTGTCTATGGGTCAGACTGGAGGATCCGTGTGTTCTTATTTGACCATTTAGTTACTTCCCCTCTTAAATCATCGGTCCCAACATCTGCCTTATCTTTTCTCTTTTCCCTTCACTTAGCATGCATGCCACCTTTAAATGTATTCCTGTTTTGTCATTCAGCAAGCAAGCTCCTCACTCTGTATCCCCCACTCAGCCCCTCCTGGGCCCATCCCCTCCATCACTGACACATTGCGCCATTACTTCCAGGCCACACAATGTCACCATCTTCATGCTTTTCTTTGCACTCTCCCAGCTGATGTCCCACATCCTTCATCCCTCCGCATCTGAGCAGAACCAACCGATGACAACTTTAGGATCATAATGCGAATTAGTTATGTTCTCACCATTTCCCATTCTCATTAAATCATTGTCAGGGCGGTGGATTCATGGGGTACCATTTCCTGTTCTCATTACAATTTTTGTCACAAGAATGAGGTATCAGAGTCTCAGCTCTTAGAATAGCCTTTGAAAAATCATAGTTAATGCAGCCGCCTTGACCTAGTTTTTCCTCCTCTGCCTTTGACTGGGCTCTGCCCTTCCCTCTTCCCTCTGCCTGTTTATGACTTGCCAATTAGCAGATGGCGATTTAGGAATCATGAATTTGGTAAAAGTCAAGAAATCACACAACGGACTTATGTTAAAATTTCACCTTTCTTTTTTCTGGGAGCAAAATTGTTAGCCATACACTTTCCACCAAGTCAGATAGTCTCCAAGTGATCCTCTCTTAGGCCAATGGTGCATTTATCGATTACATTTTTATTTTAATGTTCCCTTCAGCTTAAAGAACAAAAACACAAGTTGTCCTTGAACTAAAGCAAAGAAATCATTGTTCACACTTGCTGTTTTTTTTTTATTATTATTTTAATGATTCCAAATTTATGTTACTTTGGGGGGGGGAGTGCATATTGTTACTATTCAAATAATTTGAATAAATTACTTTATTTCCCCTCCCTGCTGATCCTAGCCGCCTTTATGGGGTTTGTTTTACAATTGATGGCTTTGTTCTTCCAAGACAGTTACACGTTCTGTTTGGGTTCAGGTGGAAGTCTTACAAACACCAAGTAATGATTTGTTAACTAAACGCTCCCGAAGCTGTCTGTCAGCCATCTGCGGCGTAACAGCGGCTGCTTCTGCCTGCAGTCATTTCCGGGTGCTGTGAGTGCAAGCAAAACTTCCTCGGACACCAAAGAGGAGTGGCCATCTCAGAAACACTGCAAAACCGTTTGCTTTCTCTTTGATAACAGTCTGTATCGTGCTTGTTTGCTTGGTTATTGCTCACTATTAACAAGATATGGAGAAAATGGTGATCATTTCCTGGGACGGTGTCTGTGGAAAACAGATAGTGTCTTCATGCTTAATTTGTGCAACTCTGTTCACAGCGTCTCCAAATTCAGCACGGTGACTTTGGCAGTCAGCATTGTTTTTTAAAACATATTCCCGGAGTCTGGTTGCCTTCTCTGTCTCATGTTCTGCTTCCTGACTTGTATTTGGTTTATATTTCCTTTGAAATTATTATTTTTTTCTTTTCTGATTGGGAAGGGGTCTCTGTAGCTGAGGCTGACCCTGAATGTGCTTTGTAGCCAAAGAAGACCTTAAATTCCTGATCTTTCTTGCCTCTGCCTCCCAAATCTCATTTCCATCTCCCTGGGTGTCACAGCACCCTGCTGCTATATCTATATCAGAGCAAAGGACACTGAGTTATGGGACCCAGGATTGTCTACTTACTTTTATGAAGTTTCTCATCTTTCCTCTGTAGATTAAAATGTACATAGGAAAATGTGGAAATGTGCATGTCATATTCCCATTTAGTTTCATTCATACATCATGTCATTACGTTTTTATTTTGTCAAAATCAAGTACACAAATAGTCATAGTTCTGACTCTGCCTATCAGTTTTTCTACATTGGATAATTACAGATCCAAAGTTTTCACCCTCTAGAGTTTGTTTCTTCAATACCCAGTCACTTCATTGGCAAGAATTAAGTCCTGAATTTGAATTTTCCTTAATTTCTCTACATATGAAAATCAAGTGCTATGTACAGATGTTATGTTTTATAAAGGAAAGTGATCTTGGAAGAATATTCTCAGCATACATACAGAAATGAGGTCATGAACTGTCACACAGCTTTCTGTTCCTGTGGGCATTTTGTATAAACTGTAGGTACAAACTTACACACAGGCCCTGTCATGGAAAATTCTTAGTATTGGTTTTCTCTTGAAGCAGGGAAGCAAGTGGGCTCCCTTTTATTCTTCCCTATATGTTTTTCTACATTGCTCACTGTGGTAAGGCTTAGCTTTGTTAGGGACAAAAGGATTTCAAAAGAATGAATTCTTTAGCTTCGTGAGGTGCCTTACTTCATAGCAAAATAAAACTTTGAAAGACACAGCTGCCTGCCTCCCCACTACCAGTTAATTCTTAGCCAGTCTTGTGACTAGTATTGAGGATCTTTCTAGACTGAGTTTCTAATAGATATAAAGAGAAACAGCACATGCGTCTCCTTTCTTTCCTCAATGAAAATTATTTCCTACTTTTACTTCTCCCTTCTCTACCTTAGACTCATGAATGACGTATCTCTTATTTTTCTCTCAACACATTTTTTTCTGAGCATCTGTCCACAAAATATCCCTTCTCGTCCCCATCATCCGTTCCCTGAAGCATCCTCAATAAGGGAGGGTAACACGAGTTAAGCTCCACAGTCTTTCACTGGAGGCTTACTCTAGCCATCTATTTGAATAAATGAGTTCATAAGGAAAAATGCAGTGTTAATTTCAATTCGGAAGCAATTATGCAAGTTGCAACCAATGCCTTTTAAATTAAAGATTTCCGTACTTATTCTGGCTAAAATAAAACTATGATTTTCTTTTTTCCAAACTAAATACAGCCCCAGAGAGGACGATGGTAATATTTGCAAGCGGCTATATTAGAAGCATATTTCTACTTTTGGAAATCAATATAATGTTAGAACACCCTAAATTTTCCACTGGCATTCAAATAAGCTGCCTGAAATTACTAATATTATGGTAAGGGGATCTTTCTGCTGAAAGCATGTGCCCATAAGATTCTAAATTCAGTGTAGAAGGATGGTTTGGCAGGGCAGAGCTGTTGCTTAAAACATAATAACGAGGAAGGAAACCAGGAGAAAGATGCCACCATTAAAATTTCCATCTAGTCCTTATGTTCACACTATTAAAATGGACTCAATATTTTCATCTGTTTTCCACACACAAACCTTGTGACTAACCACCTCAGCTCAGTTGAAATAACTCAAATCCTAACATTGAAATCGAATGCATGTCATTTCCCTTTCAAATCTATCTAGCTTCACAACTTCATCTTGAAAGCTGTTTAAGTCTTTCATAGCTTTTACATCTGATTTGAGAATCTGACATACAATTCAAATCTTAGGACTTGAAAGTTTCAGCGAGTAGGAAAGATTGGAAGTCCTTGGAAATTCTTTCAAAGTTCATTCTCTTTCATGTCCAAAGATGAGGCTGACATCTGAGGGAAGAAATTAAAATAACAATAAGCCCATTTCTCTCATTTGGGCTCCAGGTGGGGCAAAGATGTCCCCAGAAAGATGGCCCCTCAAATGGAGAAAGCTCTCAGGAAGGCACCAGAATTGTCTCATGTCTGGGGAAGGTTAGAAAGAATGCCAAGGGAAAAGCAGACCAAAGAAATGATTTTATAAAAATTAGCAACTCCAAAATCAGGATAAGGGCATGGGCTCCAAAACCAGAAGCAGCTTTTTCTAAATCTCGACCCCAGACAACTGATGTGTAACTTAAACTCATGTGTCATAAGATTGACTCATTTCTGCTTCAAAGAGCCTTATGAATAAAGTGACATAATCCATATGCAGGGTTTATCAGAGTGCCTGCCATACCAAATAAAAAAAAAATGTAGCCATTATAATTACTGCTGTTATTACAAATAAAAAGAAGTCTTCATATCTGGCATGTTCAGAAGAGAGTTTTCAGATTTGCATATGCAAATGGCAGAGTTATTGACAAGTGTGTTTAAATAATTCTTCCCATCTTATTTTAATTGGCTTTCTGTAAGACTTGAAATTCTAGACTTGGCTTCTGAAAGGCTCCTTTTCCCTCGGCCATGGCTAAGCTGTTGGTGCTGTTGTTTCCTAATGAATTAACTGCTGTTTGGGGGGATCTGAGGAGAAGGGAGTTGGGTCAGTGTGTGGCAGTGCAAAAACACTAGTTTTTAATTAAAATTACCAAAACGCCTTTTCAGTCCTCATCTTTGATTCCTCAGTTTTGTCGCCTGTTTGCCGCCTGCCATGGCAGAGAAAAATCGACTTGGAAAGTTTTGAAGATTTAGGGAAATTCTGGGCCTGACTGACTGTTACCCAAAAAGCATAGTTCAAGAGGAGGAGAGTTAGGAAAACAGGATAGAAATCAACAAATTACTTCCAAGAGGAAATCTACACATCCACCATAATAATGTCCTCAGCCAGGTTTGAGTGGTTATATTTTCTTATGTATTAAACACGTACAGTGCCTATCTAAATGGTTACCACACTTAATCCTCGTATTTCCAGGGGCTCCATAGTAACTATACACATCCATGAAGCTGAGGAGAAAATGGGGGCCAAGAAGGACCAGAAGACATGCTCAGGTTTTTTACAGTTCCCGGCGTGGGTGGTGGGACAGGTGCTGAGGCAGATTGGAGTTGGTCCCTGACCTCTTCACCAACATTACCTAGTTTGTGTGGGTCCCTAAGAGTATACTTTTATAAAAAAAAAAAAAATAGTAGATAATAAGCAGGAAAATTTAATCCATTTACAGGTTGTAATAGATAGTTATGTTCCTTTCCTTTTGATTTATAAAAATGAGAAAGAGGAAAAAAATGACTTGTCTTTTATGATATCGTTTGAAATCTGGCAATACTTTTAATTGGTGACTCTGCCTGTGAAAGTGCTCTGGAGAAAAGTGAGCCTCCTGTTACTCTGTAATTGCTATTTTCCCTGCAATGAGATAAGGACAATAAGGTTTGCAAAAAGAAAATGCTGATTTGGAGAAATGAATGTTCTGTGTTTTCCTTCTATTGACCCGTTCTCTAAAGAAGGTCTCTATTCTAAAGGTTTTTTTTAAAAATATTATTCCATAAATAGCAGTTGATTCTTCTCAAAATCTAAAAGGAAGGAAAAATTATTTTCTCAGATTTCTATGATGCTAGATAAATTGCCTCTTATCCCGTGTCTGAAATGTTTTGAAACCCAATGACAGTAAAGAAGAATTCATTTAGATTCAATTGGGTATTAAATGATAAATTTTCTATTTGCATAAGTTTGGCTTCTTTAACTTTAGACTTAACATGTCAGTTTTTAATGTAATGAATCCATCTGTTTGCGCTTGTGGAGTCCTTTTAAAAAGAGCATTTCATAATAGAATGTACTTATCTGAATTCAGAATACGAAACACAACTCATGGGAATGAGCATTTAAAGTTTCTCTTAATGTTTCGCTTAAGGTTATATATGATAATCTGGGACTTTTCACTCACATTCAACAGACCACAGGATAACATTCTCAAAGAAGACCAGAAGCTGTATTAAGCAGTATAACAGAGTGCAAATTAAATTCCACTCTTTCCTCCATATTTTATAAAAACACACTGAAGTATACTGGGGAAAACAAAGAATATCTTAACTAGTTCAAAGAGTTCCATATCTCACCTATATACTAAGATTATTACATTTTGCATCTAAGCATAGGCTTATATTTGTGTATATGTGGAGGGGCAGGGGGCAGTTTCTATTTAGAACTCAAGGAGCCTTTCCTGTAGGGATGGTGTGCTATTGTTTCAGTTAGCACAATGCCACAGGATGCAGGAAGTGCCTTCTCACAAATACTCTTGTGGAGAGTCTGTTATGTACCTCAAGTCCTAAGTGTAAATGTTTGTACAATTTGATCAGATAAGATCAACTAATTGATATTTGTTTCCTTAAGAGAACAGTCAGATGGCATCAGTCTTGCCCAAGCCTTTGACATGCAGGAGAGAATAGTGTTATGTACTAACGTGGTTGTAGAAAACGAGGTGTTTTGGATGAAGTTTTTTTTAGTTATTTTATCTTATTCGTTATTACTGTGTGCAGGCTTATGATATGATGTAAGTGCAGGTAAGAGCTCACTATACCATCCATGTGGAGGTCAGAGGACAACTCTCAAAAGTCAGTTCTCTCCTTCCACCAGAGTTCCAGGACTCTGGAACTTGAATCTTCAGGACAGTAAGCATTCCTACTTGCTGAGCCATCTTCCCTCAGTTCCAACTGTGGATGGGTAGATAGCAGGATATAAGCTATGCTGTCGGCAATAATCTGATACTCAGGAGTCTGAAATCAAGTACAGTGATGACTGAAGCTTTGGTTGTTTCGTGCATGTGATTTGGCCTTTAATATACAGTTAACTGGACGAAGTTAGAGGTCGTGTTTTAGAAAAATTCCTAAATATGAGCCCAATAAAACATCTCACAGCATTTATCATCATTCCAAAACATCCAAAACTATTATTTGTGTGTCAAATTTTATGTACCTGTTTGCATAAGTATGTTTGTGTTTAAAAATGGAAGTCATCTTTAACAGATATTTGAATTCCAAAACTGCAATATTTTACAGCTGCTCTGGGCCCTGGCTAGTGATTGGCAGACCCAACTCCTCCCATAGATCTTAGAGATATACAAGCAGTTTCTGCTCTGCCCACATCGCACTCCAGAAGTGAGTTTGGGAAGTTGGAAACTGTAAAGGAGGCGTTATCTTCACACAAGGACTATGTTAAAGTGGTAAGGAAGTCAGAACAAAAACACTCGATTCAGGAATAATAATATTTTGGAAGAAGCTACAGATATAGAAATCTCAGGGAATTAAAAATAATACATCATTGATGTAAGACATTAAATATCCTCGTGCACATCCCCTAACATGTCAGAGATCTGACAGAGCTAGTTTTTTATGTCTCCAACCTTAGCGATTTTCATTAAAATAGCCCATGTTTTTCCTGTTTTATAATCACAATTGTATTATCATTTCCCTATTATTTTTATCCAACTCACTTAATAAACTTTAATGTTTTCATTTATGACACTTTAAATTGGTAAAAATGGTAAATTTTCATGTTGTTCGCATTAAGCTACCAAAAGAAAATAATTAAACAGTTTTAAGCTTGATGACTTGGGAGTTTGGGGGAGGCGCGTATCACCAGGTGTTACTACTTTGGGTTAGAATATCCATACAAGGTTATCTTGTGGTAATAAAATTTCTTGAAAGCATCTTTCATGGTCACGCTCTGCTCAGCACAAGAAAGCTTCCCAGCTTTCCCTGAGGGGTTTGGGAAGGACGGAGCATGTCTGTGTTTCATTTTGCCTGACCTAAGGGATGATGCTCTGTCAGGTCCAGGTGACATGGTCCCGGTTGTCCTTTGAGATTCCCCTGTCAGTGGACCAGAGTTTCAGACTCAAAGGTGATATTCAAGTTGTCTGGACTATGCAAGTCCTAAGTATCTGCCCTTTCTTTCTGGGCTTTCGGTTTCTGCTGAGAGTCCGGTGGTCATTCACCACCACTCAGTCAGTCCACATACTCAAGCTGTTTGTTTGTTCTTTACTTTATTTCATTATTTTTAGTTGCTCTCTGCAAAAGGCTGGATCTGTGCATCCCACCGTCATTAACTAGAAACTGACTTGCAGGAACTTTTGTAATGGCAATGCTCCAGGCGCCTGAAATTCCTCCTGCATGCATTCCCACTTTCTCCTCTTCCTTTGCTTTCTACTCTCACTGGGGAAATACATTCTTTCCGTCTAGTTAAGGTTCCCGAGAAGTGGAACTGGTCCATCTCCATTCCTCTTTCACCAGTAGGCAATGATATACCCACTGGCCACCCACAGGCAGGCTCAGCATGAATGAGACCAGAATGAAGTCATGCCAGAGGGTCAGTGTGTGTTCTGCTGGAGGGCACATGTTGATATCGAATGACACACCCTATATCTGGAATCCCTTCCTATGTTTGCTTTTATTGACTTGCTTGATATAGATATTGCAGGTATTTTATTAGCTTTAGACCTGGGATTAACTAATCTTTGGCAGAGCTGGTTTAATTATTAAGCATTATCATAGACAAGGGGGAAAGTCCACTGTAAAACTTACTATGCGCCTTTTCCTTGGGGCTCTTAGTTTTATCCTTTGGTTAAGCCATGAGTGTTCTTGAGTGCTCAGAAGGAATGAGACAAAGCTGAGGAAGACAGGACAAAGGGAATAACACTCATCTGGGTATTCTGGACAGTTCTGATTTCCCTGTGTGGGTGAGCATTGTGAAAGTGGGGACAGGAAAGAAAGCTAGGAATGTGAAGAATGACTGATGCTTATATTGGTTTCACACTCCCCAACTTCCTTTGTTCATCTGACGGTAATGTTGTGTTATATGATGAAATCGTGAGTACATCTGTAAACTTAGGGCCTTTTTTCTAGGCATTTCTAATTCAGTTGTATACAGCTGTACTTACACTTTCTCTGTGTGTGCAGGTAATATATTTAATTCTACAGTGTGCTGTAGATAGATTACAATCAGATCTTACTGAGTAGCCCTCTTACCAATCTGCAAACCCAGAGTCCCGTTCCTCAGAGCCTGTCTTCCCATCCCTTCCTCCCGAGGGACGCTGTCCACTCTAAACAGTAACAAGGCAAGTGCTGTTCCCACTCATGCTGGCTTCCACATCGCTAGCTGTGCAGCATCTTCTCCACTGACTTCTAAGGATTAATCTTTGAAACCTAAATTTTCAAAATTATTACTATTTCTTTATTCTGTGTGTGTGTGTGTGTGTGTGTGTGTGTGTACACACGCATGCTCTATATTATCTCTTCCCTAACATAAAAATACAGACTTTCTAGAAAATAAAAAGAGAAAAATCCCCAAGTAGAAAAAAATCAGAAAAGAGCAAGTAATAATAATATTTTCATAGAATTTTATTCAGACTAATAGCAAAGAGGGAGAAACATTAAATCAGCCTTCTAATTAGTCACTGTCTCTTCTAGACTAAATAAACATATCCCTATATTGTTTATTCCTATATTGGTTATTATTTCTTAATGGTACATGGATTATAAAATTTATTTCTACTTTACATTGGTTTTTCATAAATAGAAAATAGGCAGTAACACACAAACAACAGCCATGCTCTTCCACACAGAAACTAACAGATTCCATCTCTCTTGTAATCCTAAAAGGGATATAGCTTCAGGAGCTTGTTAATGGCCTCGCTACAGAGGACATAGTGATTCATACACATGATCAAAAAGGCTTTTTTCTAAAGTATATCACAAATCTAAATAGGAAATAAACTTTATTTCTGTTTCACATGGGCCTTGCTGAACTAACAACACTTCCCACCTGTGGATTTTCACACTTAGACTTCTAAAGAGACTCAGGAGGATGTCTGTGCTGCAGGACTATTCCATGTGGAAAGCAGGCTGGGGTATTTTTTTTTTAAGTGGAAGTGAAACAGGGTGTTTAAGGGAGGGAAGTGCCAAGGACTTCTCTCTTGAGACACCTAAAATTTGGTATTTCCTTTACATGTGTGCAGAGAGACGGAGGAAGAGCAACCAATAATACAAAGAGTTCTAAGATAAGGCACTGAATTGTGCCTTTGGGGGTAGTCTTTCTGACCCCCAGAGATTGTCTGCAGTTGTCTCTGAGAGAACAGATATGGGTGACTGAGGCAGAGGCTGTGAGATGTTAGACATAATTCATGCAGCAGTGGATGGAGTGAATGTGGAAAGTAGAGCGCAGAAAGACAACAACAGTCCGCTAACTCAAGAGAAGGTGGCAAGTAGGACTGGGCCAACAGGGAAGAGCTAGAAGCCCGGTCAGAGCATAAAGAGGGAAAGTTTCAGCTCTGACTGATCCATTACTTACCATGTTTTCACTAATTACACAAAAAAATTTAAACATGACCGCCCAATACCTCTTTCTAGATTATATTAAAGTGATCAGTTCTCATTTATTGAGCACTTACATTGCAACCGGCACTATACTGGGTGTTTTACAAATGTTACATGCTTTCTCCACTACAAATCTCTAAAATGTGTTCTAGATATCCACCATTTTATGAAGGTGGACAGTGAGCTCAGAATTTAAACCTACTATGCACCTCTGCTCCAGCAAGAGAACAATGCAGTTAAGAACAATCCACTGGTAATGTACACTTCCCTCTGGTAATGACATGTCTGTGTCTTACCTTCTACCCAGGTGTTTTGAATGGAACACAGTATACTCCCTATCTACTTAGGGAGTAGATAGAAGGGGATGACAGAGGAGAAGCTGACAAATGTGTTCATTTCAGGCCAAAGATTATGCTTTTAGCAACCTCTGTTCCCCTGTGGATGCACCTGGCCTGCCCGGCAGGCACATGCAGATCAGTTTCTCTTTGGGATTACTCTACATAGAAACATCCCAGATGTGTCCTCGGGGTGACAGTATGTCAGCAATGCACTTTGAGTTGAGTCTACAGATACATTATGGTCTACAGACAGGAAAGACAGGGACTGTGGAAAACTGGAAACACGGAAGGTGCCAGCAACCTTCACCAACAACGATCTCAGAGCAGTAGAGAACACAGAATGGGACTAGAATGAAGACTCAATTTTATCTCTCAGAATTTATGTGACTGTGGAAAAAGTATCTGACATTAACAAAGTGAAAGATTTATTTTTGGCTCACAGTTTCAGAGAGTTCGGCCCACAATCTTTGGCTCCATTGATTCTGGGTCTGTGATGATGCAGACCATCACAGTGTTGGGAGTGTGTGGCAGAGACTGCTGTCAGCTCAGTAGACAGAGACATAAAGAGTCCAGGAATGGTATTTCCAAAGACTCAGCCCCCACTGATCTTCTTCCTGCTAGACTCCACCTTCTAACAGTAATAGTACTAACAGCCGGAAACTAAGATCCCAGTATTTGAGGGTTTTATTTTGAAGGTAGCAGGGTACTCCATATCCAAACCATAACAAAGGAGGTTACAGGGTATGACAGAAATGCTCAAGTGAGCTCGAACTCACAGTAATTTGCATATATTAAGATAATATGAGGATTAAGAGAAACATTTAAAAATAAGAATGTAGTTGGCAGATATACTACTATATGCTCAATAAATGAGAGGTGTGATCATTTCATTAGAAGTTTGAGTGAATAAAAAAAGATTTTATTCTATTCTGGAGAAAAGCCCAAAATGGAAGATTTGATGATTTCACCATTTTTAATTTCAATATTTACAGCTGACATTTGATATTTTCAAATTCAAAACATACACATGTTGTAACATGTTTCATTAGATGTCTTTTTAGTATCTAATGATATTTCACATGTAATTTCTGTTTACCATCTTCATTTCACACAATTTTCATTTTCTAATTTTGTTGTTTATGATCCCCAAAGCTCAATTTCTCCTCCTCCTTTCCTTTCTTTTCCTTCCTTCTTTCCTTCCTTCCTTTCCCTTTCTTTCTTTCTTTCTTTCTTTCTTTCTTTCTTTCTTTCTTTCTTTCTTTCTTTCTTTCTTTCTTTCTCTCTCTCTCTCTCTCTCTCTCTCTCTCTCTCTCTTTCTTTCTTTCTTTCTTTCTTTCTTTCTTTCTTTCTTTCTCTTTCCTAAATATTCCTGAGTCTTTTCTCTCTCGTACTCCCAACCTTTTTCCTGGTTTCCTGAGACTCTAACTCTCAACACTAGAGTTAGGCTGGTGAGCACATTCACTCACTCATTTAGATTTCATTCAATCTTGTTTCTTTTCACCTGCTGTTCCCCCAAGCTCCCATGGTAAGCATCATTTCATAAAAGTAAAGTTGCGTTACCAGAATTTCTACAGTTTATTTTTGCTGATGGAGGAGTCCTATAATAACATATTTCTTGTGCTTATAAATAATTATGATGCTTAGAAATAATTATAAGCAGTCATGCTTACCATAAGGGAATAGAAAGGGAGAGTCCAGAGAAAAGGTTTCGGATTCTGGGAAGATTTTTCTGAGAAAATCTAGGTGAACCCTAAAATACTTTGGGATACCCGAGGCTCTACCAAGGGGATGAAGGCTGCAAAGCACCTTAATTTTATGTTTTCACAGCTCTGCCTGTATATATATATATATATATATATATATATATATATATATATATATATATATATATATTTTTTTTTTTTTTTTTTTCATGTGTGGGGTGCATGTGTGTGAGTCAGAGTACAATGCTGAGTGTCATTACTCAAGCACCTGGCAACATTTGGTTTGAAACAGGATCTCTCATTATCCTGAAACTTCCTCATGTAGGCTAGACCAGCTGACCAGTGGGCTCCAGGATGTGCCTGCCTTTCCTTCTCACCATTGCTGGGATTACAGCTATGTATTATGTACCTGGGATTACAGATATGTATGGTGTACCTGGGATAACAGCTGTGTATGATGTGCCTGGGATTACAGCTGTGTATAGTGTGCCTGGGATTACAGCTAGTTACACTGTACCTGGGATTACAGCTAGTTACACTGTACCTGGGATTACAGCTGTGTATGGTGTGCCTGGGATTATAGCTGGTACACTGTACCTGGGATTACAGCTGTGTATAGTGTGTCTGTGATTACAGCAGTGTATGATGTACCTGGGATTACAGCTATGTATGGTATACCTAGGATTGCAGCTGTGTGCAATGTACCTGGGATTACACCTGGGCACAGTGTGCCTAGCCTTTTATGTGGAGTCTAGGACTGAAAGCACTTTGGCAACTGAGTCATCACCCAGCCTGCTTTTTGTAGTTTTGACTCTGTGCTTTTGTAGTTATCTACTTTGAATCTTGTAACAGCCCCAAATTATCTAATAATCTATCTTTACGCATCTCTAAATTACCTGGGTCAGTCATGGGCTTATTTTTTTATACCATTCTGGCATCTCCATGCCATCTATTTTTCCTCTCCCTACTTGAGATGAGTATTCTGCACTCTTCTTCTCAGGGTGCTGTACACTGTATGTGACATTTTCCCATTGCTTTTGTGTCTTTCCTTAAGGTATGCTTATGAGTCCTGTTTCCCTCTCCACATTCTTTTCATCCTCAGTTCATTTAGCTGCCTGCTGTTTGCCGTTGAATTTTTATTTTTTATTTTTGGCATCCTTTGTACTTTTCCTCACCCATCAGCCAGTATAAAAATATGACCTATTGCAGTAGCATATCAAATCATGTATAGTGGTGAATCCCTTCATTTCCATGTGATTTCCATGAAGGTGGAACTTTTTAAAACATCCATGTGATTTTTCTATATGTGTATTTGTGAGATTAACTCATCTGTCCTTGATAAAATGGAAAATTGTGGTTACTACAAATATTGGATCATGAAATCTAATGGCACAAATGGTAAGACTGGCATTAGTACTTCCCGTGCAACACAACAGGAAGTATTTTGGCCATTACAAAGAAAGGGTCGGTATTCATTTTCAGTGCAGAGCTCTGTGAATCCTCATGTTTATAACACTACTCAACTGGGCTAAATCTCATAGCTGATTATCACAGCGGTTGGCTCAGTGCCAGAAGCAGTTATAAGAACAACATTCTATCAATGCATAAGCTAGTGAAATGCTAGGAACATTGGAAGCCCAAGAAGGATGGTGAGTTATTGAAGAATACATAACAGTAAAGGATGGAGCATTGTTTCAAACAGTACAGAAAAGAATTCTCCATGAGTTAATATGAGTGTGGACCTTATTATATTCCAGAGTGTAGGCTCCACTGGGTGATTTATGTTTTGTTATATTGTTGGAGAACATTTGACTAGTACATAAGTATGTCATTTAGTGTTTAAAAGAAATAAATACGTCTATTCTTCAAAGGAATACATTTAGAATCCTGCCATCAACATACACTGTCACTTATAATTTAATAGAAATTTGATATGGAAAAATAAAAGCAGTAATAAATGGATGAAAGTAAAACTACTGGACTCAAAAACCTGAAAGTAACATTAGCTAAACATTAGCTAAATGCGAAGGTGTCATGCTTGCCTTTTAATAGAACCCTGATACAGTCACTGTAATGGTACTCATAAGATTGAAAGTTCTAGAGGACATCCCATTTGGATTTTGGAATATTTTAGAATTCTAAGACGACTCTTACTTGAAAAAAATATCACTGGATGATGGCCATGTTTTTGTTCTAAAGTAGCCTAGGGGATGGAAATCTAACCCACTCCTTGTCTACCTAGTAGCCATAGGTGGTGACACATAACCCCAGCACTTGGAAGGCTGAGGACAAACCATCACAAGCTCCAGGATAGTGAAGAGATACAGGAAAATAGGATTAAAATAAACACTCTTTTCAGAAAATCCTAAAGTGAAACTATGCATGCAAGCATGATTTTTAAATTACAAAATAGTAACATAATATAGCTTCAACTAGTGAACAGACAGCCTGAGGCACATGAAGAAACTTAACCTCAACATAAAAAAAGCAAGCAAGTAAACAAAAAAACTCATCCTATTGCCAGAAAGAGTAAGTTTGAATGTGTATAACTAATTCAAATACTTCATTATTATTATTTGATATTTTGAAAATTATTTGTTAACACATAGCTTTCCTCTTAGGATGTTCAGGAAAGAACTGTGATTCTTATACTGTATTTCTCTACAGTTACTCTACCTATATAACATTTACATGTGAAATGGGCCAGGACCAATCTACTGATTTGAGATGTTAAAATGTATGTGGGCAGTACCACGTACCGACTTTGCTTATGACAATTAATTTGAATTTTAAAGGTTGACTGAAATTAACAAATCGTTGATTTTTCTCTTTTATTCTGTTTGTGAAACACAGTTTTCTCTATTAGTGGTGTGCAGAGCACACATGCACTGATATAGAAACACATATAAAGACAAAATGCATAGTACATTACAGTGGAGGCAAACATTTCTATTTTGCTACTTAAGAGTTCACTTGGCAAAACTAGATATGAGTCTCCTTTTAAAATGAAAACATAAGTCTCAGAAAATATGGGTCATGCCAATACATGGCAACAGTCAAGCCTGAGACATTCAGAACCATTCAAATGGCCATCGTTGGTATATGACCTGGTGAGGATTATTCACCACTATTGCGATTCTTGCTGGTACAGAGCAGTATTTATACACAAGAGTCAGCATGTTAAGTCAAAATTGCAAAACAGACGTAAAGTTAAGGCATTTAAATCCAATGTCTTCCTGGGTTTCCAAGGTTTGAGTCTTTGGGTATTGTACTATTATGAGAATTGCTTAATTTGTAAAAGTTCATGTCACTTGCCAATTTTTCTTGAATTCAATTACATATGTCAGGTGGATGTCAGGTGTTCAGAGGGGGAAGGGAATTCAATCAGCATATGCTCACTCATTGACACACACATAAAAGAGAACATTTGCAGATGTTTTGATAACGGAAAGGTTCAAATCATTTGTCCTAAGGCAGTATTTGTGGTAATACTTTGATCAGTTTCACAGTGGTTAGACGATTTTCCCTGCAGAAATTATCTCATGACCCTAAAGGACAAGAGAAATATTATGTGAGAAAATTGGAAAACATTCGATTGGCATGATTCAGCAACTGGACCAGAATGAATAGGATTCAATCTGATTGCAAATGCTTAATGTAAGGCATTTAATACTGTAGTGAGATCAGAGATGCCAAGAGATAAAATTCACATCAGTCATGGCAGTGGCTGTGTTGGGACAATATTCCTAGACCTTTATTATGGTTTGTTTAAAGGTTGCAGGTAACTTCTCATTATTTACAGTTGTACAGTGGTTGAGAAAAAATATGCAAGACCTGCAAAGCTCAAGGCAGACAAAATCCCAACATGGAGAGAAGAGGCAAGTGCAGAGGCCTACCCCTAGCCAAGGAGCTATTAACAATTGATAGTTACTGGGACAGGGACAGTCAGTCTTCAGAGTCTTAAGAAAGTTTTACACCATGGTAAGTGGACCGTGATCCACTGGAAGGCCACGCATTCAAGAATATACAAGCAACACAAATTAAACTTCATGGGTGTTAAAAACAAACACACACAAACTTGGGGTGTGGAGACGAGGTGGATCAAGGAAGAGATGAAGAGTGGACGAATATGATCAAAACACATTGTACAAAATTCTGAAAGAACTAATTTAAAAATGAGGGGAAAAATGAAGCAATTCATGTATACTCTGCTGCTCTCCATGAGGAGTTTTAGAATTAATAATTTTAGTAATAGTTATAAGATCACCCAGAAACTACACTGATCAAACAGTTTTCATGAACCAGTTTTGTAGTTTGTGATTTCTGTTTTAAGGAATGGAACTAACGCTCAGAGGGGAAAAATGCTTTTCCTGAAATTATAATTATTCACTGAGTAGGATAACCAGCATCAGAATTTAGAACCTCTAAAATGAGTAAACATTTTGGGCAGAGCAAATATTAAAAGTGAGTAAGAATTGCAGACAGTGGGAGAATTTAGGGTCATTTTTTGAAAACAGTAATCTCAAACTCTGTATCACATTTAATGTGAACTTTCTCTTAATTTGAAAAACACTTTTCTATATTCTTTATCTATGTTAGCATGTCTGGGAATGGTAAGACCACGTTCCTTTTATATATATATAAACTCTGACAGTTTTCATCCTACTAATTTGTTGAAAATATAATATGTTCAGTCTTCTTAGGGTGTGAAGACTTTTTAATCATAAGCCTTCATGTTTAAAATTAAAATACATTGTCAGCAACAACATATCTTGATTTCAAAAATTTCAAAAGAGAAAAATCTTGGGGCAGTTCAACATATTGAAAGCCAGTGCTTCCTAGTGACCCCCAGTCACTGGTTCAGACAGAAGCAATTTTAAAAGCGCTTACTCAGACAGAATTTTCTTCCCTCACCTTCACTAAAGGCAGAAAGAACTCTCAACCCGGGCTACTGAGATGTGTATTTTCCTGCTTGTTGCTTTAGAACAGTCTCGAAGATAGAACAGTGGCATGTTTATCCTGATGGACTGTTAGGAGACGGGGCTTGAATGCTGTTACTTCCTTCTCTCAAATACTTGTTTCTATTTTAAGAGTTAGTCTGTGTTATTTGGAAGAGAGTGCTTAAAACGTCTATTTCTAAGCAGGAATGAAATTCTACTTTATGACTGAACTCAAATGCCGAGTGATCTCTATGGGTTTTCACCAAAACCTGTGCAAGTCCAAGCTAGGCCAAACCCAACCATGGAGAGGGGAGGCTGGCACAAAATCCCACCCTTAGCAGAGGGACAATCATCAATTGTTAGCTGCTAAGAGAGGGAGGGATTTTTTTTTCTAAAAGTGTCATTCCTGGTAATGGGACCGAGCTCTAGGGCAAGACTGTACAATTGGTATTTGGGCAGCACAAATTGATCTTGATGAGTTAGAAACAAACAAATAAAGGGACACAAATTAGGGTGGGTACCATCACACACAAATGAGGGTGTGAACAGGATCAAAATATGTTGTTCAAAACTTTCAAAACTGTGTGTGTGTGTGTGTGTGTGTAATATACATATTACATACAATATATAGCATATATAATATATATATGTGTGTATGTATATGTGTGTGTGTGTGTGTGTGTGTGTGTGTGTGTGTATCAAGTGAGAAAATGAACTGAGAGACACTGAGCAAAATGACAGGACTCAAACCCTCAAGTTCAATTTTGCTTCAGAGAGCTACTTTGAATCCCATCAAAAGCAGCTCTAGGAGACTCTTGTTAAGAGTGCTGCACAGCAGACTTTCCCCCAAGCTACACAGCTTAAAAACGCATCTGAGCCAAGGCTTCCTTGTCAGCATCCACATTCTCAGTCAGCTGGACTCCGTAGGCATCTAGCCCTGAAGCCTCTATTTGGTTGTAAACACCCATCGTGGATGTGTGAATCTTGCAGGGAGTACAACATTGCCTTGGATCTCTGAGGATGATTTCCCAAGACAAACTGACAATTCGACCACAGGCTTGCAGCTATCTCAAAGAAGGATGCTACAATGACTAAATATTGTTTATCAGGAAGAGTCTGTTTGTTTTTTTTTTAATTGAAGAGCCTTCTATTAACAGTACACTGCTGTCAGGATTTTTGCAGTCTTCTGTTAAAACTCCAGTTCTGTGCGGTGGTGATAGTTATGCTGACTTTACTGATGTGCAATGACCAGTTTATGATGTCTAGTCATGTATAAAGAATGATGTAATCCTGACTCATCCCACACCACAGTGATGCCATGTAATGAGCAAGTGCTAAACCTTAAACGTGTGTCTCTGGTTATCAGATGGAAGTCTCTGAAATCCTAGCGATTCTTGATGTGACCTTCTCTTTTCTGTGGGATGTGTTGCAGAAAGTGGAACTGGGAAACTAGACTTACATTAAATAGTTCTTCAAGATTTCCTTATATATCAGTACTTAGGCAATTATGCTTGAATATCTGAAGTCGAAAAGAATCCCAACAAACAGTATGTTTATTTGGTTTTGCTTAAATGCGGGTGTAATACTCTTTTTGGGGACAATGTGTGTAGTTTGTGCACCTGTGTGTGCATGTGTTCATAACAATGTGGGTAGAAAAGTGTGTGGTGGTGCGTCTATGCATGTGTATACATGTGTAGACCAAGAATTGTGTCAGATGTCTGCCTCAATTGCTGCCCACTTCATTTATCGAGACAGGGTCTCTAATTGAACCCAGAGGTCACTGATTCCAGCTAGTCTAGCCTGCTCTTCCAGGGTGATACTGACTCTGCCTCTCGGGTGCTGGGATTACAAGCAGCCACCATGCCTGCCCAGCATTTATCATGTTCTGGAGATCCCTCGTGCTTGCATGACAAGTTACTTGACTGCTGAATCAGCTCCCCAGCCCTAAATGTAAATTCTCTCTGTGAATATTATTTGAACTCTTATATGACTGCACATGAAGTCACTTCATGCTCTTGGGGTTGTGTGTATGTCTCTTATTCAAGCACCGCCAGCTTCTCTGAGTAACAAATAGAAGCACAGATCCTTGAGTCGGAATGCCATGGTAGATCTCTTTACCTTTGTAATACGTCATCTGTGCTCTCTAAAGTAGAGCATAATGACAGAAGTTATAAACCGCATTGGTAACGGGTTGTGGAGCAAGCTCTTCTCCAGACTGGCTTTGTTTTGCACTCACTACCTGCTCAATTCTGTCTCATTGTATGAGTCTTTGATTAATGTGGCTTCAGGAAAGGTAAGAATCTGATCCCATAAGAATTGCTTACTGAAATAGATACCAGGGTCAGGAACTACTCAGGTTCGTCATTTAAGTTTAGAGACAGGGCTGTTTGTTTTAGCATGCAGCCGTGCCCATACTCACATATCATGTATAGTCTAGGAGCAACTGTGCTAGAGAAGTGATAAAGTCCATCTGATTATCATAAAAAAAAACTTATGACAATTGTAACTTTCAGCAATCAGCCAAAGTAGATATTTCAGAGAAGTGTAAACCCTTCCTCTCTCCAATTTAGTGTGTTTACAATGTAGGGAACAGCTTTGCTACTCCGTTTGCTTTCATGTCATCAACACTACAAGGAAAATTTGGTCCTTCCAACTACCTTTATTTCTAATGAACATTACATCAACTTGATAGTTATTCATTCTACTTAAGAATATTGAATAATCAAACGCAAAGGAAAGTGTTTGGTGCTGCTTAGATTAACACAAAGAGTGGGATTAGAATGGGTGTTTTGATGTATGTCTCTGATTACTAGGCAGCTAATCCACGGCCAACTAAAGCTTGAGAAGTTAGTCAAAGATTGGGGTACAGCCTCGTAAGAGAGCACTTGCCCAGTATATACAAGGCACTAGATTTGAACCCCAGTTTGAGAGGGGGAAATTTCTAGGAAGACCTTTATCGGACTGTCACAAGAATACAGAGGTGGGGGGAAAAAAGACAGCCATGAAGTGGAAAATGTAAGACTTCCGAGGTTTATCACTGAAAGAATGTGGCTCCAAGGAACTGTTGAAGAAACTGGGGTGTTGAAGTTGAACTGCAGGAGTCTGGATGTTACCTTCAGATTACAGGAGGCACAATGAACCTTGCCTTATGAGTGTGCACTTGGACACGTCGATCAGCTCTGTTTTCCAGACCAAGCTACAACACAAAGAAAAGATGAAACCTGCCCAAGATCCTACAACTCCCAGCAGAGTACCTTCCCATCCACTTGAAATAGCACCTTAGAGTATATACTTCCAAACTAAGGAGCAATTTCACATCTGCTACAAAGAAATGGAATGTATTGTACATCCATGCGCCTTGACCTTTGTCCTGGGTCATGGTTTTTTTAGTCAGACGTCTCCCACTGAAGAGCACCTTTCTTACTTTGTTTTTAAACATGTATTTCAGGCATAAATTCCTCCCAGTAAATCTCTCTGAAATGGCTGGTGTTTGTCTTGCCTTGTGTAGTTACAATTACTTCCAAGCTATGTTTTTGTATATAGGAAACTGAATCAGTGACTTTAGATATATAAACAGCCTTGTACGCACGGCCTCAGCAACCTACACATCACTCTGGGGGATGAAGTATGACGGAGAAGTTAACAGTGTAATGAAGATGCATTTAAGGTCAAGCTGGGAGGCCAGATACCCTGGATCTGGATCGTTCTGAGCTTTGCCACACTCAAATTTTCAAATCATCAAAAAGTTGCCCTTACCCCAAGAAGCAACCATACTTTCAATCCAGGTAAATGCCTGCCTGCTTATGTTGCCGTGGCTGTAAGAAAAAAGAGGAGAGCAATGGTTCTGCTCCACAGAACGTTAATTATTTATCCTGATGCAAACCTAATTACCTGGCAGTCTGCAGAAATAAAAAACAGGGCATTAAAAAGAATGAAATAATTAAAATATATTGATAATGAGCGCACACTGCTATATTGACCCAACGATGGTTGAGATATCAAAGATGCACTCTTCAAAGGGGTATTATTTTGTAATTAAAAAGAACTGCAGAAAAAGAAGCTGAAGACATGATAATTATACAGTGCTTTCAGCAAATGCCATTTAAGGAAAATAATACTGTGTAAAAAGAAGTTAACATGGGGGGAAAAAACCTGAAAAGGAGCTTGCTGTTGATATGAGTAGGATCAATTATACTTGTCTGCAAGGCGATAGTTACTTGTGATAGACTTTTAATACCAGACACTGGAAATATTAGTCTCAACGTCTGGTTGTTTCGGAGGTGGAAGGTTTGTCCTTGCCACGGGGACTTTCGTCCCTGGGCAATCTTCTATGGAATCACAGCCATCACTACCACAGACTGTATTCTTAAATCCAGCTTATTTGAGAGTGTCCAATCTGCCATTCTTCTTGCCATACTGAGGGGCAGTACTGTCCATGTTTCCAAAGGATCAAATTCTTGATTTGATGAATCCAATGGAGAAAATGTTTGAGTTCAAAGTCATTGCTGGCATCAATCACAGAAAACATTCTTTCACTCTTCAACTCTCTTCCAGCTGGGTGGGCATCCTCTTCAGGGAAAGCAAATGCTACAAATTCAAAACGAATGAGTGGTTTGGACCAAGTTATGTCTAGTCTTTCTGATGATTTTGGGGCCAAGCCAAAATAGTTTTATTGAAGAAAAACAGTAAGAGTTATAAGCAAGCTAGCCACGTATGCTGACAGCCCTGCTGATCATTTAGTATTGCTTTAAAGTGATTAGAAATTTAATTGGTATACAATGATAGGAATTAGGAATAACACTGTGGGGTCTAATTCATATTTATTGCTAACCTTAAGACAAGACCCAATATAGAGACAAGCTAAATTGAACAGCCACTAAACCTACCATGTGTCACCCTATCTCTTTGAGTAAAGCTGTCAGTGATTAGAAAAAGTGGGTCAGGATCTGTGTGGTCCTAATGACAGGGTACTTGTGGAAGACAGGTACTTCTCAGACACACGGTGAAGGTGACTGGTATGATTCAACCCAGCCAGTTTACGTTCTGTTGTGCTGAAGATGTAAGTGATGCGCATTTGAAATCCAGCCCATTCAGCCAGCACACATGATACCTGCTTGTGAGGTGCCGCTGAGATTTGGAAAGAGTTTAGAATAGAAGGGAGAATAATGGTTCAGGAAGTACATTCTCCAATACTTGGACAATCATTTGCTTCATGCTAATAGTTTGAAGTTCAAACAAAATTGTCACAGCTGATTAGAGGACTTCCCTCTACAAAGAACAGGGATCCTGACCCCACCTTTGCATGGCGACTTCTCATGTGCTCAGGTTCAGTTGGTTTGTTCTTTGTCTCCTTTCCTAGGGTACAAATTCTATCATGGCACTCCTGGGTTGGTCCTTGCTCTGAGTGCAGAGTTAACAATCAATAACGATTTATTAAAGAATGAAGTAGGAAGAATCACAGGTTGATAGAGTCACAGAGATTGCCTCTAGACATTATTTCAATATCCTGGCAGCAGATATGCCAAGTATCTACAAAGTTACCTCATGAGGCAAAGGGAGAATTCTCCAAATGTTCCTTTCTAAGTTTGATAAAATTCTATCAAAAATATAACTCAATATATCTCATATCAATTCATAGTTTTCCCGAAATATACCAAAACTATGATTCAACTAACACATGCTTTTATGTGGGATGTGTGTGTGGTGAATGGGCATGTGTTTCAGGGGCACATGAATGTGTGTATACATATGCATGTGGAGGTGAGAGGTCAACATCAGATGTCTTCTTTGATCTGTATTCACCTGTATTTTTTGAGACCGGGTCTCACTGAACCAGGAGAACATCAATTTGGCTGGCCTGGCTGAAACATCAGGGATCCACCTATCTCTGCCTCGTGCTCCCCGAGTCTAGAGCTGGGGTGAGAGACACATACTCTCATGCCCAATTTTAACATGGGTACTGGGGATCCAAACTCAGGTCCTCATGCTAACATTGGAGGCATTTCATTAGCGGAGCCATCTCCCCGCCCCAAAGAAATGCTTCTCAAAGGAGAAATTCCTTTTATGATTTTTATTCCTATTTTCTGATCATTAAAAAAAAATGTACATTCAAGGTGTAACATCTGGAAAATATAAAAAGCCAGAGATAAGACTTTCTAGAGCACCTATTCAGACATCATTCTGTTTAGTGTGCTAGTCTCTTCTATTTTCCCAGGTCTGCTATTCCCTGCATGTCTGTTTTCATGTATCCAGTTGAGATTGTGTGGCAGATATACAATTCCTTACTTCACTTTTGTTCTTGCCTATCATAGTGACATGATTTTCACATGCCAAGAGTTAATCAGTTCTCTGCTTTTAGATATTGATACTATTTTCATTTCTCACTACTATAAATATTGCTATAATGTCAAATACGATAAATCATCTTAACAAATTTGGGCTTCTATTACCATTGTGTGCGCACAATCTGGAAAGGAAGAGGCGCTTGCCTCCACTTTCAATTTTCCTGGAACAAAAATATGAAAAACTTTAGAGTCATGAAAGAAAGAAATAGGCCGGGCTGTTACTTAGGGTAGAGCACGTGCCTAGAATATGTCAGGTGCTTGGTTCTACCTCTAGCACTGCAGAAAGGCAAATCAAATACAGAATCAAAAAAAACAAGAAATAAAGGAATGAAGAAGAAAAATAAAGAAACTACTAACCGAAACCAGACAACTTTTACCTATTACAATCTGCTGTGAGTCCTGCTCTGTGTCACTGCATCCGAACAGCCCTGAGGTTTGAAATTTGGTGAAAAGGCAGGAGATATGTGACTTAACTTAATTTTCACTTGGAGTGTGTTTTCTGTGTTTCCAATGAGGTTTGTTATGCAAGAGAAAACTAGAAAACACAGATGTATTTTCTCGAAAGTAGAGAAACAGACTCCCCCAACTAACCATTATCCAGAAGACCATTTCTAGAGGATTCTTGGTTGATCTGTATCCCTCCAGTTAGACATACCATCTCTGTGTCACAGTCACTGTGGCTACTTGTTCTTTCTATCATCTCTATGTCAAATTTCATAGCTAACCTGATGAACCACTGTAAATATTAGTAAGTGGAAGGCTCATGAATGCTGCAGGGTCTCTGAAACGCTCAAGCTTAGAAGCACTGTGGCAGTGTCAACCTCTAAGGCTTGGGCAGCAACTTCTGACCCTAGCTGGTCAAAGGCAACAAGAATCTGCTTGTTCTGTTCACCAAAATAAAGCGTTTTGTCTGAAACAGAGAGGTACAAATAAACCGCAGTTGCTTGTGTCAATAGTGTTCTGGGTCTGTTTATTTGGGTGATTTGGGGGTTCCTATGCCCTGGGAAAACTCCAGCATCCTGCTTTGACTCAAAGTCATTTGTTTATGTTGTGAGAAACAAGCTAGGCATGTCTCTGGAATGTATCCGCTTTCTAGAAACAATGGTTTTAGCAAATGGCAAAGGACCCACATCTTGACAATGAAGAAGGGAGCCAGATATTAAAAGCAACAAAGGCTCGCCAGCATTTGAAAATCTTGTGCATCTCTACTAAGGCTGGGTTCAAAAACTGCTTCCTTGCAGGCCATTGTTATTTTAATTCATGTGTAACAGGAGAAGTGAAAGGAAGTAACATGAGGAGTCGTATATGTATTATAAGGACGGTTCCCTCACTTGGAGAGTACCGACACATGGGACATGAATTATTTAAGCCCTTCATCCCAAACTTACTTTTCATTGGGAATAATGAATTGCAGCTTAACATCACACATAAAACATAGACACACGCACGTTTGTGCGCGCGCGCACGCGCGCACACACACACACACACACACACACACACACAAAAAATGATCAAGTCTTACTTAGTTTCCCAAATACCATAGTAACCTAATTAGGTTTTCATTAATATATTCTGTGGAATCTTTGAAAAGTCTGGCAATGTCCTTATCTCTGTAGAGTTACGTGTTGATTGCCCAAGGTGATTTTCCATCGGGTCCCACACATTGGTTTGAAACAATTTGTCTTTGTGTCTGAGAGAGCTCCTTGAACAGGTTGGGGTCTGGCTAGAGCAGCCACTGTGCCTGCCTGAACTCTTACCTGGAGCTCCGGCTGGCTTCCGCAGCCCAGGCTTCAGCTGTACAAATACATCGTGCCATCTGCACGTGGCGGGGGAATTGAGCCCGGAGACGCTCAGGACTTGTGTCAGTATTTTCACAGAAGGACTGTTTATGAACAGATGTTCTGTGGTGTTTTTCACAGAAAATGGACTCTGGAGAGCACAAATGTCTATCAATTACTGAGGTATTATGTATAACAGCAATTTTTAACCTTGAGAATGAGCCTCTGAAAGTTCTTGACAAAATATTGTCAACTGTGACCGCTTTCTTTGTCTCAAGTCAGGTGCAACCTGGGGTCATATGCAAAGTACTCACTGTCAGGTTGTGGGGTGATCGCTCAGCTGGAGAGACTGAATTCTTCTCCCAACTAGGGGGTCCCCGATGCTAATATGCTTTCACAACTGGTAAGATCTTACTATCTATAGAACTGCTGTTGCCTTGTCTGCTTTTGCTAGTAGAAAAAATAAACTTTAAAATAAAAATGTGGGATGGAATGGCCAACTAGTTGTTTTTTGTTTGGTTTTTTTTTGTTTTTTTTTTTTTTTTTGTTTTGTTTTTTTAATTGAGTGCTCTCAGTGTATTCCATTGCTTTGGTAAAAAGGCTTTAAGTGGTTCAAAAACGTTAATTATGCCTGGACAAGTAAGCATTTAGAGCTTTATAAATGAACTGGTGTGCTCTAGCTTCCTTCCTGGATTCAACCTGAGGCACATGGAGATGAAGCCTATGGCCCCTCATGGCTGTTGCTCCAGAAGAGGGAATTATCTCCAGTAGCAATAGCAGGAGCATGGAAGCCCCTCTCTGACCTGTTGACAGACACCATGTTTTGCATAATATATATATTTTCATTTTCCCTTAGCTTTCTTATTATTTATTCAATAAATCCTTTTTTCTTGCTGACAGCAGTTGTATTTATAAAGCTAAATCCAACACAGCAAAATGTTCATCACTTTATAAACTAAATGCTAATGTTTTATTTATGTGCAATGAAGAGAGAAAAAAGAATTGAATTGATGTTTACCTACCAGGCAGCACAGAAGTGCAGTACCGTAATGGTGGAGTTCAGAAGCATTCTGGCTTGTAATTTTGGGTGTCAACATTTGAATTGCAGAAAGAGTTTATGCAGACATAGCACGTACACAAGTGCAGTTTAGATCCACATCTATAAAAATAACATCTGTTTAAGCATACATTACATTTAAAAATAACTGTACAGTGATCAGCTGGTTAAGTACAGTTAACCAGATGTCGTTTTAAAGGGCCAGATGGAACCATGAAACGAAGATTGAAAAATTAAAAAATACTGTGAAAGGTCAAACCAATTAAGCAACCTGTTTTGTTGGCATGTAATAGTTAAAAAGTAAGTTAAAGTGCTTCAGGAGGGAGTGGCTTGAAGATGCAGCCCTTGCAGCCAGGTCCTCCCCCTCTGAAGACAATAGGAGAATTTGTAGGGCACCCCGGGAATGCAGAAGAACTCTTACTGGCACCACTGAGAAGACTGGGTTTTCCTGTGGTTCCAAGCAAGCTTGAAATCAGAAATTAATGGGATCTTGGGCAACAAACACATTTCTATAAAACATCATAAATGAGTTCACAGGACTCCTGTGCATCACAGTGAGTACAATCAAGGAAACGTACCTACACTTGAACATCTATGGGGAGTAGCTGTTGAGTGTTCTCATCACACACACACACACACACACACACACACACACACACACACACACGGACACACACACACACACATGCACACATGGTAATGCATATACAAAATAGCTTTACCCATTTCACAATGTGTATATAGCCAACCATGCTGTAGCGCATGAATAGATACAATTGTTAATGTTTTAATGGAAAAAAAGGTAAAGAAATAGAAGTTTCCTTAATATGATTTATGACTCACAAGCTTCTCCTTTGCCTTTTTTCTTGTGTGTGTGTGTTTTGTATATTTTCTGACAAAAGTTTAAACTTAAGCTTACAAAGTCAAAGGACCAGATTAAACTTTCCAAAGTACAACCTATACCGAAGTTAAGCATAACAGTGAATAAGACTAAACACGTTAACCCACCGCCTAAGTCATAAATCAGTTCCTTAAACCTGAGGAATCGGGTGACTTTCTGAAACACTCAAATTGGTTATTTTTCTTTTCTCATGTTGGGTATGACAAGGAAAAGATGAGACAAATATTTGTGGGATCGCTATAATGAGGCAGGCTCTGTTACAAACATGTTCGCATACATCAGAGGTCACTGTGGGAGGCTCCCGGGGCCTGTGTGGCTGCAGATGTGTTTTCTTTGGCTTTCACCATGCTTTAAGTTTGAATTAATTGCCAAAAAGTCAAAATTGGAAGGTTTCGTATAAAAGCCCGGATTTCCAGCTTCCCGGAAAATCTGGCAATCCTGGGTCTGAGGTTTCTTCCATTGCAAGAAAAAAAAAAAAATTACTGGCTAGAGCTGAAAGAAACAGCTGCCTTTGGAGAAGAGTGAAAATTCTCCCCTTTGTCACAAGCAAATTCACAGCATGTGAGCATCTTGTCCCTGGCCCGCTTTCCTGTCTGTGATACCCATCCAGTTTCTGGGTGTCTTTGTACTGTTGATTCTGATAGTCATCAGCTTCCTTGAAGCTCAGTCATGCTCGGAGAGAGAGTACAGTTTGCTATTGATATTTTATTGGAAAGTGAGCACAGGGGAATCCCTGTGTCTCCCTTGAGTCGTATCGGTAACTGACAAGACTGGTACTCACACTTAAGTCTTGTGGTGTCACTCTTCCTCAAAAAGCACCCTGACTCGAGACAGTCAAAGCCATGGCCCTCTCACTTGTCAATCACATGACAGCAGGCAGAGCTATTCCTACGAAAAGTACCAGTATGTTAGAAGTACCATTGAGCCTTCATGAAAAGTGAGCCATCACCCATGGGACCTTTGACCTTCACAAAGGAAGATGAAAGCACCTGTACCCACAGAGATTTCATCTCCTCTTCCTGGTCCAGATCTACAAAGTGTAATGTCTTTCCCTGCCCAGGGCTATAGGGCTGAGCACACCTCAAGGCTGCAATTGAGCTGGACAGAATGAGATTACAGCAGCGAAAGAAGACACGGGTGCATGCACGTGTATGTGTGTGTGTGTGTGCGTGTGTGTGTGGGTGTGTGTGTATGTGAATTGACTAATACACATTTTGTTCCTCTGTGGCAATAGCATTCTGCTCTTAGAAGATCTTTTTATTAGTATTTCTTTTTCCCAGCACTGACTTTTCTTAAACATGTTTTTCCATCGCATGTGAATAACATAGTAACAAATAACTGCTAAGTAAGTTCTATTTTCCACCTAGATTTGCATTTTTTTCCAAATTGAAAACCTTTTTCTTTATGGTCCTTGCTACTTAGGTTTTAAGAGGAAACTGTCATCAAAACAAGGGAAGGTGGCAGAGAGAGAGAGAGAATAACATAGCTTGTGTCACTAACCCCGGAAACAGTGAAGCAAATCTCTCTGTAGGGATCCCACTGCACTGTTGCAAAGGGAGGCAATATCCTGCGTATGTTGAAGTCATGTGATCAGGTCTCAGCAGTCCAGAAAGAGATGCTGATTCACATGGGGCAAAGGAGAATTTTGTTATCATTCTCTGAGGTAAAAATAAACTTGTTCTTTTTAGTTTAGCTCGCAGAGTTGCAAGTTCCATGTGGTATCGTAATGCACACTTCACTGTGATTGACAAATGCCCCAGGTCTCACTGCTCCCCCCCTCTGTCATCACCTCCACGTCAGCCTCCTCCAGTGTCCCAGTCCACACCAGTCCCCACACCTCTTCCTTAAAACTTCTTAGTGTCCATCTCCTGGGCTCTTATCCTTACTCACTCCAGGGTTATGGGTTTAAAGGGACAGAGCCCAGAGGGCAGAGGTGGAGAGGGAAGGAAGGAAGAAGAGAGGAAGTTGAAGAATAAGAATGAAATTGAAGGGAGAGACAAGAAAGACCCCACCCACCCACTCCTCCTCCCACAATATAATGTATGAAAGAAAATTGTCAAACAATGTTTCAAGGCTTTAAAAAAAAAAAAAAAAAAAAAAAAAAAAAAAAAAAAAAAAAAAAGACTAGCAAAGCTATATTCACAGGGCCTACTTGTGGTATTGGAGATTTGGGAAGAAAAAAAAAAAAAACCAATATTTTTGGACACAGTTCAAATGCAACAAGAATAACCCAGAGAACACTGTGTCTTAAACAGCATGAGTAAGGAATCGTGGGTGGTAAACATCCGGGACTTAGTGCTGGTAAGACCTGACTCTGCAGCCATCCATGAGTGAAAATCGTCAAAACGCCAGGAAAATGGGAGCTGAGATTTGGAAAATAAATAAATAAATGCAGTGGCTTTGAGAGAGATTAAGTGTGTGGAAAGGGCAGATAGAAAAGAAGGAGCAAACCTTCACAGGACACCAGGGCCCTCTAGCTCCGAGTCCGCTCCTTCCTCCTCAGTTAAATGAACTGTTAAAAGGCCCAAACCAAAGCTGTAGCTACTGAGCCAAAACTAACTTGGGAGTTCGAGCAGATGGCCCCACCTCTCCATCTGATGCCAGCTCATCTATCACCGCCCCTCCACTCGCCGGTAGGGCCACGGAGGAAGGCAGGTTCCAGGAACAGCTGACAGGACAAGAGGACCAGGGAAGCCTCGCCAGTTAGCCTAGTTAGCCCTCTGAATAACGCGGAGGTAGACACCCCTGCTTTCAGATTTGCAGGAATGTGCAAAAAGCAAAGCTGCCTTCCTCGGTGAACTCATCCCCTGCTGGTTGATGATGTGACTCATGGAAAGTTCGAACCGGGATGGAGACATTCATCACAGGATCCTGAGGCTGCAGAGATTAAAGCCTAGTGGAGGGGAAAGGAGCTACATTTGGTGAATGACACGAACCATCGCGCCACTTTTCCAATCACTTGGGGTGTCTCTCCTATGAAAAAGAGGCAAGCTGGTGTTCTGACCACATCATTATGTGGGGCACTAGTTCAAAGCTGCCTTCTGGGCCTTATGCAATAGAAGAGGCTCAGATCTGCTGCCACACTGGGGGTGGGGACAGCAGTCAACTACTCTGTCTGAATGGGGCACAGCCAGGCCCTGCACTGCTGTGAGCCCTGGATGTCTTCGGGAATGTGTATACACAGTCAGGTCCCAAGGAGGGATGCAGAGGCAACATTCAGAGCATTAACCTGAAGTGCTTCCTTGATCACGGAGATGAAGTTTTCAGCTGGAAAAGAACCAAGTACAAGACCCTCAAGACCAGAAAGTGAAAACATTGGATGTCCACATCCCCACCCTCCAAATCAATCAACAGCATGAATAAGGTGGTAACTTAAAACTGACTCTTGCTTCCCGTCAAGGGGACATTAAGAGTACATTAAGAAACAACTGGCTCCTCAGACAGCCAAGGGGAGGTCTACAGGCCGATGCTATAAGATTCTTTGTTTCTTCAAGAGATAGGACTTAAATTATTATACAGAATCTTCTGAATTTGAAATGTTGGCAACTGTTTATATTTTTAAAATTAAACTCTGGGCAGACAAACAAATACATTTGTATGCTAAAGGCGCTTCCTGGCTGCAAGCTGGGGAACTTTTAGTTACATTTGGTAATTTCAGCTAGACAAGTGCAAAAATAAAAGAACGGCACTGGGGAGAGCTGAGTCTGTAGTGAAGACTTAGTTCCATCCCCAGAAGCCATGTTAAAAAAAAAAAAAAAGCCAAGTGTGGTGGTATGTACTTGTAATTACAGAACTTGGAAGTGGGCAGTCTGTGGGGCTTGCTGGCCTGCCAGCATAATAGAATCAGTTTCTGGAAAAAATGTGAGGGTCCCTCCCTCAAAAGGCAAGGTGGAGTACAACTGCAGCAAAGATCCAGCGTGGACACCCCCCCCCAACACACACACATGCACATATGGGTAACACACTCACACATGCACACACATAGGCATGCATACACACACACTCACACACACACACATACACACCCATACACACACACACACACACACCAGAACACAGATAATGGGAAAACTCTTGCTTTGAAAAAAAAAAAAAAGGAAAAGAAAGGGTACCAGATGAAGGCTTAGCTTTACTGACTGCATCCCTTGGGAAAGTCCATAGGTCCCTGGGATTTGTGTCCTCATCTGGGACAGAAACGATCATCTTAGTCATTCTATTAGCTAGACTGCAACCTCCTCACGTGTCCCCAGCCCTAGCTTTCCAGGCACGGACTTTTGTTTTGTCTTTTATTCTACACACTTAAAATAATATCTCTAAGAAAGATAGTAAGGCTTACAAACACTACATTGGAACCATGGAACAAAAGCCTTAGGAGTGATTTCAGTGGGGAGAGAAAGGTGCAATTGTTCTCAAAGGGACTTGTAGGGTGCTGAAATCAAACCAAATTTACATTCTCTAAGTATAAGAAATGGGAAATCCCTGTGAGTCAGCATTCCAGGAAGATGCACATTTAAGAGGTAAGTACATATTGTGACTGTGGAACGTCCAGAGCCTTCATTGCACTGATGAATGCTGCAAATCCATTCCTCTGAGGAGAGCGAATCTGGATCCTCAAGTACTTACTAACCAAGGAATATTTGGGCTGGGCTAGGGGGCTATACAAGTTCTTATCATGTAATTTAGGCTGGCTCTGAGCCTTCAGTGCTTCAAACCTCAGTCCCCCAAGTACAGGAATGACAGGCTGTGTGTTATAATGCCTGGCTCCTGGTTTTGTTCTTTTTAATGGTCTTAGTACAGACCTTCAAACGTTTGGTCTATGCTAAGGAGTTTTTAATGACTTTCCCTGCTTTCAGCCACTAGACAGATTCTCCCTGTGTGCTTAAAATTTTCAAGGATTTCTACATTTATTATATGTCAGACCAAAAACAAAAACAAAAAGAAACAAAAACAAGGCATGTATTAAACATGTTGGCTTGTTCTTTCCCAGCAAGTTCAGAATTTCCTCATTTAGTTGTGTTTCTCGATTTCACTTCAAGAAAGAAAATCCATTATTTTTATGGATTGTTTTTAAAGTCCTAGTTTAGCAAGTGCACACTTGGATTAAGCGAAGATATTAATAATAATTCTAAAAATAATCTTTTATGTCCTGTTCCTGCTCTGGGGTTCCAAACACATGGCCTTTTCCGGGCTTCCCACAAACTTAAACTTAATATAAGACTGAATCGCTTCTTAAAGATGTCGGTATTATGTCTCTCTCTGGGCTTTATACAAAGCCAATTCCTGGATGTATTATAATGTTTTTAACTCTGGACATCTGACATTGACATTGACAGACCTCGAGCTTCATAACCAGTGAACTTCCTAATGCAGTAGTCAGAATTAAATATCATCATGATAATTTTGTTTAGCATTCCTAAAACTATCGGAAGCATCCGAGTCCTAATATTTTCCTTTTAATGGAACTGGATGCAAGTCCTAAACACCAAACAAGGCTGTTTAGCAGCTTAGCTGGAGTGTTTTTCCTCTAGTCCCATAGCTTTTAAGGAACACCTTCTGTTCAGATGCTTCCATGGCTTTTACAGCCATTGTTTAATTTTATGCATATGTACATAATTACATTATGCATTAATCCAGGAGTGCTTGGCAAATGTCCATACTTATATTTTTCTCTTTATTTATTTTACAAATGGGAGACTCTCTGCTTTCTATGATCGGGTCCATGAGGGATGTGTCTGAATGATATTTCATTAAAGTCACTTGTTTGGTTTCTGTTTGTTTGGTTTCCCACTCCCTGCGCTCTCTAGTAAAAAGCAGCTGAATGCATGTGGGCTTTTTATTAGGTCTAGTGTCATCTGGAGTCCTTTTCTTTCAATCATCTTTTTTTTTCCCCCTCCGTAGACATGAAAGATCTACGTGAAACATGCTGAACAGGGCTCACCGTGAAATAAGGGAGCTTTTCACAACCTAAAACAGTCAGGGTACCCTGAGAATAGAACAAAAGAAATTAAAACGCGGGATATGCCACAGTTGTCTCATGCCGCAGTTAGAAATTTAATTATTTTATCTCATAGAATAATGTGCCCTTCAGAAATCATTTTGGACTAGATGTTTCAAACCAATGATCTGTAGTTAATTATCTTTAATAACTGTTGCACATTATGGTTAGATCTATGTTTTTGCTAAACCAATTAATAATATCTTCATTAGTATAAAGACAAGGTAGCAGGATCCTTTCATTTTTCACATTGAAAGAGTAGATATTTTAAACACTGTAATTTACTTTAGCCATACATTCCCAATGAGATGACTAATTAATGAAACTTCAAAGACGTAACTTCCAAAAAGCTACTTATTTTAGCGTCATTGTCGAACACTTAATGACATTAGGTTGGAGGCATTGCTGACACCCTCACTATCCATGTCCTGGAATTGACTAAACCTTTTTAAGCCACCAAAATGTTTAATGTAAAGGAAAGAAAGAAAGAAAGAAAGAAAGAAAGAAAGAAAGAAAGAAAGAAAGAAAGAAAGAAAGAAAGGGAAAAATTAATTGAATATTATCTCCTTAAAAGACTTGTTGATCACAGAAGAACAGATTTTTAAAAAATGAATGTATGACCTCTCTCTCTCATCGTCGTAGATGTGATGACTATGGGATAAATTCATTCCCTCTGTAGTTATATACTAGCGGACTCGTGGGCTCTCTGCTGATTGTAAGGGACAGAGAAGGCGATGATAGGATGTAAGCTGGTATCTGTTGATCTTGCCTTTGCCTTACAAGTTGCATTTACTCTAGAGTAATGGGTAACTGAACATGGACACATCCTCTGGTATGGTGCCAAAATCCATCAGACACACACCACGTTTAGATCAACTGTGGAGAAACCTGGGTATTTATTTATTTATTCATTCATTCATTCATTCATTCACTTATTTATTTATTGAGTTTTGGAGCATTATAATCCCTCAGCTGTTTTACAGTAAGAAATGTGACTTTGAAATAATATTTAACACTTATTTTTATAGATCTAAAACCCCCCGAAGAGGGAGTTTTTTTTAGGAGAATTAATTTCTATCTCCACCATGTTGAAAAATATTTGGAGTGACACAGGCATATGCTTATTTGATTTGAAAAAGAAATGTGTGTAAAAGGGCGAGTGAAAAGCTTGCAAATTCATTCTAAGAATGGGAGGGTATCAAATACATGTGAAGTACCATCATGATGGCAGAAGTGGACCCGAACTGACCTGGTACTGCCTAACAGCCAAAACGAAGAGGAGACTGCACCCTGAACACCAAAACAGCACCCTGAACACCGACTGGACATTTCTAACTGCTTTTACCACCAGGTCCATTTAGCTTGCTTTTCTCCTAAGGAAAAGCACAAATGTTGAATTAAGAGGAACACATCTATGCTTCTGGACAAAAATGTGCTGGGAGCATATAAGCTTTCTTGTAATTACACATGCTGCATGGCACTGGCTCCTTAGAAGGCAAAAGTAGAAAGTCAGTCATTCAATAAGTTCTCATGTCATATGACTGAAGCCCTATGGGAGTCAATGACAGTAAGGAGGAGCATAATTAAAGGAAGACAATTTAGTGGAACTAATTGCAAGGTCTGGAAATGGGTTTGGTGACCCGTAGGTTTTAGTTTGGGCTGTTTGCAAAATAACTCATATGGTTAATCTTAAAAGTATCCTTAAATCAGGAAAGAATGAGGCCACTTGCGTAACCTCTTGGGTATTAAAACTTGTCCACTAACTGCCCAGTCCCATAAACATTTTAAAAACGAAATCAACTATCAAATAAACCTGTTGGTTGATCTGATAACCAAAACCCGTTTATTTCTGAAGTCTCTGTTCCCATCTCAATGCAATGAGAAGCACGAGTGAGCTTGCTAGAGTGAAGGTCCCCTCCCAGAAACGGTTCACACACTGAAGGCCATTCTTTGAACCAAAGATGAGGCGATCACATAAAATTGAGGAATCAGGTCTGTCTGAGTCATGGCCTATATTACTCAGAGTTCTCCACAAAAACAGAAGCCATCGGAGCCTGCTAGTGTGTGTTTAAATACACAGAGATTTATTCTGATAAGTTCACTCACAAGGGGATGGAGGCTGAGAAAACTCATGCTCTCTTGTCTGGAGTTAGGGACTCAGGCAACCTGGACCTGTAATTCAGTGTGAGTCTCAGTATTCTAGCGCTGAGGAAGCTCATGATGTCAACCTCAACTCTGACAGTACAAGATGAGCTGGGGTGGTCCAGCACAAAGCAGAGAGAAAGTGAAGACCTTCTCTGTCCTGGTGATTGTGTGTGTGTGTGTGTGTGTGTGTGTGTGCCCGTGTATGTATGTGTGTGTGAGCGCATGTGTGCGAGTGTGTGTGCTTGTGTGAGAGAGTGTGCATATCTGCGTGGGTCAGTGTGTGTGAGTGTGCATGTATGAGAGTGTGAGTGTGTATGTGTGTGAGTATATGTGCCTGTGAGTGAATGTGTGTGTGCACATGTGTGTATGTGTGTGTGTGTATGTGTGTGTGTATGCATGCATAAATGGAGACCAGAGTTCAGCCCCTGGTGTAGTTCCTTAGGAAAACCATCTACCTTGTTTTGTAAAACAAGGTCTCTCATTGGCCTGGATAGCTGGTCAGAGGCACCAAGCATCCACCTGTCTCTATCTCTCAGCATTAGACAGAAGAGTGTGCGCCACTCGGCCAAGCTTTGTTTTATAAAATGAATTCTAGGGGGTTGAACTCAGGTCCTCTGATTGCAGAGCAATCACTTTAGCAACCAAACCACTACCCTAGTCCTCACTGGGTGTTTTGTTTCCTTCATCTGATCAGATGAGGCTCAGCACATGGGAAGACCATGTGCTGAACAGAGTCCACCTGCTTAGATGCCAGGGTCATCTAGAAACATACTCCCAGATACCTTTAGAAGTATTATTTAATCTGAGAACACTATGACACCTCAAGTCAACACAAAATTATGTATTATACCTACTTACTTAAGACCAAGCAAGGACTTCCTCTATGCAGATGAGGTCAACTGCTAATACTTGGCCTTCGACTCAAGGACCCCAGGAGCTTTTTTATGGCTCTCTGGAGGCGTGGGCATTCTGGCCATGGAGATCTTTGCATATGATTGTTGTTCTAAGTATCAGTGTGTGAGTCTTGCTCTGTGCACTCAAGGTTTTCCAGAGTTTTCCTTTTATTTTACTTAGCTCAGGCAGCCTTTATTCAACTGCAGACCTAAGATAACTTGAATGACCACTAGCCCCAACACACAAATTTCAACCCATTTTTATGTTCTCATAAACTCTTTGCTGATTATCTGCCTCACTTTTTAAAATGTTCCTCAAACTTGGAATTCATGATCCCTATCCCATCTCCTAGCACAGTAAAAGTAGAAAGTACTGGTTCTCATGTCCATGAGACCTCATATAATGCCTGAC
The DNA here is from genome assembly GCA_026225945.1 of Cricetomys ansorgei. NCBI lineage: Eukaryota > Metazoa > Chordata > Mammalia > Rodentia > Nesomyidae > Cricetomys > Cricetomys ansorgei. The sequence continues at coordinate 13,811,302 of JAMJFZ010000982.1, read as the reverse complement.
TGCTAACATGACACTTGAGAAATGTTCAATAAATGAATGAATGTCAGCCAGGCAAGGCAGTGGTGGTGCACGCCTTTAATCCCAGCACTTAGGAGGCAGAGGCAGGCTGATCTCTATGAGTTCAAGGCCAGCCTGGTCTACAGAGAGAGTTCCAGGGCAGCCAGAGTTAGAACAGAGAAATCCTGTCTCAAAAAAACCAAATACAGAGAGAGAGAGAGACTATGAATGTCCCAACCTAAGTGTCACAAACTTAAGAAGTCTCTCTAGTAAGAGACATTCAAATACCTTTAAACTGAAGCCTATAATGAAATTACATATCGATGGACTGGATTTATGTAGTTAAGTCAAGATAATGTGCAGTTTACTGCGTTAGGAGTGAAAACACACTGAGACAAGACTTTGTTTCAGCACATTACCGTAATCCCAACTAATCAAGGTACATCATCAGTTTCAAAGTCCTTCCCACAAGCTAAAAGCTCCACATGAAAAAAAAAAAAAACCTCCATTACGAAATGAAAAGCACAAATCACAATCTCCCTTCCTATTCCTTGTCAGTCACCAGTCATTTTGGAGGGAGAAAATAAAGGACCCATTCAAGTCGTGACTTCTGTGTTTTCTCTGCCTCCTGTATGCTGAAACTGCTTCGTGAGAAATCACATGCGAAAAAGAAAAAAAAAAAAAAAAAAAAGCAGTTTGCAAATAGCTTTCAAATCCAGAGTGCTCTCCTGAGAATATGATCCTAATAGGATAGAGATGAGGCCAAGTTGCTGGATGCTGCTGGCCATTATTCTTTTGTTTCCACTCCAGGAAAACATGCACAAATCTCCTAAGGAGGCTTCTGGGCACGTGTTTTTGCTTACTGCCTAATGTGGTTCTAATAACACAAACATTCCAGCGAAGTGATGACGACACAGCCCGAGCTACAGATATTAGAGGCCTACGCAAAGGAAGCACTGGGGGGGGGGGGGGAGACGGGAAATGTGTCTCTGGCATTTTCTTGTTACCATCTCAGTAGAACTCATCCCGGCCTGCATTAACACAAAGAAGAAACACAGGCTGAGGGAAAACGAACTAGCGGGATCCGAGGACAGTGTGTTTTAGAATTAGCCCCAAAGTGTCTTTGGTTCAGAGAAAGTCCCAGCTTTCTAAATAGACGTTTATGAGTTAATTACAACTTTGTGGAATTGTTTGTCAGCACTTCATTCGTTGCTGACTCTCAGACGTGAGCCAAGGGCATGCGCTTTGGGTAAAAAGAAACTACTGAAATCACTGTGGTCCATTTTATGCTTTAACGTAATCCTGCTTAAGGAGATTGTGTGCCGGCTCATTCAGGCATCAATGCTAACGCCACTAAAGTGTCTTAGACCCTGTTGGAGTATTAGATGGAGATGGGCTATATTTAAACATTGGGCTCCCATGCTCCCTGGGCCACCTGCAGACATATGGCTTAGGTGGGAGAGCCCAGGGCATTAGATAATCTTCACGCTGCTCAGCACATCTTTCCTGTCATATCCCAATTATTTGAAATATAGGGAGCTGCTGACCCAAAAAGGCCTTGCTTCACTCTCTACGGACATTGTTACCCAGACTGGGAGTTTTCCCTTGAGGTGACAGTCCATGTGGAAGAGAAGGAAGTTCAGTGTAGAGCAGGCAAGAACATGATGGTGTCTGAACCAAACTTGACACTGTGATGGAAGCAAGTCCAAGCTTCTGGTTACTTTGTAGAAAAGGAAAACACACACACACACACACACACACACACACACACACACACACACACACACACAAAAGGAAGAAAAAAGAAAGGAAAGGAAATGAAAATAAGAAAGGAAAGGAAAGAGGAAAAGAAAAAAAATAAAAACAAAGGGGAGGAGGAAGGAAGAAGGAAGGAAAGAAAGAAAGTAAATAGAAGAGGAAGGAAGAAGGAAAGGAAGGAGGAAGGGGAATGAAGGGGGAGGGAGGGAGGAAGGACAGAGGAAAGAAAGAGGCTCTCATTTCCCAAATCTTCCCTGAGTTGTAGCCACTCACACTTATGTTCAAACTTCCCAAAGGACACAGAATCTATCACAAAATTTACTTGCAGAGCAGAGCCCTCCTATTTTGGGGTTAGGAGACTGTTTTCTTTTTCCAGTTCTATGCACATGCCCGTTTTCCTGCTTTCTGTGAAATGCCCAAGCACATCTTTGTATATGAGTATCTCCTCCTCAGAGGCTTCATATCATCAAAGACTCAGATAATCTTTAAGTATCCATCTGTGCTCCTTGGCATGGCATCTCTGGGATATGAAGACTCCGGTTATCCAGTGTAGGATGGTTCGCCTGTCTGTCTTCCCCTGATCTGTTGTAGTGGTATTCGATATGGCGATCACATGCCTGGTGCTTAGATTCTGTTTGCTCAAAGAAAGTAGGGCAATAGACACATAACTCTGAGTGTTCTCAGAAATAGAAGTGAGCAGAGTTGTTGTAGTTTCATTAGATTTCAAAGCTACTGGGTCACAAGCAGGCGGGTCCTCTGTGCTTCCATATGTTTAAGAACTGTGTCTGTTATCACACCTTAAGTTCCAATGTCCCACTGGACATCAGCATTCTAGGTTTGAAGTTATTATATCAGTGTCCCTGACTCACTAATCGATCACAGAAGATACACATGATCAGTAAACAAATTTCTCACTTTTTCACTATTTGCTAGGATATGTTTAAATAATATTTGGCCCAGCATTACCAACCATAAAAAGATAGTGATCTATTTTGGTTCTCTGGAAATAAGTATGATTAAAAAGCCAAATGATCCTAGCTGGTTCAATTAGCCTTCTCTGAGCCAGTAACTTTCTTGTGTGTAAAATAAGAGATGATAATGCAACCTAATTATATACAGCTTGGGGAGAATATAAGCAGAAAGCATAGTGTGCATGGGACAGGTACTCCCTGACCCTGGAAAGATAGGCAGTCAGGACCCTCCTAGGCCAGTGCAAATATCGTTGCAAGACATGGCTGCCCATTTACTACAATGATGGGTAAACAGTACATTTTAGGGTGATCATAAAGTCTTCCCTCCTTCATCAACAATGGGACTGAAACTATGAAGCTGACATTTCATTAATGTTTGTCACTTTAAAAAGAAGAGAAAACAGATCACTAACCTGTATACAGCCAATGAAGCTCTTATTACTGTTTGTCAAGAGCATGGGTTTGTATCTGCTTCATTTAAACAATCACAATATATATGCTTTTCTTTTCTCAAACAAAAAATTAAAGGAATGCAGACAGATAATTAAAATGCGGGACTACACAGTGAAATTTAGATTACTGTAGTGTCTGATTTTCATAAAGTTCAACTCAAAATCTTTTCCCCTGCCAGGAAAAAAAGTAATGACTTAATAGTGACTATAAAAATCATTGAAAATTGAATTGTAGATCTCAGATTATTTGTCTTCTCATTGGATTTAGGTTTTTTTTAAGGCCTTTAATTAAAACCCTAAATTTGATTTTCCTTTCCATTTTTTCTACTCTAGATTTTTCTATTCTAAAAGTACAAAGCGTCTCTTTTCCTAATGGACCATTCAGACTTTTCCACCATTTGTTCAACAGATGAACAATAGAAAGTGGGCACCGGGCATCACTGGGTATGTGCTGGTGAGGAGTCAGCAAGTACTAGGGTTGGGATGCTGAGAGAGCCCCCAAGGCCATTTGACTGACAGCAGTGGCCAGCCTACACAGAGCATCTCCCTAGGCAGTTGTTTGTGACTAGGGTTGGATCCAGCGAAAAGACACTCCACACCAGACTTCAGAAAAGGTGGTTTACCGGCACCCATTTGAGCAGGATGTCAATCCATCCAAAATCAGAAAGCACTATAAATCTCCCTGGAAAGCAAGTTTATAAACTTAAGTTATGTTTAAATAAATATTCAACGTTGGAATGCTGGACAGAACCCCAGAATATGTCCATTTTTAAAATTTTTATTTATTTATATATTTTTTAATTATTTTTTTTTCTGGTGCTGCATTTAATTTTATGAAAATTAAGAGATTTTTCCAGATTTTCTTGAAACAATGACAAGATTTCACAAAGCATGAATAGAATTCCTTGGACTTTTCTTTTTCTTTTCCTTAAGTAAGACAGCGTTGTTCTGATTAGCTTCTAGTCCGTAATATTTCATTCAGTTGTGCCTCGTTCCTTGTTTGCTTGGTGTGTGCATGTGGGTGTGTACACATCTATATATCGAGAATTTTTTGAAGTATACTGCCAAATCACTCGCAGACTGTTTATAGATCTCCTTTGGTTAAAATATTCTTTTCCTGACTAAACTCGATTAATATTTAATCTGCCCCACATGCATGTGTGTCTGGTCTCTTATTGACAAGGCTCATAAATTAGGGGCTGGTTCAGAGAAACACTCGCTTCTTTTTGTCCACAAGGCGGCACTAAAGCATCTAACTTCCCCCAAATGTCGAGAATTTCCCTGAGTTCATTTTCCAAACATGTAGATACTGCCTTTGCCTGAACACTAGTAAAACCTAGTATGGCTTCAAATTTCTATTTTGCCATTCAGATAGAATTTATTAGTAAACTTGAACTGATCACAATAAAACCCTTAACTAGTTTTCCCTTCTCATCTACATAGAAACCTTTAAAGTTTGGGTGTCATACATTGCCTGTTCTTGTACAATAGTGTCCCTTTCTTCTTTTTTCAGGCTTATACTGTATCCTTGTGAAATTTTGATGAGATCCCGTTATCTGACCGTGAAGTTTAGTATCTTCCCCTCCTCACTTCCTAGTTCTATTATACAAAGGTGTTATCCTGTGATTTCTCTACACTCAGTGCCCAAATAAAACGTAAGCTTGGATGTTCCCATTTGCTTAACAGATGTACTGACAGACCATGGCTTTGCTGGAAACTGTATTTGAATAGTATGCCTTCTAGGTCCAGAAAGAAACGACTACTAAGAGAGCTGAAGGTTCCATAAGAAGTGTGCCATCTACTAAGATTTCTACCCACTAAGGGGCCTTCCACCTGACAGGCCAGTGTACACCTGAGTTTGTACTATGACATCCTGGCTCAGACTACTGAAGTGTGCATCCGACCACATACCTCATATATGAGAAATGTATGAGGTGGGAGGCTGTAGGGTTGGATGACTTTGTATTGTTCACCAATTTTCTGCTGCCAGTACATTGGTGGCTCTGGGGACAAGAGACTGCCAGGGAAACCTCTGACATTATACGTCATCCTGGTAAATGAGTGCCATCTCTGGAATGAAAGATATAGGTATGAGTGTGTGATAGGGGGACAAAGAGATGTTTGGAAAAACAAATTCCAAGTGCTTTTTATATAAGGAGATCTGAGGCACAGGCTCTGTGCTATCTGCATTCCCAGGAAAGATGCCGGGAATGGGGAACACGGCTGGACCAAAACTACAGAATTGAGTGCAGCTTTTTGCCAGTGGAGATATGCATATTCACCTGTGTACATGAGCACACGTGTGCTTGCAACATCAAAGCAAATCATTTGTGAAGTGCATTCATATGGCAAGATGCAAGAGTCAGTGACACGGCACTAGTAGACACAGGCACACACGTGCACAGACTTCCCATTGTGCCGGCGAAAATACCAACAGCCTAATGCCTTCCGAACTGAACATTGTTTTGCCACCAATAAAAGACGTTAAAGTTCTTAGTGATTTTAGCATTCAAAGGAACGGTGTCCTCCTTAAAATAGTCTAAATGAAAATGTATATCATCCCCGTGGCACTTAATTTTTGAAGATACATGTACCTGGAACTACGCTAGGAAATGGGCTGGAAATTTTAATTTCATCTCATAGTGTACACATAGTGTTAGAATTGTGTTAAGACACAAGTTTTGTTGTTTTATGTTTGGGTTTTTGTTTTTTTGTTTTTTTTTGTGACCAAGAGCAAAGCTTACTGAAAGAATTTTACCACCAGACTAAAAAAACCACTGAATATGACATCTGGGAGTAATGATGAGATTCTTTTCCTTTAAGAAAAGCGCATTGATTTTAGACAAGCTGAAACTTCGGAGTTTCCGAAGTGTGTTTGGGTTAAGGTTATGTCGTCCTTGACAGCATTCAAAGAAAGGTTTGAATTGTTGAATAACCACCTTTCACCCATCCCTAATTGTAATTTAAATGACAATATGCTCTCAATCAATAGCTCTTTGTCACACTTTGAAGATCAAGGGATGAGATTTCACCCCATGAGTTTACGAGCCAGAAAGAAAGCTCCTCGTTCATAACCCTAAGGAGGCAGTGGCTTCAGTACCTGCTGCCTATCCCGCCACAGAGATGCGCATTTAAAAACTGTCTAAACTCTTTATTTTTCCAATTAGCTCCCAGCCAGATATCATAATAAAAATATTGCCAATTAAAAAAATCGGAATTATCTTTCTGTTAATTTCACCAGATTGACCTCAGTCATTTCAATGTAATAGCCAGTCTTCTGAATATTTGCTGTGTTTGGGGCAATGTACAGAGTGTGCTCATGTTTGGTTTCTTTATTTCTCCAAGTCAAGGCCTTGAAGTACAAGCCCAAGACTCTGACATAAACTTTACTATGTGGCCACATGCTTGTCATGTAACTAGGAGGAGAGTCCCTTCTCTGGATTGCTTTTCCGCAAGCAGCCGAGGCTGATGATAGTAATTATGGCTGTTATATGATAAGAGTGTGTGATTTACTGAGCTAATCTTTATTCCCATTGAGCAAATGAAGCTCAGAGAGGGAGTCCGCTTCCCTCTTGTCACACTGCTAGAGAGAAGTGGCGCTTGGACAGAGTGAATTCTGAGAGTGCTTGTCAGCTTTTAAACATGCTGCACCGTCTTTAATGTGGCTGAGCGGGACTATTCCTTTTCCCCAAGTCCCTCTGCAGAAGTCTGTATGCCTTCACCAATGCTCTATGGTAACATGAGATGGCATTCATCCTACAGAACATGCTTCTCACATTCAAGCAGACACTTAGGCCCTTTTGGACTGCTCCTTAAGAAGAATGCGTCCCCAGCAGCCACATGTGTGCATTGTCTCTTTAGTCCATTATAAGGAGGACAGTGAACTTCTAGACTGACCTGACTGGGCAAGCCTAGATAGAGTCAGATAGAGTAAAATCACCTATGCTGACGCAGCCTGATGAGTTCCCAGTTAGTTCTGAGTCCCCAGGCTTCCAGACTACAAGCTGAGCTTTAGGATTCTGACATGGACTCTGTAGAGGGTCTCCAGTTTATGTTGTTTCTTGGCCAGTAGCCAAAGATGACGATGATAATGATGCCTAGTAAAGCTAAGGATAATAATGAAGGCTGGCACGTGTTATTGTTTGTGACTGACTGGTCTAGAGAAAAATTGGCAGCTAAGGTCGAGATGGGTTTTCTCCAGCTCATCCAGGATGCCTGGCATTGTTTGTGAAATATGAATTATTGGGGAATTTTACATGCAAGTTCATATATTTTTGTTAACCTTACAAACAGAAGTCCTTTGGAAAATTAGAAAATCTGGAAACAGTGCTTCCCAGAAGTTGCCTAGAATATGTCACAGATGTATTCTTTTGACAGCGAGGTTCAACTCCAATAAAACCACAGATTCACCATAAAAACCCAAATTCATCCTTAGACCAAAAAGCTTCTCCCTAAAGAGACCAGAATGCACTTGTCTTTGGAACATGCATGCTAATAACAACAACAAAATGAACACCTGTGCTATAATGCACTCTTGCACTACCTACAAGATAGATATTCTTTAAAAAGTTGTGTGGTATTTGTGTGTATACATGATCATGTGTGTGAGCATATATACATGTGCAAATATGAGCGTATCCTTGTGGAGGTCAGAAGTCACCCTCAGCTGTTGTTAATCAGGTGCTGGAGGGTTCTTTTTTAAAGCAGAGGCTCTCTTTTAGTGACCTGGAGCTAGTCCCGAGTAGGTGAGGCTGGCTGGCCAGTGAACTCCGACACCTGTATCTACCTCCTGGTACTAAGATGCCCAAGTGCATGCTGCCATGCCTGGCTTTTTTATGTGTGTTCTCAGGGTCAAAGTCAGGTCCTCAAGCAAGGCAAGTGCTTTAGCTACTGAGCCATCTCCCCAACCCGAGATAGGTTCTTCCACCCATTCTATAAAGAACCCAGTGAATTAAAATGCTCATGCTTTGACAGCTATCAGGGGGCCAAGCCTGTCTGTGTCATTCAAGGACTGAGTGAAAGGTTGTGATGGCTAACAGGCGTTCTTGTGTGTAGTCTCCTTCCTGTCTAAGTTGGCAAAGTGCACTTCTGTAAACCTCATCCGGGATTGGACTGGTGCTGGGCCCACTTGCCCACCGATGTCTCCATTCTCCCTGCTATCAGGAGTTTCTGGGTTGTTCTCTAAGGATGACCAAGACATCTGCAGTCGTCCACCTTCACAGTAAAAACACATAACTTGAACAACTTCAACTTGGCATGATTGGCAGTGACAGCTCCTCAAAAGGCGTGGGGGGATTCATCTCAGCAGTGCCAGTCACTCCACCTGCCGTGGCATACTGGAATCCTAGTGAGGTGGGAGCCCGCAATCTGCCGTTCCCTCAGCCAGTCTTGGCTGACTTGCTTTGTGAGTCTGTTGTTTAAAGATATGTATTTAGCCATCATCATCATCATTAATATTATCTGGATATAAAACATTTGCAATTTTAATGCCATCACAGAACTAGAAGTGGGAGCTATTTTGCAGTTACATGATAATTACTTTTGTGAACTTTCTATGATGCTTCCTTCCATCCATGCAAATGTTAAACAGCATTTCTTAAATTAGTTGTCTCTGGGAAAGAGAACTTCTGGAGATGCCCAACTTAGAGCACGTGCATGCCATACCTATAGCTCAGGCCACCTTACTAATGACAGACAAACTCTAATCAAGTAGCAGTTAACATTGTGAGAGCGAGGGAGACTGCAGGAACGGGACTACGGTGGCTGTGAACTGTTAGTGCACACAGCCACAACTATTGAAGACAATTAAACAAGAGGTGGTTGCTAACTGTCCTCGGGTCCCCAGGGCCCACAGAAGACACTGTGAATCCATCTTGCCTGCTAAATATGCAAGGTGAGCTGTCTTCCAGTAAGCCACCTTGAGAATGAGATTTCAAGGCAGGTTCCTTGGCTGAGAGGAGTCTGAGGGAGGCACCTTAAGGAGATCACCGCTTGCTGCTCCTTGAGGGGCAATGGTCGTGTGCTCTGTGGCAATCTGTGCTGCTATGAGGAGATTCAAATTCCTTGTTTAGTGAGAGACGGAGGCTGGGACAAGAAAATGCTATACAGGGGATTACCTTAAGCCAGTCAAATATGTAACCAGAGGCAGAAATCCACACCAGAAATGCTGTAGACAAAACAGTGTGCATCCATGAGTTAAAATTTTGGTGGGGCGTTCTGCCAGCTCTCTAGTCACTAATAGTGAGAGAAAGCAGGGATATGTTAGGGGTCAGGAGGACACATTTTCAGCCCTGATCACTCCCCAGTATTTCCCTTAAAGGAATTCCAATAGGGAAGTTCAACTCTGTGCTGAAAACCAAAAGAAGACCCCCACCCCACCCCCTTTTCTTGCCTTCCCTCCTGTTTCACTTCTGTCTCTTCAGCCTCCACCCTTTGCTTCATCCTTCCCCTCTGCTTGCTTTCCACCGGTGAAACCTAGAGAGCACTCTGAGTTCTTCCCATAAAACAACACAGAAGAGCACTGAGAGCACCATCTCTCCTGTTTTCTGCTTTAAAAAGAAAAAAAAAAAAAATCTTTGAAGGAAAAAATAAAAAGCTGGCAATTCTACAGCTAGAAAGGGAAAGGTTTAAATGCAAATGAGAGCTCAGGGTAACACTTGAGAGTGAATGAGTTTCATTCAGAGGCTGCCAATCACTCAGCCATCACACATGATTGACAAGAATTCAGGGGGGCTCCTGACTCCTGAGGAACCCCTGTGAGAAGTGGGGAGAGAGGGCAGGGAAAGGTGAGAGGTGAAGTAGATACCTTCTCGTGCCTTTCAAATCTACCCAAAGGCTAGTCCTTTGGCCTCCATTGGCAATTGACTCTCAGGGCCATTTCTGTGTTTCAGGTATGTGCAAAGCTTTTCTTCAGGTTTTACTTGTATCAGAATTTGTTTCCCAAGGGCTTATCTGAGAATTTCCCAGTCTCATGATTTCCTGAAGTAAATCTTCCAGCCATGTTCCTCCTGGAGAGCTCTGGGGTCGGGGATGGATTGTGGATTTGGGATACAGGGCAAGCCATCTGGGGTAATTTTGTTAACTTGAAGAGTAATGCATCACTATGCTAAAAGGAGGTTCCTGCCCCGCCCCCACCCCCCACACATTGTCAGGCATCAAATTGCTCTGTCTGTCAAGGCTGTCTTCTCAGTCTGTGGCTCTGCCAGAGCGCTTCCCTTTTGCTTTCTAAGTGCTTGAGATATGGAGAATCATGTGAGAATTGTTTATGGAGAATGGAAACCATTAGTTACCAGCTCTTCTCTTGGCCATATCCTTCACAAGGGGCTAGAGACATTAAAAAAAAAAAGTAAGAATCTCTCAAACTCCCCATAATTGGAAAGATGGAGTGTTAGTGAAAATAACTGGTGCTTTTGAAATGAAAAAAAAAAAGCAGAATATTTACTATTTGTGACCTAGATTCTATCCGTTTCTCTAGGTATCTACTGAATGTTTTCCATTTGCATAGATGCCAAGGATCCCTGAGTTGAACTCCACACAAGTTCTGTTTTCATGTAGTTTATTAGGTATATATATATATATATATATACACACACACATACACACACACTCACACACATGATTGCCTACCTGGCTACCTGGCAGTTGGCTATGTTCCTTCTTTATCATGAGATTTCCTGAGCCCACCCTCAACCATTGTGAACTACTTTAGTGATATGCCCTCACTGAAATACAAAATAAAGGGCTTTTCACAGTTCATCAAATCAAGCCAGAGTTTGAAGTGGCCACCGAGGCAGTGCTGGTGTGGAGTGATCAAATGCTGTTGCTCCCAGGGCGGGAGTGTGAATAATTCCATTTAATGACATTCTTTTGGTGCTGAATGACGAGCAGGACAGTACCTCTTCCCCCAAACAAGTTAGTTAGTTTCTATTGCAGATTGTGAAAAGACATCAGATTTCCTAGACAGGGCAAGTGTCTCTCAGTAATAGACTGTTTTGATCCTACTGCGCAGATGAAGACAATGAGACACCAGAAGGGTGTGGGTCACCATGCATCATGGGATCTGGTTTAACCTGTCAGTGTGCATAGAATTATCCAAGGTGCTTTGCTAGAGGATTTCTGTCTGGCCAAACGGATTTGGCTTTCTTGTTTGATGTCGGTAAAATTACATTTAAAGAAAGGACTGTGGCAGTTACAGACAGGGTACATGTTTTCTCATATATATATATATATATATATATATATATATATATATATATATATATATTTAAACCTTCTAAGGAAATCATTTTGGTTGAATATTCACAACATTATGTGCAACCCAAACAGTTTCCTTGGAGTAGGGAGATGATCGGGTAGATGCTTCTTTCAGAGACCATGATAAGAGATTGTTGCAAGCAGCATTATAATTTCATTCAAAGAAAAACAACTCGATCCTTCCAGGCCTGTCAGCAACTATGCACTCAAGGTAAGCTGGGCCGAGTCTTCCCTGAGTGCCTCTGAGAGCAAGTTTGATTCAATCCTTCTGGAATATAGCCATTCCTTGCAGGCAATATATTGACCATAAAACTTGAAAGCCATGATTGCTGGAGAAAATTTGAGCAATGAAAGCCACTCTCAAGCCTCTCTGGTTGAGTAGAAAACACAGCAATATCTCTTTGTTGACTTTAGAAAGTGCCCCTAGAAGGTTCTGTCTTCTGATAGAATTTTTTTCCAGTGATGGAATTTAGAGATGTCCAATCCCACAGTCACCAGGTCTGTTTGGCTATTGATCACTTGAAACATGACTGGTCCAATTAGGAAACTTGATGTACAGGCTAATTTTATGTCAACCTGATACAGCCATCTGAGAGAAGAAAACCCCAATTGAGAAAATGCCTCTATAAGATTGGACTGTACACAGCCTTAGAGCATTTTCTTCAATGATCAATGAGAGAGGACCCAGCCCATTGTGGGTGGTGCCATCTCTTGGCAGGTGGTCCCAGGCTCTATAAGAGAGCAGGCTGAGCAAGCCCTGGGGAGTGAGCCAGTAAGCAGCACTCCTCCAGGGCCTCTGCATCAACTTCTGCCTCCAGGTTCCTGCCCTGCTTGAGTTCCTGTCCTGACTTCCCCTCCGTGATGGACTGTCACCCGGAAGTGCAAGCTGAAATGAACACTTTCCTCCCCACATTGCCTTGATCATGGTGTTTGGTCACAGCAGTGGTAACCTGAACTAGGACACTGGACTTTAAATTTTGTTTTTATTTAATTCGGCTTATTAGTGGCAACTATACTGAATAGTCCAGCTCTGCCCTCTCCCAGGCTGGGCACTATGCTCTGTTGTGACTCTTCAGAACAGGAAATGGGTTAACTAGGCCTGTTGTTGTTATTAACAGATTTATGTTAAAGATGAGAAGTTACATCACTTTAAATGTATACATAAATATGAATCGGTATTAGATGTACATATTCAATGAGTCGTATTCCCTGCTAATATTATCATTCAGTGTTCATGAAATCATTTGAGGGGCTAGAAAACTATCTCAGCAGTTGAGAGCATGCACTGCCCTTTTAGAGGATGTGAATTTGGTTCCTAGCACCCACATCAGGGGTTCACAACTACCTATAATTACAGCGCCAATAGAACCAACACTCTGTGGCCTTCATGAGCACCTGCACTCATGTGCACAGCCTCCCCCTGTAATTAAAGAGAAAGTATATCTTAAAATAATATAAAATGAGATCTGTCAGAATAATTTCTGCTCTGTTGTTGAGAGCAGAGTCAATCAGGAAACCTACACCTGGAACAAATTCAAGAGCCCTTGGCCTAATGTGTAGAAACTTACTTTTCATACAGTGTCAGTAGCAATCAGAACTTTGACTCCCTGGGTATATTGCTAAAGGTACATTATCGGGCTGTGGTGTAGTGCAGTTATAGGAACGTCCATAGCTTTGCAAAGACAGATTTTCTCCAGAACTGAAGATGGCGATGATGGTGATGATGATGATGACATAAACATTGATTTTTTTTTTTTTGTCTTGAAAAATTATCTTGGGGGCTTATGCTTTATATCAACATCAGTTTTTTTTCTTTACGCATCTATGAGTACCTATATTTTCACAGTAGCTTCATGATCTGCCAGTTAACATTTTACAGCATTTGCTAATTTTGTCACCTTACAGCATGCGTAGGGAAAGAGTACACACCATACTTAGGTGCTTCTATAACTCTCCATTGTACTGTTAATTAATTTATTTCGAGTCTAAGCTAGCTGAGTGAACCTATAAGAAAGTGTTGAATACAATACATCTTTCAGTCCTTAGAAGATCTCCAGGTAACAATGGTGTGTGTGTGGTGGTGGTGGTGGGGTCTGTAAATCTAGCCCTTCTTTCCATTTCTTCTCTCTCGCACACCTACCCATCACTCCCGCCCACATCTGTATCTCTGCATTGCAGGAAAGTGTCGGGTTCATCCCACTTCTCCAGAAGAGAGGCCAGAGCTCCTGGGCAGCTGTCCATCTGCTCTTGAACCATCAGTGTATTTTCACACAGCCCACTTTCTCGGTTCTAAGTGCTGAGTTCTATAAAGAAAACTGGGTCTTTTGAAGGATACTTTCAGCTGCACATCTACATTTTCCTTCCCTGCTTGCATTCACTGTCGCGCTCTTGCAGGCATTCTCCCTGAAAGGTTTCAAAGGCTGTAATAATTTCAGTTCCTGAATATATTTCATTTTAATTTTTTAAATGCTCTCCTAATTTGAATTTAGGCCTTCACACAGATTTTGTCATCTGGGCTGTTGTGAAATATATGATTTTAAATGCATGAAACTCATCCTTTAAAAATGATTTGTGAGTGTACATTTGAAAATGGTTAATGCTTATTTATTACAAATGGAATAATTACAGCTAATGGAACAGTGCCATTTAACATCAGGGTAGTGGTGGGGAGCTGGGTAATTAACAACACCATAAGTACCTTTTTTTAGATTATGAAAATGACAGCTATGGAACACCTTTCCGTGAAATGTCTCCATGTAACTAAATTCTCTCTTGTTTGTTCTCATTGGCTGTCGACAGTGAAGGGGGTGGATTTGGATTTAATGAATTTAATCACTACCCTGATTCTCCTCTGACTTGGGAGGTAGGCATTAAAAAATAAAATAAAACACAGGACAGAAACTGCTTAGGTTAAGAAGAAGTAGTATTTTTCTTCAATGCAGAAATTAAATATCGAAAAGTTTGAAACTGTCAGAGATGGTAACATCTGCCTTGAAAAGCAGGTGTCCTTCAAGAGAAGGGCTATTAATTCATGTTTTGAAAGATCGTGTTTATAGTCATGACCTCATCTAAATGAAGACAATATTTTAACCACGTCATTTACCAAAAATCATTTAAAGAAGTGTTCCTTCAATAAATCGAATTCGTATTTTGGATTTCCAGCAGAAATCTAGGCTGCCCGAGGGGTTCCACTTGCCTTCTCCAGCCTGTACAGTGTGAGATGAGGCTTCCTTGCCCTCCCCTCTCTTTGAGACTCCAGTGTTGATGATGCTGGTAAAAAGAAAAAAGGCTAACAAAATTTCTACCGAAGAATCTCCTCTCTGATTTCATTTTCTTCTGTAAGTTTGAGCAAAGTGATAACTTTCAGGAGAGACTGAGGAACTGCATTGAAAATTAAAGTTCTCAAACACGTAAAGTTTATATGTTAAGGCTTATATAAAATATTGTACATTCTTTCCCTTGGAGCACTAAGAGCTGGTGATGCTGGACTTAATATCACCCTAGAACTTCCACCAACATCAATAAGAAAGGAAATAACTAGTAATTTATTCTGAGCCAGGAAGACAGTTCTAAAATGCAATGCAACCCTAATTTAGAATAGAGGGGAAAGGGTTTAAATTAGGTTTTTATAGTGGTAAGTATTTGCAGACAATGTAGAGATTTATGGATTAATTTGTTTTAAATTAACTTTTATAGGGTGACTAATAGTCCACAGGGATAAACCAGGCTTTCAATTGCCCGTGATTTTTAGTCAGATCCTAGAGAGGCGGTCATTTCTCTTAGGAAATAGTGACACACTTTTCAAAGTATGCCATACATTTTTTTTGTCATTGTCCAGAGAAGATAAATAATTTCTGGGGCTTGGGTAAAGATATTCAGGACAGCCCCAACATTTAACGTCACATTTCACTCTAAAAAAGAGAAGGATCCTGACCTTCACCCCAGAGGACATATTTCATCAGCTGATTCCTTGGACACTTCTCCATGGCACCCACAATTTCCCCACGGACAGCCTCCCTGTATGCTGCACACTTACAGCTGTGTGTACTCTCTTAGTCCAGGAAACTCCAATCAGACTGAAGAGGTGAAAATTCAGGCTATTACGGTATTCTCTCTGTATTACAGCACTGATCAGACTCTACCTAAAATGTATCCGGTATGTTGGAGGCAGCAAATTTAGTCATGTATCTACAATATCCATGTATCCATCTACCCATCCCTCCCTCTATAAGTATTTCCCAAGGGTCAGGTAAAATTTCATTTGTTTGTGTACGTGTGTGCACAGGTGTGCAGACTCATGTGTGTGCATGCATGTGGAGGCTGGAGGCTGGAAGTGGAGGTCAAGTGTCTTCATGAATTATTCTCCATCCAAGAACAATTGAGGGTGGGGTTCTCTAACTCAACTTGAGGCTTGTTGATTGAGGTAGAGTATCTAGCCAGAAAGCCCCAGGGAACTTCTGTCTCCAGCTCCCCGACACTTGCATTGCAAGCACTCAGCTTTTGATGGGTGTATTGGAAGTCTGAATTCAGATTCTCACCTCTACTGACCAAGCACTTTTACCAGCTGAGAAGTTCCTACCCTTCTTCTGGGCATCTGTGTACAGTCCATCCATCTCTGGGACTGAGAAGAGTGTGTCTGCTTGTAGGCTGCACTTGTTACGTATTTGGACCACTCGGTACACAATTCATTAGCAGAAGACTTTTATTGACTGCATGTTTAAATTTCACAAGCCGCTTGAGTTGCTATGACTAACCTAGTTATGTCCTTGATGCTGTTTCTAGCGAGAGTCCAGGGGCTGAACGTGGGCAGCACTAACTGAGACGGGATTAAAGGGGAAGGAGGAAGCCAGACAGTTCACTGGCATGTTTTCCTCTCTGCTTCTTGGCTGCCATCAGGGCATCAGACTCCTCTGCCCCTCAGTCCTACGGCTGCAACTTACTGCCCCAGGACAGGCCCCCAGCAATGAAGGCCAACGTGGACCATCCCTCTGACACCAGGAGCCAAAATAAATCCTTCTTCCCTGAAGTTGCTCCACTCTGGTATTTTGTCACAGCAACTGAACTGTGACTGATACACTGACCTATTATGTTCTTTGATACAGTGGGTCATAGTGACAAGCTACCCCTTGGTATCTCATCTGGATGGACAGCCCAGAGTATTCACATGCTTTCATTCTGCACAGCTCTTGGCCAATTTAAGCCATATTTCCCATTATAATTTCCATTCTCCCAGATCTTTAAGCACAGCATTCTGTGTTCTTCTGGCTTCCATGTTGCTGGCAGTCTAAACATTGTGTTCTGAATAAACTCTCCTCGTTAACTTCTTGCTTCTTTTAGGTCCTCCCGCTTATCTTTGCCATGTTCTAACTTTACTGCCATTATGATTGGTGTCTTCTTGTATGTATATAAGTCTTTGGAAGCTATTTCGTCCCTGTCTCTAAGGATCGTATCGGTTGTAGAATGTTTTTCTACTGTTAGCATCAAACATTCTTTCCCATGCTCTCTCTTTACTGGAGGGACTGAGGAGGGACTGAAACTATATGTTCTAGTCTTCCACATTTTTCTTCAACTCTTTTCTGTACCTTGTATCTGTTGGTCTCTTTCCTGACATATCTTTGTAGTTTCGTTATATGTCCTTCCTCATTAATTAATTTTTCCATAAAGGTATCTATTCTATTCCTTGGCTCCTTTGTTGACTTTTTTTTTTCTGTTTTGCACAATAAATCTATTGAAGAGTTGTATCTGCCATGAATTATGAGGCTTATCTTTTGCTTTAGATCTTAAGAAACTTTTATGCACAAAGGAGATGTGTGTGTAAATTTTTATTGAAGTACAACATACATAAAGATGCAGAAATCCTAAATTTATAGCTAGATGAATTTTCATAAAATGAGCACATATTTATAACCATTATAAATACTGCTGCTATAAATTCTCTTGCACATTTATTTGGGTGAGCATATGCTGAGCATTTTTATTGAGTTCTTATCTAAAAGGATTGCTTTGTCATGGGGCACAGGCGGCTGAGCTTCAGTCAGCACTGCCAAACGGTTTTCCAAAGTGGTCTCACCAATTGACACTCCTCCCCGCAGTGTGTGCGAGCGCCGATCAGCTCATGATCCTTAGTTCATGATCTTCAGTTCATGATCTTAAGTTGATGATCTTACATCAGACATTACCGTCCCTACATGTGCTATTGGATCGCCTGATTTAGAAGTTCTATTTGTTCCTTTTTTTTTTTTTTTTTCTTTCAGATCTGACTGGTCCTTTGACATAGTTTCAAATCTTCTTTTATTTTTATAAGCATGTTAAGCATTTTTATTTCATCCTTTAAAAAAAAAAACCCTCTAGTTTTTGCCCATTTGATTCAGCAGTTTGTTTCCTCATTTATTTCTTGAGGTTTTTATTTTTCTAAACTGCGAGAGTATTCTTAATGACACATATGGGGCCATTCCTCAAAGTCTGAGTTAAAGGTCTACTTCTCCAGGTAAGCTTTACATTCGTAATTCACCAGATGCCGGTAAGCACCACCAACCTGGGACAACTTTATAGTAAGAATGAGCTTTAAAAAGCCCTTAAGAGGCCAAGCCTGTGGTTAAGACTTCTCAGGGGAAACTTTCTCCGCTTCTCTCCAAAACCATTATTGAGAGAAAATTTCCTCCTGTCTTCGCCCAGGGGCCAGGTATTTTTCCTCGTTCTCCCTTTCACTGAGTGTCTGTCCTTAGGGATGTCGGACTAGAACAGAGAACACAGTTCTTTAAATTAACCCTTTTTGCCCAACCTGAGTCTTTTCCTGGTGCCTCTACCTTAAGCATCTGTTAAAGCAAAATGTGTTGATCGCGGAAGACGAACTCCAATCCTTCATTCGGCCTCGCCGCACTCGCCGCTCCGGGTCTGTGCTTTGACATCAGTGAATTGCATTCATTTCCTCGCCACCAAGCAGGGGTTTTTTAAAAACACATTTGAAAATTTCAATCAGAGTTATGTCTTATTTTTCAAGAGAAAATCTTTTAAACAGCACTTCCTAAAGGGTGGGCAAGAAGCTTCCAATTTTCTCTGAGAGTTTTTCCTGGGGCTCACTGGGTCACAGCTATCTTCATGACAATAAATAAGATCTGATCCGTGGGTTTTGTTTTGTTTTGTTTTTTTTCACTTGCGTTCCCTTCTGGAGTGTAGAACGAACTATCCAGAAGTCACATGAAGCCGAGGATGCCCATTCCAGCCACTGATGGGATGCACGCTTTCACGGTCATGTGACTGAAAAGGGGTCTTTTAATTTCCAACACAGAAAATATTGATAGCTACTCTCTATATGACAAAAAAACTTCTGGGGGATTCTAAAATGGTTTTTGAGGATATAAAGGAATTTTTGAGACTAAGAAAGTGAACTGCTTTTCATACGTGGCACAAAATGGAACTTTCCAAATGAAAAAGTATACAGGTGATCCTTCTTTCTAGAAACAGTCCATAGATGGAGAAGCCCCCTGTGAAGGCAATATAGAGCCATTATGCAAAGGAGCTTCCCACAGGCTATGAGTTGTTTTAGATCAGGAATCTTCTGCCTGGACTTTTACATCCCATGAGATCCGAGCAAGTATCTTATCACTTCCGATGCCCAGTTTCTCAAATATTCCATGAAGTAGTAGTTAAGTCAGTAAAGGGCCTGCCTTGCAAGCCTGAGAACCTGAGTTTGATGCCCAGAACCCACTTTAAAAATAACTGTGCATGGTGGGATGTGCTTATGATCTCAGTGCTGGGAAGACAGGGACAAAGGCTTGCTGGCTGGCCAGCCTAGGCTATTTGAGGAGATGGAGACCAATGTAATATCTGTCTCAGAAACAGAAGAAAAACAAAGGGGTGTGGGCCAGTGTCTGGGGGACATCCAAGTTGTACTCTGGCCTCTACATACATACTTGCACATACATGAACACATACATACTACACTATATTTGTTTATATATTTGTTTCAGAGCCCCTTCTTAGATAAAGATGATTGGAATTTCAAGTGGGTAATAAATTTAATTGGAATTTTTAAGGCTGTTACAAACAGTAAACCGTTTTCTCTTCTTTCCTTTCTGAATAACCCTGAAATAATAAATCTTGCCAGTCTTAAAGACGGTATAACTGTAGCACTAGAGACTCAGCCAGGCCTGTTGGGAAAAAAAGCACAGTAAAGTGCTGTGGGTTTTAATCTTGACCATAGCAGTCCACATGGAGGTAACACACTATGCTGAGAACCTCCTGTTTTCCTTGCCGTGGGGGAGTTCCCTCCTGTCTTGTCTCTGGGCTTGTGTCTACCAGTGGGACTGCAGCATGCATGATGCAATTGACCTTGGTGAATGCTTGCATGTATGTTGGGGCTTGTCTTGCTGACATGCCTCTACTTGTAAGAAAAACCAGGCTTGACTACTGAAGATGAATGGCCATGTGAAAAGAAGCACTCGGAGGTCAGAGGTCATCCTGGATGTTCTGTCCGAGGTAAAGCTCCTAGATGAAGAATTGCATGATCAAGTCAACAAAAGAAGTATCCACGTAGCCCCATGAAGCCCATGGAACTGTGGGAAATAATCTAGCATTGTTGTTCTAAATCACCAGGTCTATAATACAGCTAAGAATTGGCTACATCTCTCTATACCTCTCCAACGTACAATGGGAATGGAAACCTTTGTTAGACCCACTTCAGAGAGCTTATCCTAACGCAGGTTAGACAGTTTAAGCTTTTGTGCTATTCTTACTACTTTTTTTTCTTGAACCAGTTAGGAGTAAATATCACAGCTATGTCACTACACACAAGCTAGTTTGACTCAACCTACTTGACCATTCAAATCAATGTCTCTGGTGGGGAGGGAATCTAAGAATTAAATTTTTAACTGACTCAATTATCATTTTGAACTCTCTGACTTTTGGGGGTCAGTTTCAACTTTGTTTTTTTAATTGAAGAACTTGACAGCCAGATTAGTCAGTCAAAATAATCCAATCATGTCTATGTGATGGTTTTCTCTTATTTAATTTCAGTGGGAAATTATGTGACAGAAACCCACATCTGCATAGCAAGTATGGGTATGAACTTCTACTTATAAGTACCCAGTTTCAAATTACTGTATAGATTATAGCCACATTTGTTTGGTAACAAGAAAAAATACAGTTAGTTTTTATTTCCCAATGGCATGCTACATTATAAGTCCATTAGCAATTGCATATGTTATTGCTGTAATTCTAATAACTGCCATTTATTATTATGGCAACAATAATGTAATTCTTGCTGTATGCAATATGTAATTTATTGAACACAGGTCGAATTTATTTTTCAGTTGAAATGTGCCTCGCTTTCTCTGTCTTGCTTGGGGACTACAGACAGATTCCTTTTGTTTTAGTCATCTGTCAGGAGTGCGTGGCTGAAATGAGTGGACAAGAGGGAATGCAGCAGGAGGCAGTCATGATGTCCTGTGTTAGAAGTGACACCACTGGTCGGAATGCGGGTTGAGGGGTCTGTTCGTATAAGTCACATGGATACCACCAGATCTGTCGTCATCAGTGAGGTGTTGGCCAGGGCTCTACTGAGCTGATGGAGCTTCCCTTGTGGTCTGTGGAAAGGATCAGAAATTCCTCCGTGCAGAAAGCTCTGTTTGCTTGTTTGACTGCAACTAGAATGATTTTAAACAATCCCAAGTAGATACGTGTGTGTATGTTTCCTTTAGAACGAAAGTAAAAATAAATTGCGTAGTCATTTCATTCTCTTTAATGCATTTGATGAAGTGCTTTTTTTTTTGTAGACAGCTTCTAGTCTAAATTAGACTCATTTTTTTTAACTCCACATACCTTAAACCTTTCAAATTAGAGAACAAATATATTCATTTCTTTGCAGAAGATAAACACCTCTTCTTGTGTTTAAGTCGGTATCATTGCTGAGAGAAGAAGTCCACTCTAAGCCTAAGTATCCCTTCAACCTCCCATTTCGGAGGTAGTGAATTATAAATCCTCCCTAACTCCTGAGCCTACTCCCATTCTCTAGTTGGATGCATAGACAAGCTGACTCCCATACAACTTACTGAATGTTGTACTTTTCCATTAAAAAAAAGAAAGAGATCCATTCATTTAGATGTCCTTAATAATAATTGTGTTGTATTATTTTTCCTGGGGAGACAATGAGGAACCATTTATTGGCCCTAGACAAGGCACCAGTAAGCCAAAGACATGATTCCATCCAAACCAGGCTTGGAGAGTTCATCAGTTTATCGGAGCACAGATGAAGGGTTACTCACAGGAGCATATATATATATATATATATATGAAAAGCAACCAACCGAACAGAAAAACGCAGCTACATCACTGCAGCCTGAGTGACAGCTCAGAAAAGTTGTATCACTGAATCTCCTGCTCAGCCCACTGTCCTCTTCCTACATGCTCTAGCATGATCCCACTAGGATCACATGCAGCCAGGAGACAAGATCACAGGCAGTAGCAGAGTCTCCAGGGATGGGCTGGTGACCTTTCAATTCTGGTTTTACTAGGGATGTTAGCAGCCTCGATGTCAATACTACAGATCTAGCTATCACAGCATTTTCTGCTTACTCTGTTGCTATGACTACACACCAAAGTGTTATGTACATCACCAGAGTGTCTCCCTTCCATCATGGTGATGGTCATTTTGTGCTCAAAGGAAGTAGTTGTCCACAACAGCTACCCGCATCCATGTAGTCATCATGTCTCTACATGAATTTCTAAAATTTCAATATCTTCTTAAGTTGATGACTCATAGTTTAATTTCTGCTATTGAATGAGAGCAGAAGGCTCACAGTTGGGATTTTATACATGGTAGCTCTACTACAGAATTATATGTGCATCTCAGAGTTGAATCTAAATGGAGCCTTTCTCCCACGTTCAGCATAGACCTGTCACCTAAAACCTCTATCATTTACACTATTATTCACACTTATTCAAACCAATGCTTCTTATTCAGTCTTTCAAGGGTTTTAGTTAGATTTACTTTTTCTTTTACTTACTCAACTTCTTTTTATGATTTAGCCACCTAATACTTATCAGGATCCCATGAATCTGACTGTCAACTTTGAACAGCTTTCCCTCAAAGGAGTCCAGATACATAGTCTGTGCTGTTTAGGCCTTCTCTGCTATTGGTAAAAAACAGTCAAGGTCATAAAAAGGCCCAAAGGCCAGCATGTGGGTGTGGAAGCATCTCCTGAAGCCTCATTTTGTATTGAATACATTCAGAAGTATCTGATAGAAATGACTAGAATGTGGTAAAAGGAGGGGAGATGAGTGAAGTCTCCTTGGCTGGGTTATGATAACAAAAATCCACATTCTCTCATTTGCAACCTTGAATTTGGACTCTTGAGTTTGGGATGCAGAATTGTTCACTCTTAGAAGAACAGGACAAGGCATATACCATTTGCTACTTACAAAGAACGCCTCTGGTCAGATGTCCCAATAGTCCTCCAGATGAATTCAAACTAAATATCATATTGTTATTCATAAAACTCCTATTATCAGTTCATTGTGATCAGAATCATGTGATTGATTCTTTTACAAGGAAAGCTTTGAGTAATCCAAACATTAGGTTTTCAGACTGCAGAGTGGTCCCTGGACAGCTGGTTGGTGCACATGAAGTACGTCCACAAACCTGCAAGGTTAAAGAAGAGGTATAAGAACATTTTAGCTGTTACCTGGGGCTTGAGGACTTACCTCTGAAACGTTTCCTAGTTCTTGCGTTCTGTAACAAGGAGTTGAACAGACACAGTAACCACAGAGCAGAGAGGTTTGATTAAGAGGTGGTGTGCTTACAAGAAGGGAAAGTGAGTCAAAGCAAAGTTCAGTAACTCAACAGCCCACCCACAGCAGCAAGGTGGGGCTTTGCAATCACTCCATGTAGAGCTCTTTGGCTCACTGAATAGTTGGGGCCTTTCTGTATGTGCCTTCTCTGTTACATGTCCAGTGTCAAGTGTCTTATGAACATCTGAAATGCACAGGGATGCCTGTGCATTTTAGCACTATAAGGAGTCCCAGGTAGCCTCCAGGAGCCCTGGGGTCCCTCTGCACCTACACCAGTGGCCAGGATAAAGGCCTTGGTCTGCTTGGTTTCCCAGACTTCTCTTTGCCTATCTGTTCTTTTCATATGCTAATTCTGTGAGGCTTTATAGAAGGCCTTCTGGACCTCACTCCCCACCTCATCCTCCTGCCTCAGTGGTGCCTGTCATCTGGTTAAATATTAAGCAGGAAATGAAATGTGACAGCAATGACTGTGAGGTTGTGATGGGGGTTGGGAGTAAGCATGCCATTAAGAGAACAGAAAAGACCCAGGAGGAAGGGAAGGCTTAGTAAGAGCTGGGGGTAGGGAGAGATGAAGATTAATTCAACTTGAAATATACAGATCTCCAGGACATCATGAACCTGCTTGAAATTAGCATGATTAAAGGTGTCTCTCACAGTGTTTGGGTGAGTCTGTGATAGGAAACTAAATTAAAACTCAGTAGCCTTTCCGCATATGACGCATTTCATTAATCAAATTTGAGAGTTGAATCCATCCAACCTAAAAAGTCATCCTAAGCTCTAGGAAATAGCACAAATGTTGATGGCACTGCAAAATTAAAATTTTTAAAGGCGACTACATCAGTTTTAAAGCTCTATATGGGTTGTCTGTGACCTATTTCTCTAAGACTTTTTGAAAAAGTAAACAAAGGCATACGTCTCAGGCACAGCCACTACCTGATTGGTTTTGGGTAGTGTGTTAGTTATATTTCCCATTGCTGTGATACACTACCTATTAAAAGCAACACAGGAAAGGAAGAGTTTATTTGGTCTCACAGTTGGAGGGTGCAGTCCATCGTGGTGGAGAAGGTGCATGGCGTGGCTGGTCACACTGCACCCACAGTCAGGAAGCAGAGACGGATGCTGGTTCTCAGGGATTCTCATGTTTTTATTCAATCTGGGATGGAGCCTATGGGACGATGCCAACCACATTCAGGCTGAGTCTTTCTACCTCAGTTAAACTTTCTGGAAACCCTCCCTGAAATCACCCAGAGGTGTGTTTCCATGGTAATCCTAAATCCAGTCAAGTTGACAAGGAAGATGAACCATCCCAGGTGAGACTAACAGGTCAGTAATTGGCACAGGATAACTCATATCCACAATCTTATGTTTAAACCAAAATACCCATTTTAAGCAAAAGGTAAGTTTTGCTTAAAGTTATCCAGAAATATGCTTTGAAACTCTTGACTTACAGTTCTAAAAATACAGTGACAATTTTACAATCATTTTTATCTGTAGAGATATTAATAATATTTTTAGCTTATATGATATTTCACTACTTGCTTGGCTGATTCTTTCTTTGCTTCATGGCAGTCAGTATCCTCAAATGCCTTGCTTCCTGGAAGGAAATTCATGCATCTCAGGTCTGCAGGAACCAATCCCCTCACATCATGCCACCAGCGTGTATCTTTAACAACTCCCTGGGTACTTAGAAGCCTTTATTTCCTTTTCTGCTTTTGCACGGAAATACCTAGGTGCTCTAGACAGCCCTCTTGCCACCAAGCACCATGACTGACAGCAGGGAGGTCATAGAATGTGTTCTTTGGGAGGTTCTAACACAGCGTGTTAGTTAGTGGAGCTTGGATGAGGGATATGATGTGGAGATGGGGTGAGGATGAGAGATAAGTCCCCAACACTGTAGTTAAATAACTATTGGAATAAGCAGTATTGAACAGATGAGTTGTTTCTGTACCCTTCATTTAAAAAAAAAAAATGTGTTGCTCAGCAATTATTAGAGAAGCTGCCTCCTGCAGCAAGTGGGAACAAACACAGAAAACCACAGCCAGAAACTGTGCAGAGTGAGAGACCTTGGAACATTCAGCCCTAAACGGAATGTCTTCATCAAATCCCTCCCCTCTGGGCTCAGGGAACCCTGTTGAAAAGGAGGCAGAAAGAGTTTAAGAGCCAGACGGAATGAGGGACATTAGGAAAGAAGGCCTTCTAATCACAGCACATA
Organism: Cricetomys ansorgei; assembly: GCA_026225945.1. Classification (NCBI taxonomy): domain Eukaryota; kingdom Metazoa; phylum Chordata; class Mammalia; order Rodentia; family Nesomyidae; genus Cricetomys; species Cricetomys ansorgei. Next base: position 13,785,872 of record JAMJFZ010000982.1, on the reverse strand, counting down.
GGAACTCACACAGACTGAGGCAGCATGACAGGACCAGCATAGGTCTGTACCATATGGGGTCCTGGAGCAGAGAGAAGCGGACACATGCCCCAACCCCATCCCAGAAGCTAGTGCCAATTGATAGCCACTCACAAAGGAAAAATTAGTTTTCAAGGGAGTCTCACTGGAAAAACAAACTACTCTTAAGGGTAGTGTACACAGATGTGTGTGTGTGTATGTGTGTATAAAATGGCTTCCAGTTTTTTAATGAGACTCCCATGAGTTTGAACATGTGTGTCTCTGTGTCTGTATCTATTTTTAATACTTTTTCTGTAGCTCTTTTTCTTCTGTTTGTTTGTTTTATTGTATTTTACTTTATTTTGCTTTTATCCTTTTGATGCTTGTGTGTATATATGCATTATTTATTTTTGTAACAAAAGACAGAAAAGGTGTGCACCCAGATGAGAGAGAAAGAGGAGAACTGGAGGAGGGGAAACCAGAATATATTGTACGGAAAAAACGTATTTTCAATAAAAGAAAAAACTTCTATAAGAACATAGAGAAATTCAGTTTTAAATATATCAATTATACTGTCTTGCTTTTCACAATATTAAACTTATATGTGTATAACTTATATTCATCTATGTTACTTTCCTTCATTTCCTTTTGCAAATAATGTACATGAGACTGTATTTTTGAGTCTGCTACTCCCTGATATTTTTTTTTTCTAAAAAATTATTGAATCCTTGATGGTGCTATCAAATGCCTCTCTCATTCCATAGCTATTGATCCGTGTCTGTTTCACTGCTATGTGGTTCAGCTGAGAAGGTAACTGTTGTCTAAGCATAAGGAAATAAGTTTGATTTTCAGCATCCAAGGAAAAAGCTAGGCCTGGTGATACTTGCTTTGAAATCCCAGTACTGTGGAGGCAGAGGCAGGAGGATACCTAGTTACTAGTGAGCCAGCCTAGCCTACTCAGCGACATCCAAGCCTCAGTGAGAGGCCTTCTCTCACAAAACAAACTGGAAGTTCTTGAGGAATGACACTGGATGATGCCTTTGGACAGACAGACAGACAGACAGACACACACACACACACACACACACACACACACACACACACACACACACCACCTGTCTACTTGCATTTCAAACACTAAAAAGAAACCTTTGCTTCATTGCTTCACAGTACTCAGTAAGTGGGTATGGCAATGTTCCCATAAAGAACTTCTGTTACTTCTCAGAACAGGCATCAAGTCAGGTTTGATTCACTCCCCACAGGTTTGAGAACAACCCAAAGAAATGGTTGTCTTCCAATACAGATGGTAACATTGTATAGAGAAGGTTAGCAGTGGATCGGTCCCGTTTTGTTTCGTGGTTAGAAAAATGAACAGCCCATGTGTACAGGATAGAGAAAGTATATCTTTTTGTCCCCAAAGCCTTGCTGTTTTACCTCTTGAGCAAAGGCTCCTGCAAAGTCACTTTGACCTTCCTGCTGCTCAGAAGGGGCCCGGCTGCAGGAGAGCTGCCTTGGAGGCCCTGGTGGCTTCTTGGCGGTCTCCCTCCTTCACATGTAGGAAGGAAAGAGCCAGAGCATTTCAGAGACTTTGTGCAGCACACCCTCAGGTGGGGCAGCTCCAGCCTTTGAGAGTAAGATGAAAAGGACTAGCAGCAGGGAGAATTTGGGTTCTACTGAGGGAAAATGCCCTGATAAAAGAATTATGAGACCCTGGTGCATATTACCAAGGGAGTCTGTAGAATCCCATTATCTGGTGATTTTAATGAATAAAATGCAACGATTTTTGTAGGATAATTGGTGTGAAATGCTGCCCAGACGCCGAGGGATGAATGAATCCACCTTCACACATCCTTTCAGGCCCCTCAATTCTGTGATGTGTGCATTATATTATTTAGCAGAAATAATAAACTAAATATGCTTTTTTAAAATGCACGGCATTAACCACCTTTGTGTGTTAATGTGGTACCTGCCAATTACGTGCATTAAGGTAAAAAGCTAAAATATACAAATTAAGTTATGAACATAGTGCTACGTTTAACAGATTAACTGAAAACCCGCAAAGGTTTCAAGAGTATATTAAATGCATAAAAGCCTGTTCCTTGATCTTCGACTTGGAGGGTTTTTTTTCCCAATAGTGTGTGGTCTTAGAGCTCAGAATGTATTCTGAGTACTGTGAAAGAAATTTAATATATACTGGGAAAAAAAGAGAATGATCTCTAGGCTACATGCTTCAGGAAGGACAATCAGAGATAATCTACATGGTAATCCGGGCCATAGGTCAACAGACTTTGTTTGCACAGGGATAAGCAGTAAATATTTTAGGCTTCATTGAACATGAGGTCTGTGTCTCCTGTTTTCAACTCTGTCATTGCTTCACAGTACCCAGTAAGTGGGTATGGCAACGTTCCCACAAAGATTTACTTCTCAGAACAGGCATCAAGTCAGGTTCGATTCACTCTCCATAGCCTGCCAACCTTTCACCTTGTGACAGACATTATTTCTGCCACTTGCGGAAGATGAAACTGAAACACACAGTGGCTATTTTACTAACTTAAGGTCTCACGGGTAAGAGGATGATGGTTGGTTCAAATTAGCTGCAATTAAATGTATTCGAACATATATTGATAAAATGAAGGAGCTGGGAAATGAAGTCATTTAATTCTTTGTTTTCTATTGGGCCAAGAAGAATTCCTACCTGAGCAGGTTTGAAACTCACCTCTCATCTGTGAGGCTCTTCCTCACAATCCTACAATCAACTTGATTGTAGCTCTCCTGACTACAGCATGTTCTCTGTGACCCTGCTCTTTGCAGCAGCTAATTGGATAAAGGAAGGGAACTTGACCTATCTGTAAGATTACCAATAATTTATGACTTGTGGGCTCTAGTGTGAATTGAAACATAGTCAGTGGATTCCCCTCTTGGGAGCTTGATCTTTGAGGAACACGGGAAATTCTTGTTGGAAAGGCTGGAGGCTAGAAGGCTTTGAGTGGCAGCTGTTTGGGGATGGAGAACAAATAGCAATTAGAGATCTGAGGGAGCTGGGCAGATGGCTCAGTGGGTAAAAGCACTCGACTAGGTGTGAGGAGCTGAGTTTGTATCTCTAGCATCCATGAACAAGTCTGTAACCTCAGCATGTGGCGGGGAGCGGTGTGGAGACAAATTTCACCGGACAGCCAGCCTAGCCAAAATATTGAGCTTCTGGTTCAATGAGGGACCCCTTCTCAAGTCAGCAAAGCAGAGAATGATAGAGAAATATACCTGATGTCCCCCACTGTGGACATACAGGTATATGCACGGGCACACACATTCACACAGTCGTTCGCGTACAACACACGCACACGCACACAGACAGACACATCTGAGGTGAGTAGAGGGAAATGGGTTCTGCATAGAGAAAGATGCATTGTTATTGCTAACGGTTTAATTTTCCAGTCCTTGGCCCATCTGCATGCCTCCTTTGCATATCTGTGTTGCATTCCTAAGTCAGCTCCATCCTTTCTTTAATTTTACCCTGAGTGAGACACCGGTCCTTAAACCCCATGTAACTTGATCGGTTAATGAAGCCACATTTGTGTGAAGTTGTTCATGTATTTTTCTGTATGTTTAAAGTTATGCTTGGTGATTGAAGTTGTATTTGTTGTTTATGAGACAAAAAAGGAGTGAGCGGGCAGTTCTAGAGCAGGGGTCTCCACTCACTCGTGGGCACCCTCCAGCCTCTTCTCCAAGCCCACTTCCTTGACAGGTATTTCCAGTTTGGTTTTGCAGACTGTATTTTCTGGTCACTGTCTGCACTATCATCCTAGGCTTACAGAAACACATAGTACACCTGTTACCCTTCCATTCACGAAATTAAGATGTAAATGGACTCTAGCTGATTAACATAAATGTGTTGCTTGTGATGTACCAAGCCTGGTCCGCTCATCCTACCTGATTTCAAGGCAGCCATGGTGTGTGGGTGTTGAGGCTCTGTCAGTTTTCCTTTCTCTGACCTCATGGGTGGTTCCAGAGCAAGCAAGGCAGTGGGTAGACACAGTGCAGAACTGCAGGTTCTGGATACACCCTTCCACCAAAGGGCAGTGAAATTTGGTAAAGAATCCCCAGTGCTTCATGGGTAAATTCCAATATCATTCTTATGCAGGTTCAAAGTACTCCCAAAGAGCAGAGCAGATCTTCCCACAAGGGCATGCCACTGGTTTCCTCCTTGGGCTTGTCTCCTCGCTGTCTTATCTTCCCATAGTCCTTCTTCAGCTTCCAGTGTCACCCTTAAGTCAGGTGTTTTTGTGATATGGAGTCTTCTTTTCTCCGCTTTAATAAGATTTCGTAGTGTTTAACAGGACAGCTCTCAAAGCAGGTCCTGCACATTTCCTTGTTTTAAAGTTGAGGAAACTAAGGCCTCGTACCATGAAGTCATGCTTGCAAATCTGTAATTCCTAACAGAGGTAAAATTAGAATAAAATCAAAAGGTTTTTGGTACAAGGGTCTCAGCTTATAGCTTTCAAAGCTAAATATAATGTTTGACTTTTTCCTCTTTCATGTATTTTTTTTTTCAAATGTTATCTATAAAGCCACAGGTTCTGATATGCTTCCATGCAAGCCCCATGTTGGCTTGGAATCATGTGGCATAGGGGCTATTGTTACAGTCCCAGAATAGTGTCCAGTGTTTTCAGGGACACAAATGGAGCTTTTAATCTGTGATGTTCTTCTACTCGACATCTCGTATGGGGTGAGAGGCTGCACTCCCGTCAACCCACCCCATGAGCCTCAGATGATCGTAATCTCTACAGGATCCCTCTTCATACATGGAAGCTGTACAATTAGGCACACTAATAACCAAGCCTCTCCAAGAACATCTCTGCGTCAGATCCATCCAAGCCTTAGCACGGCAGCCAGAAGCATTTTCTTGGAGGCTTCTCCTTGACTCTCACTTATTTTCTCACCAACTGCTGGCCCCACTTCTCTGCCCTGGATCCAACCCCATTATCAGAGATGCCAGGGAAGGCTCTGCAAGGGGGTTGTCTGTAAATGAACAACACGGAGAGTGAGAAGCAGATACTGTAACACCCGACAGTGTCTATTAAGTTCCCACACCCAGAGAACTCGTGCTCTCTGGGGCGTTGAAGCAAATGGCAACTCTCAGGAGACACAAGAGACTTCACAGCAGAGAGGGTTCCTGAACTAGCAGGTGGAGCGGGATCGGCTGTGCTTCCTCGACAGTATGTAAAGATGCTGACAGTCTCACTTGTACATGTGCGCGTATTCGTGTGTCATCCTTGTGGTGCCTTGAGTTCAACATCAGGTGTCTTCTTCAGTCACCTTTCACCTTGCTTTGTGTGACAAGGTCTCTCACTGAATCTGAAGCTTGCCACTGGCTATACTGGCTGGCCAGCAGGTCCGAGGGATCTTCCCTGCCAGTGCTGCCCATTACAGATGTGCTCCACTGCTCCCAGCTTTTGCATAGCTGCTGGAGATGGAACTCACGCTCTCATGCTCACATGGCAAGCATTTGCCCACAGATATCCCCCATGCAGGCTCACTTCTTGGTGGATCTGAGGAGGAATTGGGTTCTGCAGAAGGAAAACAAATGAAAGCAGCTGAATCTAGGGAATTCACACATCTGCTCTTGCCGAAGGTAACCTTTTAGGGTGGCCGTGGAACTTAGGGCGTTAAACAATCAGTCCTTGCTTTTCTGAAATGTGTTTTGTGAGACTGAGGCCTGGAACACATTAGATCACTCTTGGAACACCCAGAAGAATATGACAGTGCTCAGCCATATTACTAGACTCCCCGTCAATCCTGATATATCTATGTGGCAACTGAGCAAGCAGAGAATACCATAGGGTTTGTTCCCGTTCGATGATGCAGTCGATTTAAATGCATCTCTTCAGTACCTCTCAGCTGGCCTAACAGCTTGGCTTCCTAATGTACCTTGTCTTCAAATATGGACATTCTTGTTATTTTCTTCTTGCAGAACTTACTTTCTAGAAATCTTTTCCCCAATCCAGCAACTTTTCTCTTTTTCATTTAATTCTTACCTTAGTTTGGATTTTCCCCAAATCAAGTCTGAGCCAGGGTTCCGAAACAGTGACGCTGTTGATGTGTAGGTCAGGTAAATTTTTGAAATTGAGGGTCCTGAGCACTACAGGAAGTGGAGCAGATGTCTGGGTTCTAGACACCGGGTCTAACCCCCACAACCCCCACAGTGTCTCCAGACAGGCCAGATGCAACCTGGACGAAAAACCCCTGCACTGAGTCAAGGGTTCAGGGACAAGCACAGGGCAGTTGGAGACCGTATTAGCAAACGGTGGCAGAGAAATGTAAAACGTACCAGAGTTCTCCAGAGGCATACAACAATCAGACGTGTGTATGTTTTTAGGTGGGAGGGACAGAGAGAGAGATGGGGAGAGGGGAATGGAGCAAGGAAGAGAAGGAAGAGGAGGTTGAAAAAGAGCGAGGGAGAAGAGGTGAAGAGAAGGGAGAGATGGAAATTGATTAATTCAAGTGTGGACTCTAATATCTGCAGGGAAGACTGGCAGGTTGGAGACCCAGGGGTGAGCTGTTTCGTTCCTGGTTCAAAGGGTGACTTCTCAGTCTCACTGTACTAATATAGTTTATGAGATGAGCACTAATCTTTTTTGAGGGCAGCATATGACCAGACCACCTTCTTCTAGCCCCTACTCTTAAATGGTTTTTACCACCTCTAATATTGCCACACTAGGGGCTAAGTTTATAGCAAATAAATCCTTGTGGGGAGAAACACAGGAAACCACGTGCTGTAAAATCCCACTCTTCTTTCTGATGGCTGAATGGCACTCCATTGCATGCATAAGATGACATTTCGTTTATTCCTCTGTCAGTCAGTGGACACATGGATTGCTCCCACCTTTTTTCTGTTTTCCGTAAAGCTCTTGTGAACACAAGTTTTTAACCACATGACATCATAAAAGTCCATGCTTTTTTTTGAGTATACATCCAGATGTAGAATTCTTAAGTTGCTTTTTAAAAAATTTAACACAAAGCAAACAAACTCACACCGGAAGGCAATGTGCAAAAGATAAGAATGATAGGAAAGGAGACCTGAGAAGTTGGGTCAATTGCTAAAATGCTTGCTATACAAGCATAAGGACCTGCGTTCAATCTCCAGAAGCTATGCAAAGCAGTTGGGTACAGCAGCCCCTGCGTATAGTTCCAGTGCTCGAAGGACTGGGAGGAAGTCCTTGACAGGAAGGAGCTCCTAGGGCTCAATGGCTAACCACCCTCATCTAATTGATGAACCCTAGCTCAACTAATAAGAGCCTCTGCCTCAAAAAACAAGTGGATATCTCTTGAGGAAGGACTGCCAATGTTGATCTCTGGCCTGCATAGACACACACGCACGTGCGTGTGTGCGCGCGCACACATACACACACACACACACACACTACTGTGTGCTCCAAAAGAAGTGCTAGGAAAAGCAGTAATTGTCTGTTTTTAGAGTCTGCCCACCAGTCTCCATAAACCAGGTCCCATCTGAGCGCCAAGTGTCAGATCTCTGTGGACTCTTGTGGGCCACATCTCTGTGTTCTAACAGTAATTCTGTCTGCCCTCCTCCTCTGCCTTCTGACAAAGAGCAGTGCTTCTGTAAAGCCTGCCTTACTTCTGAGGCCTCTGCAAGAACTTAAGTAAGTTGTCCTCACGGTTGAAGGCAAGAATATCACCTGGCAAAGCCCGTGACGGACATCTTTTTTTTTTTTTTAGTTACCTAAGCTCTATGCCTTAATTCACTAGCACTTTCTGTTTTCCTTTTGTCTCTGAGAGTTTTGCAGCAAACTGCTGTTTAGCAAAGAAAAGCCAAATTCAGAGCAGGCCAAGCCCTAGTGAGAGTCGGCTTCTTTCTGTTGTTGGTACCAGCATCACACGCCACCTGGCCAGACCTGCCAAGTTTTTTGGATTTCCTAGAGGAGGTTTTTATTCTGTCTGCTTGTCTGCACTTGTATACAAAACCTGTAATTATATAATAGGTGAACTCACTGTGCGCTATTGTGCTTGCTTTTCTTTTTTTAAACCAGCTGAATTGGTCCTTTTTATATCGTGAGCCTATTGTTACCTTTAAAATTGTTACCGTTTCCTTCCCTCTGGTTTCTGATACTTTTGCTTCTGTGCCAGCAACTAAATATTTATGTTTAAAAAAAAAAACCTATTTGTCTTTTGATGAGGTTTTAAACTTTTATGTTTCTGGTCATAAGTTGAATTTTTTCTAATGGGATAACTGCATAGGACTACTGATGATGTCATTTTTATTCCTAAAATATCTCGTCTCATTTTTACACAAGAAAAATCACCTATGCAGGTTATTGAATGCTAAGTATGCATATTTAATTCTTTTATGTGAAGGTCTGGGTCTTCTAATTTGTGACATTCTTAATCTCCTTTTCACTAAATAAATGTTTTATAGTTAGCACATCACATGGACTTTAAAAATAGCCATGTGGAATGTAGTAAATCACATGTTTAATAAAATGGCTGAGGGAAAAGACAATATTCAAGGAATATCCGAGGAATGGTGCCCTATGGTCCATTCTACAGCACTGTGCATTCAGCTCTTCAGGGTGGTGCTCATCTTCTCTTCAGACTTGTCCACTGCATGGATGCTAATACGAAAATTGTTGTTTCTGTGGGCTGCGGTCCTCCACCCCCAAAATCTACAGAATATCTTGCCACTGAATGGTCCTTCCCTTCCCTCTACTCTCTTCACCTAAATGGCACATGTGAAGAGAGGGGACTGACAGCTGATTTCGTTTTCCTTGTCTTTGACACTCAAGAGATGTTGAAACTGAAGTGCTGAGAACAGCAGCAGAAATCCCGTGAGCTTTTAGAGGTGGTGGCTGTTGATGCTGTGGCTCTTATATTTACGGCTGAGATTATTATACACCAGACTAAAATAGATTATTATTTCCTAATATTGTCCTCAGAAGGCACTTCAGAGGACGGCTGTTTCATAAGACAGCAGATGGAGTAACTCAATAAGCGTTGGGCACTAAGGTTTTTATCTCTGAATCCGTGTCCTAAAGAAAAGAAAGCGTGGACAGCTGCTCCTCTCCGTTGGCTCTGCCTCCCATTCTTCTTGCGCAGTGCAGCATTTCTGTTCTCGTCTTTACAGCTCTTTCAGAATTCTTGTGGTTATGGTGAGGAACACACTGATTTCTCTATGCTGGAAATAATGACATTTCTGTATTTTAAAAAGAGCTGATCCTTTAAGGAAACTGTCCATCCAATAGGTCATTTAGTTCTTTAGAATCATAGAATGTTATCAGAAACATGCAGGTGGAAATTTTCAGGTGAGAGCAATGCCTGCAAGCTAGACTTGATGCAAATCCAGAGAACCTTGCATAGGAAATGTAGAAAACAAATAGAAATTACACGCTTGGATTGACTCTACAAGCCAGAAAAAAAAAAAATGGTCAAGAAAAGTATGATGGTTAATATTGGTTGGCAGGATCTAGAATCACCTAGGAGACAAGCCTCAACGCATGTCCATAAAGGAGTTTCTAGACTGGGTCCATTTAGTTAGGAAGACTCATGTTGAATGTGGGCAGCATCATTCTGCGGGCTGTGTTCCAGACTGAATACAAAGGAGAAAGGGGCTGAACACCAACGTCCATTGCTCTCTGCTTCCTGTCTGTGATGCAATGTAGCCAGCAGCCCCCTACTGTGGCTGCGGTGTCTTCTCTGCCATGGTGTACTCTACCCTCACATTGTTAGCCATAATAACTCTTCCTTTCTCAAACTGATTGTACTAGGTGTTTTGTCACAGCAAGGAAAAATGTAGCTAATACACAAACCGTTGTGTGAATCAACAAAATCATAAATGACTTCAGATTCTGATTGGATCTATTTATAGCTTTTTTTTTTTTCAAGACTCAATCCTCCAGTAAAAAGAAAATTGCCCTCATCAACCAAAGGGACAGGGGTCCCTTAGAGATATTTTGATAAAAAAATATTTTGGGGGAAGATTTTTCAGTAGATTTCGGGAAAAATAGAACTGTATGTTTTATTAATAAAGTATAGAGATAGTGACTTAGCATATATGCTGAAAGTGAACACCAAGAATACAGTGTTTCAGCACAGCAGGGATGCTAGAATTAAACACAGCAGATGAACCTGGAGCTGGTTGTTTCAACCTGCTTCCACTCTCTACCTGCCTCCTGACAGCTCACCTGTTTGTGCGTGCGTGCCCACGGAAGAGGCGTCGTGAGAAGTCACAAGAGACAATCAATTACGAGACTTAGTCCCAACCCGTCCAACCTGTATGATCCCCCGGAGTGAACCTGCCAGTGCCTTTCTTTTAATTACCTCACCTGGAGCTCGGGTATATAAAATAGATAAAACCAAATCCGCTAGCTGTTGCTGACCTGAGTGCAGAGACCTGGAACCTGACCTCTTTGGATCCAATGCCTGTTCACAACCTGCCCTAGAAGCTAGGATTTTGGGGGTGGGGGACAGTTTGAAGAGGGCGTCTCCTCTCCCTCCCCTTCCCTTCCCCCCCTCCCCTCTCTCCTCTTTCATGCATCTGGACATTGATGCCATTCATAGATTTTTTAAAACTTAGCCTGTGTCAACTTGAGGCTTCCACTGCACATATGTATACATGCACCTGCACATACTAATGTATTAAATACATTTCTTGTGTCTACATGAGCAAACATATAGCATAGACATATAGAAAAAAGAAAATGGAATACAGTCAAAATTTGTCCTCAGTGATCTTTACAATGTGGGAAAAAAAAGAGGGGAGTTGGAGATGGTATGGGGCAGTATACTATTCTGGAAACCTCAGATTTGTACAGCACCTAGCCTTCCACATCTTCCCCTGCTGTTTCCATATCTCCTCCTTTAAATATGCATCAGTACAGTGAGGTGTCAGGAAGAAAGCATGGCAGAGCATCTGCCTTTGAAAGCAAGGAAGGGGAAAGAAGGCAGAATCGGTATGATTTTTTTTAACCCTGTCACATAGCAACATAGAACAACATGGGATTAAGTGCTGTCCTCAGCAAATCAGATCCTCTAGGCCATCGGAGAAAAAGAAAAAAAAAAATGCTCTCAGTAGAGTTAATCCCCACCTCTGGGCTTCCATGTAATTTTGTTTTATCTTCGTTTTAAGACACTTGATATTTGGTTTGAATGATAATTTAAGGATAAACTGGCCTTATTTTCCTATTATATTGCAAACCCCTCAAGGGCAGGGACTTTTCCATACAGAACTCTAAATAGTTTATAGGGCTAAATTTGTGACCAAAACAGTGCAACTATGCCAATTCTTCATGACAAAGTTAATTGAGAAAAATCCTAAACTTATCTTCTAAAAGCAGAGTTGGCAAATTACAGCCCATGGGCTACACGTGTTTATAAATAAAGTTTTATTAGAACACAATCATGTTATTTTTAAAATTATTGTCTACAGCTGCTTTAACAACAGATTAGTTCTAATAGAAGCCACATGTCTTATGATACCAAAAATATCTCCTATCTGGTCCACTGTAGAAAATATTTAACAAACCTATGATCTAAAATCAAGGTAATTTAATACATGTATTTATCATGTATATGTATGTATATCTATAAAGTACCATTGAGTTACTTTGAAATCAGTCTAGCTTTATTAAATACTTACTGCTCGTGCCACACTTTTTGTCAAATTGTCATGTCAGTCATGACATAGATGAGGAATCAATTTGTCCATTCTAATTGATTATCTTTAAATGTCATTGGTGTTTTAACTCTACAGTGGGAAAAATTATTTTCTCTTACACACACACAAATACTATTTTTAAAAATCTAGGACAATTTAGCAAAATAACTCATACTTAGTTTCCATTTAAATTGCTTAGAGGAGGAGATATGGTCACAGGCAAGCAAGAAAAGGAGCATTGAACTGATTTTTCAGGAAAGGCTAGTCACTCTCTAACTACAGACCTTACTAATAGTCAGGGTTTGCGTTTTTTGTTTGTTTGTTTGTTTGTTTTTCGTTTTTGTGTTTTTTTTCTTGTTTGCTTTTCTCCTCTTCTTTTCTCCTAGATAAACTAAATGTTCTCACATACAGCAAGGTGACTCTGGGCAGGTGCACATTAAACCATGGCATCCCGTTGTGACTTGCTAGCAAAAATAAGAGCCCTGTATCTTTCAGTGCCCATGTGCTAAATCTATCAAATACTCCACATGCTTCATTTACGTCATGTCCAGATGTTGTATTGATTACCATTGCTGCAAGATGGGTTATCCTGACACTGAACAGGCCCTAGCTCATGTGTTCAACCCTGTGTGTTAATAATCACACAACAAAATGCCATCAATAAAGGATGATGCCCCAATGCATAGAATGTTGCTTCTCCCGTGGATATATAGCTCTTGTAGAAACGGTATGTCCACGTTTCAGTGGAGAAGACACTATATGGCAAAGAGCAGCCAGAGTGCTTCATTTGGAATAGACATCCAGATCAGGAAAGCATTGTGTGTCATTGTCTTTTCACACCAATTTCGTGGGGATTCCACAGCACCTTCTAACTCATTTCTCCCCAATATCCACCTTGCACCACAGTTCCTGTCTTGCCCCTTTCTGATGCCTTATTCCCTGGTTCCATTTCTTTTCTTCCATGTGACATATTAGTTCTGAATCTATGAATTTGTAGGACTTAAGTTGACATTCACTTATTTAATGGTGCCCACAAAAACATTAAACAATGATTTGGCTAAGCTGAAAGCATTCAAAAGTGAGATTCGAGAAAGACATGAAAATCGTATCAGAATGCAGAAGAGCAGGGTGACCCTGTGATGGAAGAAACATCCAGAGAGAATATCTATCCCCTTCCCCTCCCACTCCATTTCAATAAAATAGTAGCTAAACTTCTGAATACTGGAAGTAGTCTCATAGGATGTCTGGATGATCCTTAGAAATCTCAGTGTAGGTTGTATTCTCCCTGCCTGTCTTGTAGCTCAAAGACACTGATTTCAATCTGAAGTAATTACTGTTATCCAGTGTCATCCACACATAATTAGCCTCAAATTATAATGAATTAACATGGTTTGCCCTGTTCATGAAGTGAAGTGATTCTAATACTGTTTTTTTTTTTTCCATTTTCTCTCATTCAAATACTTTGAAACTTTCATTCTACCAGAAAGGACCCACTCTTGAATGTCAGCTCATAGTGAAGAGAAACAGTGAAAGAGGGCTAGTCAACCAGAGAGAGTTCAAGGCACAGGCTAAGACTCCTGTACGCTTTGCTTCCTCTGTAGTATTGCAATTCTTAGCTCTCTCTTCTTTTTTGTCTGTTTTCTGAGTATACGTAGAAAGAGACCCAATATGAGGAAAATAAAGCAAACATATTAAGTTCTAAAAAAATTTAGAATAATAATTCTAAATTTGTTCCTTAAATAACAGGCAGACAGTAGGTCAGACAGACAGACACACACACACACACACAATGACAAAGCATCAATACAAACTCCAAATAGAAGATGAGGACACAGCAATGCCACTAAGGTGCATGAACCTGATCCTTCTGAGTACTATTGGATCTTTAGTATTAATCATTTAAAACAATGAAAAGTTCATATGGAGCAAATAGCAAAATATAACAGATGATATGTAGATGGATGGATGGATAGATGATAGATAAATAGATGAAAGATAGATAGATAGATAGATAGATAGATAGATAGATAGATAGATAGATAGAGATAAATAGGTAGATAGATACAGATAGACAGACAATGGATGGGTAGGTAGAAAGATACATCCAGTTCTGGCCTGTACCTCTAACCTCAGGTTTTCTTTCCCATCTTATTTCAATACCATACATTGGCAGTTGCATCTATGGGGTGCCTTCCCATGGAAAATTTTTGTACCTAAGAACTCATCCCAGATTCTGAAACTCCCAGTAAGTCACTTATTGCTGAAGTACTTGTGACTGAATAGAGTCTTGAAAACAAAAATACTGTTTTTCTCTTCAAGGAAGGAATGAAACAATCACTTAATTGTCAGAATCTGTTTCAACCCCCAGTTATACATGCTTCCCTTATGTCATTGATACACAATCCATTATGTACCTCCTATCATATTTGCTCCATTGTCTCAAGATGATGTCGAAGGACATTAGATACCAGAGACGAACTCTGCAGCAGTGAATTAATGTCTGTGTTGAAGGAGTCTATAATCATATGCTTAAATGGGCTTTCAGGAGGCCACACAGTGCATTGATGACAGAATCACGAATGAAATCTAGGAATTCTGACCATTTGTCTTGTTCTCTGTGCACAAATGATCCAGCCTATTGTTAGTATTTAGTAAAGTCTGCTGAAAGCAGTCCATTTGCTGGTAACTTGAGGAAGTTTAAAAAAAAAATCTCCAATGGAAACTTCAGGGGTGTTTTTCAAAGTTCTGAAAGAAAGCATTAGCTATATGTATGATTAAAGATGTAGGGCTGCTGTTATGAGGTAGGGTTATTGCAACTTGGGTAATGTGCTTAAACAATCCCTCAGTAAGTTGAAATGATCTGTAGACTGCAAGGCTCTAGTCTACCGAATGATAAAGAAATATTGATACCAAACCTGAAATGATCCGCAATGCACTATGTTGCTAAGAGTATAGACTATAGAGCCAGGCATCTCTGAGTTCAAATAGTTCTCTTTCACCAATTGGCCTTTTAATCTTTGATAGATATTTATTTCTCTTTTGCAAGGCCTCTGTACTCACTAATTCTGGTTACTATGCTTGTTGTGACGGTTAAATAAAATGATGCATTAAAGAAACCAACTTAACTAGGCCAATGATTGGGATTCCTTCTGCAATGTCACCACCATTTGGAGATACCTGTAGAAGAATACCCCTGTGTAAAAGCTGAGGTCTACATTCCAGGGGCTACAGTCTCCTCACAGGAACAGCTGATCAACTAGATACAAAATGTGGACAGTAGTTGCAGTAAAACACAGTGAAGAAGCTAAGAAGCTATCAGCATAACCTCAGATGCAGAAGACAAGACATCAGTGAAAACCACCAACCTAGCCCATCAAAGGCACCCATACAAAAGACAAGGGATCCTCTACTGAAATCACCAGGGAGGCGCCCTGGGTTTTAGTGAGCCTGCGTACACATGTATAAGTCATATCGTATGCTATAGCAACGGAGGCAATGTACCCGCAAACAATGGCCGAAGGATGGGAAAGCAGCCATTTCAGTCGAGGATTATTCTAAGACAGTTGTGTTTATGACACAGTGTAAAGCAAATGAGTAGTTATGTGATTGTCTGTCACTCCTCATTCCCTAGAACCAAAATCAACATTCTAGAATTTTCACCAGGTAGGAAATGATAATGATGGAAAAATTTGTATTCCTGATCGAATTGGAAATATCAGTATGAATTCGCATGGCATTCTGTCTTTATAGATGCACATCTTAAGATTCATATATCGTATTTAAATCTACAGCAGTTCCCTCTTTTTCTCCCTCTTTCTGTGCATATTTACAATATATTTTGTGTTTCCTGGAAAGTTGTGGAAACAGTATTCATCATTAGAATGCTGAATAGCACACCCCATTAAATGACACCTAGCCTTCTTAGAGAAACATAGCTGATCTTAACATTTTTAATAAATACATTTTTCTATATGTACCTATAATTTTTATTATGTTCTATAAGATTTTCTTTACTGTTCTTAGAGTTACACTTTGTCAGATAGAAACCTGAAATTATCAACTTTAAGGATATAAAAGTAAATGTTTAATAATATTAGACGCTTGATTCTAATTTTTTTCTTTTGAGACAGGGTCTTGCTATGTAGCCCAGGCTGAACTTTACCTCATGAGTGCTGAGTTTATAAGCATACAGCACCATGTCTGGCTTTGTCTTTCATTTCAGTTAAAAATTTTCTGTTTAATTAATTATCAAAACAAAAATTCAAATTCAAAAGCATTAAAAATTACACAACTAAGTCGTGATACGTCTGCAAACTGCATTATATATTTTGTACTACATGTTCATAGTTATTAAACAGAGTAAACTCACAGAGATAGGTCAGTGACTAGTTGTCCCATTTGGAAAACAAAGCAATGTGAACAACATGAAGTAGCTCTAATGTCCAGGTTCTTGGAGCAGTGATCACTCTCTTGATGCCCACACTATGCCTAGCTTTTCAAATGTTGCCTTAGGAGCTTGAACTTAGAGCCTTGTGCTTGAAAGGTAAGCACTCTACAGACTAAGCTATCTCTCCACTGAGAACTGCCATTTCCTTAGAGTTATACCACCTCTGTTTTGAAGATACATAGGAATATGGTTGTGTAAGCGATCTTGATGTGGAAAGACTACACTTGATTAATACACTACATCTTGGCTTTGTAAAGTTTCTTCTTCAAGGGAGGCTGTAGGTCCTTGTCAGAGGTGGAGACAAGAGGATAAGCAGTTAGACAGACCGAGGATCCACAAGCCAAGGACAGTAGGAAGTCTCTAGAAACTCCAAGATGCAAGCCTTTGGAAGGAGTATGGTCCCTCTGTGGGTCTTCATTTTCACTCTGTAAGAGTCATTGCTGTCATAAGAAAGCAAATATGCCATTTACAGCCACGAAGTCTGGCCATTTATTCCAGCAGCCATACGAAATTAACAAGGAGTCATCCTACAAAGTGAGTAGCCACTCATCTTCAAAACTGCCAACAGTTGTCTCAGGGTGACAGACATATGGGAAACCTGACGACTCAACCAGAGTCATGGAGAAGGAAAAGAACATGGACTGGACCACTGGCAAAATCAAAGAGTCTGTCAGATGATTTTGAAAGTTGTGCTGTGGCGCTAGGCGATGTTACTGTTAAGAGAAACAGAATGCTTCCTAGTGATAAGGATTGAAACATTGGCCTCATTCATGCTAGGCAAACACTGTAAGACCTAGCTGCACTGCAGCCTTTGTGCAAGGATTTTGGAAGTCTGAAATAATTTCAAAAAGAAAAGATTTTTCTCAAAGAAACAGTACTGCAGATGAATCACTGGCATTCCACTTCATTTCCTTGACTCGTCAGTTAGTAATTAATATTGGTTTACCAGTGACTGTGCACTGAGCATTCCTCTCTACCTCACCAGATATTATCTAGATGTACGGATTACTGTGAACAGGTATAGTGCAGAGAAATGGAGAGGACTTAACCTTAGACCCCGTGATAGAGAGTGGGTCCCAGTCTGGCGTCTATGCTGTTTACAACTGGCAAACACGAGGAGTGGAGTTCACGGCTCAGTCATAGTGGATCTTTTGACCATTCGGGAATGTTCTCCCATTTCCTCGTTTCTGTCTTTGTCTGGGTGGGTGACATCAACAGGTAACTGAACATCAGGGGGTCAGGTCATTATAGCAGCTGCATGTTCACCCAATGAAGATTATAACCTGGAAACACGGGTTCTACAGAATGGATGGGATTTTTCTGTAGAAACATCTGTATTGTTCCAATGCCTCTCATTATCAATTGGATTCTCATCTTACACCAACTGGCCGAAACTGTTTGGAATCTTCCTATTCTCCCCTCTCCCCTCAAAACTTCCAGAAGCCCCCTGTCTTACTTAGCGCTTGAAGTGTTTTCTGGGCAGTCGTTTTTGAAGGTGTGTACCTCTTAACTGGATATAGCCTTATCCCGCATGACTCTGAGATGGGGCAATGCCCTGCAAAGGTTTGGAAAGGCTACACTGAGGACATGGAACCCGATTCCCTAGCACACAGATCACAGTAACAATCTGATATGGGAAGTGGGAAGGAAGAGGGAAAAGAGAAGTCAGATACTGTCTACTAGCATTTGAAGCCCCCGAGGGTAGAAGACACATTATTTTCCATGCCTTATGTCGAATGAAGCATATGGTCAGTGCTCAACAACAATAAATAATTAGCCATATTGGATTCACATGTTTGATTCACCATATGTAGAGATTAAAAATGTGCCTCTGAAAATAAGTTTCTGAAAAGAGATCCTTGGATATATTCTGATAGAAGCTGCAAATCACAGCATTTTTCTTTCTTTCTTCTTTTTATTTTTGCAGAATCTTGGATAAAATAAATCTATACCATTTCACCCTCTCATTATGTAATAAATTCCTTTTTAGTATTACAAATGCCTACAGAGTTATTACTTTAGAGTCTTTCTCCACATAAGTATCCCCACACAGATACGGATAGGGTTAGACCTAGCTATTTATCTATATGTAACATAGAAAGCAATTATTCACTGGTAAATTTGTGCATTTCATTTCCCCATACAGTACATTCACTTTAATGACATACTTTCTAATCTCTTTTTGCCTCTTTGCCTCAGATATTTTTGAATTCACATTTCCTTCCCCTTGTCTGTATTTAAAAATAATAATAATCATTTTATACACCTATTACAAATAACAATACCTGGTCTCTGATTGAATTCGAACATTGTAATTCATTCTCAGTGTTCGGCTGCCATTCATTCATGGCTCGAGCAGCGCTCTCATTATGTATGACATCAGCAGAAACTCTTGATTCAATTGCAGCCTTTTATTTAATTAGGGACTAGGTATTATTTGGTTTGGAGTATCCAGAATTAAAAATAGCCCCTTCCACTGTGTAATGGGAAAGGAAGAAAACTTTGAATATATATTCTAATTGATATTTTTAATGCTTACTCTAAAGGCAATCAAAACTTATGCTAAATACTAATTATAGTATTTTCCTCTGCCTTTGTGCACCTTGATTTATGGCTGCCCTTTTGGGTTCACTTTTAATTACATTACAGGAAAACAAAGGCGATTTTTATGGAAAGAGTTATTTAGCACAGACAATACTTTGAATGGAGGTGGTTATACTGAACTTTATGTTAAACTTAATTTTCAAAAGCATATTTAACACAGTTTGCTGGGCTTTGTAAAAAAAAAAATTATTTTTCCTTCCTTTTAACAACATACTTCTCTGGTCTCTATATTAGAAATCAGGGACAAAGCTCATAAAGGAACAAAGACCCAAAATCAGGGATGGTCTTTTAAAAGAGGTACAGTTTCAAAGACTCCCAAAGATATAAATCAAAGTGCTTTTGAATACAGAGAGCATTCTAAAAAGAATATTGAACTGTTTGCTTAAAATCTCACATTATTTCCTGCTTTTTAAACCCTATTCCTTTTTGAAGGCTAGCACCAGATAGGGACAAAAGGAATATTTTCATGCAAAAATCAGGGCCAGGTACAGAGGCACAGTCAGAGTCTATTTCAAGTGGGGACAGGAATTTAATTCAAGTTATTCTCCGCTTTATTCCACGTTTAGCAGATTTGAAGGTTTTCTCCACCTCTGACACACACAGACATCACTTGGTAATGTTTGCCCCGGTGCTGGGCTCTGGGAAATCTTGGTGTGGAATTTTCTGTCCCCCTGGAATGGATTCTGAATACACTATAGAGTCCCCAAGTGTCCAGTCAAGGCAAGTTGGGCTTTATTTTCTGACATTGCCCTCTGCTCCCCTCTACCACGGAAGGTGAATCATCACTCCTTCTTCATTGCCAAAAGATTCTTACATCACCCACAGGTGGGCCTCACGCTAGATGCTATTTCTAAAAGTATAAGAGAATATCTTCACACCTCCAGGAAGACACAGATACTTGTCTTGTTCTAGATTTATGCTTTTCCATGCTCTCTCTCTCTCTTTTTTTAGTATATAAAGCTTCTAACACTTTTGAGAAGTCCATGTAAATACAAAAAAGTAACTTGACAGTCACTTGCAACAAATTTTGATTTGCAGAAGTTGTGACTAAACGCAAGGCCTAAGCCTTGATGATGTGTGTGTTTCATTAAGGAAGTGAAATGCTGTACCTCTGAGCCGAGCAGGTATCTGTGATTTCTCGGGTTTCCATAGCAACGTGCAATTTTTATTGAACTGTGGAATAAATAGGCAAATAAAACATGCATAAAATATTGATATAGGTGCTGAAGCTGCTGCCCAGGGACTTGACTGACTTATGGTCACCACTGTCCCTCTTAACTTCAGCTGCCATTTTCCTATCCCCCGCATATGTTCATTATGGTGCTCTTATTCTTCACCCAGTGAGTGAAATTTGCCTTTTCAGATATGACTTTAAGCCAAGTTCTGTAATATATGTCATGGAGAAAATGACAATAGGAGAATGAACTAGACCACAAAAAATGAAATGGTTTTCTGACTTCTTTCTATGGAGACCCATGTGACTTGCTGTGTCCTACACCGGGTTTTCAGAGTTTCAGTGAGTTTTTGTGAATTTTTTATAGTAATTTCTACTCTGTCTTTAAAATATTTAAGAAAAATGAAAAGGTAAGAAATAGAAATAGGTATGAGTGTGTGTGAGGAAACCTTTTCTTTTTTTTTTTAATGAAAACTATTCCAACACCACCAGCCGGGTACACAAACAACAAATTGGATCAAATTATTCACCCGAGTTTGGGAAAAAAAAAAGTGTGTGTGTGTGGGGCGGGAGGTACAGGATGTAATTGGAGCTACAGGAATGTCTCAGTCAGTAAAGTATCTGTTGTGCAAGCATAAGGACCTGCGTTCAAATCCCAGCATTCACTTATAAAGCCAGGCCGTGCTGGTGGCGCGCCTATCATCCCAGAACTTGGAGATAAAGACAAGGATCCGTGGGGCCTCTTGGCTAGTTTTGTCAAATTGGTAAGTTCTAGATTCAATAAGAGACCATATCTCAAACAAAATAATGTTGAAAGTAGCAAAAGAAGTATTGAGTATTCAATGTCAGCCTCTGGTTCTCACATGTTCAAGCATGTGAGCATGTACATGTGCATACAACCTTGCACACACATGAAACACACACACACATCAAACCAAATAAATAAGTAAACTAACAAATCTTTCACCTTAAGTTATAATCAAATAAGGAAGTTAGAATGAAACAAAATTAAAAACTAGAAAAGAAAGGCTATACAGTTCAGTAGCAGATCACTTACCTCTCAAGTGTGGTGATCTATCTTTCACCTGGGATACTACATACACACACAAAAAAAAAAAAGAAAAAGAAAAGAAAGAAAAAGAAAAAAAAAAAAACAAATCCCTCTTAAAAGTTAGTGTAACATCTAGAAAACAAGTAAAACTGTACCTCACAGCACAGCAAAATTCTAGATTGATCTAAGTAAAATTCACAAAATAACATTTTAATTTTAATTTTATTCATAAATAGAGGGCCATGCATGCCACTTGTGGGTAAGTTGGAGGAGTAAGTTGGAGGAGTCAGTCCTCTCCTTCCATCCTGTGGATCCCAGGGATGGAAACAGGTCACCAGGCTTGGGAGCAGGAACCTTTAGAGCCACTGAGCCCTTTTGCCAGCCTGAGAACGTGGACATTTCCAGATAATAGAAACTAGAAGGACTTTCTATGAATTGCCCAAAACTCAGAGACCATTTTAAAGACTATCAATTCTGTTACTTAAACATGAAAAAGACACATGCCAAAAAGAGGCCATGGAGTATCAAAAGGTAAACAAGAGATGTGGAAGCCTTCTTCCTATTCTCATCACAAGAAAGTGTTTTAATAGATGTGAAGTTCATAAAACAGATAAATATAATTGGAAAAGTGTACAAAGAGAAAGGTAATGTGATTGGTAATTGCATATTTTGAAAAATATTCACTTTATAATATGTATGCAAATCATGTGATAGCATTTTAACTGAAAACATTGGTGAAAATGTAAAATATATTTTTTATTATATATAATATATATTTATAAATATATAATATACAAACATATTTAT
Source organism: Cricetomys ansorgei (assembly GCA_026225945.1). Lineage (NCBI taxonomy): Eukaryota > Metazoa > Chordata > Mammalia > Rodentia > Nesomyidae > Cricetomys > Cricetomys ansorgei. Next base: position 13,764,127 of record JAMJFZ010000982.1, on the reverse strand, counting down.
ATTAATATAAATAACATGACTTAAAAAACAATTTACCAACAGCTGTCAAAAAAAGAACATAGTTTTGCTACAATGACATTTTTATATGAGCAGGAAAATGCAGACCACTCATTATATCACTTCTTGCAATTTAAGAAGAAGGTAACTTTCAATTAGAAGAGAATGATCCTGAGAATCTGAGTGCATTCCCACGGTGGGCTACTATGTTGCCAGTAGAAGGGGGACACTGATTACTGAGTCCCAGTACAGTTGTATCCAAGAACAGTGTTAAGTAAAGACAGTATGTTGCAAGCAAGTATTAAGGTATACTTCCATCTCGGTAAAAACATGAAGTTAAAAAAATGCATACTTATATGCGATTACATATACACACTATCACTGGTAACAGAACCAAGAAAGTGTATCACTGCCCAGACAGCTGTTTGCACTTTGGAGTGGAAGGCTGAAGTGAAAAGTTGTATCCATTCATGTATTTGAGTCTCATATACCTACACACTGAGCTTCCTTAATTTGCTTTATAGAATAGGTACTGATTTTAAAGATAATATGAAGGTAAGTATTAATGTATGTTAACTACCGGAGGATGTTGAGTATCAAATGGCTATGCTGGGATGGGTTTCAGAAACAGACATAAGTAGATCTCAGACTAGACTTGCAACCATAAACTAGAAAGGACAGAATCGAGCCTGTGAGGGAACCATGTGGCCGTATCATTCTAGCAAGCACGAGGTGGATGGAGGGAAGGAAGAGATGAAAAATTACAGGAAAAGAGAAGCGGGGGAGGAACAGCGGTGTTCAATTATGTCCAGTTTGCAGTGAGAGCAGGATAATGGGTTCATAGGAGTTCAAAACAAATATTCAAATAGCATGGTTGGAAGTCCACGTTCTTAATGATTATGTTGCAAAAGTAGCTCATTTTGCATAAATTCTCATATGAGGACAAGCAGGATGATGTATTAGGGGAGGCCGTGAACTTGAATTCGGGAGACATTTAGTCTGGTCCCCGTTCTGTTATTAATTAGCCGTGTAACCTTGAGAAGGTCGCATTGTGTCTTCAGGCCTCAATTATATTGTGTCTAATAAAGGGGATGGGGGCCAGAAATTAGATTCAAAATTCCACAATCACTTTTTTTTTTTTTTAATCCAAAGAAGACTATTTTCAAATGAATTGTCAGAGCAAACAGCAAAATGCTTAAAAGCAAGGTAACTCTATGCAGAGCGGGGGCGAGCGCCCTGAGCCCACTCACATGCTATCTTTCTCTCTCGTCATGGTCCTCTTCAGTGCAGAAAAATCAAAGCCCTGGGAACTGGCAAGGCTCAATTTAAAGCTATTTTACTAGATGATTCCTAAGGCTCCTTTTCATAAGAACATTCCACAACTCTAGGAGGTAACTGACTCACAGGTTTAATCATGTTGTGAAATTTCTACAGAAACAGTTGCCAAAAGGGTGGCGTCAGCAGGAGGCCATGCAGGAAGTGGTTATTTCAACAAAGATTTATTAAGCTTTTTTTTTTTTTTTTACAGTATTTGTCCGCCCCCCCCCACACACAAAACACATCACAAGATGTGACTAAAATGCCCATTTTTGACTCTCACACTCTATTGGGTTTCCTTTTTATAAAACCTTCCTAAGAGTTCTTTAAACTTCTAGAATATGTGACTTGGTAATTCTTGCCTGCCTTGTATTTTCCCAGGGAAATGCACGACACAAGGAAAGAGCAAGGTGTCTGTAGGTCACACTTGAGGAAGCTCGTATCATAAGATCGCGCATTCTGCATTACCCTGGCCTTAGGTGAGGTCGCTGCGATGCAACGTCATAGCAGGAGGTGTCTGAGCAGTGCTCCCATCGCTGTCTGGAGCAGAAAGATGGAACGGGTAGAGATGAATCCTCTCAAGTGCTAAAGGCATCAGCAAACACTGCAAAGAGGGTCTGCGTATAGTAACTCACTCCCCAATAACCCAAATCTTCTCCCATCTTGACATGTGGGCCTTCCAGGGACATTCCGCAATACAACCATAGTGGATACTATCTTGTATTCAGTGAGGAGCTTCATTGTGTATTTTCTTTCTCCTTTCCTTCTAAGAGTCCACTTCCTCATAGCATAGAACTCTGTCCATTTTACATGGCTCCATGCTCTCATCTGTTCTCTGTTATTTTTCTTTACAGCTGCATTCATTTTGTATGTCTTTTCTTGACCCATCTTTAGTTTCCTAGCTCTGTCTCTCCTTGTGTCCGATACTGTTTGGCTTGTCTAATTTCTCAAATTCAGATACTTTGGTTTTAATGCTAACCTATCCATTCAAATCATTGATTATAGATTCACATACATACATGTATGTATTACTTTTTCCTTCACTTTATTTATATTTAGATTCATTTTAGGGTATGTGTAGAGTGTGCATGTGTGTGTGCCAGCGTGTCTACTTATATGGGCACATGTGGAGGCTACAATTCAACACTGGGATATCTTTCCCCTATTGCTTCCTTGGACTTTGAGACAGTCCCTCACTGACCCAGAAGCTCTCCATTCTGGCTAGACTGGTTGGCCAGTGAGCCCCCAAACTCCACCTGTTTCTGACCCCATTGTGTGGCTACACAATCAGTAACTTTTATCTTGAAAGACAGAATCTTCAAGGCAAACTAAAATTTAAAAATGTGTTTTAGGTAATCATATAGGATAAAGTAAAAGATTCAATTATGTGCTAATTATATTAGAATACCCATGATGTAATTGTTAGGCATGCATTGGGGAAAAGGTATATCATTAAAATAGTCAAGATGCAGAAAGCATTTTCTTATGCTATGCTTAGAAATCCCAAGTCATTTCAGTTAGTATCATTTTTTCCAACTTCTAAAATACATCAACATTCATTTAAAATTATTTCTTCAATTAATTCCAGGATTCCATCATGCTAAAATTGTTTAGAAGGCCTGGAGGGAGGGCTTAAAAATTGTGTTTATGCACATATAAGTATATATTTAAGGAATGAATTTGTCTCACTTGGGTTCATTTTATTCTTTCTGTTTTCTTATTTTCTTTTATTTTAATGAGAGTTGTATTTGTAAAGCAATTATAAAACTATATTAAAATTTAGCCTGCAAAAGGGTTGCTTTTGAAATGAATTAACTCCCTCTACCATGCTATTCCTCTCCTGATTTTTGTACCTCAAATGATTGCAGGAAGTTGTAAGACCTATGTCGCTGGCATCTAGCTCTACACTAGCCCAGTGGACCCCATGTACCAGTGACCCATGAACCAGATCTAAGTTAGTTTATTAAATACCTTCAGATGCATGGTCCACTTGAGACAGGGGTCATGGAGGGTAGACCTCCAAATTTGTATTTCAAATTCCCTATTATGAGGAGCCAAACACATCATGACCATAAAACAAAAATAGTACCTGACCATGTTACCACTGACCTTTAATTGTTCTTTGAAAATATGTCACCCTGATGCTTATTAAAATAGCCTCTCTCAGTATGCTTGGGAAGGCCAGCCTTGTGATTTCACATAGAGTTTGTCTACAGTATTTAGTGTTGTATAGTATTCTCTCTTGTTAATATACCACGGATTATTACGTGTTCCATTATTGATTTTTGTTTAGTTTCTTAGTTGAAAGTATTAAAAATTGAATATATTCTGCCATAGATATGAATGCCTTTGAAATCCATGGTATATTTCTGTTGGGTCCATTCTTAAGGAAAGAACTTCTGACTCAGATAATATGTACATATTAACTCTTAGCACATCTGTCAACAGTTCTATCAGGTTTTACCTCCACAAACCACACATGGGTATGTCCTGGTCATTTCCTATTATTGTCTGCAGTGGTTATTATCTGTCTTTTACATTTTAGTCTTTCAGTAAGACAAAGATACTAACTTGTGGTTTTTGATTTCTCTCATTTTATGATGAGTGCAGTTGAATATCTTTCACATGCTTTCTTCTGGCTGTCATGAGAATTAAAAGATACAATCCGTATGAAACCCTTTGCATAGTTCCTGGCATCTATCATGCCTAGCACAAAGCCAGGCATCCTTGCATAGAATGCCTTTTTTATGGGAATTCGAGGGTGTCTGAAAGTGATCAAACTTTTCTCAGATACCTAGGATCTTGGAAACTCAATGGCCACCACAGCCTCCTCGAGCCAGTGACTTTGTGGTTCTTGTCTTGTGAGTAGAAGAATGAAATTGACAGACCATGGAGGGTGAGCTTTAGAGACAGGTTATTCTAGATAAGGGTTTAAGGTGAATACTTGGGTGAGGTATGGGAAAGAGATGAACCGTTCAGTCCAGTTGGCCCAAGCATGAGGTGTCCAAGTGCCTCCTGTCTGCTCGGGTCACAGAGTCACACTCAGCCTCCAGGCAGAGGTGCTTATTTAGGAGATTGGAAAAAAACAAACAAACAGGAACCAGGGCTATCTTGGCATTCCAGACCTCTAGCACGAACATTCTCCAAACACCTGCTTGGGCATCACTTCCTTACCAGGCTGCCTCCTGTCTGTTATTCTCATCACCTTTGCCTGCTTGAGTACAGTAAAGAATTATAGAATGAAGTTGGCCTCTCAGTAACCACAACTCTTTGCCCCCTTCAAGTTGCTACAACAAAATGTCAAAAGCCTAGACAACTAGACCGATCTTAGAAGACCAAACAAAAAGGAAAGAGGAAGTGGATTTGTGGCTGTGTCTCTTTTACTGAGTATATGAAATAGGCCATTTAACTGGTGCTGCTGCATTGACACGAGTGAAGTGGGACCTCATCAGTCATCATTTACTGATTGGCACCTCACTGATGCAATGTTGCGGGAAAGCAGCTGTCAGGAGGTGGTCTCAGGGTGTTTCCTCTGTAATCCCCAGGCGGGAGGAGCTCTTACTGAGAGTGTGGACAGGGAATCCTGTGCCCTGGGTATGCAATTATCTGACTGTTCAACTGTGTCCAGCTCTCCAGTCAGGAAGAATGTAGTTTTCCTTTGCCACAATTTAAAGGGAGTTTTCCTTCTTGGCCTTTGTCATTCTTCTTGGTCACTTTCTACTCATCAGATCATGACGGGAGAAAGGTTGAGTATTAATTGTGATCTGTAACAGAAGTGAGGGGTTCCAAAGACTGGGCTCCTACTGAGGAGGTGAATGACAAGATTTCAAAAAATTAGATCCAGGAATGGCATTGCAGGTAGCCTTGAACTTCAAATCATCTAAACAGTCCCAGAAGGCAGGCACAGGCAATGTCTTCCAGCGTATGGTCAAGAAAATTCATCCCAACAAAGTGGCTTTCATTTGTTGAATTATTGAATCTCTTTCTTTCTTCATGTCTTGACAAATGTTCAGTGTGTGTGTTTAGGGGGGTGGGGTGCTCCACAGCCACATCCTCATGCATGTATTTAAACCATGAGTAGGTAAATTAACTCACTGATGTGGGTTACAGTCAAACTGCGAATTAAGAAACTTCCTTTTTCTTACTTCAGAGATTCCCATGGACTTTGGACACATTACCTAACATGGTGTGCTTTGAGGTTGCTATTCAAGCTCTAATTCGACCCAAGAATAAAGAAATGACTATAAAACCTAAATACCATTTGAGTCAAGAAACGCTCATGGACTATACGTAATGATCTCTCTGTGTGTAAAGTTACATCAAAGTGAAAAGTGTAATCATCACCCATCCGTTCAAACACATGCAGAGCTTGACTAGAAGGTTTAGAGCAGTAGTGAGCACCAGGGATGGTTTTGACCCACAGGGGAATATTAAGAAGTGTCTAGAGACAATGTTGATTGTCTCATCTAGGGCAAAGGGAACTCTTCAACTTCCAATATACACAGGGTGGCCCCTTACAATAAAGAATACCTTTGTCCAAAACCTCAGTTGCGCTAACACTTACAGATTCTAATCTGTAACCTTTGGCTTTGCCTTCGGGATGCAGAATGAGTCTTGCCACATAGGGTACTGTTTCTAAATCTACATTAAAGAATACATGCAACTATGAAGGCAATGCTCTTCTTAATAGAAAATCCTATTTGCTATGTAATAATCAAGTGAATATATTGTGTTTGTTGGCCAGTTCAGAAAACTGTTCAGTACTCACCTCACATTGTTTTCAAATTTAATTTTTCCATCTTTTTCCTACAAGGTGTTTTCCTTTTGAAGGTTTTCAAATTAGAAATGAGGTAACAATTTAATTAATGACAATAGCTTTGATGTTGGACAGACATGAATTCAAATGTTCAATGACTATCATTGTCTGGACTATAAATTAAGATAAAAGCAAATCAATGTAGCTGAGAACATATAAAACAAACATAGTCTTTATACTAATAACCATTTCATCCTCAGCTTAGTACAGGAAGGACACTGTCATGTGTACCCATTTGGTTGTATATTACCCCTTTGCACTTGGCTAGCAGGCAGTGTGGTTTCTTTTTGAGTAAGGAATTGTCCATCTGGGTTTTGGCTCACAGTGGCTTCATCAGGCTGCCTGACTAGCCCTTTTAAGGGGAAAGTTGCATATCAACCATGCCAGCTCCTTAGTAGAGCTACCCACTTAGTTTCGGCCTACCAGGTATGGCATTAAACCTATCGCACACGTTCTGCCTCCCACAGCAAGAACCCGGGACGTCATGACTGAAGAAGCTCTGACTACACATGTTAAATATAAAATCCAGTACACAGACACAAAGGCATCTGATGCCAAATGCAAGTTTGTTTGTTTTTTTCTCCCATGAATGACACTGTCCATGAGCAGCTCAGAAGAACCTGTATCATATGGGATAGAATAGACAAGCTTATAAAGAAAATAATGTGGATGTAGGTAGAAGCAGAATGAAGGTAACATGGGCAAAGTACCAGTGTGGCTTATTATTAGAGCAGTGTCTGTTAGCATTCCATTGGAAAGAACAGGGGTGAGCATCTTTAGGGAGCCAGAGAAGTCAAACAGAAGAGCATATAAAAGCACTGTGATGAAGGAAGCAGGTTCCTAGATGCCAACGTGTTGTAAACATGACAGGAAGTTACAGAAAGAGATGCACTTACATCCATGTGTGTGTGTGTCTGTGTCTGTGTGTGTGTTAGAGTCAGAACTGTATAAATTATTGAGAATTGTACATGCCTACAGAAGACAGATCATGAAATAGGGAAAAAGAGTATTGATAGGACTTGTACTTTATGCATGAGTGTCTTTGTATATACTCTTAATATCTGTAATATTTGAAATATTAAAAATTAGCCAAACATAAAGTATGTGGCCAGACTCAACTCTTCTACCAGGTTCAGACTTGCCCTTGCTGTGTAAATCAGTGTAGAAACAGAAACCATACATGAAATTGTTTAGGTGACAGTGAAGCCCCACCTGGGTCACGAGTTGATCAGCAGCCTGCCCTATGGAGGTCATCTGAGGAGTGCAGGGGAAAATAGTGGGCAGCGTTTAGCTAGCATACTTCTGTGGCATCTCATCTCTAGGCTCCTTCTGAAAGGCCATCCATTGAGTGGACAGCTGGTGGTATAAAATTCAGCCCGTACGTTCAATTCACAGGAGTACGTAAGCCATTTCCTAGGATCAAGGAGGCTGGGGGAAAAATTTTTTTTAAAGTCTCTTCAGACCATTGTTCCTATTTGACTATAATATAACTATTTATTCATAGAGTACTTTCCACAGATTCTGATTTTTATGGTGCCATAAAGTAAGATTTTCAGAAACTTGGTGGTGGGTAACATACTGCCATCAATGACACTGTTAATTAATGAAGAATTCTACTTAGTGAGGGTGAGCATCATATTTTTCTGAAAATGAATCTTGAGAGCTTCCTTGATTATGCGGTGATTCTGCTTCCATTATCATTTAGAGATTGAGGCATGAGATGGGTCTGGTGATTATAATGATTTAAGAGGAGAGACGATATGTCAGAACTATGGGAGATTCTATAATTTCATGGTCTATAGAATAAAAAAATACATCATATCGCTAGATCTGGGTGTTTTGTATGTTAGCATTGGCGGTTGTGGAGCTCTGCACCATATACCTGGTTGTAAGTTTGTAGTGCATTCCCCTGATGTGGATGACACCTATTGTCTTCACTAATGAAGAAAAGGGAATGCAATATACTTTATTAGAAATTTCTCCAGCATTTTTGCTATAATGGCACGTATGTAGGGGAGAAAGGAATTATTCACTAAGAATTTCCAGGAATTATTCATAATTTCATCTAATGATATTATAGACCCTAGACCTTCTAGATGCTTCATCTGGTGCTGAATGGAACCATCCAGAGATGTAAGGCAGTTAGCCATATGGAGCAAATGATGCCTCTGATCTGCAACCTGCAATAAAGAATCATTTTGCTTTTTGGAGCAGGTTTATGTCATGAGAATTTATCCATTAATAATTTGGGCTGTGATATTATTAGAAATAAAGATTTATAAATGTCTCAGTTTATGCACCTGAAATTGTGTAGGGCTGACTTGAAGGTTTTGTCTCTAAAAGAATGGGGTATGAGTACGTGCGTGCGTGCGTGCGCGCGCCTTCACGCATGCTCACACGTGTACCCAAATTCCACAGTGTGCCTGTGGAAGTTAGGGGACGACCTTTGGGTGTGGTGTCGATTTTCGCTCCCCACATGATTGAAGCATGGTCTCTGTTGCTTCTAGTGCACTGAGCACTGCAGCCTAGCTAGCACACGAGCCTCTGACATGCTCTCTCACCACTGCCTCTAATCTCCTGGACAGCCGCTGGTAATATATTTTTTGTGCCACCACAGCTTTTTTTCCCACAATGTCTAGGAACAAAGTGCAGGTTGTCTGGCTTCTGGGTGAGCAGTTTTATCTCCTGAGACACCTCTCCAACCCAAGATTTTCGTTTCTGATGTTTGAGATCTCAGCCATTAAAATGAAAAGTAAAATAATTCAAACGCTTCCCAACATAGAGAAAATAGGTATAGGAAATATGCCCAGTTAGCCGGCAGGTGAGTGAGTCTTCAGTTCCTACCTGAGTATTTCAAGCTGTTTATGAGTAGATGGAGTCTAAGAATCCCAGCTGTCGGCTTGTTTTCTGTGTACAGTGGTTGCTAAAAACATGGAGTTGTGCGCATTTCCTAAGGTTTGCATTTAATTTCGTAAAATTAGATTGCATTAAATCTAAGATGTGTCGGCTATATAATGCACCATTGTTTAAGACTCGGGAAAAGTCATAACTTTATCACTAATCCTAGCAGAGGAATGTAAGAAAAGCATGCCACTGAACTAATAAAATTTGCTGATATAATATAATACACGCTTGGAAAAAAAAATCAAACCGACACATAGATATAATAGCTGCTCTTCTTGGAACTCTCTAGAAAATAATTTGTTGGCATCCTTTATAGTTGAGTGTGTTTGCAGTTATTTCCCAGATAGAATCATTCTACGTGTTCTGTATCACAGCTGGCTTTTCTCCTGCAGCTGTGCGCTGAGAGCACTCTCGGATAGTAGGTGTCTCACTTTTAATGACTCGAGTGATATTCATAGTGTCTTTTCTATCTTTAGGCCAGAAGTTGCCAGCATCGGCTCGCAGCTCGCTGCACCTCTCCTCTAAACATTTGGAACAAAATTTAGCGCAGCCATGCATGACGGGCTTTTTGTTGCATTTTCAGTTCACTCACAAACCGGACATAATTTCTCGCTGCCTTCACCCCATCCACCGCGTGTTTATTTCAGCCACCATTTAGACATATCAAGTCAAGCCATTACTCTCACCTATTTTCTTAAGACTGAAATTAGACAAGTTATTATTCCTGGTTGTTTTGGTTTTGTTTTGTTTTTTCCAGAAGGAGGGGGCATTTGTACCATTCTTCTCCTTTCTGTCGTTCTCATGTCTCACACACCTCACTGTGCTTTCATGTTGGCATTTCTTCCTTAAGCCTCATTTCTAATAGTCCACCATTGTCCACCCCACACTCAAATGTGTCTTTCCGAAACTGGCCACCCTAGCTTTGTTGCTGCAGCCAAAACTTATTTCTTTTTCAGTGCTTACTCCCCTCAGAGCTGAAGAACTCAAGCTTCCCTTTTAGCACTGTAGTTACCAAACGGCTGTGGGAGTGTTTGGGCCCCAGAACCCACTCAGGAAACTGAGGATGATAGAGGACAGAGTTCAAGTCGAAATTATACAGCATGACACAGTCTCAAAGTACACGCATGTGCACATATACTCACACACGCTCACATGCTCACACATGCACACACACATGCACACACACACTACAGGTGAAACTGTACCGATTCCCAGTTTGATGATCTATGTAGACGTGATTAGAAATACCCAACAGGAAATTACAATTCTTAATAGACTTCTTAAAATTATTTCACTATTGAAATTTGTTATTGGTGGAAGATGATTTTTTTTAAAGATTTTTTTAATGTGATGAATTTGCCACTGGGTTTTTTTTTTTTTTTAATGTGTCTTTTCTATGAATTAGGTCATAAAATAATTTAACTGTAACCTTTCTGTTTAAGGAAGAACTGTTAACACATTTCTGGTCTGCTTTAAACTTGAGGTAGAGTCGTGAAACTGTGACTATGAAACAAAGAACACCACGAAGCGTCTGTTCTGCAGTCTTAGTTGACGTATGTCACCGCTAGATACAAGGCCTTCTCTGGGCCACTTTTCTCTCTGTGTCGTTCTCTTTTCCATTTGCCTAGAATGTCATGTCAATGTGGCCAACAGAGAGAGTGCTCCCTTGAGGAATGATACAGTGAAAAGAGAAGGGACAGCTTCTATCTAGGGAGTGAACTGCAGCAGTCTTCCCGTGGGAAGGCAGGTGAGCCAAGGACTTGAGAGTAGCTTGCTGGGACATTGTGTCCTCTGCCGTGTAAATTAGATGCAAAGATGGAGCAACCAGGAACTCTTCCAGACTCACTCTTAAAGACTTCCAAAGGAATAAGACACTGCAGACTGTCGAGTTGACCGTGGACAGTCAGGGTAGAGCCAACTCTATGCAGACTAATCACAGGAAATCCCACAGTGCAGAGCCCTTGAACCATCGTTGCTTTTCTTAAGTAAGCCACAGGTTTCAAGGCAGCTGCGGACATGATCTTAGCCTGATTATATACCATTATCCTGATGACCATTTCTAAAGTTCTGATGACAAAAGAAAATACACACTTACCCTAGAAAATCCTTTTTAAAATGTACAGTGAAACAGAGAAAAGGAAACATCTTCTGTTAATATTTTTAGGTGTCCTGAGTTCACATAAGATTATTTTGTGACATATATAAATACTGGATCTTATACATACTATACATATCTAAGTGAGGGTGTATGAATAACAGAGTATATTGGACTTTTTTCCCCAACTCACTGAAAAAAATATAAATACATAATATGTAAGGATGTCCAGTGTCTGTATCCTAAAATTTAACTATCATTCTCCTATTTGGACTCTTTAGCTAGGTTTCTTCTCTTTTCATTTTTTTTTTCTGTTATAAATACTCAAGTGGCTTTTGTAGTGATCTCAGAGAATGAAGCAAGTAGGGAAGAGGTGAAAAACATCTACAGACTAAATAGCATATAGCTGACTGTTTTGATAAAACCGCTATGTTAATACCATCTTAGCTACAGTCATTGAGCCCCAGTTTTAACCCTGTCCCATTGGCAAGGGGCATCTCTATTTTCCCAATGGCTGACCAGCGCCACCTGTTCTTTGATTTTTATTGATTTTATTCTTGATCAGGATGGCAATTACTCCGCTTAAGCTTTGCTTTCTGGGGAGTCACTTATCTCTCCAGGTAAGGGTGGCTCACAGACAGTGTTGACTATGCCCATTTGTACCTCAGCTTTATGACAAGGCACTTTTCAGTTTACAGAGTGCTGTCACATACACAATTACCTTACCAGATTCTTCCCACCATTCTACAAGGTTGGAAAAAAACAAGTGTTATTTTCCTGTTTAAAAATGAGACAAGGGAGGCTGAAAACAAACAAACAAACCAGCCAGTAGCCCAGGTTAGCAGCGGAGAAGGCTTCTGCTCTGTGCAGTTTGTTTTGTTGCTGTTTCATCAAGGGGTTCAGCCGAAGAATAGCATTGTGTAAAAGAAGGTCCAAAAGAAGAAAAACTGGAGTGCAGTAAAGTTGTGGTCACAATTAATTCTCTTTCTTGTTATCCTTTATAAAGGGACTGGCATCAGGAAAAAGGTCTCTGTCCAGTCTGACTTGATGTGTAAGAATCCCCAATTTTGAATAAATGTTTAGAAAAGGGCAGGAAAAGGTAGCCCAAGGTCTGTTTCTCTAAGGTTTCCCTCCTACAGACGTTAACTTCCGGCACCGTGGTCTGAATTGCAGAGGGACAGACTGAAGTATTTAGAAGGTTTGCAGAGGACTGGCGGGATTTGAATGAGAACGCGTCAAGATTCCAGGAGTCAGTTAAGTAGAACTTTGGGTGTATATTCAGAGGAAAATGTTTGTTTCTTCTGCATTGTGGATGAAAAATGTTTGCTGGACTGAAAAGTCCACTTCTTATATTGCTAATTTGGGGGAATATCATAAAACAGCTCTACTCTGATTATACAACCTAATGAAAAGTACAGATTCAAATCTCTATTCAAAAGTCTTCCTGTTAAAAACATATCATACAAATTTCAAAAGAAGACATCCCTAAAACTGTATTCCTGCTATATGGTTTATTTTCCTAATTAAAAAATTATTTGTCTGATGTGCATGTGTATGCATGTGTGGGTATGCACCATGTGTATTGTCAAAGAACAACTTACGAGAATTGGTGCTCTTCTTCCACCATGTGGATCCTGGGGATTGAACTCAGGTCATCAGGAGCCTTTATCCCTTAAGCAATCTAACCAGCTTTCCCAATAAACTCCATCCCTTTTTATTGGTTACAGAATTTTCATAGACACATCACAATTTTTCAAACCAATGAATGGTACCCATGCTGCAGTGAAACATGACTGATTGTGAACAATATAATAATAGTTTGGGCCTTCTGGATGATGGTGTCCTTAGAACCACAGTACCTGAGAGGGAACAGTGTTACCAGTAACAATTTTGGCTAGAAGCAGTGGAATCTGATTCTTGGGCAAAGATGGAAATACTTGCCAAGTTCTCGGGGATGGGGGTTATGGGTTTTTTTCTAGATTTAAATTTTCTACTTAATTGTCTTTGTGTGTATGTGTTCGTGAAGGAGTGTGCACAGGTATATGCCATAGTGGGTATGTGAAGGTCAGAGAACAAGTTGTGGGAGTAGATACTCTGTGATGATAGCTAATCTTAGGTGTCAATTTGAACACTTCCAGAATCAACTAAAACTCAAGCAGCTGGGCACAGCTGCAAAGAATTATTTTTGATTGGATCACGTGAGGTGGGAAGACATGCCTTCTGGCCTCAGCCCACATAAAAGGACTTGGAAGAAGGAAGCTTTTGCTTTCTGCCTGCTTGCCCTCACTCTCACTGGCAAGTTCATCCATCCTTCTGCTGAGGCATTCCTTGACTGGCTTTAGAACCTGCTTCTTCGGGATTCCGACACAGACCAAAGCCCAGCTCAGACATCCAGCTGCATGCACTGAACAAATCCTGGATTCTTGGCTTTTCCACTAGGAGACAACCATTGTTAGGCTGCAAGGACCACAGCCTATAAGCCACTCTAATGAATCCCCTTTTAATATATGTAGATCCCTCCGATCAGTTCTGTTACTCTAGAGAGCTCGGACTAGTAGAGTCTCATTCCACCGTGTGGATTCCAGGGATTGAACTCAAGTCATCCGACTTGATGGAAAGTATTTACATCTGCCGGGCCCTCTGGTGGGCCCTTTTTAGCTTTTTGGCATGCATAGTGCATTGCATCATCACCTTTATTCATACTTGAGCCAGCACCCAGAGTCCCTCCCCCCCAATCAGACTGTAACTCAGCATCCATCTTCCTTCTCCTTCCCTCCTTTCCTGCCCCTCATTTTATTGATCACAACAAAATATCTGTTTTTTGGCAAAAGAATTATATCAACCATAATGTTTACATTATTTTTAGGCAATATACAAGTTAATACACATAAAGAAGAAAAAAAATCCATAGTCCCACTACCACTGTCTACGGGTAACTGACTTTTAAGTTTTTAGTGTGCCTGCTTCCACTTTTCCCATTCTACATGTACATGCAAGCACACACCACTGTAGGTGCTGTATATGATACATCTGTGTGCACATATATTGCTATATGAGGTTATATGAAGTGACAGATAACTTCAGTATCCTAAAGTTAAACTAGTTTAAAATATCATCATTTTCCCCCAGTGTTTCATAAGCTTTTATGCTCGAAAGTTATATCTCAGTATAATTAAGTCAATTAGTACAACATTCATAAATAAAAATCTTTTCACACTCCCTTAACCCACATCTCTGAAGTGAACACTAGCCACAATTTAGTGTCTAGTCTCACAGACCCTTTATTATATTATGTTCCTTAAAATGTGAAGAGACAAACACAAATGCATGATTTCAACTCATTAACTGTCACTTTTTAGTAACCATTGAGCGTCATAAAAGGCAGTGGGCCAGGAGTGTCAACTTGCTATTGATTTGGTTGGTAAGACTAGAACATTGTACTGAGTAGAAGTTGATTTGCACAGTTCTCTTATTTTGGATTCCCCGTTGCACCCAGGATCTCTGCAATCCTACTTTCGGGGGAAATGTGCGTCCCTTGTAGACAAATGATAAGAAATGACTCCTTTGCAATTTGCACTGGGGTCTTTGCAGATGGATATCTATTCAATTTAATAATCACTCAACATTCAGAAAAATTATTTTCTCTCAAGTGCCAAAGAAATATTTGTTGTTATCTTGTTTAGTTTGTAGAAAATTGGACTCACATTTTTTTCCCCTAACCTTTTGAAAAGGTCCTGTAGGAAAAGGACTTGAGGATTAACTCAATAGCCATTGACTTTACAGAATGAGACACCTATGAAATTATTAAAAACACTTAAACTCACAGAGTTGCTCATCAAACTTACTTTAGTCTAATTAAATGGCTGTTCCCACCGCTTTTACACTTTGTTTTACCCTAGATAAGAAGCAAATATATCGTTGCTGGATGGCATTAAATATTTCTCTCATAATATATCATCAACAAAGTCCTGCTGGATTAATGAATCATGTGCATGTTTGAAAGTAGGATTGTACTTGTCTAATTGTGGCATCAGTTGTCATGGAGACTATCAGCCAATCAGTGAATAAACACCCTTTCTTGGCAGTGTTTGGGTGAAGAAAGCTTTGTGTGGTTGTCAGGCTGAGATTTATGATGGCAACACTATATTTGGCAGGCCAATCAATGCGTTGACCACTCTTTGTGTTTCTGCCCTCATTTTGAGTCAACCCCTGATATTCAACTCGAATATTAAGAGACCCTGGGTATTTGGAGCAGTTTTGTTATTAATAGATCACTTTTATAAAGTGTGCATGGAATGACTAGCTATTTGTATACATAGCCAGTGAAGGCAACCCTTGGTATTTCTTTGTATTTCTAATTGCAAATGTCAGATCTTGAAAGCAAGTGTGTATTAGGATAAAAAGAGGATATCTTTTTATGTCTACTATTAAAACATGTCGAGTGATCTATAAATTACCCCATAGATAAACAATGGATTAAAATTAGGCACTCTGCTCTGTCATCGCCGCAATATTAATCATGGGAGTTTGGGTCTTTAATGTTAATATATACCTTTTAGCAGTATATGTCACTACATATTAAATTACATGATAGCTGACAGATTTTTAAATCAAAACATTTTTTCTTTCCTAATGTCATAACATGAGAAGAAATAGAGTAATTTTTGCTTGCATGGAATATTGTTTAATCTTTGCTCATGCTGTTTTGATTGTTTATATCTGCAGTGGACACAGATACTTTTTATCATGATCTTTATTCACATACTGAAAAAGGCAATTAATATTTTTAATGCACAAAGCTATACGAAGGAATATCCATAAATCAATACTCATGCAATAATTTTTTAGTAAAATAAATTGAGAGAAAATATTGTATCTTCTCAAGCAGTCCCTTTCCTTAACCAAGAGGAATTCCTATTGTGAAACACTGTTAAAAACATGAGAAAATCGTGACTTTTATGTCTAAGTTGGATTCAACATCGAAATCCTTACAATATGCTGTCCAGTAAGAGATATTCATTTATACTTACTCTTCCTAACCACATATGATCAAGTTGTATGTTGTTAGTTGACATGAAATACATTCCCTGAGCAAGGAGAAGTTATGGATGTTTATATGTCAGTTTGTGTCACAACCAATGTTTTTCCTATGAGTACTGTATCCTAATCGTCCATCTACGGTGGCACAAATCGGTTACGGATGCTGAACCATGCACAGAGTAAGTGCACTACAGTCTGATACTTTGTATAGACTAACGACATAAGTGAACCCACTTGACTAAAGGACCACTGTGCCCTTCTCCATGACTATGGTTCCACTGCACTTTCTCTGAGGTTCCAGTGTTGGTCTCCTCTCGCTGGCAGATCTGCAAGGTTAGCAGCCATAGGATATTTATCGCTCTATCTTCATCATTTTGATCAGTGTGAGTCCATCCCTGATATTCACCTCGCAAATAGGGATTCCCTGCCTCATCAGCGGCATAGCTGCTAGCAGCTTACCTCCACAAACAGTTCGAGAGCACAGCCGGCTCCAAAACACACAGCTGAGAGGATGTGAGTACTTCAGAACGCTTTGCCTTTCCACCATGTGAGAAGCGAGGAAGAGATCTCCTGTGAGCGCAGGAGTCCTCGCCAGATGCTGAATCTGCCGGAGTCCTGGTTGTGGGGACAACAAGTATAAAGATTAAAATTTCAATCGTTTATGAGAAACAGAATTTATTAATGGAAGTAGAAAATGTCTGATGGCAGGTTTTCGTTCTCTTTTAAATTCCCTCTAGGTGAAGCATATTCAAGTAATCAAATAAAAATTATCCTATTTCTCAGTGATAAGGTTCAAAACTCAGGTCCACTAAAGTGAGAAAACGTCCTGAGCAATAACTAGAGAGAGAGTTTTGCAGTAATTGCATTTTAATGAAAATGAATTTTTAAATAATAGTTTTAAAATAATTTTAATAGCAATAGAGCTTAATGTAATAACTTTTATTTTTATATTCACTTCCTTTCCTTAATTTTTGTACATTTCTTACATATTTTTCCCTAATTTCCTGTTTCTAATTTACAGATTTAAAAAAAAAAAAATCAAAAGACAGAAAATTTTGAGAACTTGCTCCAAAATAGAAGGAAGCTATCCTGTTGCCAAATTTAGAAATCTCTCTACTACCGAGGATGAATTTTTAAAACTCCATATCCTAGATCTGTTTCCTTTTTATAAATACCGTGTCTGAACTTAAGGAAACACTGGCAGATTCAGTAGCACACTGCTGACCAATGGGTCACAAAATATCTCCAGGTCGTTTTTGTAGCATATTGGTAACAACCAACACACCTGTCCGTTTTTGACAAATGAATGCCATAGATCGCGATAGGCTTTTAAAATAACATTTAGGGTAGAATATAACCAAGAACATGACCTGGCAAAAATGTCTCCACTGGAGCATAAAATACTTGCCTAAGAGCTGCTGAGGAGTAATCAGCGCCCTGGGACATATTAACTGCTGTGTACACACACCTCACGGTGCACGAACAGCTTGCAACTGCACATTCACCTCAGTGAATGACCTCAGTGAGAACAGCGGGTTTGCAACACTTCAACCCACCTCAGCCATCCCATACGGCAGCTCCTATGCTTCTTTGGCATCTCTCCTTGATTTCCTTGAAGTTTGTTCTATTTGACATTCCAGACTTGTTTTCAGTATTTATTTATTTACTTACTTCCTTGTTTACTTACTTAGTTACATATTTATTTATTCCTGGCCATCGTCACACAGAACAAAGATTCAGGAAGCAGATAATTAGCCATTTTAAAAACTAATAGCTTTCCATCTAATATGCTCCACACTTACTGTGTAGCTTCCTATTCTTAACGCCCAAATGTCATGTCCAGGAAAAATTTATTGTGAGTATAGTAATTTAATTCTGTCTTCATACTATAGCCCCATATGAGGTGTCTATAGGTACTATCTATATAAAACATGTCTTTGTAAGCAGTGTGTATTATGTTACTGTTACGTTTCACAGGGTCTCTTTATTCTGAAGAACAGTAGCAACCAAAATCTAGTCAGTATGTGGAGTAAAAATGTATGTGTCGTTATCATTTATATGAATGAAAGGAATAAGAAAATAATCTTCACTTAGGCTTTTTTTCGGAAATATGTACAAATGAACAAAGGCAACAGACAAATTTTTGTGTGTGTAAAAATATGCATTGACTATAAAATGACATCAATACATCTGGTAAAACATATAGGATATTCATATTATACTACATCATTTAAATAAATATCCATAAACTATCTTGTTTAAAACATTATCGCACACACACAAATTCAAATATTACTATATAGAAATTATAATGGTGTAAAATATTATGTAACTTGTAAGTATACATACGATTTTAATTTCAGTAATCTCCATAGTAATCAGTGCTGTATGGAATTTATGTTTAAATTTTTCTCCATAAATGCAAAACGTGCTACTATTTTCTAGTTCATCCTGATTATTTTGCTTTCTCGCTATCCTTCCATTATTTATCCCCCTCCGATGTCTTGGATGTGTTTCAAGGAAAGTTTCTTAAAAACTAGAAATGAGAAAAGAAACCATGATTCAGCCTTCATTGATGTGATTAGCAGAAAACATGTTTCTCACTTGATTGACAAATTCCAACTATTATAGTCAAAAGAGGCACAATTTATAGATTTGTGATATTTGACTTTGTGTAGAAAAATGAATGGGTGTAGATTAGGGAGATGTTTGGTGGGTAAAGCATTTACTGTACAAGCCTGTTGATGTGAGTTTGGATCCCCGGAGCCTATGTAAAAGCTGGGGCAGGTAGCATTGAGCACTTGCAATCCTAACACACCCCTACAGGAGTACAGAAGATGCAAACCTGAGATAGCCTGGAGCACATGGCAATGGGAAGACCCTGCCTCAACCCAGGTAGAAGGACCAAAGATCCTCCAGTGGCACTCTCACCTGTACATGCTTACTGTAGCACACACATGCCTGCGACTCATACTTATAAACACACCACACACATCACACACACACACACAACACACAAATTAGTGTATTGCTATTTTAAAAACAGGTTTGGATTTCTTATGAGGTTATATACTCATTTCATTCCTGGTACAAAGATCAAAAGTTCTGAATTTACAGATAGTTATAAAAATATCTTGGAGAGAATTACTTATGATCACGGTCCAACATGATAATCCAATAAATCTTTTGTTTGCGTTACGCAGTAATTATAAATACATCACAAAGCTTTTGTGTGGGTTTTAATAGGACTGTAGGAGTCCTTCTATAAGTTTCATCTGCTGGATTTTTTTTCTTCTTTTGAGTTGTGATGCCTTGGCTGGGGAAATGCCACTCAATGGTAGATTGCTTGCCCACCATGTGTGAAGCTCTGGGTTCAATGCCAGGTACTACAAACAATAATTCTAATAATTCAAATGACAAATGTTCCCTCTTTATCTTCTGGTGTTGCTATTCTCATGGATCTTTCTTTACTCAAGGGTTGAAAATTCAATCTAGCAATAGTGCGTAATATTGCCACTAACAGTGGGCATCTCTTTTGAAATCAAGGCAGAGGAGGCCATACCAACTCAAAAATGAAGTCCAATACTACATCAGATTTGTCTGTTTGCTTTTAAAAAAATATTTATGGACTTGCATGTTATTTCAGGAGCTACTGAACCATGCGGGGACTAGATTCCAACTCTCCCAAACCATCTGTTGGAGACAGCATTACTGGCAGCCTTTTTCCTTTTGTTACTGTTTAGTTGAGATTATTTTTTTTTTTACTAATTTTGAAAAATAGCTTTAAAAAATCTTGCTTCTCATAGTATTACCCTTAAGAAAATTAGTACTTGCTTATCACAAAGAAAATTCTTTTTTGCGTCATTTGAAATAATGGCTGTGAAAATATCTGTCCCATTGCTTTTAGAAGAAGGATTGTTTGGTATAAGGAAACAGTAAAAGATCCAATTCTAAGGACAGCTACAATTGATTTGTAAATCTTTGCTTTAAAGATTAGAGTGATCTGCTTTCTATTTCCACGGGAGATTTGTGCCAGTGTGGGTCTCTTTCGTTTAGAGTCTCTTATTGTCAGGGTATTCCTTACCACACTTAATTCAGAATCTATTTAATAATGAAGGTTTTTGAACTGATGAAGAAAGAGTTTTGGGTTGGTGCACATAGCTTGGTGATAAAGTTGCTTGCCTCGAGCTGCGGACACAGCTCAGGGTTAGGGTACTTGCCTTGTATACCTGAGGCACTTAAAATTCCCAAAAAGATACTGATGATGGGGGAGAAGGAGGAGAAAGATGGGTCAAGGGGTGAAAAGGATAGAAAGAACAGAAAAGAACTAAAATTTCCAACAACTACAGGCCAGATAGAGCCATCAGTTTAGTTTCAAGAAGAAATATAATTTTAATCTAGCCCAGAGGATAACTCTGTTCTTACTCACATCTCCTTTTCTTTTTTCTAAAAGATGGTTCACAATCCTAGCTTGGCAGTCAGTTTTTCAGAGCCAGATATATTTTATCTTCCTGTTGTCCTTGTTCCAACAAAGACCTCTGCTGTCAGTCAAATTTACATTCAATTCATCAGCTCTTTTTTCCTGATCTCCTTTTCAAAAACATTTGTTTTTAAATCTGTAGTGTTCTGTTCACACAGTTGTCTAATGTTTCTTTCTCTTTTGAATGCGTTTCAGACCAGAGCCTTCTTCAATGTGAGCTCGTGTCTTCTATGAGTTTGACAATCTCAGCTCTTCTCTTCCCTTCTACACCGTTACTCCAGTGTGGTCTTCTAGGATTTCTGTAAGGATTTTTTCCTTTTCATTCCATTCTCTGCTTCTCATAGTTTGTATCACTGCCTCACATAATTACAGAATTTATTCTTTGTATCTGTCTTTCTGTTCCATGGTTCTAACATCGCGCATTGAGTTTAATTTATGTTTCGTATTTCAAAAATTCAATGCATATAATACTTATTAATGGTCTTTTCATTGCCTACTCATTTCTGTCCCATGATTGATTGATTGATTGACTGATTTATACTTATTTATATCATTTATAATCTGCCTTCAGTAATATCAATATCTAAGTTATTCACTTGCAGATTTGAACCTTAATTGATTGTGTTGATTCCGTCTCATCAGGTGGCATCTTATTTCGGTTTTTTTGGCTTGGCATGAGCTCAAATTTTGTTGAATTTGGCCTGTAGGAATATCACTACCTACATTCAGTATTTGTTCTTCTGGAGTGTAGTGTAGCTTTGGCAGTTTGAAGTTCACAGCTTAATGCAGAAATCAAAAGTCTATCACCTTGTTGTCTATTATCCCATGCTTTAGCCTCCCGGTCCCAGCATCGCTATTGATACACACAACTAACAGTATGTTGAACCTTTTGATATTGCAACATGACATTTTCAGCTACAAAGTTAACCCCAGAGAACATGCAATCAAGATGCGAGAAGAAATCACCACAGAATCTCATAATGTCTTAAGAGACTTTTTCCAGTACTATGCGGAGCTGCATCATGGATATCTTCAGTCACATGTGACTCATGGGTCAGACCCATCTGTGCCCTTAGGGCTGTTCTGATTGTCTTGGGATCAAATGGTTTAGCTGTAGTTTATTTTCAGTGTTTGCAAGGCTCCAGCAGTGTATCAAAAGCATGTGTTGGTTTCTTCCTGGGTCCGGTGCTCTGGCTGAGTCTCCCAAGCACACGGGCCCAGGCCTTGCTCTTTAGCCAGGAGTGCAAGGGCCCGGGTTTGAGTGGCAGGGAAGCACTCTGGGACCCAAGGCATGGGTCTCGGTTGATTTCTCACAGATGCTGACCACCCATGGCCTGAGAATAGGGGACAAGACACAAGGAAGTCTAGGGAGCAGAATCTGATGGACCACAAACTCGAACTTGTTTATTGGTGTGCTTTTCCCTGTTTAAATATCTTTCCCCAGAGAAGGTGGGGTCCCGGTACTCCAGGTGGGGAAGTCTGATTAGCCTGGGGGCAGGGCGGGGGCACCTGGCCTCCTGGTCTTTGCAAAGACAGAGGAAGGTGCCTAATTCGAAACAGGGCAGGCAAAAAACTTGCCAGGTTTATTTTCCTTTTGCTTCTGTGAATAGCTACAGTCCCTCCAGAGCTAGAAGAGAAGGAGCTCGCAAGGCGTCCTGCTAGCCCACCTGGGGAGGACGACGCACCCTTTAGTGACTTCAACTTGCTCTTTAGCCCCAGAGGTCTACAAGCATGTAAAATGTGTATTAGCCAGAATCTAGGTTATATCATAGCACATGATGCTTTAAGATACAAAGTTTCCCATACCACCGTAAAAAATATTCCTAAGATATGTTATTAACATTAAAAAATTACAACAAAACCAAAGAGAAATCACATGTAACTGTGCTCTCTAGATAAATCTAGTTAAATTTTTGTGTCACCCAAGCATAACCACATATTCACAGTTTTTCAAGTTTCTATTGCTGGGAAAAAATAGTATGATGACACCAACTCTTATAAAGGGAAACATTTAATTGGGGCTGATTATAGGTTCAAACATTATCATCATGATGCGAGGCATGGTAGTGGGCAGGCAGACATGGTTCTGGAGAAGGAGCCAAGGGTTCTACATCAGGATTGGCAAGCATCTGGAAGAGAGAGAGAGAATGGACCTGGCTTGAGCTTCTGAAACCTCAAAGCCCACCCTCAGTGACACACTTCCTCCAAAAAGACTATGCCTACTCCAACAAAGCCACACCTCCTCATAGTGCCACTCCCTATGAGTCTATGGGGGCCATTTTTATTCAAACCACCACACACAGGGTATGGATATATTTTAATATATGAGTAGAGTGGTTTTATACTGTGTGCACTGAGAATGCCAAATGCACAGTATGGATATGAAGAAGACTTCCTCATCTCTCACTTCACCCATGGCAGACAGCACCAGCCAATTACGGCCTTCCAAGCCCTGGAACCAGCAGCTTCATGTTCTCTACATAATCAGAGTCGGGCAGATGCTCTAGTAGGTAAAGGCACTTGCTGTCATGACTAATGACCTGAGCCCAACCCCCAGAGCCTACATGTTGGAAGGAGAAGTCTAATTCCCACAAATTGCCCCTGACCTGCGCGCGAGCACACGCGCGCGCACACATACACACACACACACACACACACACACACACACACACACACATGGACACACACAGACACATTTACAGTAAGTGTATAAGTTGGTGGTCTTTGCATCCATTTTAAAAATAACATTTACTTTTCAGATTCTTTAGCAATTAAAATCAGCAAAGGCAAATTATAGAACTCAAATGAAAAATCTCGTGTTTTGAACATTCATAAAAGAGACAGAAGAGAACACATTTAGGATGCAAAACTGTCACCTCTAAAATATGTCAACACAAACACAGCACGAGAAGAAAGCATTCCAGGTGTCAGAGCAGATTAACAGGTATAGATTATAAATGAGATGTGTTATACTACAAATATTCTTCACTCTTCATGAATAATACAACCTTATTAAATATCTAAAGCATGTACGGATTATACTGACAAAGATGCAGGAAGGAAAACACAGCCTCGTCTTTATATGTCAGTATCTTTTTTATAAAAGGCTCTGCTTTCTGGAGTTGATACAGTGTAGCCCCCATTCCAGCTCCCCTTCCTGTAGGTGAAGGTATGTTGGAACGCAGCCATGCCTGTTTGCTCTGTGCTTTAGATTAGTAGTATGGTGTTTGTGTGGCAGACAGATTACCTATAATATTGGAGTCATGAATAAAAACCTTTACCTTCTGGGCCTTTTCAGAAGATGTTTTCTGATTCTTCTTAGTTGTTTGGGTGATGATTAGACAGTGAACTGGAGTGAAGAGAGTCCGCAAGCACCAGGTGGGCCTCATTTCCTTTGCCTTCTCTGCAGAAAGCTTTCTTTGCTGCTGCTTCCAGAGTCTTCAACATACATTCTGTCTCATACCAAAGGACCCCTGCTTTATGGCTTAGCTCTATCATTTGCCTTTTGTATCACCAAAACCTACCTCAACATAAATAACTCCCAAGAGTATGTCAAGCTTTGCTTCTTTGGATCCTGTATAATTCAAATGTGTTAATTTTTTTTCAATGCAAATTTCTTTCTTTTCTTTTTTTTTTTTTTTTTTTTTGTTTTTTTTTTGTTTTTTTTTGTAATCCTGGCTGTCCTGGAATTCACTTTATAGACCAGGCTGGCCTCGAACTCACAGAGATGTGCCTGCCTCTGCCTACCGAGTGCTGGGATTAAAAGTGTGTGCCATCACTGCCCAGTCTAAAGCAAATCTTAAGTCATATATGTTTTATCCCCAATCATCTCCTCAGTTTTTTCTGTGAACTGAAACTATTAAAGAAAACAGAAAGGATAAAAAATATAAAATTATGTTTTCAAAATTAAGAAGTCGGCATTTGGTAAAATAACATTGTAGAGGTTACTGTTTGAACTAGAGCCCAGGAATGAGAGAAAATATGACAAGGATGAGCTGAGAATGAGATTCCTATGCTTAAAGAGAAAAGCAAATATGGTATACAAAGGTGGAAGGGCATTTAAAATGATCAGAGGCAAAGACAAGGGGGAAAGCAATGATCTTGGATTAAGTCATGGAGGGTTTAAAGCAGTAGCTTAGGGCAAGAGTGTGGGCAGCAGCGGATTGAAATATGAGAGTATTCCATTTGGTGGACATAGGTAAGGGGAAGATTTGAAAACATGTAGGACCATTTATTTTGCTGAAATTAGTAGGAGTGTATAGAATCTGTGGAAGTATCTTTCTGTTGGTCCGCCATTAGCTATCTCCATATGCATGAGTGCATCCGTTTATGTACCATTGTACCTGTACCATATATCCTGGTTTCTTCTTTAGAGCAACTGCTCATTATTTTGTCATTTTATGTACAAGGAAACTGATGTTCAGCAGGAGTATTCATGAGGCTGTCTAAAGTCCCGGAGCAAAGGATGAAGACTTTTGAACTGAATCTTAGCCAGCACATTAAGTTCCATCTTAACATTTCTCCACTACTGCCTGAGATCACTGGAGTTATATTTACTAATAAGGGCCATCTTAACTTGACAGCAAATGAAAGTGTGCTGGAAGTGCCACAGACAGAAGATAAAAAAAAAAAAATAGAGAATGCACGAAAGAAAAATGTTTAGCAAGGGGAACTTACAAATATGACTCAAATACCCCTTACTGCCATAAAAGAGAAATGAAGTATGAAATTATTGAGGGAGGCAGGATATGAAAATGAAGGCATTGATACTTCATTCAAGTCTCCTAATATATAAAGTTAAATATTCACTCCATTTTTAAGTGAATGATTCTGTCAAAAGAATTAATTTTCTGAGCAATGAGGATATTCATTTAGCGTGATTCCACCATCTGCAATTTATGAACCAAATTATACTCTTGCAGAAAAGGGGAAGTTCATACAATGCATTTAAACTACATCAAGACCAAATCAAAAATGTTTCCTTAAAATTGAAGAAATCGCCAAGTAAAAGTTAATCGCCTGCACCTTTAGTAGACAGTGACCATTACAGAATAATATATAACTAATGCCTGACTCAGATGGTTTTTGAAACTTCAGCACATTATTCATGATATATGAAGTCAGAGATCAAGTCTCAATTGAAAAGGTACATTCTTGCACCAACAGAGCAGTCAATAGTCTTGGGTGTTCCAGAAAAGATCTTTTAAAACACATTTTAATTTTCTAATGAGTTTACAGGGATCTTAGAAAACAGTACTCAGCAGGGCCTGGCAGGGAACTTTGAAAAAGTAGATTACATGGCTACCGTGCAAAGTATAAGAACCTTCTCTGTATGTAAGAAATAAAATCACTGTTGCCATAATGGAATGGGCTCAGGGTCACTGGCTACTTCATTTTTAAGGGACATTTTTTACTCAAGAAAATCAAGGATGGATGGATGGATAGATAGATAGATAGATAGATAGATAGATAGATAGATAGATAGATAGATGATGGATAGACAGACAGATGGATGGATGGATAGATAGATAGATAGATAGATAGATAGATAGATAAAATAGTAAGTCAATGAAAATGATTCAGGATGTTAAACAGAGTGAAGCTACCACATCTACAGGTTAGGTAGACCAGTAGGTTGAAGCATGTCTACATTGTATGGTAATGCATCTAATTCAAATAAAATATGAAAAAAAGGAGGAAATGCTCTAAGAGAAAATCCATAATACTCTTTTATATGTCACAGATGATCATCTACTTACCACTTTTTTTTTTTTTTGCTCATTTTTTCATTCTGTGATTGAACAAACAATTGCTTGTCTGCTTGGTAAAAAGTTAAGCAGTAGGGTAACCACAGCTGCTTAACCTGTCCCAGCTAAGGTCTGGACCAAAGTGTCTTGAGAGAATGCAATAGAAAGTATGAAATCCACCTGAGGAAGTCAGTCTGGCCGGATTTAGTGGATAACTATTGGTTTTGTCTTTTTCGCATCCAGTTTCACCTTTTGTTCTGATGACATTGACTTAATTTTAATTTGAGACATATTTTTAAAGGTTGTTAATAAAATCACCCTCAAATTTTTTGTTTTTCTCTTACACTAAGCACTCTTCTTCAAGCTACTGGCCCACACAGACTTTATTTAACAAAAGGCCTTCAAGGATCAAGACTGACAAATATTCCACCATCTTTAGCTACAGACTCTAATCGTATCTCAAATGCATATATACATGTCACATAATCATTCAGTTAATTGGTTTGAATTAATCATATGGTTTCTTCTAACCTCAGAGAAGCTTAGAAATGCGTAAGAACAAAAACAACCATCATCTCAAACATTGAATGAGTCTTAATGGACTGTCCACCAAGATGCTCCCACTACTCATTGGTTAAGACACAGATATGTTATGAAACTAAAATAGTCATAATTTCCATCTTTGCCTCTTACAGCTTAAACTGAATCTAGTGGAATGCCAAGCTAAAAGCAATTCATTTAAGGGATTTGTGTATGAAGAGGTTATCTGATAGTTCCTTCAATCCAGATCCTTGCAATTTTGTTTTCTGGGGCATATATATTCTGTTTGTGTTTTCTTTCTCTGAGCTAAACCATGCCTTTCCTAAAGATTTTATTGCCCCAACAAGTTAGAGTTATTTATGAAATCCACTTAGGATAGCTGGTATACTGGAAAAGGTAATTAATATGTAGAGTAAGTCTTAAGGAAGGAGTAAGAGATTGAAATAGCAGGAAGCCTGAGTTGAAGTGGGAAGAACATATAATTAAAGGCAAGAGAAGGTCAGAGACATTATTCTATGTTTGTATCTGAATGTCTGTGCGCCACATGTGTACAGTGCTCATAGGGGCCAGAAGAGGACATTAGATCCCCCAGAACTGGAGTTGCAGACATTGTGAGGCACTGTGTAAGTGCAAGGAATTGAACCTGTGTCTTCTGGAAGAGTCACCAATTCTCTAAATTGATTGGCCACATCTACAGCCCCATCACTTGATGTTTCAGAAATTGTTTTCTAGGATTTTGATCTGCCAGGGGACAACCATGAATATAGAACCTTTTTTTTTTTTTTTTTTTTTGACTTGCCTCTGGCTCTGATTAGAGCATTCCTTCAAAAAACAGTAGAAAAAAACCAACTATTTGATTAACTCTTGTGACTTTGCGGCTCATGTTTAGACGAAGCTAAATTATTTTACTCTAGTATCTTTCAACTGAAAGGCAATTTGATCCTGTGGCTAGTGTCTAGGTAAAGACAACAGGAAAGCTGAGCCCAGTGGCTTATTTTAATCACAGTCCCAAGAACACAACTCAGTCCTCATAGAAGGAAAGTCTGAAGATGGGTTATAGAAACTATAGGACAGAAGTAACCTCAGCCTCTGAGTAGAGAAATATCAATGCATTTTTGGGCCACGTGTGTGTGTGTGTGTGTGTGTGTGTTTTCTTCAATTACTATTTCCTATATTTCAAGAAATTCTTATTCCTCCCAGTTAATAGGACTAATTTCCCAACTGTAGATGTAAATATTAATATCTCAGGAAGGGTTCATTCAGGGAAAAGGAGACAATCCCTGTGTGTGAGCTCTAGCCATTGCAGCAGGGCTGAGCCTCTCCTGGACTGACCCAGAGCATGTGGCATCTAGGTATTTTAATGAAGAAAAGCACTGCCCACAGATACAAAAGTCTTAATTGCTTAATGGATGGAACTTCCACAGTGCACCAACCCCCAGCTTCGACTGACTGACCTGATGCCATCTTATGGGCCAGTCAAGATGCTGTGGAAGATATTCCTTGATTGGTGCTTAGGCTAAGGGAGGAGACTGTAAATTTCCTCCACTTAGCATTAATACATTCAGATGCTTTCAACACAAAGATTTCTGTGTGCAAAGTCAAATCTGAACAACAATTGCACCATCCATGGGCTATTGAGTAGATAAATGCTGATGCTCCAAACTAGCATTCTTTCCACATTCCAGAATCCACACCCAGGAAGCCAGTTCCAAGAGCCAAAGAAGATGGCCTTCAGACAGTGGCTCTGGCTCCCAGATATGGCAGCTGTTATTATTGCACAGAAGTGCATGTAGTTTTATAATATTTGAGAATAAATTAAATATTCCAGTACACCCAATGTTCCAATTTGTACTGTACTTAGTGTACTTTTCATGTGCTTCCAGTAAATACTTATGTCTATATGTCATCCAAAAAATGCCAATACAGGCACATAGTAGAAATCCATCAGTAAAGAAAACTAATAGACAGATGCTTGTGTGATTCCTCTAAGGGTTGCAGTTTGGCAGATTGAAATGACTGAGCTGTCACTTGCTGACATATGTAAGGTGAAGGCACATCATGGCCAAGATGAAAAAAATGAGGTCCTCTCCTGAGTACCCTGGGGGAGTCCTTCAGGCAACTTGCTGGGTATGTGACTGGTACTTGTGACAACAAATTTGGGGATCACGAACATAACACACTGCTGTTAGCAGAAGCCAACACTATGGAAGTGGCATGAAGAATTAAGAAATAATGCTAAAGAAGAGACTCTCTGTGAGATAAGATATGAATGAACCAGAAATGAAAATCATGAATATGAATACTTTTATTGTTTTTTTGAGCATGTCATATAATATGTTTTGATCATATTCAATTCTTCCCAACTCCTCCAAGATCTGCCACCTTCTCCTATCTGCCAAATTTTAAACCCTTTTCTTTTTTCACTCATCAAGTCCAACTTGTGTTGCCGATATATTCTTAGATGCGTGGTCTTCCACTGAAGCACAGTCAATTCATCACGGGGCAGCATTCTTATGGAAAACTGAATCTACTCCTCCCAGTAGCAATCAATTGCCAATAGCTCCTTGATTAGGCATGAGACTTCATATCTACCTTCCCTCTCCTTGCTGAGATTTGGTCTGGCTTGAATTTGGACAGAACTTGAAGATACTGTCACAATCAGTTCCTATGTGCCACTTCCCTGCTGTGTCTGGGAAATAATGTTTCCTTATATTCATCTGCCTCTAGCTCTTACCATCTTTCTACCCCTTTTACCACAATGATCCCTGAGCCTTGGTATGTGGGGTGATATCGATGTCCCAGTGAAGTCTAATCATTTCACGGTCTCTTAATCTTTATATCTTGGCAAGTGTTGGGATACTGTGTTAGTACTAGCTTCTCTGGTGAGGCTTGAGAGATGGATTATAGTCAGAAGCCATTAGAAGTTGTTTTCATTCTATGTCCATTTATCAGAATAATAGTAGTAGATTATCCTGTAAGACCTTTGACCTGTATAGTCACAGGTGCTTGGCCTGAAAATGGTGCCAAGTATGGATATCATCTTGTGAAACACGTTTAAATCCAATCAGAAAATAGTTGCTTACTCTCTTGATGTGTATATCACTATTGTACCAGTGAACATGTCTTACCAGGCTAGATGTTATTGTGGCTCATAGAGTTCACAGCTAGGTAAGACTGTTTTTTTTTTTCTTTTCTAGTAGACTTAATAGCACTTTCTAGCACTATGAAAACTAGGCAGTAAAGATGATGGTTCTTGCTCAGTCCCAACTTATTATCTCCATGCTCTATGACTCAAGCATGTTTTGTCTTCAGAAATAGGGTCGGAAGACTCTATTCATGGTAACATGAATTTGTGGATGACAACCAGTAACCTTAGTAGCCTGTAAGATATTGGAGTCTGGGGGACATCACCAGCTAATAACTCCAAAAGAAGTAACCCATCCCTGGGACCAACCTTTTATTTGTGGGCCCATTATTGGGGATATCCCTCCCTCCCTCCCTCACTTCTCTCTCTCTGTGCATGTATGTATGTATGTATGTGATATATATATATATATATATATATATATATATATATATATATATATGCAACCCATTACTAAGATGACATTTTAACTTTCACATAGATGTATGTAGAAGCTTATAATGTGGATTTCCATATGGCTTTTTCAAAAGGTCTTCCATGATATTTATTCCTTCCTCTATTCCCCTTTAAGCCTTTATACTGTTGGACTTCAGGGATCCAAACTGGGACCCCCAGGGTCCAAACCGGAACGCCACATCCCCACAGAGACTCACAGACGGGATATCGATGCAAATAGCAAGAGGCTTTAATGAACCAGCGCGCTGGGGCCACCCTCACATAAGTGAAAATGGCGACCCCGAAGAACAAGCTTCCATCAGTTTTATACAGTACAGAGGCAGTATTCCAGATACAGGTTGGGTGGGTACATTCCGATAGGTTCACTGTAATGGTGAGCTAGTCCCTTGAACAGGGAGGGTCTGGAAAGTATTTTTTTACTTCCTTGTTCCTGGTGTTGACTGCCAGGAGCAGGAAACTTAGGCCTAGTAAAAGCTGACTTACATTCCCTCACATTCTTTCACATTCCTTCACACAGTCATTTGAGTCTATTCCCTGGACTCAAGAACAGGGTGGGGGGAAGACCCTTAGCCCGAGGCCATGGGCTGTCTATGTGGGGAAACTCTTTTAGCCCAAGGCTGTCACACTGCCCCTGCCTTGGGCCTACACAATTTTGGTGCTCTTAGAAGCCTGACTAAAGTTTGGCTGCTTCCTTTCAATACCACTGCTTTCTATCTCCCCAATCCATACCATGGTCCCTTACTACTTCCTTGACCTCTATGAGTATCCCAAGTAAAATGTACTTATCTTACTAAATGTTTAAAGCTAACATCCACATATGAGAGAAAACTTGCAAAGTTTATCTTTCTGGGTCTGAGTTACCTTACCTTCATGCCTCTGACCCTTCATTACCCACCACATAAAATGTCCCTCTTCCATCTCTACTATTTTATCTGTGTCCATGATCTCACAGCATATTATGGGATGGGAAGAGAATCATTGATCTTAAATATTATATCGATAAAAGGCCTCCTATTTGCTTTCCTTGGTGGTGATAGGCAAATAGATGAGTGAAAGATAGTGTCAAGACAAATGATAAATCTACTTGATGTTAAGAGCTTTAATTCTTACAAAGCATCTGCTATGCCATATTCTGAATACTTAGTATATTTTTTAATCCTTCTACAACAGAACTATGAATAACGGAACTATGTTATAGATGCTGTTATCATCTTCTGTGGAAAGAAGAGAGCTGTGCTGTGCTAAACATGGGTAGACAGAGTGTACAACTTGAACACCACATGTTTCAAAGCTTATTAAAGATTCTCATGAACAGTGTCTTACAACCCAGAACCCTCATGGCAAATGTTCATCACTTTTATTGACTCTCTAATTTGTTTTGTATCATAGTGTGATTGAAACTTGACTTATCTCCAGTGTGGTTGGGCAGCTTCTTAGAGTGAAGAATTGAGACAGAATGAAGTTCTGGTATCCCTAGCACCCTCCCTGAAACCTGGCCCGTAGTAGGACTTCCTAGTGTCCCTTGCACTCAGCAAGATATCCCAGGTGCCTGGCCACAGCCAGCTTTTAAACACATTCAGCCTTCATGCAGGAAAGAAAAATGCCGGTCGATGATAGTGTAATTACCAGTATAGTAAATCAATAAGTCCTAAAAGCATTAGCTCCATAAAGAATATGAATCCAGTAATGACAATAATGGGAACATAGCTAATGTTTGTTCTCGCATGCACTCACTCGTGTCTCTTCCCACCTGCTCTGAACTCGCATCAAGTCCAGCCTTTTGTTCTTCCTGGCTTAATGTTAGACCTTTAAGAACTTGCTAGATAATGAAAATAACGTTTAAAAAATGTCCTTGCCACCCCTGTTTTTTTGGTTTTAAAGGTGAGAGAAATAAACCAAAACCTGTGAATCAAATACTAGCCTTGATGGGATCCATTACATCCTCTCACACAGAATACAGAATACACAGCACATTACTCTTTATTCTCCCCTCAGTTTTTGTAGTGCTGACTTTTTATGCCTTCTTGGAAGTCACAGTCTGTGTTCTCATTTGCTTCCCACTGCCTGGGCTTCCTTTTTCTTCTCTTTCTTCTTTCCCTCTGTCTCTCTTGCTTGCCAAAATAATTTGGGAATTTGTGTGTGTGTGTGTGTGTGTGTGTGTGTGTGTGTGTGGTGTGTGTGTGTATGTGCGTGTGTGTAAATCTAGAGAACTTACTATAAAGAGAACTTTAAAATACATTGTAAAACAAAAATTGCACTTTCACCCATTCATTAGATTACAAAGATTTACTTATTTCCTGCATCATAATTCAAGTCCTGATGTAGACACTAAACACCCACTGAGGTATTTTGCTATATGAATCATACTAATTTCCATTCTGTTGTGAATAATGTGTTCTCTTTCTTTTTTGGTGGTATCAAGCCATTGTCTTTCTATCTACAACCAACAACTCGGTAGCCACATACTTATATGTTCTAACATTCTTTCCTTCTAGCCCTGTTCTCAGTCCCCATATATATACTTCTTTGCTCGTACATACATGCGCTCTAATTTATAAGCTTCAAGGCCGCTGGAATCTTGTTTATATTATTGTTTAATGCCTCACAAGATGTTTACTAAAGCTCTACTGCACATGTGAATCTTTTAGTTTAATAAAATGTTTTTCTGCAGATAGCCTTTGGACATGCAGACTACACATAAGCAAAACCATGAATTAATAAGAATAAAAGGTTTCTGGTTCCCATTAGAATTCAAGTATAATTTGAGCAGAACTCTTCTGCCTTTGGTGACATCTTTTCATGAGGTGCAAATGAGAGATTTGGCCCCAACTCCAGGTCCTAATCCATACCCTGTTAGAAGTCAGAGAGAGTTAGTGTTCCAGCCAGATATCCTCAAGCCTCAGAGGGTGGGAAAGGGACTTAGAAGCAATTATCCAGAAACTCCGTGTACCACCACATCCTTCACCAGGCAACTTCTCACATGTTACCTCATGTCTCGTTTCAGAGAAATCATC
The DNA here is from genome assembly GCA_026225945.1 of Cricetomys ansorgei. NCBI lineage: Eukaryota > Metazoa > Chordata > Mammalia > Rodentia > Nesomyidae > Cricetomys > Cricetomys ansorgei. The sequence continues at coordinate 13,730,576 of JAMJFZ010000982.1, read as the reverse complement.
CAGCATGCCTCAGCTTCTCATAAAAGTGTGGGAAGAGGAAATTTTCAGAAAGAAACCCAAAGTAGAACATAAGCAAGTTTGGCCATGTTCCTAAAATGGGATCTATATTTAAAGGAAAGTGGGCACAATTTTCATAGACATGCTTAGTATTCCCTCATTTTAGAGACAGAAGGCAGATGTTGTTAGTTCAGTTAATAAAGTATGCTACTGCCTGCATCTAACCAAAAGAATCCAGGATACTCATAATATAAAGAAGATAGAACTTCACTACTCTTTCTAAAGGATTTGTTGTATTCTTTGAAATTTCGTGTGTGTGTAGAGTTGTGCACTTGATACAGGTTCCCACAGAGGCTGGAAGAGGAACTGGAGCTACAGCAGGTTGTGAGTGGTTCAATGTGGGTGCTGGGAATTGAACTTGTGTCCTCTGCAGAGCAGTAAGAGCTCCAACAACCGAGCCGTCTCTCCAGCCTGTGAATTTTGCTGTTCTTGGCGGCCTTCTACTAAACAAGTCTTGCCAAATCCTTGGAGCCCTAATCCACTGCTCCTGTCTACAGCCTTCATCACATTTGTTAAACACAGCTGCTTCGACCAAGCCATTGCCTCAGAGCTCCAGTCAGTGGGAGAGAGAAGCAGAATAAGCAAACCTCTCCTGTCTAATGTTGGAGCTAGGATATTTTAAACCATGTCTCTTCTTGCATCTCATGGACCAGATCTTATCTACTTTCCCCCTATTGGTTCACTAGAACCCAGGGAAATGTGATGTCTCAAATGAGTAGAAATAAATCCAAAGAAGGGAAGAGTAGAAAAGAACAGGATGTTTTTTCCATAAATACAATTTACTAATTCACTGATGGTCTCATTTGGGAAGGGGCAATGATAATGGAGTTTCAGGCTGGATATTATCACTGGAAAGCAATGTATGGCCAATGATCCTCTCTTCAAGTCTCAACTTCCTTGCATTAATTAGAACAGGAGGATAATAACAAATCAAAAAATATTAAATTCAAAGGTTCATAGTATAGATTTGGTAAGGGCCTATGCAAACTGTATGGGACTAAATCTTGTTTTAAGAACTTCTTACCAAAGTGCCCAAGATTTTGTTTTAAAACAAAATGTTTCCAAGGGTAATACATTCCTGAACTTTCAAACAATCTATGTAAAACTTACCAAAATAAATAAATAAAGTCTTCAAATTAGGTGTGATGTGGTTCATAACACATAGAGTATCTGTTCTTTATAGCTGGTTATAATGAAGGATTTTTTTGAATGCCAGTAAATTAATATTGCCTAAATTAAGAATCATTCTAAAAACCTGGCCATGGTGGCACAAGCCTTTAATCCCAGCACTTGAGAGGCAGAAGCAGGCATATCTCTGTGAGTTCAAGTCCAGCCTGGTCTACAGAATGAGTTCCAGGACAGCCAGAGTTACAACAGAGAAGCCCTGTCTTGAAAAACAACAGCAAAAAGCTCAGGCACTCCCTCTGTTATCTGTTTGGTTGGGCTTCTGTGATTTCATTCTTCGCACCCCCACTCTGTATTTGTGGCTCCATTTAAAGAGCTGCTTTAGAGCCTTTGATAATAAGAGTGTCTCCTAAGAGTCAACCTTAGGTGCAGGAATTGCACCCAAGGTGCAGGTTTGTAAGATGAAGTCCATCTGTGAGGGACTCTGGACCCTGCAACCCCCTTCCAAAACTGACCAAGTCTTCTGCTTTCTTTCTGCTCTATCTGCAGGTTGCTTCCTTCTCTTTTCCTTCCTTGGCATTCATTCCCTCTACTTTGAGGCTTAGAAAGCTTTGGTTATTACCTCCTGTGAGTTATAATCCAGAAAAATAAACTACTTGTGTAGTTAATATTCGCATACTCATTTGTTTAAAACACATCTATACTTATTGAAAGCCTATCGTAACATTTATGTAGAACTAATAAATACACACGAATTGATGAAGAAATAAAAGCCACCACCCTCAGGGAGTCCATGATTGTTCAGTTTACAGACACCGAGAGTCTACCGTACAAGCTTTATCTGATAGGACAGTGTCTGAGTTGCTCATGAACCAAAAGGGCTGGCAAAGAAAAATGAAGCATATTTTTATTTGTGTTCCATTAGTCTAACCTGATTATAAGAGCCTTGAACTCCAGGTAGATGCCTTATTCGTCCGTGTCTATCTTCAATTCTGCCAAGATTGTAAGAAGCATATGCTTTTGAACAAAGGACGCCATTCAGACATGCTGTTCCTAGGACATCCATAAGTACAGATGATTCCTTCAGTTTGTACAGAGAGCAGGAAGGCACTTTTCAAAATGAGCCATTTGTACCATTGGTTACCTTTTTTAGAGCAGGAATCAGCACAACCAACAATGGGGAGAGGAGAAAGAAATCATAAAGACATTCAGTCTTGACATGGGTTTTGTTTTGTTGGTTTTTTTTTTTCTCTTTTTTTCCCCAAGAAGCTAAGAGAGCAGACAAGTAGCTAGAGGTTCTGGAAGCTAAAGCCTTCCTCTGATCAAACAAGGTCCCTCATACCAAAAGCACCTTTGCTTACACATCAGAGCCGAACATAAATATGTTCCTAGCATATCCAATCACAGGAGTAGAGTTTTGTTCTGAGTTTTTTGGTTTTTTTTTTTTTTTGAGACATGAAGTGTTTAACCTTGACATGCATCACAAATATGAAAGGTCTGGGGCTTCAGAATAGCATGAAAGATGTTTTAGAAATCAAGTCAGGAAGGACGGGGCATTACTTTCTAATTAGAAAGATATGGTATGGTTAGGAAAATATCAAATAGTTAACTGAAGTTTCCTGTTCGTGGTAACCCCTCAAATTAATAAAGGCTTTCAGCATCCCTTTCTGTTTCATAAACAATGAGGTTACTTAGCTGTGATGAGAAAGTGGTGATTAATTGTTTTGTTTTAAAACAATTAGATTAAATATTGTTTGAAGTTATTCATTTTAGCTAGTTGACATGTTAATATATAAATATAATTGCAGACTCTTAATAATGCCTAATTTTGCATTGATATATATGTTAGCCATTGGGTGTTTGAAAGAGAATCATAAAATGTAAAACTTTGTGTTTAATCACCAGTGTCAAAAGTTATTAGGTAATAAGCACCAAGAAGAGAATGTGGTAAAAGATACAAAGGCCCATATTTAAGACATAATTTTTCTAATAATTTCTCTGATTTTAAGATGTCATGGCGTCATGTGAAGGTTAAAGGGTCAGATACCAAATGGACTTTTTAAAAAAATGTTAAGTGATCAATTTGCACTCATAAAAGGGTTAAGATTACTGGAAGCCGCAGTCGTCTTGGACCATCATCTGGCTGGAGAGAGAGACGTTGCTGGCTAGAAAGACAATAAAATCTGCCTCCAAGTAAATGCCCAGAAAACCAAATGAGTGGCAGGAGAGCGGGGGGAGGGGGGAGCTTAAATGTAGGAAGCCTCAGAGTAGAGGGGAATGTAACTCATCTGATTTTGTAAAACCAGAATTCAGACGCTGGATCACTGAAGCTCTGCCTCGTTCATCCACATCTGTAACCTGCCTCACAGGTCCCCTTTGCCCACAGAGAGGCTCAGCACAAGGCCTGGTCCACTGCTGCGATGCAGCTCTGGGGAAAGCAAAGGTTCATGCCAATGCTGAACTGCCTTTAGATTATATTTTTTCACTGTTGAAAGCTTTGGCTATGTGTGTGTGTAAAATCCATTAGGATTGTAAATATCATACATTTTATTCAGTCCTTGTCTATATGCCAACAAATAAAATCTCAGGCAAGAATAAATGAGAAACGAAGAATTCTCTTAGTTTTCTGATAGAAGAGCCAATTCCCCCAACAAAATATGACACTTTGTTGTTTTTTTTTTTTTAAGGCAGTATAAGTGTTAGTAAAAGTGCCCTACTAAAAAAAATTCTGGGATTTTTTTATTAAATAAAAATACTTTTCAACAAAATAACAGTACTCATCTGCCTATAGGAAAAACAGAATAAAGAGACAGCTGAGAAGGGAGGAGGTATTTGTAAATTATATATACAACAGAGAGTTACTGTTCAGAATATACAAGAAGTTCAACCCAGTAGCAAGAAAACAGAGAAACCATTGTTGTTGCTTTTTTTTTGAAAAAAAAAAAACTTTATTTATTCTTTGAAATTTTCATGCATGTATACATTGTGTCTTGCTCATACTCACAGTCAGTCCTCCCCTGAATTTGCTCATCCTAATTCCATGTCCTCCTCCTGTAATTTTTAACCAATGGTCATTTTATTATTTAAGAATTTTATACATGCGTATAGTATATTTTGATCAAATCTACCCCTCTTTTCCTCCCTTCCAACTCCTCCTCTTTGCATGCCTCCAACTTTGCTTTTTGAAGCCTACCGAGACCACTCAGTATTGACTGGATGTACCTGGGTATACAAGTTAAAAACTTGTATATGCATTACTGAAAAAAAGTAAGTGTACAAACAGTCCACAGGTATAGGAGCGCACGCTCAATGTTGCTCCTCACTGTCTGTCTATAAATTCAAACTACAGTACTCATATGTAAAATCCTCAAACTAAATGAAAAATTTGCAATTTGCAAAACCAACAGAGAGGCATTATCTCGTACCAGGTGAAACAGCTACCGCCGAACTGATGCCCACAGGTGTGCTGCAAAGGTGTGGGAGGAAGGGGCAGCTCTGTAGGCAGAGTGGTGCAGCTGCTGTGGGGAAGCCTATGGAGGATGCTCACAGCCTAAACACGCAATTCCAGTACTCTAGTTGGCTATAAACCCACAGGGTGAGCAGTCTGCTTATTGAGGAAATGACTGTACCCCATGTTAGCCCCATGTTAGCTGCAGTAGCTAAGACAGGAAGCCAATGTAAGTGCCTGTCAACAGATGAATGGGTAAGGAAAACAAGTTACAGATACACAATAAAATACTACACAACCTTTAAGAATGAAGGGAAATTCATTGTTTGTAATGGCATAGGTAAACCTGGAGAATATAAGGTTTAAAAAAAAAGGCAGCCGTAAAAATGATGACGTCATTTACATCCGTTAAAGTTACTCTGATGGCAATAAAGGATAACATAGTAGCTACTTATTATAAGTTTAGGAGTGGGGAAATGCATGCCAAAGCATACTACCAAAGCTCAGTTTCAAGAAATAAGCTCAAGGAATCTATTCTATACTGTATCTATTCTATATCACAGTTGGTATTGATACGTTGTAAAATGGCTACAATAGATTTGAATTGTCCTCACCACGAAGAAAGTGATAGCCCCATGAGGTGATGCATACATTGTCCCTTGATGTAGCCATTCCACGCAAAATAAGTACATTGTAACACACATGCCATACATAAATATAAATTTCACTTGGCAGCTAAATAAAATATGTCAAATTACTTTTGATTGCATAGCACATTTTCATTCTTCGTAAAGTGGTTGTACAGTTTTAAGAAATTTGCATCAGCAGAGTGGAGGCATCCTAGGGAAAGGGAGAGACACTATGAGCAGCCTGGCTATCATCGAGTGCTAGAACGCTATCTCGTTTCATTTTTGGTCATGTTATGAGAAAGGCTACATCTGCAGAGTGTCAAAATATCCAGATGCAAAGGGAAAGAGCCCTCATCAGGCTGCCTTGTTTAGAGCTCCCAGTCTCCTCGGGTTTGGAGGTACTGTGATGCTGGGACCGCTCCACCAGCATCTGGATGTTTGGCATTGTGGATCCACAATGAAAGACAAAGTGCTAAGCTTTACAGCTGTTAGCCAGATACACACACACACACACACACACACACACACACACACACACACACACTTTTTTATGTTGCAAAGAAATTGTCTTCTTTTTCAGAATTATTTTCATATCAGCTTCTGTGTTTCCTGTTGCAAACCCAGAAAGTATAATCCCTGTTTGGAAGAAAAATGACACAGAAATTTAGAAGTCAGGACTCCAAGCGGCACTGGGTAGCGGGACAGGAAAATGACAGCTTATTCCTAGTGCTCATATATAAGATCATCCCGGTAGACATGGCAGATTTGATGGAGAAGTTGAAAAGGGTTAAGGATGAATCTGTGGAAATTATAGAAAAGAAAATAGTGAAGATTTGTTTATGATCGAGGTCGGCCTTGGGAAGATGGATTGTTGTGTTAATATACAAGCTGGTACTGCAGAGAAATAAGCGATGTTTATTATAAAATGTGTGATGGTAATTAAAAAAAACAAGGGCTAGTGATTTAAGTAAATAAACTGAGCTGAAGTAAACAGGCACGTACTACATAATGTTTTTAGGGGAAAATGGGCCACATTGACAACATCGGTTCCATGACATTATAACGGAGCTGTACGTTTCCCATTGCCTGGGGACTGCAAAGCTGTCGTAATGTCACTGCAGTTCAACACATTATCCAGTTGTTCATGCCACACCAGTGTGGGCACACCTGCCATGCTACCACTTGTGTACATAAACTGCAGCACACAGCGATGATCAGGACACAGTACTCAATAATGAATGCCTAAGCTCCTGGTTTATGATCTTACTGTACTATGCTGTTTATCATCTTTGAAAGCCCACTCCTTACCAAAGAAGCTTTCAGTAAACCAGTACAGCATCTTCCAGCTGCAGCAGGACCCCTCAGGTGTCCTGCACCTCTTCGTCGTGTCAGGAGGCCATGTTCATGGTCCAGTGTTAGAGCAATGCAACTGTTCAACGATGCATTTCTTCCAATGTGTTTCATACAATGCATGCCCTGTTAAGCAACTGTGGCTGTATGTATATATTCCACTGAGATTATATTTGCACTGCCACAGCTTGAGAAATGTTAATGTCTTCATATTACAGCTAATGTTTATTTTGATAGTCTCAAGCAAGATTAACTCTTTTCTCTGAAGACACACATACTTCTGTGGCAACTATAGAAGCTGATCTCTTGGATGTGTTGCATATGTGTATATATATTTGTGTATGTACAGACATGTATGTGCACATGTTGCACATGCAAGTGTTCTTGCTTGGAGTTCAATATCAGGTATCTTCTTCAGTCTTTCTCTACCTTATTTTTTGAGGTGGAGTCTCTCACTGGACCTTGTTTAGTTCAGCCAGGCTGGCTGACAAATAAGCTTCATGGATCCTCCTGTCTCTACTCCCATCAGAACTATGATTACAGACTAGTACCCCCATGTCCAATTTTGGGTGTGTACTGGGAACCCAAACTTAGGACTTCTTGTTTGTGTGACAAGTACTTTATGGACTGGGCTGTTTTCCCAGCCCAGAAGCTTTTGTCATTTGATGGGAAATGTGAAGCACAATTTCTCCATAATTTGGCCTTATGATTTCCCACCTGAGTCAATGACTAACTTTTGTCTGTCTTAATTTCTAGGTGGCAAAATGGGAGCAACTCCTTTGCCCTTCCCTGCCTCACATTCTCAAGTTCCTCCCAAACTGACAGATATTTTGAAATACATTAAATTCTAGGGAATGTTTTAAGTTTCAGGAAATTGAAACCATGGGAGTTCATCTATGAAATATCACGCGCAAAAATGATCTTGTTTAGAATGCAGCTACATTTATTTAAGTCGGTCGCTTCTACTACCGCTTTGTTTGAATGGTAGCAGAGAATGTTTGTAGCCTTAAAATTTTAAGAAAACTGTTTTCTAGTTCATTTGAGTTTGCGAAAGAGTCTTACGGCTTGATGTGTATCCAGTTTGGAAACACCATAAAGAAAGCGACTGCAAAAAGACACAGAAAACATTGGTATGTTTAAGCTCTCAGTAGAAAAGCGTAGTAAGTATATAAAAACAAAACGTGATGAGAAAAGTAATTGTTTACATAAGGACGGCTTCTCCATTGGAAAACGATTCATGGTGTGCTCTCCTCCCATCTATTCTCTGCCCCTTCTACTTTGATCGGGGTGTGACAGACAACATTTATATCTATTTAAAATATTAGCCTTATAATTTTACATGTGTGCCCATTGTAGAATGATGACCACAATCAAACAGTTGTTATCTTGTACCTCACCTAGTTACTGAGAGTGTGTGTGTGTTGTATATGTGTGTCAGTGTGGTATGCGTGTTATATATGTGCGTAGACTAGGAATCTCTTACCTCACCGACTTACTGTGTGTGCTACATGTGTGTGTCCTAAGTATCTCTCAACTAGCAACTGTATGTGTGGATACGTACGATGATGATGCTTGTGACTCCATGTATCACAGGCACAGGGTACTTCACGGTTAACTCTAGCTTATGTCACTACAGTTAAGGTTAACTCTATGGATCAAGGGTCTCCAGAACTTGTTCTTTTGACTGAAAGTATATGCTTTTTAAGTACTTCCAGAATCTTCCATTGTTCAGCGCTTCCTAACCACCATTCTATGTTGTTACTGTGTTTTGTGGATCTTTTCTTTTTCTTTTTTTCTTATTTTTTTTTTTTTTAGATTTCACACATGCATCGTACAGTATTTGTCTCCCATAATATCCCCTGCCCAATTCTGTCATGTCACAAAAGGCAACATCGCCTTCCTTTTTAAGGCTGAATGGTATTCTGCTGCATGTGCATGTGTGTAGCACATGCATACACTATGTGTTCTTGATCCATTCATCTTTTGAGGGCACCGAGTTGTTCCCATATCTCAGCTACTATGAATTACACCATAATGAACATGAGCATGCAAGATCTCTTTGTAATATTACTTTATTTTCTATTTGCTTGTTATCCAGCAATGGATATGCTGGGTCCTGTGATTGTTTTCAATTGTGTAAGGAATGTCCAGATTGTTCTCCTTGGTGATTATAGCGATTTACATTCCCACCAGCTTCTGCAAGGCTGGTTTCACTTTTCTTTTCGACAGTAGCTACCCTATCAGGTGTGAGGCGAGCTCTTGCTGTGGCTTCTGTTATGCTTGTCTAGTGATTCTTGATGTTGAGTATCTTTTCATGCAGCTGTACATATCTAAAGCCCGAGAAGTCCCAGAATGCAATTCTGTAAGCTAAAATATCCATCATACCATGGTATCATTCAGTCTGAAACCAAATGGGCATGGGGAGGGGCAAGTGGGACCAGTGTAACTACCAGAGGCCACAAGCGGAGACTTCTGATGTCAGAGGAGAAAGTATATGACCCATCTCAAGAAGAGTGACTGCCCTTCTCCCTTTTCTCTCTTGACCCTGAAAGGACTGGACAATACCCAGCCATATTTCTGAGAGAGATCTTTATATGGAAATGACCTCACAGACACACTGAGATACCAAGCATCTTGATAACTGGGCCCAGTGACCAGACATAAAATATTAATTACTCCATGGGCTGGTAAGGTGTTTTAGCGGGTAAAGGCACTTGCTGCAGGCCTGACAACCTGTGTTCAACCCCTGGAACCCACAAGATAGAAGGAGAGAACCAACTCCCACAGGTAGTCCCCTGAGTTCTACGTGGTACACAGCGGCATGTACACGCCCCCTCCCAAATTAAAATAAATACATGCAATAAAAAATTAAGCATTGCAAACTCACCTTCTATCAACCTGCTAAAACTGTGTGGTGCTCTGAAAGCCACACTTGGTCTCCAGTGAAAACAAAACCAAGATCATAATTCTGTCTCCCACAGTTCAGTTTTTCTCCCCGCAACTGAAAACACATGAATCTCTAATCAGGATCTTAAAGTGATGATTACTCTTCTCTTGAAATCCCATAATTTAGACGTGATGGTGTAAAACTTGGCAGCAGCTAAATGTGGGTATAAAGCTACTTAATCGTATGTTTCATGATAAGAATTAGAAAGAAAAAGGAAGACCTCTTTACATCTACATATGATTATGAATTATGTACACATATATGTACATAGTACATATATATGCATGTATAATATATATGCACATAATTAATACGCACATATAAACTGCTCTTGGCTATTACCGTGCTGATTTCTATAGTTTGTTAGGTTGTGATGGCGGTCTTCAGCCGCGGTCTTCTTCTACACATTATATATTCGCTTGTCTTCAGCAAAAACCTCTGTTGTAGATGGTCAAAGCCTCATTCCTAAAGGGCTTACATTGGCTCTACATTGGTGGCCCTACCTGTTTCAGGTGGTCATAATTCTCCATTGCCCTTAATCTCAGGACACACTAACCTTAAGATGGCCCCAAAGGACTGCCTGTATTTTTGTCAATCTCATCTTTGCCTGGTTATGGTATATCTTGGTCATCTGGATCAAAAACCCAGCCAACCCCATAATTCCTTCCTTGGCCTGTTGACTCAGGGGCATGAAGTTCCCTAAGTGGTTGGGTGCCACTCCTTAAATTCAACAGAATCATTTTTGTATCTCTTAGTAGAAACATATGCCCTGTCATAACTAAAGACTGTTAGGCCTATATAGAGAGCTACAGGAGATAAAATTAACTAGCCTATCTTAGAGGGAATTGTGGGCAGGGCCTCTTCCACTACTATCCCTTATTTCTAGAGAAGTAGCACCGTGTTTTGACACTGATTTGGAGTTCCTGTAGCATTCTGGAGAAGCTCACCCCGCCTCCACAGGTATTATCTAGTTGGTACTCTAACAGAGTCTTCAAATGGCCATTCCACACCAGCCGATCACACCAGCCACCTTGAATTTTTTGTGTGTATGTGCGTACGTGAGAATTTTATTTTGTCTTTTTTTTTCTTATCGTATTTTTGTTTGTTTTGATCTTCATTTTTGCATTTCTGTGGCTTGAGATAGAGCAAGAATATAAGGTTGCATGGCTACAGAGGTGGAGAGGATCTGGGAGGTCTAGGGGGAAGGAAATAGCATGATCAAAATATATGAAAGTTTAGAGGTCCAATATGGCAGTTCCAGTGGTGGTGTGAACTGTGAAGAGTTCACCAAGTTCCAGGAATTACTCAAGGTAATGAGGATAATTGATGACAGAAGAGTACATGAATTAAACACTGCAATTCCAACAGCTTCCTTTGCAGAGAAAATTGATGACAGCCAAACCTGTAAACAACTTTAGGAGTTTTTGATGGTAGCTCATGTCACAGGGACAGAGTTATTTAAAAAAATAAAAAAATTTAAAAAAAAAACAGTATAACCCAGACCTCAGAAGTAGTAAAAAGATTCCAAGAAGAAAGAGAAAAGAATCTGGATGACTTAGCATTAGTAAAGCAACTTAGAAAAGGACAAAGTTGAAATGGATGCAGTCAGAACTAAATGTCGAAGAAGCGGTAAATGATAGGATCTGGAAGGTGTTTAATGAGTGCTTCTAAATTCACTTCAAGCCTCCAAAGAATGAGCAGAAAGAACCTTTTTTTAAAGACTGGGTCAGCTGAGCATGACAGATGTTAGCAGGGCAGGCTTCTGAAGATGGTCTCTGAGCTACCAGGCCAAGACCTTTGGTTGATTTTAGCCCCATTTAGCCAAGATCTCAAGTCTAATTCTCATAATTATAGAATGATCAATTGCTATTTTATACTGATTCTGTAAAAAGAGTTTTGTAACTATTAAAATAGTTTTCTGGGAAAAAAAACAGTTTAGAAATAAATATTATCAAAAAATTTAAAATATAAATCTTTTTAAAAATCTGCTATGGTTACATTCTTGGTAGCCTACTTACTTGAGATATCGTGTGGCAAGGGTAATAGGAATGACTTCTATTTAGTGTCAACACCTTTTTTCTCACTGCCTATTTGCTGAAAAACCAATGTCCCTGCCACTTTTCTGTTATTATCTATCTAGTAGTCGTGAGTGGAGAGAAAAAATCAGCAAGGTGGAGGGAATTAAACAGAGAAAAGTTGCTTTGTTCTTTATATTCCAAAAGTAAGGGAACTGTTGGGCTCCATGGGGCAACAGAGAAGCAAGTTGGGACAGTGACAGTGAAATTGGAAACTGCCATTTCTCTTTTGTGTTTACTTTTGGAAGCCCTTTGCCAAGATGGAGCTCAATAGCCCTCCTGGCATGCCTATTGCCACCCTGGAGAACAGCGCAGGAGTTAAGAAATCTAGGCTGCCTAAAGGGAAACATTGGAAATACTTAAATTTATTTACCAAAATATCTTGAACTAGAAGAGGTTGTCTTACAACTACACCCGTTCTTTTTGAGTTCACTCATTTATAAGAAATTATATTTGTTCTTTGTTCGTCCACTTAAAACATATAAGCAAAGAAAATCCAGATGATCGGAGAAAGTTCGAGCACCCATTTTACTACTTAAAGCTGAAAAAAAAAGAAAGAAAGAAAAGAAAGCAGTCCATCAAAAAGGCTAAAGGTGTCATTCAACTCACTTTTCCTGAATTGATAAGACAAGACAAGGCTGACATGGTTGTCATCCTTCCCAGGGGAACCTGATGTCGCTTAATATATCCCAATCAGCATTGGACCTAAAATAAAGGCTTTCTTTCTAGGTACAGGCCTAGCCATGGTCTATGTTCAAGAGCTTGCATGTTCTCTCAGCTCGATCACACCCTATCTCTTCTTATGCTTCCCTCGTGAGACGCAATTCAAACTTCTAGGAATTGTTTATTGGAACAAAGTCAAAAGGCCTCAGAACTGAGATTTTAATGCTACAAAAAGAACTAGACAGCTATTTCAATAATGGACTTGGGTATCCCAGGTCACTATTCAGAAGACATTGGTGTGTTTTTGATTAGGTTTAAGTCACAAAAGGAATTTGGGGGTGGGAGACATGAATGGACCAAAAAGAAAGTAAAGTACATTGATGTATAATAAAAACTGAACTCCCTTGGACAGTACAAAAAAGCATATTAGTGGGAAGTCTTATTCAAATCTGAAAATAAGTAATTTTTATGTTCAGCATTCTTGGAAGGCAGGAGACTGATGTAGACATGTCAATGAAAATCATGGTTGATAGATACCTACAAATGAGAGCATAAACTTCAGTTAGCGCTTGTCGGCCGAGGAGCCCAACAATGCCTCCAAGGACCTTAAAGGTTAACAATAAAATCGCAAATTGAATTCTCATTTTCAATGTGAGCCGATCTGTTATAAAACAATGAATTGGCATGACCATACCAAGGCCAATGAGAGCGGTTAAGCAAGAGCCTGTCAGCGTGCCCACACTTTATCACCCATGCAGACAGTAACTCGCCAGGACATTAAGGATGCTGTATTTGATGGAATGTCACAGTTAGTTGACACTGGCCTTATCCTGGATCGTAGATTCTCTGTCACATCCTGCCAGTTTAGAGCCGGACCTAATGATTACAGTGTTTTGCCTTGCAAGTGACGGTGGGAACCAAAGCTGGAGCTTAGCCGTGTAAATTGCTGCATGGTGTCAGAGCTGCCAGTTGGAAGTGATTGATAGAGGGATGATCAGCCATATGGAAGAAGGAAAGGGAAATTGTCCTGATCTTGAACAGAAAAGCTTCTAATCTTATCAAACCAAAGGGAGGTGATCAGTAAGAGTTTAAAAGAATTTTGAGGTTGCAGATCATATGTCCTCTGATGATTTGAATGGCATAGAAAATTCATCTCCCAGTGGGCACTGGAAGATACCCAAATATTCAGAAGTTCAGACAGATTTCTTTTTCACAGGCTCATACTGGCCTCAAATGAGAGAGTGGAGAGGAGAGGAAAGGAGAGGGAGAGGGAGATGGAGAGGGAGAGCAATCCTCCTCTCTTAGCCTCCAGAGTGCTAGGGTTATAGGTACATACCACAATATTTCATTCCAGGTGATTTACAATGTAATTATGGACTAGGAAGATGGCTCAGCAGGTAAAGTGCTTGCTGGGAAAGTATGAAAACCTGAACTCAGATCTCCAGCACCCACAAAGAAAGCAAGATATGGAATCCCACATCTATAATTCAAGGGCTGAGAGGCAGAGAGAGAAGGATTCTGGGAGTTTGCTGGATAATCAGTCTACCCAATTAGTGACCCACAAATTCAGTGAGAGGGGTTGCATCAAAAAATAAAGTGGAAAAGCCATAGAAGCAGATACCTGACATCGAATCCTGCATTCTACAAGCACCTACACACACACACACACACACACACACACACACAGATACACATGTATGTGCACACACAAATTAAGAGATGTATGAAATACTTATATGCCTAATATTGAGAATCTAGAAATGAAAAAAATATACAAGTCACAAAATTTATTCATAAGACTTTTTCCTTTTTGTATTTTACTGTCCCCTCAAGTTTAACCAATGGTCAAGTGCTTTCATACTTGATAATATTATGCACAGTAGATGAAATAAGCAGCAATAATTTAATAATTGACATAGTATTTCCCAGTTAACTCACATAGCAGTCAATTTAAGGGTATAGCTGCTGCTTCTCAAAAGAGTTTGTTTTTTGAATTATTTATTATTATTGGGAGGTGACAAGCTACCATACATGTTTGGAGGTCAACTCCTTCCACATTTAGATGAGATCTGGGGGTGAAACTAAGATCACCAGGCTTGCATAGTCAGATGGCTAGTGCCTTTATCCACTGAGCAATCTCAGGGGCCTTCCAAACTGTTCTTGCTACATAAGGGAAGCCTAGAGTATCGTGAGGATATTGACACCCATCTTTCTTTCCCTGTCTTGAACCCCTGCTCTTCCTAAAACATCTTGAGATTCAGATTGGAGCAGGATTCGAGCAGGGCTTGGTGTGGGGATGTTCTCTCGTGGTGAGTACAGTTGGGAAGACTCAGCCAGGGTGCACAAAGGCTTGGCAGACACTGCATGATGGTGTTTAATTTTGCTCACTATCACTGCTGACATTTCTCCTCTGAAGCAAGCACACAAAGTCATGGACCTCCATTCCCCATGGTTACTTTGGACACCTTCTGTAGATCCCAGGTTTTCACTCACCCACTCCAGCTCCCTTCTACCATGTACTCTTCAGTAGCTCTCTCACACAGTCAGCTTAAGTCAGATCTGCAGGAAACATCCTTATTCATTTTGCTTCGACATCAAGGAGCAGAGTTCCCAAACCACTGGCCTCTGCTCTGATTCTCCAGGCACCTTTGTCCAGAGTCTGTCTTTATTTCCCAGGAATGTTTCATGCATCAGTCTTCTGTGTCGCCCAAACAATATAAATCTCACCATAGGACTCACAATGTCCGTGCGGCCATAGGGTCTCACAAATGTCTGTGCAGCTAAAGTGGACACCCAAGATTCTGATCCACTGGTCCTGGCGGAGGTTAACTTTTCCTCTAAGGGAATACTGGGAAGTGCCTGGGGACATTTTTTTTTTTTATTTAAAAAAGTGAGGAAGGGCAGCTGGTACCCAGTACAAAGAGATCATGGGGGCTTCAACATCACATAGGAAACAGAATAGCTCTGTCACAAGGAATATCTATATCCAACGCATCATCAATTACCTTGATTTGTAAATTAAATAGAGCTGCAAGGACTTGGATGGATTGGTTTCTTCATTGTCACAACTTAAGGGATGCAGAATTAACTTTACATTTTATACTGTGTGTGTGTATGTGTGTGTACATTGTGGGGGGCATGCATGTGTGCAGAAGTAGTCATGAGCATAGCACATGTGGAGATGAGAAGACAACCACTGGTGTCTTTCAATCCTCACCTTTTGGTTTTCTTGAGTCTCTTCTTCAATGCTACATACATGAGGCTGGTTAGTTCATGAACTTCCAGGGAGCCCCCCTGTCGCTACCTTGCATCTCACCATAACAGTGCTAGGATTACACACGAACTCTCTCTCATCCAACTGTATGCGGGTCTGGAAATTCAAATTCAGGTCAAGCTGTGTGACAAGTGCTTCAGCACGGGGCCACTTCTCTAGTATTTATTTGGATTCATGGGGCACAGAGTGTGTCCTGACAAGAAAGGCAGGGCACAGAGATTGGTCTGTAGTAACAGAAGTCTGTGGCAGCCACACGTTATATAATGTTATAAGAAGGAGAGACTTTGGGCCAGAAGCAAGCCAGGGCTATAATCCATCTTCCAGTTAGGCTCCGTTTCCTAAAGGTTTCATGACTTTCCAAAACAGTACCGATCGGCTGAGGACCAAGAGTTCAACCACCTGAGCCTATCAGAGACCTTTCACATTCAAACCATAACAACGATAAAAACAAGTTTGCAAGTTCTTTGACTCTCTTCTTACTCAGTTCAGTGTTCATAATATATGAAGTACTTACCGAGTATCAGGCACTGCCGTTAAGACATGGGTGGGTGGGTGCATCCTTGTGGAGTTTGCTCAATGAAATATGACATGCTAAGATAGCTAACAAGTCAACAAAGTGAAATAGTGCTCAAAGCACTAAATTGAAGTCGGTCAGGGGGTGCAGGGGAAGTATTGCTTCCTGTCAGCATAGTTAATGAGGGACCAACTGAAAAGGTGTGGCCTGGGCCAACGGTCAAAGGAGAAGTTGGGGCTGTTGTAGATAGAGAACATTCTGGAAAGCCAAGTAAAGGCCTGACATAGAAGAAGCACGTGACATAGCAAAGAAACCTAGAAGTTTATGAACAGGGAGGGGCAGGATGTAAGCGATGAGGGGGGAACATAGCCATTCTTCTTGGGCCCACAAATAGACCCTTGCAAGGACTTTTGTTCCAGGTGGTGGTGATGTCCATGAATCCCTTTAGAAGCTAAATGGTCACATATCCATGTCAGCATCTCTCAGTAGAACCTCAAAGATGGGCCCAAGGAAATGGGAAAACTAACCATCAGAAACCTAGTTCTTGCTCGTCAATCCAGGATCTGTTAAGAACTGATGTTGTGCATCTTAGAGGAACCCTCACATCCTTATGAGACTCCCACCTGTTTGGGGTCCTTTCTAAAGCTTGATGCAATTCCAGAAGCTGGATGTAGCTATTGACATGACAAACCCTGCCTTCCTATGAGTCTATGAAAGCCATCCATCAGTGATTTGAGGGCTCCAGGAAATGACCCAAGCAGTGATTTCAGCATCCTTTGTATTTAAGAAACAGCAGGGAGGCAGCACCTGGAGGCTCAGAGGCTCCCTTCTCTCCCCTCCCACAGCCACTCACTCTCTGGCCAGAGTACTGTATAAGATTTGTAGCCCACTTTCTCTACATATGCATCAGCCTTTTCCTGTTAAACAATGCAATCTTGTAGTTAGCTTAAAGAGCAGTACCTAACTGCAAAGGGAATAAATTAAATTAAAGAGAATAAATACCAGTAGCCTGAAGCCTGGGGAGCTGAAGGCATTGCAAAGAGAACCTAGGGAGGAGAGTGGCCGGAGGCAGAGGAGAGGGACAATGTAGAAGGAAATGACAATATCCAGGGAACACAGCCAGGTTAGTTATGGCAGCTAAGTAATTTCAAACTACAAAAGGAATTTTAGGCTTCAAAACTCCAGCTCCCAAATAGTGTTATAATTAGTATTATTTTCAGATTAAAGAAAACACCACTTTTGTGTAACAAATTACCTCCATTTTAAAAGCAAAAATAATATATTTCACTTCATAAAAAAAAAATGCCCAAACGGAAGCATTCTTACATTAATTATTTCACTCTATTCAAAAAGCATATCCCTGCTTGCTTTTTATTATGCCTTCCAGCTTCTACTTTGAAAAACACGTTAAGACGCTAGAAGGTATTTTTTAAAAATGAAAGGAAAAAAAGAAAAATAAATAATCTTTGAAGCAATTAGAGCCCAAAATACAGAACGCATAAATATACATGTACATATTTCTTTATTTGCCCCCTAGATCTCACTCCCCGTTCTCTTCCACCTCCCTTTTTGGCTCCAGTACACGAAGCATCTTTCTTTCCTTGAGCTTCAACAGCAGGGAAATGTTTGCCCCAGAATTGAATCAGATTCTGTTCCCTGGATTGATTGGCAAGAGTTTTTTTTTAAAAAAAAGGGGTGGGGTCCCCAGAGGGCAAATACATAATTTTCATAATGCTTTCCCTTAGCTCCACCACCACCCCAGCCTAGGGGCCCTAAGTCTATTTCTGAACTGTTTTGTCAGAGAGTCATAATTAACAGTGCCTTGCAGAAGACAAAACACCGTCCTCCCGCCTCCGTAGGGTCCGTAGTTGCTCTTGTAAAATTACCAAGAATATAATTTTACTGTGGGAACAAAGAACACATGTAAAGTAAATATTGTTACAGATTTTCAAGTTTGGGGAAGAAAATTTTTAATTTGAATATTGTATAAAAGCCATGGGAAACAGAGTGTAAAATGGATTCTCTCGGTGCCTTCCATTGCTCCGCTCCCGTGGCTGAGGTAAATGTTACCTTGTGTGAGGAAGTTTCAGCACAGGGTTTTCCAAACACAGGGTCTCAGGGCCCTTGAGATGAAAGCATTTTTAAGAAATGTTAAGTGCCCCCTTAAAATGAGCCTCAGTATCTAGAAATCTGTCTCCAGATGACAAACAAATATGCTATCATATTTTAATCTTAACAGATTCTAAGTTACATTAATATTTTAAAAATGATTTTTTCGATGTAATATATCATTAAAGGGAACCAAGAATTAGAAGGTAAAAATAAATCTGAGGCGACAATATGATATCATTTGCATTGTGGGCCACATCCTCTCTCCCTAGGTGAGGCCTGAATGGTTTTCCCCACGTCTGGAAGGCAGAGTATGTTGTTCTGATAAACTGAAGGTGGCACGTGTCTTTGTATGAAGGGGAACTCACCGATGGAGTGATACCATGGGCTCCTGGAGGCTTCTAACAGCATCCTTGTCTAATAGCTCCGCTGTGAAGTAACAGCTTTAACCAAGAGTCTCAGCCAATGGATTCAAAAGTATCTTAGGCAGCAGGCCTAGCTAGCATCCTGATTCAGTTCATCTCAGACCCAGACTATGGCAGCACTGTGATTAATCACAGTGCATCACAGCAATCCATGCAAATTTGAAATGGGGCTGGGGATGCCATGGGGACAAGGACAGGACTATGAACATGAATGACAGCAACCAGACGTGGTAGCAAGATAGAATAGGATGCCTATCCGTGTGATAATGTGGTACTCTATTAGGCAATTTTCCAAGGTCATCTAGTCAGTGCAAGCTGAATATCCTTTATCTGAAATACTTAGGACCAAAAATGTTCAGATTTGATTTTTTTTTTTTATTTTTGTGATATTTGCAAGTGTTTACTAAGATGTCTTGAGGATGTAAACATTGGGCAAGTGTGAAATTCATTTGAGTCTATATAGTTTTTATACGTAGTCTGAAGGTCATCTTATGCAGTGTGTGTGTGTGTGTGTGTGTGTGTGTGTGTGCATGTGCATGCATGCATGTGCTAGTGTTGATGGGTATGCAGATTCAGCTTGATATATGCACATCAGTGGACAAACCCAGGTATCCTTACATAGAAGTCTTCCTCCTTTTATTGGGCTAGGTTTGTCATTGTTCTAGAACCTACTAGGCCAGAGTACGGACTATGAGCCTCCAAAACAATTTATGTTTCCTCTTCCCATCTCATCATTGCTTTGGTTACAAACCTGTGTCCCCATTTCTGGCTTCTTAAGTGGTTCTGGGGCCCAAACCCGAGTCCTCTAGCTTGTGAGGCAGAAACAGGTTCCAGACTGAGCCATATCCCCAGCCTCCATTTTTGAAGTGTTTGAAATTTTCCATGCCTGAAGCAATGCTTTGTGCTGTGAGAATTTTGCCTTGTGGTATAACGTTTGGGGTTTTGGAGTGCTGTTAATTTCATATTTGTTAATCAGGGACACATATGCTGTGATATGGAAAGGAGCTGCTTGCTCCAGCAAGCGTTGTTTCAGAGTTCCTCTGCTCCTTTGAGCACAGGGGATCCTTAGGTTGAACTGATCCTGGGCCTCTGGATTACTAACCCGGCCTCTCAAAGCACATCCAAAGTACCTGGGAACTTCTAGAATGAGAATTCTCTCAAAACTTGTCTATCAGAATATCTAGGACGGAGGCTAGCAACTGTCACAAACAAGCTCCCGAGGCATTCTAACTGCTCTCATGTTTGAAAACCATGGCTCCACCCCACTCCAGATACCATGTAAATGTGGAAACAAAGGAAGCATCTGATTGGGCATCTCTTGGAAGTGTTCATCTTGGTTTCTAGCAAAGGAAATAGAGCCATTCTAAAATTATCCTTCTGTGCCTTTTAGCCATGTAGCACAGGTTTTATCTTTCCTTCCTTCTTTCCCTCCTTCCTTCTTTCTTTCATTCATTCTTTCTTTCTTTCTAACAATGGGTGGCCCATTTTTCTTATACCCTCTCTTTAGCATACACACAGACACAGAGCGAGAGAGAGACAGAGAGACAGAGAATCCGAGACAGACAGAGACAGAGACAGAGAGAAAGGAGGAAGAAAAAGAGGAAGAAGAGGAAAAGAAAAAAGGAAAAAAAGAGAAGAAAAGAAAAGAAACTAGAAAGTTATTCTGGAAACCAACTCCCCAAAGTCTAAAGTGGAGAACCAAAGCTCAGTGCCTTCCTTTTTTCCTTTTCAGTTATTGGCTGGGATACTAATATCGCTGTCTACCCAGCAATGGGAAAGTAAATGCCCCCTCAGCCCTGAGAGCCACACACACTGTAGAGTAAATCAAAGCCTAGCTCAGCATTCTGTGTTGTACTCATGCCCATCATCCCCATTTGCAGATGCTGACATGCTTTTATTTTATCATCTATGCCCTAACATTTAATCATACCATATTCTGCATCTTTTTTGGGTGTGTGGTTATGAAACGGATAGGTTCTTCTAAAACCTATCTGAGACCATAAATTACATAAAGATCATAACAAGGCTTCATTATAACCTACTCTCAGATCACTGAGTATTCTTAATCTGGGATCCATGAATACAGTTCAGGATTTTTGTAACTCTCCTGAAATTGCTTACAAATTATTTCTAATTTAATGTGTCTCTTTTTTTGTATCTATATACATTGTGGATAAAGACAGTGGATGAAGACCCCCTCATGTTTGATATTTTACACCAGCTAATCTCAATTCTTCCTCTTCCTGGACCCCAACCAACCTCACTTCTCGTTCTGTTCGTGGATATGTCAGCAAAGAGTGAGGAACCACTAACCTAGCATCTCTCTGGATGCCATTAATCAGTTGGCTATAATAGTCTACCTCTTTCTGCACTTCTAGTAGAGCAACTCCAGGCCTCAGTGACTTAGCAGTACCACCAAGTCTACAGTGGGAATACACGCACCTACCTTACAGTGGTAATGGCTAGTGCCACATCCTTTGCTATCTGCCTTCTTCTCCTTGCACTCCTATCAAAGTCCCTGACTTGGAGATCATGTCTGAGGAACCCAAACTAAAACAAGACCTATGAGCCAGAGATTGAAATGAATAGCTGAGTATTGGACAGGCATTCCAGGTCTTTCAAAACAAGGCAACCATTCTTAGGTCAATGGGCATGGTTTGAAGAGGGATGCCTGGGAATAGCAGTAGTTTAGTGAGCAAAGTGAATATGACACAAAGCTTGTGCCACAGCGGAGTAAAGGATTCGCCGGGAAAGAATAATAAAGGTATTCATCCTCATTAAAAAGCATTTTTCTTTCAATTGCCCGATTTCACTTCCTGATGTCAGAGCCTTAGCCCGAAGGACAGAGGACACTCTGCATGTTTGGTAAGGGTGAAAGTCACACCCCATCCATCCTTTAGAGCCCAGCTGCCCTTGGTGATGTGCATGTGACACTCGGCCAGCAGAGCACGGATGCGAAGGTTACATGTTCGCCTGCCTGCTCACTCTTTGCTGCGCAGTGTCAGACATGATATGAACCATTTGTTATGTTATTTACTATGTGTCTCTAAGCAAGCCTTCATCTGTGGATGGGCTTCTCCAGACTAAGGAGCGAAAAATCTCCCAGGAGAGACGATATGAGAGTGTTACCTGAAATGTTGAATAACGATAAATTCCTTTGTGTTCCTCTCAACATTCTGCCCCGAGATGATGACGTTTTCATGTTTTGGCAGCTGTTGCAATTTTGCTTTCACAAATGCAAGACAAATTCTTCCCATAGAAGTGACTTTTCCTGTTCAGCCGTAAGTTTCAGACAAATCCTGCTATTGTGATTTTAGATGGCATGTGTTTTAGGAGCTCTGTAAAACACACACACCTAAAAGGTTTATATTCGAATTCCTTTCATTTCAGTCAGCCGTAGACAAGTTTTAGTCTACATTTTTAAATAATTGACTCCATTATATTTCATAAAATATTGGTTAGTTCTGAAGGCAATAGTTAGCACTTACATAAAGAGCTTTTTTATTTTAATCTTCAGAAAGCTAGTAAACCTAAAATAATTTTTACATCCCTGTGAGGCGAGTCAGAAGCTCTAGAATTCATAGCTTTAAGAAAAGGAGACTGAGGCAGAGAACCGGGGTTGAACTGAAAATATCAAACATGGAAACCTTAAAGAGACAACTGTTCTTCGCTCAGCTGAGCGCAGGCTCTTGCTTCTTCCTGCACGTTTCTCTGTGTACATGAGAGGAAACATGTAGCCTTGTAATAACTACAGAGGTTAGAAGCTGTAATTAAAACTACATAAAATTAATTGATGGACTTAGAAAGATTTACGCACCTTGAAATAAAAGTACTTTCAAGTACTTTAGATTTATATCTCTGACTTGTCAATTCTTTGTGTGGGTGTGTCCATTTATAAATGAGGTGAGGATGCAATTAATTATTCAAGTGCAGAGATGCTTCAGGTTGCCCTGAACACGTTCATGGCTTACACCCCAACAGGCTACAAGTGGCCCCCTTGGATCACTCCTTCCTCAGTCTCTGCCATGAGTTCTGATCACGGTTTTAAAAATTACTGGGTAATCTGTGAACGTCCTCCAAGGCTCTGCCAAGCCTGTACCATGGGAATTTACCAATTGCCCTGCCGGTTCCCAATATAAGTAAGCACCTCATCTTCTTGCCTTTGATAGTCCTTGTTTTTAGGGATTCACCCAGCATGCAGAAAAAAAAAAATTGGACTCCCAAAAAAACAGGAGAGACGTGGATCCAGGGTGGATGAGGAAGGTCCCACAGTACCTCCTTGGGAAGCATCAGAAATAACAAAATAGGGGAGGGCTTGGATATTGAGCCATGGTAATTACTGGTCAATAATCATCTAAGCAGATAGCATTTCCTAGTTATTCTCTGCCTTTGATCTCCCTGTTTCTGCTGACCATCCTTACTCGTTTTCCTAGCCAGCAGAAGCAGGGGCTTGGAATTTTAAATGTTTTCTGTATTGTGGTCTCTTCAAAGAACTCCCAACCTCACCACCTGAAACGATGAACCTGTTAACGTATCTTAGCTTTCAAATTTCTAAAAATGATACTTAAAACTGTTCGACTCTTTCAAAAGTGCTCATTATCCTCAATCGTTCTTATGAAATCAAACTCACGTATGTGTCAGTGCCTCTACTTGGATCATTTGAAGATACATATTTTTATCATGTCAAATGTGTAAGATTAGTAATGATGTGGAAATTTAAAAAAGAAAAATCCTTACCCCCTCCCCCCAATTAGGCAAACACACTTTGCAAATGGAACCAGGTGGTTCCCATGTGACTGGTATTTCTGGTGAGGCAGCACTGGGATTGCCAGTACAGGAGCAATCACGCCTTACTAAAAGAGGGAGCTATCTTCGCAGCTCCATCTGCATAATTGATCCCGTATGAAGCGAGCCCGGTAGCCCAGGAGCACTCTGGGGATGCCTTGTTTGTCTTAGCGTGTTCGGTGTCTGGGAGGCATTACCCATCAGGTCTCGCTCATTCAGCATCCCTCCTTGTGGCTTTTCTGGAAGCCCCAGGAACCTTCTTCTACTAATGATAAAATAATCAGAAGCATAAAAATGTTTCTTTTGGACAAATTTGACATGTTATAACGGTAGAGTGCTGATGACTCAGAGTCACCCCCCTCCGCAGCCACTGCTTTATTTAGAGACAGCAGGCAGTGGAGGGAAGCAGACAGCCAAAGATGTTTCCTACCAAGATGAAAGCCGTGCAACTCTTCCTAAACACGGCTTGGTTATCAACGATGAAACGGGCCTGGATTCTTGGGGCTGTGGCTCACAGAAACACCATTGTCCCCATCCCTCGTCTGAATATTTTAAGGTCACGTTGCAATTCAAAGGCAAGCAGGTGGAAGTCTCGGAACTGAGATGGGGTTTGATTTAAGCTAACTACATTATCGAGAAAGCGCTGCAGTGGCGGTTGGTTTTCATTTTCTGTTTAGCTATTTGTGGTAAATATATAGAAACCAGAATCTTGTCTGACCGTGGGACCAATCAGACACATGTGTAGGTCAAAAAAACACTCTTTAGAAGCGCCTAAAAAATTGAAGCCGGAGGGCTGGAGAGATGGCTCAGCAGTAAAAAAACACTGGCTGCTCTCTCAGAGAACCTCTGGTTCCATTCCCAGCACTCACATGGCAGCTCACAACTGTAACTCCAGTTCCAGGGGGTTGAGGAGTTGGTTATTGAGGAGTGAAAACCTGGGCCTGATAATGAAGGACATTCTTTGCAAACCAGAAGGCTTTGAATGTTTACCACATTTCCCCCTTGGGGTTATGGAAAATTACTGAAGAAGAAAAACAAATAAACCGAAGGTAAGACCACATTCACCATGCCTTTCAGAAATGCTTCCTAAGCAGGACAGCTTTCTGCAGGATAGGTTTACTGCAAGGAACAGTCAGGAAGCCACTTCTAATTTAAAGGATGAGGTCATTTAACAGCAACATTAATTAACAGGTAGAGGAAAAACAGGATTCAGACAGAAGGTAATAGCTCATCATGAATGAGGTAACTTTGCAAAATTCTTGGAATATTCACACAAACATGCAAAGGGAAACTGTAAAAAAAAAAAAAGTTGTCACATTGATTGAGAACTTACCAGCGCAGAGATGTAGGAATACCTAAATGACTGAGGTATATAGATATGACAAGCATGGGAGAAATCTCATTCACAGGGTAGAAAATGTCAGATTGGATCAACACACTCTGTGCTACAGCACAGTGACAGTGGTTCACAGCGAAATGTCCTTTTGAAGATTTCCGCACACAGAAGCACATGACAACTGGGGTGATCGATTTGTTAACTAGCTTGGTTGTGTTGATCTTTGACAGGTAGCCTGGGAGATTTGCTTAACTACTGGAAGGACCCGTTGGGAGTATGAGGGCTAGAGACCAGAACCCGTATCAAAAAGCTAGGTATGGCAGCTCATGCTTGTAACTCTAGTGCGGAGGAAGCTGAGGCAGGGGATTGCTGAAGATCTCAGCCTAACCAGCTGACCTAGCCAAGTCAGCAAGTTGTGAGCCAAGTGAGAGAGCCCATCTCGGGGAACAAGGTGACTAGTACCTGAAGAATAGCACTTCATGCTGACCTCTGGCCACCACATGCATGCACAAATATGTGCAACTGAATACATAAAGCACACATATCTTAAGTTCTATAAATATATGCAAGTTTTATTCATCAACTGTACTTCATAAAAAATACTTAAAATTTTTTAAGGTCCAGTGGAGGTGGCCCAGTGGACAAAGCACTTGCTGTGCAAGGGTAAGGACCAGAGTTCAGGCCCCAGCACAGCCTGTAATCCCAGTATACAGGAGGCAGTGTCCCCAGAGGCAAGCTGGATAGTTAAACTAGCCTAATTCGCAAGCTCTAGGTTAAAATGAGAGACCCTACTCTGAGAGCCGAGAGTATTCAAGGAAGACAATAGATGTCAGCTTTTGGTCTTTATGTACTCCACGCACTTGTGCCCACACACAAGTGAACACACTCACACACACATGCAAACCCCACACATATGCATGTCCCCCCCCCCCGGGCAATAGTATGTCCTAAATAAATATTTGATCCTAAGGATTATCTTAATTGTATTCTTC
The DNA here is from genome assembly GCA_026225945.1 of Cricetomys ansorgei. Lineage (NCBI taxonomy): Eukaryota > Metazoa > Chordata > Mammalia > Rodentia > Nesomyidae > Cricetomys > Cricetomys ansorgei. The sequence goes on along the minus strand of JAMJFZ010000982.1, from coordinate 13,704,847 downwards.
GATGGAGCTGCCATATAATTATGAATTCAGTTGTGTGGTTGTTTTATTGAACCTTTGGAGGGCACCTTCCATGAAGGTGAGAAGTATGTTTGTTTCACTTTGTTTTCAAAGGCATTTTATCTTGATATAATTTTTAATTTCCAAATAACCATAAAGATAGCACCAATAATTACCGTATATTTTTCTCGTTTCTCTTCTACATAAACATAGCTCATTTTCAGAACTAAGAATTTAGCACTGATAAACAGCACTGTCTTGTTGTTGTTCGGGCTTCTTGTTTTGATCTGAATTTTCACAGAGCAGCACTACACAGCGCAGGCTTGCATAACTCAGTCTGCCCATTATCTCCTGGTCTTGGCCTCCTGTATGCTGGGATTGCATAGGTCGTAAAATCTGGTAAACAATGTTATTAACTGAACCATGAATCTTACTTAACTATAGTTTTCCTTCAGTGTGGGAAATCCCTGTGCTGCTCCCAACCAAGTTTGTATTTTCTGAAAGTTCAGTTAATCAAAGTTAATGACAATTCAAAAGCACTATATAGAAAGTTCCAGAAATAGATAATTCATGAGTTTCTGAGCTGTGTGATGAAATCTTGTGCCATCCTCCTCCACCCATGCCCAGGGCTTGGATCATCCCTCCCTCACCTTACTGGGAGCTGTGTGTGCAACCCATGTGGTAGTCCCTGAGTTACTCCTTTGGTTATCAGATCTACCTCGATGGCATCACGATGTTCATTTAAAGGAAATCTTAATTCCACATACTGATAGTCCCAAAGCACATAGAGTACTGGTGATTCAGATATGCTAAGAAGAAGCTCAGATGTACTTCTTTTATGTGGAAACGTGCAAGTCCAATTATCTCTTGAAGAGAAAACCACGTTCATATAGACTTTCTTATGGTAACTTGTTATAATTGTTCTTTTCATTGTGCATGTATATGTGTACAGTATACATCCATGAGCATATGCTTGTTTGCATGTATGGGGGACACATACATGCACTGTTTCACAAATGGGTGAGTACATGTAGAAGCTATAGGGTAAAGTCAGGTATCTTCCTGGACTGCTGTGCACTTTTTTTTTCCCCTAAGGCAGAGTCTCTTCCTGACCCCAGAGCTTGCTGACCCAGATAGTCTAGCTGGCCAGCTTGCTCCAGGAATGTAGTCTCCTGTCTTCCAAGTGCTGGGATGGCTGGATGGCTACCAGCCCCACCTAGCCTTTTCATGGGTGCTAGGAGTTCAAATCCTGGTTTTCATGCTTGTACTTTATCTATTGAGACATCTCCTCAGCCCTGGGCTGTCATTGCTCTGTGGCTAGCTAGAATTCTAATCTTCCATAGCACCTACTTTATGAATGAAACTTTCATCATACTTGTATGTAGCTAGAAAAGAACACAGTATGGACAGACTCAGCTCTATCCAGTTTCAGGCATCACTTAGAATACATCCCCATGAATAAGAGGGTGGGGGGCCACTGAATGCCCTTTGTCTTGCTGTGAGTCCAATTCTGGATCCCACATTGATTTTGATGTACTTGTGTCTTCAGTCTTTCATCTGGGTTGGCTCCTCAGTTTTCCTTCATCTGTCACAACTCTGACACCCTCAAAGGAACTACTTCTTAACATCCTTGCACTGGGATGCAGCTGATGGTCCCCTTGTATATAAATTGTGACTATACCTTGGGCAAGAATAATGCAGAGGTGGGCCTGTGCTGTGGCTCAGTGGGTAAAGATGCTTGCTGCCAAGCATGGTGGCCTTGAGTTAGATCCTCAGCCCTCACACAGTGCAAAGAGAAGATGAATTCCCACAAGTTGTCCTCTAACTTCCATAGGTGTGTGTGTGTGTGTGTGTGTGTGTGTGTGCATGCAAACAAACACAAAATAAGCAAATGTGCAAATATCTTAAAAGACAATGTGAGCTGATGCTCCTCAGAGCTGCGGTGTGTCTGATGTCTGTGTATCCTACCGTTGCTGTGCTCACTTGGATCCAGTGTTTTGGGTGGCTCTTCTAGGGGCCTCCATTGCAAAGCAGCTCATCCATTTTGGGTCACTACTGGGCTCATTATGTTATGCATAATTCCTGGCGTATGATAAATTAATAAAAATGAGCATGATGAAATGACTGCTGACTGGCTTCATTCCTCTCCACTAACAGAGCAACAGAGCAGTCTGCTCTCTCCTATGGGGAGCTGTAGCTTTGTGACTTCTAAGAGTTTCCCTGAAAAGAACAAGCGGACTCTGCGTTCTGTCCTCATATGACACCTAGGGTCAGCTCATGAATGTGCAGGCTTTTCATGTGCTTTGGTGAAGCTGAGGCTGCTGTCCTTCTTTGGAGAGGACAGGATGGATCCACGTGTTTCTGGAAGTAAGAACATGAAGGCACTAAAAACCAAATTTTCATTTTTTTTTCCCCTCTGAAATATCTTCTTTCTATGGGAGTGAAGGTGGATTCCACATATCTGGAATTCTTCAAGGATAAAAGAAAAAAAAAGTTTACTGGCAGAGAGAGCTCCTGTAGGCCTTGTCAGGCTCCTATAAATTCTTCAACCCTTAGAAATGGCCATGATAAATACCGTCCATTTTTCCATTTCCATAGTTAAGGGTAAAAAAATCTAAAATGTTCTTGCCCCAATCCTAATTTACTCAGTAATTAATCTGAAGCAAAAGCTAATTTCTTTGCTTATTTGACAAATATTTTAGAACAAAGGGGTTACTTTAATTTTTAACTGACTAGCTAATCTATTTTTGATGACACTAATCTTTTTTGGCTGGAGGCAGTGGCTGAGTTGCCTCCACATCACCGTTGTTCAACCTAGACTCCCTGGAGCCAGAGGTTCAAGTCCCAGCCGGGTCACCCCGACGAAAGCTGATAAATTGAGTGCCTTGTGATCCAGTCCTGACAGCGAGGCGATCTTTCAGCAGAACCCATGAAAGCTTAACTTTCCTCTGGACATTAATGATCCCCAAATAAAAGAGGCCACAGAATCCAAAGCCTATTTCTCATGAGCCCTCCACCCTCGGGTGCAGGACAGACTGTTTATGACAGAGTGGGGGAGGTTAAACATGTTGACAATGACAAACTCTGCAGAAGATCTCAAACAGGTGTAATGGAGGGAAATTTGCTGGACGCCTCAGCAGCATGCTCGGTACCAACCTTCCCACCAGCAGCAGTGAAATCCCAAGTCTTTAGACATTAAAAATTTCTTCTGAAGCAGATATCAGAATATGCCCAGAAAGTAGAATGAAAGAAATATGCTATGGAAACTTAGCCCCAGTTGAAATAGCAAAAGTGACCTTTGTAAGTTGGTTCCTACTTCCTCTCTTTATTCTCTTTCTCTGTAACTTCCAGCCCCACCACAGCTGGGGCGTGACTGTGAAGGCAAAAACACCACTGTGGTTCCCAGTATCTCAACTTTGCTATTCAGTAAGCATGGGGTTACAATTTGCTGGGGACCTAGAGTGAGCAAATGAGCAGGTCAGTTTCACCACTTCACCGATGAAAGCCGTATGCTTTGTGTTGATATTTATTTAATTGTATTATTCACACAACACCCCTCATGTGCTTCTAAATATTGGCTATGACATATATGATCACATGCATGTACACATCTACATATGTGTGCTTCACACTGGGATGTAAATCTTTATTTAATATTCTTTAGTGTATTTTATTACTGGAATTAATCATTTATAATCAGAAATCTAATAGAGTTGTTATGTTTACAGGACATGAAAAAATAGTTACTTAATTATTAAGTAAATTTAACTGTTCTCCCTGGGGTTCAAATCATTCATTTATGTTTCATTCAACAAATGTTAATAAAGGCTTATTATGTTTAAAGCAGCATCCTGTGCACTTCTGTTCAAGTTGTGTCATGTGTGTGTATGTGTACACATGTATGTAAGCATGACTGTTCACCTGTGTATGTGTATGTACATGCATACATGAAAGCATGCTTTAATCTCTGCATGTATGTACACATATGCATGTAAGCATGACTATTCACCTCTGTATGTGTACGTGCATGACTGTTCACTTCTGTATGTGTATGTACACACATGCATGTAAGCATGACTGTTCACTTGTATGTATATGTGCACACATGCATGTAAGCTGACTATTCATCCAAAGGTAAACCTTCTGTGAATAGTAACCTGAGAGGAACAGCAAGTTGTTGGCAGATAAAAGAGATACAGTGGCCATGATAAAGAAATCAGATTTCAGTCTTCCCAATGATGCCCACACAGAAGCGCTGGTCATGAAGCTATGAAAGAAAATTGCAGTGTGCAGCTTCTCATAACTGTGGTGTTCTTGAGCCAGTCAAAATGTAGTGAGCTGTATTCATGATGGAAGTGGAATTGTGTTTACGAAAGACATTGGAGTGAATTTCCTGGCTGTCTTGTGAAAGAATAAAACATTGTCTTCTCTACTCAAAGGCTAGATTCTTACAATTTAAGAGCTGAGAAGAACTATAAAGATTATCTAATTCATTGCCTCTTAATCTTTTAAGGGGTCATGTACCCTTTTAGAATCCAATTAAAACTATAGACTTTCCTCTTCAGAAAAAAATCCACAAGCAAAATGTGGTATAATATTTCATGGGGTTTATAGTCACCCTCCTTAGCTCCAGCTAAAACTTGGGGTTATGAACTCACAATCTCATCAATATTCCCATTGTATAGATGAATAAACCACAGCCCAGGGGTTAGGTAAGGTTATAAGCCTAATTCTGTCTCCCCCAAAATTCATATATTGAAATTTTAAAGCTCAGTAACTCAACATATAACTGTGTTTGGGGATTAGGGTCTTCAAAGAAATACTTAAGCTAAAATGAGGTTGTCACAGTAGGCTTTGCTTCAGTACAACTAATATCTGCTTAAGAAGGAGATATTTGGACAAATATATACACAGATCATTTGAAGATGGCCATGTACAAGGCAGGAAAAGCAGCCTCAGAAGCAAACCTTGACTTTATATTTCCAATCTCCAAAACAAGAGAAAATACATTCTAGTTGTTTATGAAACCCAGACTGTGCTTTATTGTTATGGCATGCCTTGCAACCCAAAGCAAGAGGTAATTAATTTTTCTGAGACAGGGTCCCTCTACATAGCTCTGAATGTCATGGAACTTGTAGAGAAGACTGGCCTCGAACTCATAGAGATCTGTCTGCCTCTGCCTCACAAGCGCTGAGATTAAAGGCATGTGTCACCACGCCAGGCTTCCAATTCTCTTCCATGTTTTGTTTGTCTTTTAATGGAAAACAGCAAAGCCGACTTTCTGATCATCTATTTCCTCCCACACATCTATGATATCGCTTAATTACAAAATCAGAAGTTTAAAATGCTTCTTAATGCATCTTCTCAACACTTGTAAAACATGTACAAGTGTCATGCCCATGATTCTCAGGAATAACTTAAATAAATGATCTTCAATATTCATTCTAAATGGTGAGCCTCCTCCTAACCAGCTCACAGATAAATGCCATCATAATTACTATCAATCACATTGAGGCTAGGCGTGCTTATGGACCCTTCACATCTCACAGATGATGTCACACTGTGGTTTAATGGGTTAAAAGCCAGGTTCTAAAGGGAGAACATCTGACCCTGAGTCTTTGTTCCTCTGTTATTTCATCACCCTGGATAGGTTTCCTAGTCTCATCAAGGTTCAAAGTCTTCCTCCTTACTATAGGAATCATTGCAGAGCTATCACAGGGTTATTTTGAGGGTTAAATGAAGTAACCAGGATATCTATCTGTCTGTTTGTATTTGGGTTTATTTGGTTACCTGTACCTAAATCTGTGTTTCAGGTGGGCAGGACTGAATGTATTCTGTCCAGTGCTGTATCCAGTGCATCCGTGATGGGCACATGGGAGGGTTTGCTATATGAATAACATAAGGAATGGCATATAGGATCAAAGGAAGACTGGTGGCTCCAAGCATTGGCAAAGCTGCTTCCTTTGGCCATAGCTTACTCTCCCGTCCAATTCCTCCCTGTTTGTCTGTTTCATCTATTTATTCTTTAGATGCCAGCTCACTTTCTTCTAGAGATCTTGCCCCCTACGTTAAAACTTCAATCAGCCCCACCCCGCCCTGCCTTAAGGGTCTCTGTGGATCTTTCCTTCATCCAGACGCTGTTGCTTATGATGCAATTCACTCAGGAGATTTAATTAAAAATCTGCCTCTTCTTTGAAAGTTCCACGGCCCTAAGGAGATGGTGCATTCTTGTCCTTGTCCCCAGCATCTAGAAGAGTGACTGGTCATAGTGGTTTGGATGGGGGTGTCCTCTATGTTCTAAAGTATTTGGACACTTGGTCCTCAGTGATGCTGCTTGTGTCTTTGTTGAAGAAGGGTGTTAGTGAGGGCAGACTTGTTTAGAGGTTTCAGAACTTCCTGCCATCCCCAGTGTGCTCTCTCTGCTTCCTGTTTTTGGCTCAGCTCTCAGCATCCAGCTCCAATGACCACGTCTGCTGCCACTCTTCACCCACGGACAGACTTTTATTGCTCCCTCACCACCAGCCCCACATCGATTCCTCACTCTGTAAGTTGCCTTGGCCGATGGCGTTTTATCACAGCAATAGAAAGGTAATTAATATACTGGTCTGTACTGTTAGGATTGTTTCTTTTTTACTTTCACGCTTATCTTTTAGCGCTTGCCCTTGTAGTGTGCGAATATCAGAGAGCAATTTGCAGAACTGGCTTCTATCTTTCTACCATGTGAATTCCAGAAACCCAATTCAGGTCATCAGGTTTGGCGGCAAGCATCTTCACCCACTGAGAGCCATCCTGCTTGTTCCTGTGTTACACAGTTTCAGTTTGGGTTTTGTCTGTTTTTTAAGAATCAAGTGATAATAAGATATATCCACAAAGAAATAGTGACGTGGAGAGGATTTACTGCTTAGATAGAGAGATAGATAGTACAAGTTTTGACCATGAGTTTCAAAGAAGGAAGTATATGCTTAAATCAAATGACACATTCTAAACACATTAGTTTGTAAACACTCAGAAACTACACGACAAGGCCAACGCATACATTTCATCAGACTACACTATTTCAATTTGTTCCCTTATGAAGGCTTTCATACATGGAACCCTTTTTACCTACAGATATTTTGTACCATATTGAGGGTTTTCTTTATGAAAATGTGTTGACTATGTAAAGAACAACACAAAAATATTTTGAGCACTACTGTGTTCTAGGACTGACTCAATGGGACACTCGTCTCAGAAGTTCCTTACATTCTCAGAGATCTTATTAGGCAACGCTGTCATTGGGCTGCTTAACTTCAGTTGTCAACTTGACAAGCCTAGACTCACCTGGGAAGAAAGCCTTAATGAATTATCTAGATCAGATTGTCTTGTGGTACGCCTGGGGTGGGAAAAGTACCCTAGTTGTTAATTGAGATGGTAAGACCCATCCTGAATATTGGTGGTGCTATTTCATGAGCTAGGTTATGAACTGTATAGGGAGTAATTGAAGTCAGATAGCTAAGCTAGCATAAAGCAGCAAGGATTCTCCTCCCCCCCACTCTTTCTCCCTCTCTCTCTTTCTCCCCTTCCCTGCTCTTGAATGTGGATGTGGTATGATCAGCAACCAGCTCCTTCAAATTTCTGTTTTGGCTTCCAAATAAAGAAGGTAACCTAAGTTGTAAGCCAAGTAAACTCTTTCTATCAGTGGATTTTTAGCATAGCAGCAGGAGTGAAACCATATTCACTGAATAAGAAAAGGTAGAAAACCAGTATTTATTTGCAAGACTGGAACTCAGTAGAGAGAAGGGACCAGGTGCAAATCATAGACATGTGAGCAGAACTAGAAAAACTTGAGCTTGAGAGACACTTTCCAAGAACCCAGTGCTTATAGATACCTCTACACACATATCTATAATCTAGGGCACCAAAGCACAGAGATTTAAACATAGCCTTTCCTTAATTAAGACCCCATGCTACCATGCTGGAAATGAGTTCTTTTAATGAAAACACATGTTCAATGATATGGCACAGCAAGGCATATATATATATATATATATATATATATATATATATATATATATATAAAAATCTTTGGGAATTGGCAGACTTTCTAAAGCTATTTGGCAATATTTATAGTGAACCTCAAAAATATTCCTGTCTTATATCACAGTCACTTTAAGAAAAAAACATTTTAAGGAAATTTTCAGATTCATAGATAAGATTTTTCATATAAAAGCCTTTAAAAAAAAAACTTGCAATTGTCAAAGATTGGAACCCACCTTACCTAACTATCTAGTATCTGAATAAATCTGCATAATTCATGACATGCCAGGTACAGTTGCTCTGAAACTATTATAAATGGTAATTTTACTGGATAGGTGATTACCAGAAGGGAAGCGAAAGGTGTTGAGGAGCCAGAGAAAGGCGACAGGATACTCACAGCGTGCAAGTTGGAAAGGAGAGCGGAGGAAGAGAAAGGACAAAAACGAACTGTCTGAAAATTGCCACCGTCAAACTGATGATTTGCATGCTAATAAAAATGTTTAGTAGTGTAGCAAGTTTTCAGGGTTATAATATTGAGGGGAGAACAATATTCTCTTAAAACTTCTTATGCATTATAGTACACACTTATTTTTAAAAACAAAATTTGTGCTTTTTAGTGTTTATTATTTTTTTAAATTATGTGTATTGGGAATCAGGCGTGTGTACATGAAACCGCAGAGGCTAGAAGAGTTGGATCCCCCGGAGGTGGAGTCACAGACAGTTAAGAACCGCCTGATGCAGGCGCTGGGAACCAAACTAGAGTCTTGTACAGGAGCAGCACCCACTCCTTAGCCATCTTCCCAGCCTGTTATCTGTTTTTATTTTATTTGTTTTTCTACATTGGGGATCAAACTTCAGGTCTCCTGCATGTCCTAAATAAGTGTTCTACCACCAAGCTCCATGCCCAGCCCTAAGAGAATAGTTACAACCCCTAAGTTTAATTCTGTATGCTTGTTTTTTCGAGACAAGGTTTCTCTGTTGTAAACTCTGGCTGTCCTGAAACTCACTCTATAGACCAGGCTGACCTCGAACTCAACATCCACCTGCCTCTGCCTCCGAGTGCTGGGATTAAAGGTGTGTGCCACTACCGCCAGACCTAAATTTAATTCTTAACATCAAAATAAATATCAAGCAACTGCTACAATTATTACTATATGTGTTGTCACGCCCTCTTGCCCTAGACAACCCTACGAAGTGAAGTGTAATCTCCTTTTGTGTTCTCATTAGCTTGCTGACAGGGAGACTGGGCAGGATCTAGAAGCCAGTCTCAGTGTCCGCTGACAGGAGATGAGTACCAAGGCTCCGAGAGTCCCCTCCTCATAGCCCCGTCTTCCTCTCTTCCCTTTCCTTACCCATGTGTTCCCATTCCTTCTCTGTCTTTTCAATCATGTGCTCAACTTCGATTTATGTGACCCAAAATGTTTACAGACAACTCCCAAGTTCACCTATTCACTGTCAGACCCTAAAAATCCTCTTGGCCATAATTAAAAGATTGTTCCATTAAAAAAAAAAAAAAAACACTTTAAAATATTTACTTTTTTTATCCTCTGACATTCTTTATCCTCTGACACTTCATCCTCTGACAGTCTTTATCCTTGTATTTAATACTTTTTTTTTTTAATCCTTCTCACACACTATACCCTGTCTCACCATCCCCACCCTCCTTGTCCCACTGAGCTGCTTGTTCTTCCCAAGTCCTTTCTTTCATCTATTTGGGTTTGACTCACTGAGTTTAATTAGAGTTGCTTGTGTGACCATGGGTAGGATGCTATTTACTGGAGCCTGGGTAACTTATCAGTAACTTCTCAAATAAGCTCACACCACTGAAGGAAAGTGATTCCCCCACCCTAAGCCATCAAAGGTCCTCAGGAAGAGTGAGCCCTTCCTTTCCCTTCCCTGCTGAAATGCTGATAGGTCCACTCCTTTTCGGGTCTTATTCAGGGAGCAGCAGTCACAGTAAGAGTGTATCAGCCTTGTTGTGCCCAGAAGACGCTGTTTCGTAGCAGTCCTCCTAATCTCTGGTGCTTACAATCTTTCCACGCCCTCTTCTGCATGCTTCCTGAAACTTGGAGGGTTGAGGTAGTGATGTAGATGTCCCATTTCAGGCTGAACACTCCAAAGTCACATGTTCTCTGCGTTATAATACTTTCCAGCTCAATCCATTTGCCTGCACTCTTCATGATGATTTCCATTTTCTTTACAGCTGAGTCCAATTCTGCTGTGCATATGTGCCTCATTTCGTTATCCGTTCTTCTGTTGATGAGTGCCTAGGCCGGTTTCGGTTCCTTGCCATTTGAACAGTGCAACACTAAACATGGGTGTGCATGTCTCTGTGGGATGCAGAGTCCTTTCAGATGAGCTGTCATTGAGCATCAGAGTGTATCTAGCGGGATCACTTCCCTCTCACCTTTGGCGCTTTATTTCCTGTTGATTCCTACCTTGCTGAGTTTCCCTTTTTGGCAATACCGACACGCTAGCCATGGTTTCTACAACTTTTTGCTCCCTCTTTACTATCTCAAGAGAAAGAGGAATGTGTTTCCCAAACACAAAACAAACAAAATCCAAAGCATTAGTCGAAGTGAAGCAAGTTAGATTACATTCTCACATCGTAGCCAGTTGTCTACCTGCAGGTAGAACCAGTCTACGGTCTGTGTCACTTGTCCAATCTCGTGAGTCAAGGAGGACTCAGTGTCTCCTGAAATAAGTGGTACACACTGAGAGAGTAAATACCTTTGCAACTAATAGAAAAGCGATCTCAGATGGTCCCCAAACAGATGTCTACTATGCAGCTTTATTAATAAGGATTATCATAAGGGCCGGCTTCATCTTTTATGCATAATTCTCTCATTTCTGTATGTAAGTATACATATTTATGTGTGTGCACATGTACGTGGAGGCCAGAGTTTGACATCAGCTCATTCCTCAATCCCTCTTCATTTTTGAGACCGGCTCTCTCACTCAAACTAGGGCTCACCAATTCAGCGAGCCCAAGGTAGCCTCCTGCGTCTGCCTTCTCAGCACTGGGATGACAGACCTGCACCACTGTCCTCTACGTGGTTCAGGTTGGACTCAGGTTCTCATGCTTGTAAAACAGGCGCTTTGCTGATAGAGCCGTCTCTCCAGCTCCTCACTTATAGATTTTCTATCATGAATATTTATTACATATTCTGTCACGTTCTCTCCAAACCAAAAATATTACTGTTAATATTTAAAATGGATTTCTGAACCTCATAAGACAAACTGAATTTTATATATATATATATATATATATATATATTCCCCCTAACTGTGTCACAACCTCAGTAACAGCACACCCCAGCCCCAGTGTGCTCCTGTTTTATATCCCCGTGTGTTTGATTTTTTTTTTTTTTTTTTGTCCTCCTGGTTAGCGTCTGTACTCAGGCTCCCGTCCTCACTGCATCCATTTAAGATCGAACGTAAACATCACACGCGCACGCCTTGCCTATCTGTTAGACCTTTCTTGACAGTCTTCCCTACACCCCTCACACACAAACAGAATTTCCTTTGAAAACAGCAGCATGATACCCCTCTCGTTTTTGTTGCTAGTTGCATGGATCCAAACATCACGTTGTGGTTCAGAATGGCTTGTATGCAAGTGCAAGCAATGATGCCTGGCACATAGGAATACTAAAAATGGCTGTAGCTTCCCAAGGCCCACGCTTTCTCACCTTTGGCACAATTAACTAAAATGATATTGTTTTTGAAGAATCCCCGGAAATCAGCTCTTCATTATGAATGAGGAACCCAAATCATCAGCAATGACTGAAACGATCTAAGAGGCACGAGACAGAGCTCTGTCATGTATGCACACTGCTGCATACTGTGGTTGCCACTGATGCTACCAAATTGTGCACTGTAATGACCAAAATTCCTTCAATATTTTTTTTCTCTAGAAGGATTTAACACAAACAGCAGACTATACAGGGTTCTAATCAGTAGAGGGCGGCTTAACTTTCTGAGTATACCACTGATATTTGGGCCACCCTGTGAGCATGGAATTGCCAGTGATGGCACTTGGGAATCTTCTGGAACCTCCTGGATTATTTATCTCCCGTCCTCAAGGTTAATTCACATGAAACAATTTCTCTTGTTAAATGCCAATTCTGCCCTAAGGTATGAATGTTTAATCCTCATGAAGGTAGTGGGAGCTACATGTGCGCAGTGGTTACGGTCCCTTAACTAATTAGTGGTGAGAGGATGTTAATAAGAGAGTGATTTATATAATACCAAGGACCTGCCAAATACAGTAAAATCTAATTTAGACCAACTGCAAGAAAGCCAGACAGAACTAAGTGGGGGGCGGGGAGTAAGAATTATAAGATGTTGTTAAAGTGTATTGGAACTTTTCAACGCATATGGTCCTTCTCAATCTTTAATGGAGGAGAGAGCACGGAGGCCTGCCAGGTAGAGAAGCATCAGAGACCTCCTTAAAATGAATAAATGACACAGTTGAGATTACCATTGTCTAACATCAGCAGCAGACATTGTACTGGGGGTGAGACGCTCCTGAGTGTATCATGGTGCTATTCTGTGTTACTGCAACAGCTCGGGTCATCGTGTTCCTCAAAGGCTCAAGCTCTCGGTGCTTGATCCTCAGCCTGTGATGCCATTGGGTGGAACCGTAGGAGATGGGTACTGATAGAGGAAGGTTATGTACGGCATGCTTTGGTGGTACTAGGTGGACTATGGGTCCTCCTCTTTGCTTTCTTTGTTTCCTGGATGCCACACATGCTCCCACCACGATGTGACTCACCATCATAGGGTCAGAGCCACAGGGCATGGGAACTTCTGACGTCACGAACCAAATTAAACCTTTCCTCCTTGTAAGTTGTCTGTCACAAGCATTTTGTCATAGTAGCAGAAACTGATAAACATACTTATTTTATTCCTGAAGAACTCGTGCTTTGGTTTTGTATAAGCAACTCTACTTTGCTTCTGGCTTCTTAACAGTTAGGGAATCAGACTGATAAAACGTGAGGGTTCCAGGAAAGGCCACTTGTCTCCCCACAATTCTAGACAGACAACCTATTTTCACAGCGTACCGACTGTATTCTAGTCTCTGTTCTAGGGACCATCATACAGGAAATGACCTCAAATCCCGATTTGATGTGCTATATCCTAGGAACCCACTAGACAGTTTAAATTGAGAGAAGTGCCCAAGCCTTATCTCACTTCTACAAGTGAGTGTGAGTTAACTATTTTCCCCAAACAGTTCAACCATCTTCTTGGCCTAGGCAAGTCCCCCTTTTTCTTCCTTTGAGCTTACACTTCCTTTTATCTGTGGAACCCTCTCCTGTCCTGCCCTCTACAACAGATCAATAATGACTGTACTTGAGCCTCTTTTCATCTTTTCCAGTCCCTGTGTGCCTTTGCTCATTTGTTTCTGTGGTTACATTGAACTCCAAAAAAAAAAAAAGCAAAGAGTCCAGAATGATTTATACATCTTTCAGCCAAGCAGGAACCATCAAATGTCCTCCAGCTCCCCACTACTATAAAGCTTGGGGGCATCCGCATACCTGCTCTGTTAGGAATCTAAGTGAGACTCTAGAGCATATACCTAGGATGCACTTGTCCAGTTATGAGGATTAAATATGCACAAGTAAACCAAGAACCTCAGAGCACAGTACAGACTCCTACATTCCCAGGGTCCCCTACTAATGATTTCCACTATCCCACTGATTCTTGTGCATATGATGGGTATGAACTGATGTCTCAGGATTTTAATTAGCATTTTCCTATCAGTGAATTAATGTACATTTGTAGGGCTTTTGACTCTTGTTTGTTGGCTTTGTGTCCTAGAGCTTGTACTCAGGCCTTCCCAGTGCTAGGCAGCCTCCCAGACTTTTGAACTTTGCACACTGCTGGTTCATATCTTTTGCCTATATTTCTATTGGTAGTCCTAGTCCTAAATTTCCAGAAATTCTATTTGCATGTTTATATATTAGGTTACCAGTGTTGCTATTGAGAACATCTATGTTATATGAAATGTCGTGTGTGTGTGTGTGTGTGTGTCTGTCTGTCTGTCTGTCTGTCTGTATGTGTGTTGGTATATATAAAGAGACAGGCAGTGAGATTCTATGTAGTTCTGTCATTCCTTGTCAGGCAGTGCCAGTGGTTTTAGTTAAACTCTGGCTAGTGGACTCCACAGTTCCTTAGATGGTCCCACTCTCCGTATTCCCCCCACTTTAACTCTGTAGCTCTTCCCTCGTGCCACAGTCCAGCCTCCACCCTTTTGTTCAGCAAGGTGGGGATATTGCAGCTCCCCCTTCCTAGAGCTATTGCCTAAGTCGAGCAGCATTGTCAAACAGAAAACTGCAGAAACCCCTAATTCTTATCCCTTTCAGTCAAAATATTAGAAATCAAACTCTCTACTGGTTTCTGACTACTCTTAACCGGTTCCAGTGCCCCACAATTGTTTTTTAAATATGGAATTTTATAGTTCATTCCAACAGAGGTTAATATAAACATACTGCTTTTCCAACATTACCAGAAGTTGGCTATAAATTATATTTAAAGAAACTTTAAAACTTACGTGAAGAAAGAATTCTGCATGTCTAAAATATTATTTTCTACTGCATTCTTTTACAATTGATTTTCATTTTTATGTATTGCATGTGTCTGTCTGCGTGTGTAGTGAGTGCGAAAGCACACTGGAACCCAGAAGAGGGCGTTGGATACCCTGGAGCTGGATTTACAGGTGGTCGTAGCATCAGGCATGAGTTCTCAGGGGCACTCAGATCCTCTGGAAGTGCTCTTAACTACTGGGCTGTGTCTCCGTCAACTTGACTTCATTTTTGAATGTCAAGTGTTCTGGATATAAAATTCTAGCTTGGCAGGAGTATTTTAACCCAGTCTTCAGTTATACATAACTGGTATTTAACATCTGTATATTTCTTATTGCTGCCCTGTGATTCAGATGGAAAACCATATCATTATCCTCCTATACACACTTTTCTTCCTCGGGCAGCTCCTCTTTACCACAGGCTCTCAGCAGTTTGACGATGATGGGCTAAGGCATAGTCTTAGTTTATTCCTCCTGCTTTGATTCATTCAGCATCCTGGAGACATGAACTAATTTTTTTTTTTCATTAAATCACAAAGACTTGGTTGTTGTTCCATTTAAAATATGTTTTGTTTTCCATCCTAAATGCTTTCTAAAGACTCTGATCACATCCACTTTGTGTATCATCTCACACTTTCTAAATTTTCGTTACTTAGAACTACTTTTATCTTTTCTCCGGATGTGCTTCCGTTTACATGATTCCTTTATTTCTAATTTATCTTCATGCTCACTGATCTTATTTGGGCAGAGTATCTGGTATGCTGTTACGGTTACCTGTGAATACAAACACAGTTTTGAGACAGGATCTCACTAAGTAATCCAGGCTTTACTAAAACTTGCAATCCCCCTGCCTCCTCCTCCTACATGCTGGCATGACAGGCATGCACTGCCATGCCAGGCACTTCAGTGGAATTTTGATTTTCATTGCTGTACCCTCATCCCGTTTTTCTGTGTTTTAGTTCTCTGCCCAAATTCGTTTTTATTCTCCCACTTTGTACACAGTTTCTTTTAAACCCATACAGTTTGTAGCACTTTTAAAAAATGCTTCTCTGGCAATTCCATCTTTTGGGAAATTTCTAGAAATGACTCGGTTGGTTGACTTTTTTCCTCTCTATGGATAATGCTTTCCTTTCTGCCCTACATAGCAGTATTCATTTTTTGCTAGATGTAGGTGATATTCTGAGTAGTATGCGTGAGTTTGGTACTTGGCTAATGATTCAGCCACACTCCATGCTGATTCTAAAAGCAGCTTTGCTGCCCAGCTTCTCTTCATGAGGCAAAACATTGTCTCAATAAATAAAATAACAAAATAAAACAAAATGTTGTTTCAGTCAATAATAAAATAATAAAATAAATAATAAATACAATTAATAATATAAAAATAATAATATATAATTAATGATTAAAAAAATAAAATAAAGAACAAAGAAGAACACCAGGAATGAGGAATTATGCCCCAAATTCTTGAGTAATTGTGAGGATGTCACATGGATCATTGGATTTCAACTGGGTTCTTCCAAACTGTATAACCAGTGTCAGCAGAGAGGCTGCTAGGCCCATGCCCGAAGCCACAGCAGAATGAATTCATCACCCCTCGCTGTATTTAACATGCTCTCCCAGGGGATTCTGAAGTGCAGCAAAGCTTCAGACCCACTTATATGGAGGCGAAGAGAAGCCATGCACTCTGTCGGAGTTAGATCTCTATTGCTGCAGTAGAACGCCACGACCAGAAGCAACTTGGGAGGATCTCTAGGTCCTCTCTTCTTCTGAAGGGGACCATGTCACTCTGTCAAACTTCCCCTCTCTCTTTTATTTCCTGGACGTTGGATGAGTAGTTTTCTTACCCAGTCCTGTTGTCATCCTACATCCCCACCAGAATCCTTCTTTGGATGTCTGTTTCCCAACCACTTGTTCTTGCTGTTTCTACATCCTGACAAATGCTCCCAGGTCTATAGAGATGCTTGAAGCATCCTGCCTTGAGTCATTACTTCTAGCACTTCTCTAGTACTCTAAATGGTTTTCTTGTGGTCCAAAGGAGTTAATGTCCTTTCCATGTTGTAATTCAATTTTAGGGAGTAAATAAGCCACCGTACAAAATCTGTTATCATATCAATCCGTTTACCAGGGTTTTGAAAGCATTAAAGTTGTTTATCACAAAATCATGTCACATGAATAAAAAGTTCTCTGTAGCTCTTGATTTCATTTTAAACTCTAATTCCTCCTCCCCGCCCTGGTAGCTAACATTGGCTACAACTCTAAGGGTGGGTCAGTAATTGGTTTGCCATATGGGGGCTCTGTTACCTTAAGGACTGTTTGTTTTTTTCCTCCTCCATTTGGTGTATTTGGTCTTCAGGAAGCCCCAAGTTTTGGTCCAAAGGATCACACACAGCTGTGATACAGATTTGGTGGATAATTGATTGAGAAGCAAAATGCTACTTTTTTTGTGCTCCATTTTTGAGGTAAACTGGGATGGGGTCTGCCTAAGAGGACTGTCATGGCAAACTAGCAGGTTACAAACCCTGTGAGGCTAACCTAGGAAGGCTTTTGGTTTTTCCCTGAGGTCATTCCCCAAGATAAGAAGGAAGTTCCTGGACCATCTTGTAGTATAGTGAACACTCAGTCAGTTCACACTGCATGTGACAGAGGCTTAAAAAGTGTTCTCACATTATATAAATGGAATCCTCAGATTAGGAGTGTCTCTCTCTCTCTTTCTCTCTCTCTCTCTCTGTGTGTGTGTGTGTGTGACGTTCTATTTTTATTTCTAATCTAAGAATCTAAAAAATAATAAATAAGATTCTTGAAATACAGAGAAGAGATTCCAGTGAAGTTAGACCAGTATAAGACATAGTGAGACTATTGGAGAAAGTGGGCTACCTTTCTATCTTTTAGGACAGGGAGAGCCATGCCTCTACAAAAGACAAGAAAAAGAAATGAATGCTTCCACCAGCCCAGGCAGTCTTCTCTCCTTTGCCTTTTCTCCTCTGCTTGAAATTTTTCTTTGTTGATACCAATTTTCTTAACTTTTCAGTGCATGAGAAAGTAGGAAGGCAGTCTACAGCTCTAAGGATACACAGTGGACTGGCCATTTGCCTCCCAGAGCCTCTGTGAACACTAACAGAAACAATGTAATGGGTTCATCTTTGGTTAGGCCTCCCATGGATTTATACTATACATATGGTGGTTGGAAGCCTACCATATGTAAATGCTGGACATGGCAACACATGTCTGTAATCCCCAGGGACTCTCACTGGGGGAGGGGGATAGTAAAGCTTGCTGGAGAGTCTCTAGTCACATGAGCTCCAGGTTCATTGACAAAGTCTGCCTCAAAGCATAAAGTATAAAGCGGCTGACGAAGACACTCAACTGCGACATTTGGACTCCATTTGTACATACGTGAACACACATACACACAAGGTTGTCATTATGAATTGGAGAAAGACCCAAAATGGCTACTTTTTAAAACAAATTGTCTCTAAAAATAGAGTGGTTCATTTTAGCAATCCCATATTGGTATCAAGAAGACTTTTAGAGACACGTATGGTAGAAAAGGTGCAAAACAAAAACGAAACAAACAGAAACAACAGAAACAACATTTGTCGGATCTCTTCTCCATGCCTTGTGACAGCACCTCACCTTTTCATTAGGTTGCTAGTTTTTGTGTCCTCCCAAAGTCCTGATGATTCTGAGCCACGGGATTTTTTTTTTCTCTCTGTGTAATAATCAGCCACAGGGAGAAATATTCCAAATGTCTATTAACAATGAAACAGAACTAAATTGGACTATTCATAAAAAATGGAAAACTAACTGGCCTCGAAAAGAAAAGAAATTTTGCTACATGCTACACCGTTGGTGAACCTTTGGACCAGATGCTTGGTGAAATAAGCAGGAGACTCAAGGATAGGAATCTGGGTTCACTTTTCTTGTAGTGCTTAGAACAGACAAAGCCACAGAGGTAGAAACAGTGGTAGAAGACAGTAGAAGATAGGGAAAGGGACAATGAGGAGTTTTCTTCCCTGGGACACAGTTTCTATTAGCGATATCAAGCTAGCCATGCAGCTTTGTGTTTGTCATTGAGCTATTTACTTAGAAGCAGTAGTTTTCTGTTTGCATACCACAGTCAAGTAAACTAGGAGTTGGACATAACTACATTCCCAGTGACTTGGGAGCCTGTGGCAAGAAGATACTTTTGAGCTCAGGATTTCAGGGCTAGTCCTGGCAACCTGATAAAACCTGGAAAAGCGAGGCCACCTCGGCCATCGTCCATTGGTGGCACATAAAGTGATGCAGTAATGTAAGCACACTGTATTTCTGTATTGATCTGTACACCATACAGATAAATCGTCTCGATGCTCTGTTTCGCTCAGTTTTCCTGCTAATCACTAAGTAAAGCTGGTCCCTTCTCCTCTAAGACCTCTTCCTGTTCCTCATTTGTCTGGTCCCGTCAAAAAGGTAACCCGGTCACACCCGTCATTATCAAAGATTAGGGTTAGTGAATGCAGCCACCAGGTTGCCCTTTCCCCTAAAGACAACCTGGCCGAGACAGGCGCTGGAGAAGGCAGCACTTCTCTGTGGAAATGAACAATGGCAGATCAGTCCCAGCATTTGCCAAGCTTTGGTCTTTTAAGCCAAGGTCAAGATTTTTGTTCTACTTGCAACTGCCTGTGTTATTTCACTTTATTTTTTTTTAAATCCAACTCTATTTTTATTAAAATGTAGCTTTAGAAAGAAAACTTTATGATATTATTATAAATATGAAACTAGTATCCATTTTCATAATGAGAAAATAGACTTTAAAATGAATATAATTTATTTAAAAACAGGAGATCAAACTCTTAGCATTTTCTACAAAAGGAATAAGGCTTATTTTCTCCTCTCAAGAAACAGTAAGTTCCTCAGGCGTTCTACCACCCAATAAATAATTTCTCTTTGAGTTTGGTGAAAGGATCGGGATGAGAGCTGCAATGGGAATACCACTTTTCACACTGAGGTTCAAGTTTATTTCTCACATTCCATGTAATGCTTTCTGTGCTTCATATTTGATCCCTGTTGTCTGTGTGGCTTGCTCATATCTTGACATATCAAGAAACAGACATGACAGGAAGTAGGACTGAAGAGATATCCCAGCAGTTACAAGTACATACTGGGATACTGCTCTTGCAGAAGACCCGAGTTCAGTTGCCAGCATCCACACAGAGTGGCACATAATTGTCTGGAACTCTGGTTTCGGGGACTCTGACTCCCTCTTCTGGCTTCCACTGGCTTTTGAGTGTACATGGTATACATAAAGTCATGCAGACACACACAGAAATGCATGTAGATAGATAGATAGATAGATAGATAGATAGATAGATAGATAGATAGATAGATAGATAGGAAGAAAAATAAATAAATCTAGAAGCAGCTGCAAAGGAAATGGTGCTAGGCTGTAAACTTCAAGGTCCACAGCAACTTCCTTCCTCTACCTGCTTTCTCTACCCTAAAGGTAGCACAACTTCCCAAAACACTCTTGCCAGCTGGGGACCAAGTGTTCAAACATATAAGGCTGTGCAGGATATTCTGCACTCAAACCATATCAACATCCTGTTCTTTAGGAGACATAGATCTCAGACGACACTGTTTTCGTGATGGAGACATTAGAATAAGAGGACCTTCCCAAGTTCTCCATGAACCAGACTGGATTAACCATACACAGCAGACATTCTACCCTGTGCTTCTCAGATCTCATTTCTTTCTGGGTGCTGAACAGCTCTGCAGCATGGCAGCCTCTGCTCTGCAGAGCAGGCTCAGAGACATCAAACTGCTGGCCCAAGTTCACATACTCAGTAAGGGCTCCCACTAGACCTCCAAGCCTGCAAAGTCAGCAGCCAAACTCTTTACATCTGAATGCCTTCTTTTGGTGCGCCTGGGTTTCACCAGAAGTGAACACAGAGTCCTGCTTTTCAATGGGAAGAAAATATTGGGCAGCATGACTAGTGATAATTGACATTCAGTTTTGTTTTTTTTAATCCTGTTAGAAATGAAAACTAACCACAGAGATCCCATACAGAAACATGGCTTGTAAAATGCTAATTTGAGGTACAGAAAATAATCATTTCCTTTAAAGATAAACACGAACTAACCCAAATTCAGTGTGTTCTAGTTTTTGTTTCATCCCTTCTTATCCTTTTTCTTCAGAAGGCCATCTATTAATAAGTTTGGTCTAAGATTACACCCCAAGTAAATCTTTGACAAGCGTCTTGTTTCTAAAATGACAAGAAGAAGAAAAGCATGGGGGCCAGAACACAAGCCATCTTTCTGCTCAGCACAGAGACTTTCCTCTCTCTCCACTCAGCTGCTTCTGCACAGCAACAGACTGAAGAAGATCATGTTGCAAAAGTTGGCATCCGCGGAGTTTATATTTTTCAGAATATTTAATAAAAGGCCACCAAATGTTAAAATAATTATCTATTTCCTGTATGTGTGCAAGTTTTTTCTCCCCCCACCCCCCGTTGCTAAAATTTCTTAATTAAAAAAATTTAATGAAATGGTTTCTGTTTGTAAAGACTTAGCTACTGAAGACATCGCAGATAGTAAATCGTGAGAACTTTGGTTTCCTTTCGGGGTAGCCTAGCTTCCCTCTCCAGAAGGATCCTTCTGGGTGGCCTGGATGATCTTTCTCTTCCTTAGGTTGTCTCCTTCCCTCTTACTGAATTGCCTCAGTTCTTCATCCACCTTATTTAACCTGCTTTTTAACAAAAAGAAAGATAATCATCCTAATACGCTAACACAGCCAGATTTAGGAAAAATGGAAGAGTAATAGACAGCTTAGTAACTTACTGTTCACTTGCTATCCACTCCCCAAGCTTCTGCCCTGCCTTGGACCTCAGATGAGGTACAAGCCCGGGATGGTCCCTTTGCAGCTGCCAGCCCTCGCATGTATTTATCGGATCATCTCCCCACCATAAGAATCATTTTGTGTTTTATGATTAAAATGTAAACATGTATCTAGTGCATTGACCTTAGATTTTAGGGAGGTTTTAGTGTATGTGTGTGTCTGTGTTTGTATGTCTGTGTGCGCGCACGTGGATGCAGGTTCCCTTGAAAGCCAGAAGATGGAGTTGTAGCTCCTAGAGTTAGAGTTGCAGGAGGTTGTAAGCTGCCCACTTGGGTGCTGGGAACCGAAATCTGGAAGAGCAGCAAACACTCTGGACTGCTGAGCCATATCCCGAGACCAAATCTTTCAGTTTGTTTGTTTGTTTGTTTGTTGCCTGGCAAGGAATTCTAGTTTTCAATGTAAACTTAAGCTCTGAGTGTAGAGTTACAAGTCATTAAGAGAGGTAGCAGTCCATACACTGTTCCCATGCTTTCCTTGGTTTCTGTAACAAACTGTTGACTGGTTTCCTTTCATCTATATCTTCCCATTCAAGTCTGTCACATACATTGTCACTTCCATTTACTCTTTCCTCTAAACATTAACCTGCATTGCCAACGACAGGAACCTCTCTCATAGTATGCTGGAAGCTTCTACTGACACATTGGAGCCCTTAGAAGAAAAGCACCCAGAAGCTCTAAGGTAGGTGGGCAGAATTGTAAGGTGGACTGGAAGAATCCATTGAGAGAAGCAGATAGTCACAGGAGCTGGAGACATGGCACAAAGGTTAGAGCACTGGCTGCTTCTCCAGAGACTAGGATTCAACTCCCAGCACCCACATGGTGGCTCACAACTATCTGTAACTCCAATGACAAGGAACCTGATGTCTTCTTCTGATCTCTGTGCTTATTATTATTGCACAAATGTGGTGTACAGACATAGGTGCAGACAAAATATCCATAAACATAAAAATAAAATATATTTTTAAATGCTAGTATAGTGACCTCTACAACAAATACATAGGGCAGTTTAAACAAAACACAAAACAGTATAACCCTAAAAGACAGGAGAAAATTATTCTGTATACATAAGATCATTGTAATAGACAGAATTGTTAAGAACACACACTAACATAAAAGCAATAAGAGAATGTCAGTCTGTCTTATTTGTCTTTCACCTGAGGATAGTGAAGATGGGGGAAGAATCAGGTGTGACAGTGGTTCCTGGCCTGGAAGGCTGGTGGTAACAAAAGAGGAGATGAGATTAGTTGTGATTATCTGAGTCCAGCTGCCTAAGGGACACCGGGACAGATGTTCCCAAGGGACAATGTAGTCCTTTTTTTTTCCCCTCAGAAGACATTATCCATCACTATCAATGTAGCTCAGTAATGTAAGACACGCATCACATGTGCAAGGCTCTGAGTTCAAGCCTCAGTACCAAAGGCATTTTTAAATGCTTTTTCTGCATCAATTACTGAACTAAAATGTGAGGGAAATATAAGTCAGTGAAATAAAACCTGGCCTTGAGAGGCTTACCATCTATTAAAGGAATACGAATATTCAAACTGTCCACTAACCTTTCAATGAACAACATGTCAACGTGTTATCCATTGATCTAGATACAGCAGTGAATGAAACAGGCAACTTTCTAACTCTCATTAACAATCCAGTATGGAAAGGAGGACGGCAAGCTCTTTACATATGTATAGCAGTCTGGAAGAGCGACTATGAAAAGTCAACATGAGGTAACTTCATCGCACCTGAAATATAATCAGAAACCCTGGACTCATATATTGACTGTGGCTGCTGTTGCTTTAGCAAGCCCTCTCTCCTACCTGTTAGTCTCTTCTAACATTCCAGGGATAGTGTTTCTCTATCGGAAGCAGTGGCCTCAGCCAGAAAGGGTGATGTTCGAACTGAGAGAGCAATAGTCTGCGGTGAGT
The DNA here is from genome assembly GCA_026225945.1 of Cricetomys ansorgei. Taxonomy (NCBI): domain Eukaryota; kingdom Metazoa; phylum Chordata; class Mammalia; order Rodentia; family Nesomyidae; genus Cricetomys; species Cricetomys ansorgei. The sequence goes on along the minus strand of JAMJFZ010000982.1, from coordinate 13,681,459 downwards.
GAGAAAGGATAGAATTCCAGCCGATGGGAAAGGTGATTGTGAAGCCTCAAAATCAGATACTTGTACATGAAAGGAAAGACAGAAGGGTGAGGGTATGGGTAGAGGAAATAAGAAAAGACTAACAGGTAGGAGAGAGGGCTTGCTAAAGCAACAGCAACCACAGTCAATATATGTGTCCAGGGTTTCTGATTATATTTAGAGTAAGTCATATACCTTCTTCAAACACCAACATTCAAATGATAGTGAAGAGGTTTTTCAAAGTAGGGTGATGTCAATTTCACCAATTCCCTGTGGCATTCTGTTGAGCAATGCAGACAAGTGCATTGCTAAAAAATGCACTAAACATGCAAAAATAGTTTCAGTTTCAGGACACTGAAACAATAAAGACAGAGGAAATCCAATTTCGTTTACAAATTATAAAAGCCAACTGTCACCATCTCATTGCTGTGAAGGTTCCTGAATGTCACAGCTCAGACCCTCTGCTTGTCTTGTGGCCTGCTTAAACCAGTCATGGACCAGAAGCAGATATAGGCCTCACTTTGAATAGTCCTAGGGTGTATGATGAAAAGTTTTTATTATATTTTCAAAATCTACCATCATTTATAGACACAGGAAGCATGCTGTCTCTTAATATCATACATTAATATTTGTTTAAAACCTATACAGTTTTATATTATGCCCTGATAGTAATGTGTATGTGCGGTTCTTGTCTAGAATGTTATTAGGTCCTTGATTTCTTTAAAGTGCTGTAATATATGAGCCCAATATTCCCCCTGTGCTTTTGGCATTATTTATGAAAAACAGTCTTTAATTACCAAGCTTAACACATTATCCTTGGTGGAGACTCAAATCTCTTTTCCAACTTTAAACTGAGCAAAAGCTTTCATCTGGCAAGGTACTGAAGCCCACTATGAAAATTTTGTGCATAGAATTATCACCAAGAGCTATTTGGCAGTTTCCCTACCTCAATGAAAAGGACTCTGTATTTTATCTTCACACAAATAACTCTCGCCACCATATAAATTATTTTCTCAATTATCTTTCAACCTTTTGCAATAAGGTTTCCTCAATAAGAACTGGAAAAATCTACATCATCGTCCATGCTACATTTCTTGATCCAAATTCTTTTAATTGGTGACTTAGCCCAAATCTATTTCAAGCCTGACAATTTCCTGTCTATCTAAAGAGCAATGGGAAATTTTTACCTCATCTCACCCTATCATGGACCATAACCCCATATTAGTCTGGGAGACAGCCAACGCTTCCCTCTAGAGTGGCATTTCTTCTCATTTAGCCTGCTAGATTTTTTTTTTTTTTTTTTGTGCTGGAAGTAAAACTTTGTAATTGTGAAAAGAAATTTCAAACACACATTTCCCACTAGATCCCAATTGAAGGGGAAACCACCAGTGCATCTTACAAGCAGCTAGTCCAATCAGACTATTGCCTCCTTTGATTCCAAAGCACCAATTTCAGGTTTTTGGAAGGAGCCAGGAAAAGCGCTCACTCAGCACACTGGATCTCAAAGGCACATCTAACCTTATTGTTTCCCTCTCTGCCTTCCAGAGAACAGTGGGCTAGCTATGCATCCACAGTGGGGCTCAAATTGTTGTTTTCCCATCGTCTGCATCCTTGAAGTACTTTTTCTGATGCACTTGAGAACATCTCAAAGCTCTGCATAACCGCCAAAGCATCAAGAACCACTTCACCTTGAGCAGTAGCCTCAGACATTGATCAGCATTGATGTGAAGTCTTTAAACCTCACATAGAAAATTCCTATTGTTGGGCTTCACGGGTCTGATCAGTAGTCCCAAATGGAACCATTTCCAGTATACTGTGCGTGCATTTGAATCAAAGACTTGAAATGCCATTATCTGAAAATCAGATGAGACATTTGGCTCTATCTGAAAGAAGCACATGTTAATTGCTTATCCAACGATCAACTCAAATTTCATAAAATGACTGATGTCTCTGTGAGTCTGTAAGGAGGAAGCACTTCTCTTTATTTCAAGGGCAATGCATCTGCAGGGTGGGGGGGGGGCATCAGTGTGGGTTTGTGTATGTCTGTGTGAGGGGAGGGCCATTGTAGGTCTATGAGTATCTAGGTGTGTTGTGGGGGTCAGTGTGGATCTATGTGTGTGTGTGTCTGTCTGTCTGCCTGCCTGCATTTTCTTGCAGTTGTATGTGTACATGTATGTGGTGCCAAATGTCCACCTCAAAGGTCACTCCTCAGGAGCCAGGCACCTTGTTCTGTGACACAGGGTCCCTCATTTGACCTAGAGCTGGCTGATTCAGTGTGGTTGGCTAATCAGCTAGTCCCAGCTCCAGAATTACAAGTGCCTATCCGCATGTCTGGTATTTTTTATGTGGGTTCTGAAGAATCCAACCAAGATGTTGCTGTTTCCGCAAGCACTGCATTGATGGAGATGTTCCCCCTACCTGGACTCACCCCAGCCTCAAGACATTAAAAAGCAAACAAGCGCAACTTACTAGAGAATGCATGTGTGGACAGGATCAGTCATTAACCCACCACTACGCTTTGCATGTAAAGTACTTTATTGTTTACATGAAAAACACTTCCACTGGGGGGGATAAATGATCTCTTTTGTCTGAAGTATCTTCTTTTTGTTTTTAAGAAAAACGTATATTCACTCTTCTTTCGATTAGCCAGATAGAATTCCTAAAGAAAACTGGTCCTACTGAGGAGTCTTCAGTGACACCTCACAAGTAAGTAAGCACATAAACAAATGTTTCTTTGATTTCTCCAGAGCCAGTTTTGAGCTTCTTGGAGTTCGTGATCCTGTTTTCTTAAAGGTAGCCTTGTTACCGGAAGTTATAAAAAACAGCTAGAAGAAAAAAAAATATTCCGTGTTAACTGAAACCAAAAGAGAGAGAACAATAGTAGCCTGGGATCAAACAAGAGAGAGGAAGAGAGATATCTATTGCTAAGCTGAAACTTCTAGCTCTTTGCCCAGTGAAGCACACAGAGGGCTTCCTGGGAATCAGGAAGCATTTTCACGCATTTGATGAGAACGGATAAGTGAACTCTCCAACCTCCTCAGGAAAAGGAGCTGATAGGCCGCCAAGCACACATCCTGACCACGGCCAGGCAGGTAGCCACATGTTTAGAGAAGCTGGAGTCATTCCGCCCACCTTTACAGTTCTTTTCCCATCTAAAAAGCAGTTAAAAAAAAAATGCGACAGAGCCTTCCTTCCTCCAGGCAGTACCTTTCTTTGTGTTTCTTTTGTTCTTCCTGACTGATCAGCACTCCGAATCAGCAGCCCCGAGACTGGCCAGCTTGGATTTCTACTTGAGCAGCTGGGCTGTTTCTCTTCACTTTGCAGGAGGAGGCCTCCGTTGCAAGTCTTCTTCTCATTCTGCTCCTCGGGTCTTTCCATCAGGCCCTCCCCCGCCGCCTCTTTTGTTCCTTCTCGTGGAGAACTCTTACCTGCTTGGTGCCACCACGGGCCGAACTGACTCGTTCCACATCGCTTCCCCCACCCCACCCCCACCCCCGCGGTTCGTCCCTGTCTCCTCATCTTTTTGCTACGTGCCACAAAGGCTTCGTTCCACAATTTCTTCAGGTGGCCTGGGGGTGAGGGTGAGTCGGCTGTCACTTAAACTCCCTCCATCGCAGCCGGGCTAAAATGGAAAGTGTGATAAATGGAACCGTACAAGGCTCAATTTCGTCTGGAAATTTCAAACTTATGATGTCCAAATAGGTTCATAAATTCCCCCCAACGCATCTCTGCTGTCTGTAATACCCAACTGCAGGTTTCAACTGAGCAGGCCTCTCTACCTGTTTGCACAGCCTCAGCTATTTCGGGCTTGGCATGCGTCTACTGTGTTTGCTTTGCCATGCTTTTAATGTAGTGCCCAGTCTGGGGGTACAGTCACCGCATACATATTTGCTGATTCTCTCTCAGAGGATAAATGTCAACAATGGACAGCCCAGGTAGTCTTCAAAGGACTTTCACTCAGGCCCGCTTTTACTTCTTGCTGTTTCTAAACGCCAGTGCTGGCTCTGTTGTTGGAGACTATGTCTCTACATGTCCTGTCCTGGGGGGGAAATTGTCAAATGGAGAGTCATCAAACTGAGCTCTTGCTGTCTCCCTGACACAAAGGCTCTGAGACGCCATCTTTCCCTCTTCCTGGCTCTTCTGGTCAGGAACTAGTCCCTGAAGGGTTTGGAGCATACCTGTTCAGATGGGAAGCAGATCATTAGTAAACATGCCTTGGTTGTTAGCTAAGGCCACTCAAAGTAGGAGACGTGGCTCAGGTATAGAAGTTAAAGAGAAATTTAAACAGTATTTCCTTTCATTAGTTTCATTAATGTGTGATTGCACAGGTCATGCAAGTGAAGATGATTTTTGCAAATCATGAACCCTCACCTGGTGCGACCTCTGCCTTTTTGCCTCTATTTTGCTTTTGCATTTAGACTGCTCATGTCTGTAGCAATAAATATTTGGGTTTATTAAGCAAAATAGAATTTAAAAAAGAAAGGATTGTTTTCTGTGCATTGTTACACACACACACACACACACACACACACACACCCAACACACAGACATCCACTCTCTCTCAATGTGTCTTTGGAGTTCATTTTATGTATTAGTTTAGTTGTAGTTCTTTTTAGACGGCTCTGTGTTATTTTATAATGTCTGTACCAAGAATTTGTAAATACCTCCTTTAATAATGAACATTTAGATAATTTACATTTTCCCTATTTTTCATTCTGATAAATGGTTATTTCAGTGAACAGCAAAAATATGCATACTATTATATATACATCAGTGATTCCTTCCTCCAAGGTAGGTAACAGGTCAATAAATTAATAGACCAGAGGGACTGTCCAGTTTTAATTGTTATAAACATTGCCTACTCTTCCCCCTCCCAATTGGCTTTATTAATTTAACCTATTTTCTTATGAATCATTTTTCTTTCTTGTTTTGTGTTGGTTTAATTTTTTTTCCTTTGAGTAAAGGATGTCATCCTGTCATTTCTAGCCTCCTTTAACTAAAAGCCCACTTTTAAAGCAAAAACAAACTGCCTAGGAGTATTGAGGCAGCTATAACAGAATAGCAGAGGCTCCATGGCTTCCCCTTTTGGTTGCTTTATTTTATTTAGACAGGGTCCCTCTATGTATTCCTGGCAGTCCTGGAACTTTCTGTGTAGACCAAACTCGCAGAGAGCCACCTGTCTCTGCCTCCCAAATTCTGGGATCAAAGGATTGCACACCACACTCAGCCAGATAGGTTTTAAACAGAGAGATTTAGTTCTTATTATTCTGGAAGCTGAAAGTACCCCAGTCAGGTCAGTGTCAGCCAGGTCAGTGTCCAGGGAGTGCTGGTCTCTGCTTTATAGCTGTCTTCACTTCATGAAGTGCTATCTGAGGCCCCTTTTATAAGGGCACTAATCCCATTCAAGACTGAACCTTTCAATGTTTTCAGTGCCTTTGGGATTAGAAGTTTAGCATCTGAACTTGGGAGCAATACAAACACTCGATTTATAGTACAAATAAGATCGACCTATCAAACTTAGTGCTGGCTCCTCAGAGGACTCCTTGTGCTCGGCTCACATTGTACCCAGTGTACAGGGAACTCATTTCTGTAAATACAAAAAGAGGCTATGGTTCAAATGCTAAATTTAAAAAGAAAAAAATACAGATCTCAAAAACTGCAGAGAAGGGGCGAAAGATGCAGCTCAATTGGCAAATGCTTGCACAGCATGTGCGAAGCCCTGGCTTCCCTGTCCTCAGCACTACACAAAACCTAGGTGTGGCAGTTCGTGTCTGTAGTCCCAGTCCCTGGGAGTTCATCATCCTGGGCTATATATCAAGTTTAATGCCAACCTAGGATTCATGAGATACTGTCACTTTTGAGAGGTAGTTTGGGGGGGGGGGTGTCTTCTAAACTGTTAGTTTACACAGGTGAAGTCTCAAAAGGTACAGAAGTATGTTTCATGTTAAAAGGCATGTACTTCAAAATTAGTCTCTGCTTGAAAATTCAGCTACTAGTGATATGTTCTGTTAATCACATTAACTATAACCCCCAATATAGGTCACATGCCCACTCTGACATGGAGAAAGGGGAGAGGCTTAAACCTTTTAAGAAGACAGCCTATTTTGAAAAATTCAGGGATTTGGGTTAAATATATGTGAATTCCAAACTAGAGTTTTCCAAATTCTTGACCAGAAATATAATTACAGTTTTGAGATTTTTAGCTCAGTCAGTCCTTCAATAGGTCCAGCAATGACATTTATTAAATTTATTTATTTACTTATGTGTTTCTTAAATTTATTTATTTTTTATTTGGACCTTGTCTAGCTCTCCAGAGCTCAAACTTGGGTTATCAGGTTTCTTCACTGATCCATCTCTCCTCCACCATGATAACCATTTTCCCACATAACATTTTTAGCATACTCCAGAGCAGCCTTTGTTGACAACATGCTTTCAGAGATACTATATACCACATTGCCAGCAGAACGAAAGGTAGGCAACCAGTGAGCTTCAGAGGCATGAAGGCAAACCACAATGAGCAAAGACAGAGGAGATCGTAGGACCCAAGGAAGGAGGGTGATTTTTAGAAAAAGGATGAAACGCTAGCTTATTCTTCAGAAATTTAAATTTTTCCTAAATCCAAAGATATCACTGGAGAAAAGAGAGCACAAAAGATAGATGAATATAAAGAACTCATACAAATTAGTAAAAAATTTATAAATGGCCCAATAGGAAAATGACAAGAGACATCTACAGAGGCAGACACCCAAATGGACAATAAATATACAAAATTTTAAACCTCATACATAGTAAGTTAATTGAAAAATCATAGCATAAAAAAGATATTATTTAACAACTGAAACAGAAAAAATAAAAATCAAGTAATTCTACATGGCAGAAAAACATGAGGAAGTCCTTAAGCCTCATGGAGTGTGACTAAATTTTTATTTCTTTGGAGAACATGGAAACTAGTATTGACCAACAAAAATACAACATGAGCTACAAATGTTAGCCCTGCTTTCTAGTAGACAGACTTCCAGAGGCAAAAAGGAATCAGAAAAAAAATACTCGTTTAAATTTATTTGACTTAACTCAGTATTTTTTAAAAGTCATTTCAACATAAAATCAATCTAAATTTTTTCCAAATATTGTGCCTACTCTATTTCCGACTGTCTTTGAAATCTCATGTGATTTTTTACCCTTCTGTTACATCTCAATTTGGACCAGCTGCATTTCAAAGGCTCAACAGCCCACGTCGTCAGATGCTACCATACTGTACAGCACTGAGCTTGTCAATTTCCAGTAACCTTGATATTGGACCCAAGGAAAGCACTGCAGATTTATACCAGGTGTTTGAAGAATATTCATTGTTACCATTATTTTTAAAGCAAACTATGCAAATGCCCATCAATATGAAAACGGGTTTAAGAACTGTCGTTTGTTCACATCATGAGTAGATGACAGAGTATGAGCACTTGAAATAAAAGTATAATGTGTGATAAAATCCAGTGGCACCACACGCAAACAGAAGGTATGATGGGGCAGGGCCGCTTGTTGGGATAAAGACGGGTTTAAATGGGAGAAGGGAGTAAGAGAGGGGAATGGGATGGGCTGAAGATGTCTAAAGTTTATTATATACAGTATAAGAAACTGTCAAAGAATATGGAACATGGTGCAAGAATCTATAAACCGATGTATCTCAAGCGAAGTTCAAAAGCTTCTAAAACGACACTATGTATTGCTTGGGCAGATGCTCTTCAGCTTCCAGTGGAGCACACCTAATAACTTGAGAACGTAAGTCGTTCGTACCCATAGGTTTGAGCTGCTCTCAACCTTAAGGCTGGCCTCTGAATAGGACATGGCTGTTGTACACATGAACTTTCAGGGACTGTGTTTAATTGCACAGGGTTTCCAAAATCACAAGAGTTAAAAATTCTGTGGAGAAGGGAGGGGCTCCAGTGCCTCACTCCCTAACTGGGGAGCTGATGGCAGAGAGTAAGATGCTCAGGGAGGGTCGTTTGTACTTATGGAGGATGGCCATTGGCAGCTTCCCAGTGGATGACCCTATACACATCAGTACGAATCAGACTTAATGAGTAAATAACTTATTTAAATAAATAACTTATTAAAAAAAAAAGTTTATGTCTTTGGAAGGAAGATGGGGACATGTAAGGGAGAGAACTGGAAGGAAGGAGACATGACCAAGGTAAGTGTATTCTATCCGTGTAAGGAGTTATCAAAAAATCATTTTCAAAATGTGTTAACCCAACCTACCCAACGTCATGGTTTAGACCAGTGCTAGAAACTTTCACAGTTGCGCAAAACCCTTTAACAGAGTACGTTTTACCACAAAGTGTTAACTGTATCTTATAACTAATTGAATACTGTGAAGAGAAACGAAATTGTTTTTCAGAGTACACTCTTGTACTACCACAATGTCAAAAACCATACATTATCACAAGTCAGAAGGGCACGGGGTTTAAAAAGATGGAGAGAGAGAAATAAACTAGAAGTGCATACAAACAACTGTATTTGTGAATGTTAAAACCAAAGGGCACACTCCCACAAAGGGCAGGCCCCCTGACTTGTCTCAACATTGAGTCTAGGCCTAGCTCCACCTGGAGTACAGGAGGACTTCCAGTGGTTAAATAAGAGCCAGCATTCCTCAAGGTACTTGTGAAGCTGGTACCGGTCTACCAAAAGGAGTTATTTACCTTATCTCTGGCAAAAGGGACATACCGCTTGCCAATTAACATATACCTGTGGTGCCTATCAGCATTTCAAAAGCCTGTGCTGCCCTTCTTTCCTTCTCTATCTCAAACTCCCTCCAGCTCCTGGGCTCCCTGACCCACAATTACTCACCCATTATAACCCTAGTATCCTTACTATGCTCTCTCTCTGCTCAGGCTAGTCTCCCTATTCCATCTGCTGCTGTTCTCTCTCACAGATAGCCCTGGCCGTGTTCATTCTGCTGGCTGTGTTCAGTCTATTTTCTCTCTGCTCCAGACTCTTCCAGGTGCCTCTCTGGCTGTTCTCTCTCAGATCTACAATAAAAACCTTTCTACCTTAAAGGGGGCAGTCATGTCTTCAGTTTATGCAGTGGTGTATTTTGTAGTCTAGGTAGGCTGCTTACACATTCTTTTCATGTTACCATCTGTGTTTGTTGCATATGTGAACTGTATTAGACTGTCCACAGAAAGTCAGTAATTCACTGAACACTCTAGAATTGATCGTCTTACTGATGAGAACAAAGTTCGAACTCATGGACTTTTGATTTTCCTTTATTTTCTTTACACTGAATACGTAAGACTATTTAGTGTTTGCTGACCACATTCTCCCTGCCTTTTGCAGACAAGTTGAGTTTGCATTGTTTAACAGAAGTGTAGTGACTTCTTAGAAGAAAGGCCTAGGTGTTGGGGAAAAGACTGTGAACAAGCATGTGGAAGGACTCCGGCCAGTTCACCCAGCACCTTGCTCACCAAAAGCCAACGTAAAGGAAAATATCAATTAAGAAACTATGAACTCTGTAAAAGTATGAGTCCAGCCTGGTCTACATAAGGAGTTTTAGGCCAGGGAGAGCTATACAATGAGACCCTGTCTCAAAACAAACAACAAAAGACAGTAGGGATTTCTCCATGAAACCATAACACATCCTTTGACTAATGAAGTATGACTATTGTGGGAATAATAAAGTATAATGTATTGCTGACTAGCCTTCCTACAGAACGTCACACTAATGCAGCAGGCCACATAGATACTCTACAAGAGAACCATGTCTTCCAGATTTGCCAGATTATACTAAATGGGGTTGTTGTACAACCTTTTCTTTGGGGCTTCTCTCAACAGTTACAGAATTAGAATCTCAAAAGTAGGGCTTCCTCTTCAGCAGTGCTTGGGTAGGGCCTGGGCCAGCAGCAGCAGCAGCAGCAGCACCCAACAACTGTGAGAAATGGGAATTAACTTATTCTACCACAAATTCATTGAGACGGACCATCAGAAAGTGGGGCTGAACAGCTATGTTCTAACAAGTCCTCTGGGTGATTGAGAAGTTGTTGAACTTTGAAAGCCATTGGCCTAGAGCCTGATCAGTCAGAGTGCCAGCAGACCCAGGATGAACCCACTAGAAATCCAGACCTCAGGCCCCACCCCAGACCTTTGGAAATTAACATCCCTGCTTGATCACTTTGATCAAGGCAAATCCTGAACCTCTGTTCTGGGAACAGGCATGGCATTCCATTTTCTAGTTGTGTTCAGGGCTACTGTTTCTCAGCAGGCTGTAACCCCAGGCAAGTTATTTGATGTCTCTCATCCTCAGTTTCCCTTCCTATAAAATTAGCATGAAGATAATGCTCCTGATAATCTTCAAAGGCATGCCCTACAGACATCCTATTTGCAGTGCCTCCCACGATGCCTGAGCCCAGCACAGGTCTAATTAGAAGTAGCCATGCCTACTTCCTGATCCCCTTTGAAGAACATTTCATCTGGTCATGGAGTCTGAAATTCCAGCATTTGGGAGGTTGAGGCTGAGGCAGGAAGATGGCCATGAGTTTGTGGCTAGGCTAGCTAAGCTAAAGAGACCCTGTCAGAAGAAAAGTAATTGGAAGGAAGGAAGGAAAGAAGGAAGGAAGGAAGGAAGGAAGGGAGGGAGGAAGGAAGGAAGGAAGGGAGGTAGGCAGGCAAGGGAGGAGGGGAGGGAGGGAAGAAGGGAGGGAGGGAGGAAGGGAGGGAGGGAGGAAGGGAGGGAGGGAGGGAGGAAACAAAACTACAAAAGCCTAACATCAAGAAGGTATCTATCTGTAAATAAGAACAAATAAAATTTTCAAGTTATAAAAATTTGTTGTACAAATCCCCGTTCAGAAACCTCAACACTGGTGTGTTTGAGAGAGAAGTTCTCAGGATAAGTATTCTAGAATTTAAAGTCTAACATATTCACCAGACAATCACCACGGAAAGTGGAAAACCCACACATCACAAACTAGAATTCTTCTCAATGAATTGAGAGTCTTGGGTGGCCTTGCAAGACTCTTCGAATGAGGAAAGTAAGAAAAAGCACAGAATAATTGTAATCTCAAAGTTTCTTTAAAAAAAATGGGACCGAAACACTTTTCAGGCCCAACTACCCTTCGAAGGTGTGGGCCTGAGTTCCTCTTGACCGTAGTCCACCCTCTCTATTTCTGCTGAGCTCGTGGTTCTAAGAGGGATAAACACAATTTAAGAAGAAAGAGAGAATTAACTCTTGCATCAACCCGTTTAATGACAACCTAGTTCACTGATAGTAATCGCTCTTTTTCTTTCTCTTTTATTCTTTTTTTTACATTGTAAATTCTGAGCAAAAGTCTTAGGAGCATCTCTGTTCTGTTACCAACTATCTTCTGCTCTCTGAATTATTTTTAAGAAATTAAATTAGAATGGTTTCATGTTCGACGGGAATATGAAGTTCAATTAATGAAACATGCATTTCTGCCTTGCAAACCCCCACCCCCTTTCCCATTCCACCCTCCCAACCCCCATCCCCATTCTCACCCCCACCCCCCACCCCACCTCCAATCCCAACCCATCCTTCTAGTCCCCATCCTCACTCCCATTCCACCCTCCCAAACCCCACCCCACTCCCACTCACCCTTTCAGCCCTCACCCCACTCCCACACCACCTCTCCCAGCTCCCACTCGTACCCCACCCTCCTACCCCCCCACCCCCTACCCCCTGCCCCACACCTCCTCTCCCAACCCAGCCTCCCAGCCCCCACTCCCACTCCTACCCCACCCTCAGCTTCCAAACAGCCAGCTATGGCAGGGTCCTTCCAGGAGCAGGATTTATGAATTAGCTACAGCTAAAAAGCCAACAGAGGGAGCACAAGCCATTTTTTTTTATAATGTATTTAAAAAACAGTTATTAAAAATAAGCTTTTTTCTGGTAGCCTACCATAAGATTTAAAAAATTAAATTATGCTTGTATGTCTCAATTGCGAAAGATATTTATCAGGTAATAACTACTAAAAGGAGTTATATTTATTTAAATAGAGTCATTTCTTATTTAAAATTCTGGTTTAAGGAAATTTTAAGAAATTGTGACAAGAAGTGCCCTGGTCTGATACATTGTCTAAGTGTTTCTCCTTGTGTTTACGAAGTTCTTGCAAAGGCTGTTAAAATGCTTGTTGCTCATTCTGCCATTTTTTTGTACCGTTCCCTCCTCTCTGTTAGACCTGGACATAGCCAGACCAGGAGAGAAGCAACTGTGTAGCTTCATGTATCACAAACTTAGATCTGAGACATAAAATTTCTCTTTCTTCATCAAAGAAACGCTTCTGTTAGGCATTTTCACTAAAAAAAAAAAAAAAGCTCTGCCCCCCAAAACACACACACACACACACACACACACACACACACATACATTGTATGACAACTATACACACGTCTCTGTGTTTGTTCCCTACAGCCTTTTTACATTATATGGGTTCTCATATTCAGATCTTATGTTCCCTAAGGTTGCTGGCTTCTTAGTCCTCAGTTCTCCTTGAACTTGGGGAGAGGGAAATTTTAACATTGGAAGATATACAAATGTCTATCCACTCTAACAGCAGTATTTAGATACTCCGTAATTTAAAAGCCAGACAACACCCCCAGTGTGTCCCTTCACACTGGAACACTGCAAAGTTAAATGCAAGAGTGATTTCCCCGTCATCAAATCCGTTCACTTTCCATGATGAAAACTTTCAGGGTCAGATACCTGTAAGATCAAATACCGGAAGTAATATTTGTGTTGAGTAAATATTTACATCTGAATAGTTTTCCCTGTCACTGATAGTTTGTGAGTATAGAATGTTGCAACCATACCCTCCCCCCAACAAAAAGTAGTCATAATGTTTAACACCCTGGTTTACTACCTTGTTGCAGTTGGGATAGTGTTGCTATTACTGGCTATTCAAATATTGTTTAAACCAAACTGCCAGCTGTTGGAGTCACACAAAAGGCCTTCTACATGGCCAGCTGTGTCTTATAAACCTGACTGTTGCCTGTACTGGCCATGGCTTTATTTTATCAGCAAGCTGTGGTTGGTTGTTTTTCCACCAACCAAACATACCTGGCCACATTGGACTTTTATTTCTTGTAACTTCTCAATGAGATTTTACATATGTTCTAATCGAAAACATAGATTCTAGCGGCTGCCCCTCTTGTCTCATTTGCGGGACACGAAGCGGCAGTGTATACAATAAAATTGGGTGACTGTTCCCGTTAGAAGTTTCTGGGAAGGAATGCGATCATTTGAACTAGATGCTGGTCTCAACGCACAACGATAACCTCCTCAGATACTGTGTCTTATTATTTTCCCATCTTCAGCACAGACTTGTGTTTAGCCCCTGTGATAAAACTACTCCAGTACATATGGCCACCAGAATGTAGTAAAGGGAAATGGTTATGTGATTTAAATTCTTTACCATTGAAAGCTTTTAGCTCATTGATGTTCAAAAATAAGTGGACTCTAGCATCCACTGCTCAGAAGCTAACAAATCAATATGCCATTCACCACTGAAACACGGAGGCCCATTGCCAGCTCTACCACCTTTCAACTATTCAGAGAGCATCCAGTCAAAAAGAAAACCCAACCAGTCTTCCCTTTTATGGTCTTCAGGCTGCCATTGTATTAATGGAAAGAAGTGACAACAGAAGTTAATAACTATTCCTCATCATTGAAGCAATCCATAGAGGTGGCTGGGAGGGGAAAGAATGGGGGGGGGGGGTTGAACTTGATGGGTGGAGCCCTATAAATAGCCTCTGAGTTTCTTTACTATCCTCCGGCCCACAAGGCAGGGCTGGGGCATCTGCTCCCAAACTGTTCCCATCCTGTTCAGAAACTGACCTGAATATATATTGGGCTTAATGACCAAATGTTTAAAAATTCATTGCACAAGAACAGCTGAAAGCAGTTGATTGGTTTGTGCTTTATTGTATGCACCTTGCTTCCCAGACCCGCAGTAAAGGCGAAGGTCAGCTGGTAAACATTTGGGCATTTAAAAATAAGAGGCCTGAGATTTCCCAATACCCCTGACTGTTTCCTTTACCCAGATCATCAGTCCTCACTAAGTTCTTTGTGCCCAGCTGGCCCTTTGTTTGGCTTTTGTCTGTCTTGATACCCCAGGCTCAGAACAGCTCTGGAGTAGTTGGTTGTTGGCTCCTGGGAGATACTGCTTGGGGAGTTGATTCTGGAAACGTCATCCTCATGGACTCTGGGAAGTAGAGGTAGTATTTTGGTTTTACATCAAGTATTATTTCAGAGCTTGAGGTAAACTACTGGCACCAAGCAAACAGCAGGGAAGAGAACACTCCGTGGGGTCATAGCATTGCCTTAAAGTATACTGCTAGGGACACAGACCATTTATTGAACCAAGGGGGTTCTTAGCAAGAGAAAATGATTTCATTAATTCCAACTCTAGCTCACTGTGGGCTATGAAGTAAATAAGTCTATCCTAATTCTAAAGACACCAAGATAACCTAAAAACACATTGCCCCTCATACATTTTGTTAACAACTGTCTTATGTTTTCCTCTCTCTCTCTCTCTCTCTCTCTCTCTCTCTCTCTCTCTCTCTCTGTGTGTGTATGTGTGTGTGTGTGTGTGTGTGCGCAAGTGTGCATATTCACATATGTGTGGTGCATATGTGCTTGTGGGCAAGTGAGCACTACCTGTGTATATGAACGTGGAAACCCAAAGTCGATGCAGGTGCCTTCCACAAACGTTTTTCAACTCGAAGTGTCTGAGTACTCCCTGAGCTTGCTCCTTCAGCTGCTCTGGAGAGTCAGCTTGCTCCAGGAATTTCTTATACCTGAAGGCCCACTTGCCTAGACCTGTGTTCTGGGCATCTAATTCTGGGCCTCGCTCTCACAGAGCAAACACGTTGCTACTAAGCCAATCTCCTTCCTTATTGTCCAGCGTCAAATCTGTACTTTCAAGTATGTGGTCATATGATCACTCTGATTCTTGTTCTTATAGTATTAAGATACACATGTGTATATGCATGCTTGAATGCATGTCTGTATACATATATGTATATGTTTATGTGTGTGAGTGTGTATACACACACACACACACACATTTACCTTAAAGAAAATAGTCGTTGAGGCATTTGCTCAATGGAGTTTGATGACCGTGTAGGGAGGGAAGAAGAAATGAGCACTTCTAGAAGAGAGGGTGTGTGTTCTCTTTCTGCAGTTTCAAGTACTTTCATCCTGTGATCTCCTGGCATGCTCCACTGTTTCCAGCCCCGCCATCATCACTAGTATAAAAATTGAGTTCTTTACTTTATCTGGGGGCCCTTGGAATGTGAGCATCTTGTGTGTTTTAATTCACGCTCCTCTTGAGATGATTTAGCTTTTCTTCTGTATAATTCCCCCCTCTCAGTGTGTGGCCCTTTGTCATTAGAGTGATAATCATATTAATAGCAGGGATGTAATTTCCCATAATGCTAAGTAGCTGTGTGTGCACACATACCACACATACCCAGTTTATTCTTAGATTCACTTATGCTCTGACTTCAACTAGTATTTAAATATAGCAGGTGTTTATCTTCATCTCTAGGGAGCATGGGGCTGGACCAGGTGCTTTAGACTTACACAGAGCAAATGGAGATGCGAACGGAGAAGGCTTATATTTTCCCAAAAGATGGAGTACTCTAGAATTGTATTTAATTTTTCAGATGACTTAAGTGGCAACAAACTTGAGTCTTGCCTTCCGAAAATTTCATCAGCTGTGTTTGCAATTTGAATTACTGAGTAGTGGTCTGTTTCTGAATAGGATGCTTTGCTTCAGAAACACAACTGAGAGGGCTTCTCCAGTTTGGAGTCATTGCATAAAAAGAATAGCCAGTGACTGTGTGATACATACTTTGATGTGTTTTCACTTTCCTGGTGTTCTTTGGCAGCCTCGGAGTGTGATGTGCCCCTTTCCATTGCTGTTACCGTGTAGGTAGAATTCAGGAGAGTGGGAAAGTTAACTAGATTCCTTGACATGGTTGTAAGCATAATTATACTTTGAGTTTTCAAAGATGCTTCCTACCAGCTTCATTTAGTGAAGAAATGTGTTTTGAAGCACTGAAGATTGGAATGTCTCCAATGTTGTACTGTTGGAAACAATTCATTGAAAAATCTTTATTTTTCTTCTCTTGAATTCTATTGAATTGGGCGTTGATAGTCAGAACCGTGAGTGAGCTTTTGAGTAGGATGGACAAAATGTTACCTTTAGAATGTCTGAAACAATCAGAGAAAAGGTCCTAGGTGAATTAGAATGCCCCTCTCAGCCCATTTAAACCTAAAATGTTCATCTGTTCTCTCTTGAATTTGAAAAGTGTAGAGGAAGAACACAATGGAAAAAAAGGTGACAGAGTAAGTCACGTGACTCGGGTGGCCCTGACGATGAGGAGTTTGCCTTCTCACAGCCTCAGTTTCCCACCACTGGAACACATGTTGGTGATAGAAGCATCTATTCAAAGTTTGATCGCGAGTATTGGATAAGACAGTGTTCAGAGAGCCCAGCACAGTGCCTGCCATGCCAGAAACTTGGAAAACTTTCTCCTTACTTCAGTGACTGCTCACAACTTCCTGGATCTACTAGATTAAACTTCAACACATGTACCTTTAAAACTTGAAATGCTTGTGAATACCGAAAACTGTTACATAAAAAAGGACAATGCTATAGAGACACCAGTCACTGGAATGTAAAGAGAAAAAAAATATTTAAAGTCATAATGTCAATTACTTATAGAGATGCACAGAAAAGAAATAAGGCTGATATTTTCCATGTGGATGAACATGGCAGTGCTGTTGGCAGGAATAAGAAAGCCAGAAGCAGCAAATGACTAGCAATATGTATGAATGGTGCACCCATGCCATGTAATATGCTCATTGACAAGAGCGGGTTCACGTTCTGCCGTTACACATAGGAAGGGTGTTACTAAGCAAACAGAGGAAGATTCAGAGAAAATGTATCAGCTGATGACATTTTAGTAAAGCAAGCAACATACCAGTGTGTATATGTGTAAATGTGTACGTGTGTACGTGTGTGTGTGTGTGTGTGTGTGTGTGTGTGTGTGTGTGTAATGTGAGCATTGAAGGAAGTTAAGAGAGCACATATGAGGGTTAAGACATGGAATTTTTTTGAAAACTTTGAAGTGTAAAATCTCTAGTTTGTATGATATGCTCTATCTATTTAAACTTTGGTGTGTATTAGATAGATAATAGAGATAGACGATAGATAGATAGATAGATAGATAGATAGATAGATAGATAGATAGATAGACATAGATAGATGATAGATAGATGATAGACATACATGGATGGGTGGATGGATAGATAGATAATAGATAGATGATAGATAGATGATAGATAGATAGATAAATGATAGATAGATAAATAGATAAATGAATTAGAATAAAAGAAAGTAATTGCCTCTGAATTTCTTGATATATACCATAAAGAAAATTTCATGATGATTTGAGTGGCATGCTGCTAGGTTCTTTAAAGACAAATGAGATAAAACTTGCACATGTATCATTAAGCAGCAAGCTATGGCTTGTAGACAGTCTCTACCTGTTTGCCTATTTTTATAAACACAGATTTATGTGAATATAGCACACCCATTGCCTATAATGTCACTTGCAGGTACTTCTTGCTTTGAGAGTAGAGGCACACAACTGAAACAGATTCCAGATAAGTAGTAAAGACAAATATATTACGTTCCAGCCCTTTATAAAAGTTAGCTGAGCCTCCTTGTATGCTCATGCTTATTCACACAAGTAAAAAGCAGATGAGGGTGTTGACTACACCAGGAAGTAGATTGGATGGATACAAGGGAGTAATATTTAGCTTTCATTGTATGTATCACTAAATGCATGCAATTTCACAATTTGAAAACAATCGTTTGTTTTTTTTAATATGTGATGATTTAATACATAAACAATAGCCCTAGAACATTTATTATTTGGAATTTGGAAGCTGGACCTATTCATCCGTCAGTAAACATTTGCATGAGTCCAACATATTCTGCCTCCAAGACGCACATAAGACAGCAGGACTCGCTGGGACAGTGCGGATAGCCAATGGTGAGGCCATGTAAAATGAAGTAGTGAAGACTGTAGCATTACTAAAAGGCAAGTTAGTTCACTGGGGTACTTAGGGAATGCTTCACACAGAAGGTCGCCTTTCTGTTGTGCCTAAAAAGATGTCAATGTCTACAGGACACTCACAGAGCTGAACAGAAGGGATGATAGTGGATCAGCAGAAAGCATAAATGAGAAATAATCAACCAAAGAAGAAGAACTGAGGCACACCACAGTGGCAATGTTACGGGGGCAGGAGGGTAGGGTTAAGGATTAGCTCGGTGGTGGAACACTTGCTTAGTGCCACCAGAGAGTGCAGAAAACAAGGAAAGTAAAACCAAACAGGCTGTAGGTGTAGAGGGATGTGGTATGAGGGAATTCAGGAATCAAGATGGGTGTGAGCTGGAAGGCAGGCCTTACATATTGGAAAGTGACATACATTGCCTCGGACTTTGTTAAATCAACCACAGGGAGTCCACTCGGAGTTTTAAAGAAGCGTGCGTCCTGGGATCTGTCTTTCTGCATCCATATGAAGATTTTGGGAACGCTGGATAGATACTCGAACAAAACAAGTTATGTCTGACTTTCTCCTGCAGACAGTTTATTTCAATAAGTAAAAACAAGGGAAATATTAGCAGCCAACATTTATAGACTCTCTACATGAAGGGTTCTTGTAAGCACTCTGCATAGTAAACCCTTAATTCCCCACATTGGTTTCATTGTCACGTTTTATAGATCAGACAACTAAAACAGAGACGTTGAGTAACTTATCCGAAATCATGGAGTTGGTAAGTAACAGAAGTGGGACTTTCATCTAAACAGTTTGGCACCAATCTGTGCTCCCAGCTATTACATTTTTCCATCCCAGGCGAGTTAAGTAATCATCCCCTGAAGAAACATTTATTAATCTGCCAATTAATCCACCACCATGTGACAGGAATGGTGCCAAGTATTAGGGATACAGACTTTCTAAGAGTCTAATAGTGGGCTAGCAGATGGGTAGATTGGAAGTCCCTAACTGGTGTGTTGCATTGGGAAAGATTCTGACACTCCATCCAGACTCCATGAGGAGAGTTTAGTTATTGATGAAATGTGTCTGCCATGGCTGACAAAGAAACGGAAGTAATACAAAATTTGGGGATGATTTAGGTGGATTTCAAGAGAGAGAGAAGTCCGAATGGGTACAGATTGTTTTGTTTAGAACAGTCACCTAAGCAATTTGAGCGGCATGCCTTTATTTTCATGTGAACTTTTGTGTGTTGGGGGGTATACGTATACGTGTGTGTGTGTGTGTGCGCGCGCGCGCACGCACGTGTGCCCCTGTGTGCACCAATGGATGCCAGAGATCAACATCACGTGTCTTCCTCAATCACTGTCCTATTTTGAGACAGTGTCTCTTATCCATCTGGAGCTCAACTGACTTGACTGGGTAACTGGGAGCTCTCAGAATCCTCCGTTCTCTCCGCCCAGTGCTGAGATTATGGTCACAGGCTCTCATGCCCAGCTTTTCACATGGCTTGTGGGAATCCAAACTCGGGCCCTCATGCCTGCATAGCAAGCACTTTATCTACTGAGCCATCTTCCCAGCCACTCCATGTATACTTTCATCAGAGTCTGTCCCTTCCTACCCAATGCATTCATCCAATTGTCCTAAGAGTTCATTAGGTCAATTCAGCATGGCTTGAGGTCACTTCTCAGAAACGCAGACTCCAGGATTTATTATTGCTGTCTTCCAGCAAATACATGAAACTCACTCTAGTCCAAACCACCGAACCATGACAATGCTAATAATGATGTTTTAATAGTGTCTACTGTGTTAAAGGTTTTGTGAAATCTGATATCTGACATGAGCTAACATAAGCAATATCACAGCCCCCCCATTTTTTAATAAAACAGTTCCTTAAATGTTCCCTCAGTTGCACTGTACTGATAAAAACCTAATGATTTCTAAAATGATGTTTTGCTCCAATATTTATAATTTCATTGTTAGCCAAGATTATATTGTGCTTTTTTTTTTTTTTTTTAACATAAGCAGTGATGTCCCTCAGCCTAAGTACATTGAATTCACCTCAGAAAATTTAGGTAACTAATTATCCTAAACTACTGAGGCGGTGAGTGCTTGCTTCCTGTATGATTATACTATAATGTGAGGTTTTTCTGTAATGGAACAAAAATAATCCAAATTCTTTACTCAGTATGCTAACTGGCTACTCTAGGATTGCAGCTAGGATACTTGCACATTTTTGTGTAATGAGTGTTAGGGTTCAGCTTAACAAGGTTGACATTGTCTTCGGGGGTAGCAGATGTGTGCTTACATCGTTTTAAATGAAACCAAGACCCAAAGAAGCTCAATAAACAAATGACAATGTTTGGAAAAGAAAGAAGCCTGTTTTCTTCCACGGAGTGCAGGGAATTTAACCAACCTGTGTTTATAATTACTGTCTGCTGTAGTTAGTGTGAAAGAATCTACTTGATGCTTATTATAAATAAACAAAATAGGTCCACTTGACTATTTTGCAGATGGCCTGCTAGAGCTTCTTTTGCTCTCTCTTTTTCTCTTTTTTTTTTTATTGACCACAGATCACTTACTTTATGTCCAAATGATATTATTTCATTTTAAACATTACTGTGGTCATAGGTTTTTGTTGCTTTCTTCTCCCCCTTAATTCCTGGCCCGACCTATACAGATGACAGCTTCTCCCACATTTCAAGCCTTCCTCCCCCAGCTTCCATCAAAACTGCAAATGGCTAAATGTGAGTCAGTCATTCCGATCCGAGTGTCTGGTTGGATATCAGAGGTGCTATTTTTCTTGGCAGGCTTCTATAGAGAGCGAGTTGCTACTACACAGTGAATTATAAAATAACACCAAAAGAACACTGTAGGACAGGGGCCACAGGAGGGTACTAAGAAGCATCTACAGTCTGTTGCTTGGACTCTCTGACCAGGTACACATTTCTTTGTAGGAGAAATTAAATCTCATCTTTTAAGCATACAAAAGTATGCTGCATAATTTCACTGCAAATTATAGAAATGCATTAACTGTTTCAGAATTTCCCCTCAGAGAGCTGGCTATCGGGAGATATAGTACCTTCTTTATGTCTCTCGTTAGTGAATTAGAGCGGGTATATTCATTTAAACATTGAGTTTGCTTTGTAAGTTGTTCCTTTTATTCCTCCTCAACTTCAAAATGATGTGTGCCAATTTAAAGACAGGTCATAGGAAACAAGACACTGCGTTTTCATTTCTCTGTGGTAATATTATTTTTTAAATCAGTCCACCAAATGCTTTCTCAAAATCATTTCACTCCTTGAAATTAACATTGGACTTCTCTTTATTATTGAAATCATTCTTCAGTGTTAAGACAGGTTTTTTACTAGGGTGTGGGCTTACCTTTTATGAAGATTGCATTAATCCATCATGAAAATTTTAAAACTCAATAAATTCATTTTA
This sequence comes from Cricetomys ansorgei, assembly GCA_026225945.1. NCBI lineage: Eukaryota > Metazoa > Chordata > Mammalia > Rodentia > Nesomyidae > Cricetomys > Cricetomys ansorgei. The sequence goes on along the minus strand of JAMJFZ010000982.1, from coordinate 13,659,924 downwards.
CCATAAAAGATGTATAAAGCCATAAGCATTTTCCAGATGTGGGTATAAGTAAAGAAAATTCATCTGTTCTGAGACAGGAAAAACTGTTGACATTTCTTTGAAGTGTAATCTCTTTTGTTTATTTGGTTTTTAATAGCTTCCAGCAGTTAGCCACATATTTTTAAAGTGATGCTGCTCACATACCTTTTTTTTTCTTTTTTATCATGAGTGGCGTTAACCTACTGCCATAGATTTAGAAGTTTAACCTATAGAAAGAGGAGACCATCGTGGAGATGGGTAATTTAGGAATTGCCAAAAAATGCAAAGGACCACAGTCCTCAGTAACTGTCCTAATACAGAAATTGCAGGAGTCAGTGGTCGGGAGGTCAACTGGCTATAGGCTTGGTTTATAATGTTTATTTATAAAGGGCAATCTTTAGATGTTGCATGTTTAAGTAGCAAGAATATTCTATTCTCCCTCTGTTGCAACTACCTGACCACTTGACCTTAGTGGAAGAAAAAAAAGAATTTTCCATAGTTACATTGTATATACCAGTTATGTGGCATGGCATGATGTGTGCTCACACACACACACACACGCGCGCACACACACACACACACACACACAAATGTGCTATAAATGAGAGAGAAAATCTAGAATGATAAAAAAATCATTAAAATTGACTGAGTGCCTGAGAAGTCTTTGACACTGAAAAATGGAAACTATTTGGAAAGTAAGTGAAAACTTAAAAAAATATATGTACAAGCTTTTGACATTTCATAATGATTTATATAACAGGCCACATAAGAATTAATTTCATATCAGATGTAAAGCTAGCCATAACCAACTGCACAAAGCAGAGTGCATTCAAGGTTGAGGAGATTTTTTATATATAGAAATTAAGTTTGGGAACCATTTCTCATTCTGTCCAATCAATGTTTTTTAAATATTACTTACAATAATGTGATTCTCTGAAGCTTAATAAGGTGGTTCTCACAGATGTAAGAATGTTCAGATAGGTATATATTCCATTCCAAGCTGCTAGGGGAAAAAAAGAAATATAATATATGTACTTGTATGTATGCTATATTTAAATGTTACCTTTCTCTTTGGTTAGAACTGATTCTTATATGTTCAAGCTGAAAAAAAAAATAAAACAATCCAAAGATTTTAACAAAATGCAACTAAACTGTTACTATGGTTATTAATATAAATAAAATCCATGTCCTATAACCTTATAAAAAATATTCCTAAGTAAAACAACTGAATTTTTGCTTTCAATGCAGTTCTGAGCAACGTGCTGTATGTGAGGGCAATAAAATTATTTTCAGAGATGCTCCCTGACCACGGGCTCAAGCACACACTGGGGCTTGGTCTGTTTTTCACATGTTTTCCATCAAGGAAGTCTGTGGTTACCTTCCTGATTCTGCCGGACTGGAAAAACACAGCTAATATGGTGAGATCTGGAGAAAGCTTTGATGCAGGGACTTTGCAAATAAACCTCCAGATGCCATCTGGTTTACATTCATCTCTCAATTTATTTCCTATAAATGTCTATTGAATATTCCATTGAACCAACACATGTGAAACTGGAGCTGAGAAAGAGAATGGTCTAGAGAATGCTTGGTGGCAGCAGTCATTATCGTATTTCTTTCCCAATATTGCTACCAGCTTCAAATGCATGGCAAATTAGGTAGATTCCAGAGTTCTCCAACTTAAAGCAGAAATGAAGAAGCAAAAATACTTTACGTTATCAAAACAAACAAGCCCATTTTCACATTGTCGGTAGAGTATTACCCACCCAGGTGGTGTGTTTAAGTTGCTGACATTTAAAGAATCAAGTTCACGATGCAGAAATAAATGCTACTCGTACGAAGCAAGGGAGAAACAAACATGGGCGACGTACGGAGCGACAGGCTCAGCGTTTCTCAACCTTCCCAACGCTGTGATTTCAACACAGTTCCTCACGCTGTGGCGACCCCAAACCATACAATTATTTTCGTTGTTACTTCATAACTGTAGTTTTGCTACTGTTATGAGTCATAAATAATCCCATATGCAGATGGTCTTAGGCGATCCCTGGGAAAGGATCGGATGACCCACAGGTTGAGAACCGCTGACAGACAAATTCTGTACATTAGCCTTTGGGTCCATTCTGTTTTGCAAACCCAGCGCTACTCTCTTCTATTTGTGTCTCAGAAACACAAGTCCTTGGTGGGGTGGGGGTGATTCTACAAGCTGTATTTTCTAAATACCCCACCTTTCTAAAGTGATTGCCCCACCACACCTGGATTTCCAAAGATTGTTTCCGTGGAGAACTAGAATAGACATTATACGAGTTATGAGAATTTCCCCACCCAGAATTTGCCTGTTGATTTGTGTTCCTCTGAGAAATCTGCTTTTCCTCAATTGTCACATCTTGGCAGTGACCTCATACATGGCCAGCGAACATCACAAAAGGCTTCCAGAAAAAGAAGTAGGGAGATGGCTCAGTAAAGTACTTGCTTGGAAGCATGAAGAACTGAGTTCAAATACTGAGAAATTTATGCCAGATTATTTTTTTAGTTAGATGTGGTAGCACATGTGGATAATCCCTTTGTTAGGGACATGGGGGCAGAGATCTCTGATGCCTGCTGGCCAGACATTGTAGCCTAATTGGCGATCCTTATGCCACTGGAAAGTAGACAGTTCCTGAGGAACATCACATCAGACCTGCAAGTACACACACATACACATGCACTAGGATGGTGGAAAGGGGAGGTGGAAAGATGACTTGGTAGTTAAGAGCACTACCTGCTCTTGCAGAAGACCAGAGTTTGATCCCAACACACACATGGTAGCTAACAACCCTCTTACCTCCCTCAGCACCAGGCATACACATGGTACAGAGACAAACATGCAGGTAAAACACCCAAATACATAAGATTCTTTTTTTTTTGAGACAAGGTTTCTCTGTTGTAACTCTGGCTGTCCTGAAACTCACTCTGTAGACCAGGCTGGCCTCGAACTTACAGAGATCCATCTCCCTCTGCCTCCTGAGTGCTGGGATTAAAGGCTTGTACCACCATCACCCACCAGAAAAAAATATATATATATATGTGTGTATGTATATGTATATATAAAGGAAAGAACAAAAAAAGAGAGAAATTCCTCAGATGGATTGTTTTGTTGCTTTTTTGGATTTAAATTTTCTACCTCTTTTGTTAAATGATTTAATATTAATAGTTTGATAATTTAATAATGCAACCAGTGCAGCACAACCAGTTACTGTTAGGTTGTTTATTGCTTGTAGATTTAACTTACTAAGTCCTAAGACAAGAAAAGGGGGCTGGACAGATGGTTCAGTGACTAAGGGTGCATACTACTCTTGCAGAGGACCAAATTCAGTTCCCAGCACCCATACTGAGCAAGTTATATGACCGTAACCCCAGATCCAGGAAAATCTGACCTCTCTGGCCTCTGTGGCCACCTTCATCCATGGACATATATCCACACAGAGACACATAATTAAAAAAATAACAAAGACAAATCTTTTAAAAAGGAAGAAGAAAGAACATTCCCTTCCTGAGACCCTAGCCAGGCCACAGTTTGTTCCTTGAAATTATGAAATTTGGAGTATTCTATTTTACCACCTCAACATGCGATCAGGTTGGTTTCCTTAGTGAAAAAAGTTAACATCAAACTGAAAAAAACTAACAATTCCTTAACCAATGTTTCTACATTGTAGATCAAAGTTACATTACAAACATACTATACTGTGGTTGTATTTACTGAGGAACAAAGAAATAATAGTAAATGAATTAGGGAGAGAAAAGGCCAGAGGCTAGCACATGGCTATAATGCCAGCATTTAGGAGACTAAGGAAGGGTAATGGTGACTTGAGGTCAAACTAGGCTCTATAGTGAGAGAAAGCAAGGAAGGAAGGAACAATTGGAAGGAGGGAGGAAAGGAGGGAGGAAGGAAGGGAGGAAGGGAGGGAGGGAATCACTTGAAATAACTATCTCTTTTGTTCATTATTCTTTAGTAATATCAAGAGTGATAAGAATTCTCTTATTATCATTGTGTGTGTGTGTGTGTGTGTGTGTGTGTGTGTGTGTGTGTGTACCATACCTAAGCATGTCACAGCACACGGTGGAGGTCAGAGAACATCTTGCAGAAATCAGTCATCTCCTACCCCTCAGGTCCCAGGGATCAAACTCAGGTAGGTAGTCTAGTCGGGCTTGATGGCACCTTACCTGTGCGAAGCCATCTTACCAGTCCAGAAATCTCTCTTTTAAAAGGGATGACTGCTGGGAGCAGTGGTACACACCCTTAATCCTAGCCCTCAGGAGACAGAGGCACACGGATGCCTATGAATCGAAGGCCAGCCAGATCTACACATCGAGTTCCAGGCCAGCCAAGGTTGTACAATGAAACCCTGTTTCTAAAAGCAAACCAAAGAGAAATTTAGGATTGTGAGTCAGGCATTTTGAATAGGAATTTATGGCAGAGGGAAATCCCTGTTTTTATTCTTAATCATCAAAGGAGCTTGAGATATCTGTCTATTGTCGTTGTCATCATTATAAAACTGACAGCCAAATTCTCCTAACTTTAGAATTTTCATATTTTGAAATCTTGTTTTTAAAAAATTCTTTTCGCGGCAGAATAGCGAGAGAAAAATGGAATTCATTTGTAAGTAAAGTACACATCTGATCATAACTTACTTCAGTGACTAAATAATTCCATTAGTCACAAGGAAGAACATCCATGAAGGTCCTGCCGTATCCACCCTGCATACATTCATTCCATGAATTGGTCATTCTATAATTTTGCAAAGTAAATTTTGCTTCCTTTCTGAAATGTAGGCAAGTCAAAATTCCTCAATAACAGACGCATTTACCCCAATGGAATTTTCTCCTAGACTAGGTTAGTACCTTCTTTTGCTTACTGTACTAAAAAAAAAAAAATCCAAATTTTACCTTGGGGCTACAGGACGATGAGGGAAACAAACTGAGAAAATAAAATGCAAATATATTGTGAGTGATATCCCTTACCCTGCTTTTTGGGGTGTTGTTGTTGTTGTTTCAAGACAGGGTTTCTCTGTTGTAACTCTGGTTATCCTGGAACTCACTCTGTAGACCAGGCTGGCCTTGAACTCAGATCTGCCCACCTCTGCCTCCCAACTTCTTGGGTTAAAGGGATGCACCACAACCACTCAGACTTCGTATCCTGCTTTTAAATCAAGAAATATTCAAAGGAGTACATTATGAATGTACTCTTTACAAATCTGCCTCATTTGAGTCCATCCTAGAAAAGTCCAGCCATGAGAAGTAAAACATCATCAAAATACAGATGGATACGCTGTTACTTGACTTGCATGCCAGAAGACCAGAGTTCGGTCCCCATAGCCTGCATGTGCCTGTAATCCCAGTGCTGGGCAGGTGGAAGCAGATGGATTCCTGGGTCTTACTTGCCGGCTGCTCTACTGAGTCATGAGTAAAAGTGAGAGACCATGTCTCCCAAAGCCAAGGTGATTGGAGCCATGAAGAATGACACCATTGAGAGGTGGACCTTTGGCTTTCACGCACACATCCACATGCATTTTCACACACACACACACACACACACACACACACACACTGCTATTTATGATTGCTATATCCCTATTGGTGTGTCCCTACATGAAACAAGTTTCTTTCCTCCTTCCTTCCTTCCTTCCTTCCTTTCTTTTTTTTCTTTCTTTTTTCTCTTTTTTCTTTTTTCTTTTTGTTTGTTTGTTTGTTTTTTGTTTTTTTGACACAGGGTTTCTCTGTTGTAACTCTGGCTGTCCTTGAACTCACTCTGTAGACCAGGGTGACCTCGAACTCATAGAGATCTGCCTGCCTCTGCCTCTGAAGTGCTGGGATTCAAGGTGTACACTACCATCACCCAGCAAAACAAGTTTCTTAAATAAGTAAATTAACAATTAGTATGCATCCCTTTTTCTGTTTCATTGTAATCACACCCTGATTTACTCATTCAGAAAAGGAAATAACCATTGAACATTCCTGTGCCCTGTACTGTGGAAGGCTCCTGAGTCTGTTAAATCATGTCAACTAATTTCCAGAACAAAGGTTGCTGCCTGCTTGTTTCATGGTCTCCAGCTCCACAGAGAATTCTAAGTTCTCTTCTGTAAGGGGAATCTGTTTCCAATTAATAATCATACTGCTAATCTCTGTCTCAGGGTCCTCATCCCTGCCAGATGCTGCTACACTAGCCAGTCCTTGCCAGCTCCTATGGTAATACCCTGTGGACAAGCCCCAGATCTGAACTCATCAACTCGGCACTGAAGTTAACTGAACTGAGAAGCCTATTGCTGAGCTAGATAAATTGCTGTGGAAACAAAAATCACCCCGCGATACTAGGGCACAGATTTGGTTTTCCAGCCACAAATAACGTTCTAATTATTATGTTCTAGAACTGATCTATGAGGCTGAGAAGGACAGGAATAGACTCAGACTAAGGAGGCCTTACTAATCATCAGCGGTGGTGATATGGCCTTGATTTCAGCAGTCATCTGGTGAGTCTGGCTGTGCTGACATCTGTGAGATGGAGAACGTTGGCATACATGTTCACATTAGAAAGTTTTCTGAAGTGCTTTAATTTCTAATAAGATTAGGATATACCCAGATGTTTCAAGAGGATATGTGCAATTAAGGAAGGTTTCAAAGTTGAAAGGCAAGAGCTGGATCTCTGATATGGTTTGAATATTAAATGGCTCTCAGAGGCCTTGTGCTAAAGACTTGGGCTTTGGAAGGTGGCGGAACCTAGTTAGAGGAAATTAGGTCATTGGGGTGTGCTCCTGTCTGGGTTATATACCACTGGCTGTTTATTCTTTCTCTTTTTGCTCCATGACTGCCATGAGTAGCTTTCTCTGCCACATGCTACCTATCAGGAAGCCTTGCCAAAGTACAGGCCCAAAGCAACAGGACTAAGTGACCAGGAACCGAGAACACTGAGCCTAAATACACTTTCCTCCTTCAAATTATTTATTTCAGTTTTGGGGCACAAGAACAGAAAGCTGATCCAATGTCATGTACAAGTGGTTTGAAAATCTGTGCTCTGGGTATAAATATAAAAATAAAAATTTAAAAGTTTTATAGGAGAGTAGTTTCTCATGCTCCTGTTCGGACAGACTGGGTGTCTCTGGGTATCTCGATCAGAGAAAGCCTCTAAAGTAGAATTCACAAGCTGGAATGTAGACTTGCCGGGCCATTCAGGCTGGGGAGGTGGCTCAATCAGTAATGTGGTCACTACGTAAGTGTTAAGGACCAGTGTTCAAGTCTTCAGAACCCACAAAAAGCCTGTGCAGTAGTCCACATCTGTAATCCCAGCACTCCTAAAAGAGGAGGGGTGGGAACAGGAGAATCCACGGAAGCCCATAGGCAAGCTACCCTGCATATATGGTGACAAAGAACAAGGAAGACCCCAACCTCATGCATAGTGCATGCATGCCCAACTAATAAACACTAGTGCACCCATACATACATATGCATGCACAGACATCACACATATGGAGAAGGTGGTGAGGAGGGAGGAAGAGAGTTACAAACACCAAGTATTTCCTTTGGGAATCATACAGGAGTGAATTGTGACAATTTATGGAGAGAGATGTTTTGGCTCTGGCTTCCATGACTATGAGTTTGGCTGCATCCTTCAGCATTTCTGGGACTCAGATGGTTGTCTCACGTGTTCTAAACATATAGCCAAAGTGACCCCTACATTCCCAAGGCCCTGTGTGAAAAGATGCTTTTTTCAGAATACGTCTATTACCTCACCCGACAGCATCTGGAATGAGGATGAATGGTACCCACACCATTCCTGTCCACACATCCCCATAGGATTAGACACATGTCGGACACATTTGTTGTTCAGAAACCCCTGATGTTATAAACATTGTTCAAAGATTTCACTGGATGCCTTAGCATTCAGAACAACAAGCTAGTTGAAAACAATCATGAAAGATCTGGTTTTCTGAGCAGATTCCCCCTCGATGACAATGATTATTGCTAACAGAACAGGTAGGAGATGGCCACACCGTGGGAATGAACAGCCACTCCAAGGGTTTTATTGGTTGATGGCTCCCTTGTTGCTTTTCTAAAACTCTTAACTATTAAAATATGACTTCAGAAAACCTTATTTTCATTAACTTAAAACACCAAAGCCAAGAATATGTACAGTTTCCATCTTCTGGCCATCAGGGATTTGCTTTGTCAAACAAAATATCTTCCAGCTATCCCACTTACACAAAATACACATCTTTGTGTTCTCTACATTCCGCCTGACTTCCCTCGGTAAAAACTCCAAGGGTAAATCCTTTAGGGAGAAAAAGAAAGCCTTTTCTACATGCAGATTCATATTTTGTTTTCTCCAGTCTCCTCCCACTGGTGGACATCATTTTACTGTATCATCTCAAAGAATACATGGAAGATTCCATGGCTGTAATTTATCAGACAAATGAGTGAAGGATGCTTTCATTTACATGGTTAGCATTTAATTAACATCATTAACTAGCATTGATTTTTAAAACTTTTTGCAGCTATAATGTAACACTTAACATTGACCTGAACTTTTGAAATAAAACCTAGGTGTTCAGAAAGCCCAGGGAAATCAATGACTGATATCATGGATTATGGTCTAGCTCCCTGAGATTGGGGCGGAGGTTATGAAGTAATGTTCATAGCACCATATAAAACCCTAATGATGGTTAATATTAGCTAATTAAGATGAACACTGAATTGAGCCAGCCTGGCTCATGGGGGTAGTAACATCCTATTAGAGTCTAACAAAATATTGTTTTAGCCAAGCCATATATAGTGAGTGATCTGAGCTTCGCACAAAGGATGCATTTACAATCAAATTCAACATTAAAGTTGACTCCCAATCATAGCTGCCAATAGAGATCATATTGGATATGTTCTTCGCATACCACGTGGGCTTTTTGTTTCATTTTGTTTTCATAAACCTTAAACACTGAGCTGTATCGTACTTAGATATTATCACTTAAGGAATGGATATTTGCCATCCTTATTTTTTTTTTTAAAAAAAAAATATGTCAGATACATGTTTCACATATAGCATGGAAGCATGTCTTGGAAATCCAAACTGGGTAACTCTGCTGTACTACCAAAGCCATGAGACTTCTATTCACATGCAGAACAATGCTCATTTATTTGATTTCTCAGTAGCACATATTTAGGATGTGTTTAAATGGACAGGCTTGAGTGGTTTGGATGAGGCCTTTCGTTTCTCTGGAACATCATGCTCTCTTCTTCAGATGAAAAGATTGTAACATGGGGTCACGGTGACTATCAGTCCTAAGATACTTTGTTTCCAGTGGATTTGGTCATTTCTTCTAAATGAGACAAATGTTTAAATCATGCTGCCAGGTAGACTATGAAGGGAGGCACAACTGATCAAAGAGCAAATTTGTAAAATAAAATTTTTGGTTTTTTGAGATAGTCATATGGCATAGACCACAACAGCCTACCACTCACTGGATAACCCAGGCTGACTTCCATTTCATCATCCTCCTGCCTCTGGCTCCCAAGTGCTGAGCTTGAAGGGATGTGCCCTCACAGCAATGTCAGAGATATTATAAGCACAATTTAGTGTGCTGATAGATTGTAGGTGCCAACATTTGTGCTTGTAATGAAGTTGTCCCTGAACCAAATCAGAGGCCACATTTATCTGTAGCGTTCCATAACTTAGTGTCCACATGCTGCCATTTCTGGGCTTTTCAAGATAGATTCTGAGAACAGGCGTCTCTGATGATCAAATCTGGCAGATGACACGCAAGGAGCCATGACTACTCTGTGGCAGTTTCAGAACCTCGCAATATTCTAGTTTTAAAACACCCTTATATAGTTGTGTCGTTTCGCTAGTCAGTATATTAAAACTATTGCTACATGAAAACAAATCAGAAACATGTAATAAAATCCAGAATGTTTATAGAATACCAATAGAGGGGAGGCACAGCCTGGCTGAGAGCCTCCTGTGGCCTCTGCCTGACGTCAAGACTGCGGGCCTTGTTCTTGGCATTAAGCTCTGTGATAGAAGAGAGAGAAGAGCAGACCTGTAATCCCATAACCCAGACCCGCTCCACCGCTCCACAATCGTTCTACATTTTATCTCGTCTCTGTTTTATACCTTTATTATATATATATATGGTAGATGTATATATATGGTATGTAACATATATATGATATCTATATCTATATCTATATATGCATTATGTGTGTGTGTGTGTATATATATACATATATACATATATATATACACACACATATATATACATATATATACATATATATACATATATAATATACATATATATACATATATATACATATACTATATATATAGTATATATATATAAAATATATATATACTAAAGTATATAACATTATATATATATATAAATATATAATGTTATATACTTTAGTACAGTGTCTTCACAATAGGACCCCAATTGTATGATGAATACATAAACAATAAACACACCTATGCATGGGAGGTGATTGGTGGTACCCCTTGTTTCTCAGTATGCTAGAAAAGTCCACTGCATTGAAATGAAATGTTTTTATGACGCCACTAATGTAAATGTAGTCTCACTGATATGGAGACGTCTTCTATGGCAAGCACCATTCAGTGAAAACTTTCATCTGAATGCTCAATATTTCTCATTGTAAATACGATTAAGAAGCTATAAGACATCCCTTCTACCAAGGCTCGGGAATTATTATGGAAGAGGGGACAGGAATATTATAAACACCACAGGTGGTGGACATCTGCATCAAAACAGTAAATACATGACAGCGCAGTTGCCCACGTGACCTCCCAGTGGCTGTGACTATACACAAGGCATGCACCGGATCAGGCAAGCCAAAATTCCAGTATAGATGGGGGAGGGGTTCATAAAGTCCCTCCCTTCGTGGAGGGGATATTGACAACTGGTAGCTGCTAGTGAAGGGAATCTGTTTTCTTATAGGAATGTGACCTCGACAGGCTATGCTCGGGTACATGGTCCTACACCCAGAAACATGCAGGCAGTGCTAGGATGAATTTCTAAAAAGTGAATTTTTAAAAACGAGTAAATAAAGTTGGGAGCGAACAGTGATGGGAGGAGGAGAAAGGAGGAGGAATTGGAGGAGAGGGGATGGGACAAGTTTGGGCAAAGCACATTGTACACATATATAAAATTCTCAAACAACATAAAATAAGTTTTAAGAAAAGTTGTGGAGGGAGAAAAGAACATTTAAATGAGGGCTGGGAATGTGATTCACTTTGATAGAGTGCTTACCTACCATGCCCAAAGCCCTGGCTCCTATTCCCAGGACCACATAAAACCAGGGGTGATGACACCTACCTGTAATCGTAGCACTGGGCACTTGAGCGGTAGGGCCAAAAGGGGTTCCAGGTCATCCTTGGCTACATAACCAGTCTGAAGCAAGCAAGCTTTACTACGTGAGACCTTGTCTCAAAAAAAAAAAAAAACTAAAGTAAATACGGCATTAAGTTCTATATAAATTTTAGCATACACTTGAGTAGAACCATCTAGACTTCACAGATATGTGCTGTCTTGTCAGGCTGGTTGTGCGTCATGATTGCTAGAGGAATAGGCGGCTTCTTTAACTTTTGACTGTAGTTGACAGCTCTCAACCCTCAGCCAGATTCAGCCTGTTTTATTTGTTCTATACAATATTTGAGCTTTAAGTTAGTTACTAGTAATTACAAGTAAAAATATTCATCCAAGTTGTTTCTCAAAAGAGCTTTAAACTTCTTGAAAGAAGGAGCAGCAATGAGCTCGCCGTTCCACCGCGCCACAGAAACACGCCTTTCCCCTGTCCCAGTTCCTGCCTGGAACCCACCTGGAGCTAAGTGTCCATCACACTGCCTGGGCATCTGAGTCCTGAAATGCTTTTGATGATCCTATATTATTTATTACTCTTTTGTTTTCTCTGAAAGATGAAAAAATTGTTTTCATAATTATGTTACCTAAAAATTTGTGTGTTTATGTTTGTGTGTATAGGTGTGTGTATGCACACATGCTCACATGCCTGTTCATGTACAGGTGCCCACATATGTTTATGGATGTGGAAGACAGAGGGTAACCTCTGCTATTGTTCCTACGGGGCCATCGACCTTGTTTATTGACTTGGGGGTCTCTCACTGGCCTGGGGCTCATCAGGTACACTGGGATGGATGATCTGTGAGCCCCAGTGATCCACCAGAACGTCTACCCACCATTGTGATTGCAACCATGAGCCACCATGTCCAGATGTTTTTTTAACATGGGTTCTAGGGATCAAATTCAGGTCCTGATGTTTGTGCAGCAAGAGCTTTACTAATTGAGCTACCCCCACCCCTCTGACCTAAAAAAAAAAAAAAAAAATTAAGTTACAAAAAATGTTTTAAAATTCTGAATAATTATTTCTCACATGAGTGGCAAAGCACTATGCATAATGTAATTTCATTTACAACTAGCCGCAAGTTACTGATAATCTTGATAATCCTGTACACATGAAATTTGCTATTCAGTTGTATTTTTGAAATTTCTTTTTTTCACTTTATGTGTGTGAATGTTTTGCCTGCACATATGTATGTTCATCTCATGCATGCCTCATGCCTACAAGAATCAGAGGAGGGCATTGGATTTCCTGAAACGGGAGTGACCGACAGTTGTCAGCTACCGTGTGGGTGCTGGGAACCCAACTTGGGTCCTCTGAAAGAACATCAGGTGCTCTTAAGAGTTGAGCCTCGTCTCCAGCCACAATATTTTTGTTTGCCTACTCTATTTTCATAGTTCTATACATTTTTAATATACTCCTGTATTTCTTTATTTTTTTCCATGAACAGAAAGACTGGACGGATATATTCCAGCGTGTTTACAGGGGTCGTAATGACGGTCTCTGCCTGTTTAAACTGTCAGCGGTTTTTCAGTTTTGTTTGCTTTCGCTTTGGTTTTCTGTCTAGCCCACATGGTTCACTGTGAGCAGAGGGCGGTTACCTTCTTCATGAGAAGAAAATCTTCCACTTGGATTGCTCCACACCTGCAGTTTTCATTCATTTCCGCCATTTTCCGAGCTCCTCTGTGAGGACTCGGCCCCACATCTCTTTGTAGATCTGTCCTCCGTGTTTACCCGCCAGCAGCGCCCAGCGATGCATGTTTGTTTTCCTCCTGTGTGTACACAGTGGTCTCTCCACTGCTAACATCCCGAGGTGGTTCGTGCCGGAGTGACTGACAGTGAATCAAAATTAAAAACACCAGTTTGCATTAAAGGTCACTGCCTTATTAGAATTATTCATTCAAATACAATTAACTTACCCCTGCTCTGGGGAGAAAGGGAGAGTTTATGCCAGGGGGAAGGGACAACGAAAGGTTTCTCCATTTACGGACTTTCTCCCATTTGAATTTTTCCCCCAACGACTTGACTTCATAGATGTGACAGGCAGCTGGCGACGAGACAGAAAAGCACAAGCGTGTTTCCTCTGATAGACACCAGGGAGGGCTGGCGTCCTCATGCTGCACAGGGAATGAGAGTTGGGACAAACGGTTCTTCAAGAACCTTGCTCAGAGACCCGCATAACAGTACAGAGATTGCATCTACCTTACTTACCATGGTGGTGGGGCAGATGCACTTGGAAAGTCCACGGCTTGGCTCGCTACAACCTACCAAGGCAGCCCTGTCATTGTCCGGTCGTGGCTACCTGTGAAAATCTAATGACACCCTTGGCTATTGCCACAGCAGTAGCAATTATCCTAGATTGAGAACTTCTAGTTTTATTCTTTATTTATTATTTCATCACCATTGGCATCGGACAGCCTTGCCATCAGATCCTAATATGGTCCTGGATAGATCATGCAACTTATCAGAGGCACTAGGCTTTTGTCTGCAAGAGAGATGGAAGTAAAGTCAAAAAAGTGAGGGTTTTTTGGGGTGGGGTTGGGGGGGACATTAAATTTGAGGAGACTTGTAACACCTTTGCACGGCAGTCAAGTCCGTGGACGTTTTGATAAGCAGTAACTGCTATCATTTGCTACCTATGTGCTCACAGTTACGCTGAGTTGCAAAGAAGAGATTGCTTTAAAAATAACCACCTCATGATTCATGCCTTCAGTGAGCTTATAGTCTTCTGGAGAGTGGCCCCAAGGAACACAAAACACAAGGCAGGATGGTACAATATCAACCAAAGCACAAAGAGATGTCATAGAGTGAACCTTGAGGTGGGGAGGGGAGCGGGGGGAGCAACTGCCAATGATGTGAGCGTTCTTTCTGGAGTGATGGGCTACTTGCAAATTGGACTGTGATACTCATGGCACAGCTTAGTGAATTTACTAAAAATTTTATTTAAAATGGTGGGTTATGAGTTAATGGACTTTATAACATATTATAAACCATCCCTCTATAAAATGCACTGAATATTCAGGGCAGCATGAGAATTATATACACAGAGACAAGCTGTAGGCTCCACTGAGGAAGACTGGCCTATGGTACAGGGAGTCAGCACTTCCAAGGAGCGCTAACACATTCTCAGCAGAAAAAGAAAGAATCAAGTCTATCAGGCCAGTAGGATCAAATTAACTTGATAAGACATGATAAATATGCATATAAAATTCTATCTTTTTATATAGAACTGAACATCCTACTTGTGAATATTCTGTTCACCCAGCCCAATACCATCACAAGACCCATGAGTTTAAAAAAAACAGATTGAGTGTATAAACTGCATTCTTTCCCAGTGTCATTGGCAAACAGCTTCAAGCTCTGCTAGTCCAGTTGTTCCAACATGAAGATGCAGACTAAGAGATGAGAGCTTTGGCTGAAAGAGTGTAAATTCCACTTAAGCAATTAAAAAAAAAATCCAGGTACTAGCACCTACTTATCAGGGACCACAGTGATTTCCTCTGTGCGTGCACATGGGGTGAGAACAGGTTCTGCAGCGGAATTTCTCAAAACAATCCTTAAACTCAAGTGATTATAGCACAGTAACTGTAGCTCCTAGAAATCAGGTTGTAGGTAGGCTAGCTAACTTCTTAGTAGTTTACAAGAAAGAAATGTCTGTTAAATTTGTATGCCATTTGCCCAAAAGAACCACAAAAAAAAAAAAATAACATCTTTAAGATTGGAGAGATGGCTCTGTAGGTAAAATGTTTGCTATGCAAGCATGAGGATCTGAGTTCAGATTCCCGAAAAGCTTGTAAAAAGCCAGGATTGGTGGTATATACCAGTATCCCCAGCACTGGCTGGGGCTGAGACAACAGATACTAGGGGTTCACTGGCGAGTCAGTCTTGCCAAATCAACAATCTTCAATCTTCTATATTAAAAATAAGTAGGGGACAAGTGTGGTAGCATATTCCTTCAACTCCAGCACTCAGGAGGAAGAGACAAACAGATCTCTCTGCGTTTGAGTCACCACGGTATACATAGAATACTAAGACAACCTGGGCTACAAAGTGAGCCTGGGGGTAGGGAGGGGAATAGATAGATAAATAGATAAAATAGATAGATAGATAGATAGATAGATAGATAGATAGATAGATAGATAGATAGATGATAGATGGGTAGATAGATGGGTAGATAGATGATAGAAAATAGGTACACACATATTAGAGAAGACAGAAGAGTACATTCTGATGTCAGACACTGGTCTTCACTTAACCTGAATGGATAAGCATACTGCACATACACACACATGCATACATATCACAAAAAAAAGAGAAAAATACCAAGTTAAAAGTTCTTAGAGTTGGGCAAGGTGAGCCTGCCTATAATCCTAACACTATAGAGGATGAGGCAGAAAGACAAGATTGAAGATAGCCTGACCTATGCAGTGGCTTTTAGGTAGTCAGTCCAACTACATAGTAAGACCCCAAATTGGACTGTATTATGAAAATTGTTGACTAGAAAACCCAAATAGCTAAAGTAAAATTGTCAGTTTATAAATAGGGGCAACAGGCTTAGGACAAAGTCTTGTACCTCCTGAGTCTGCCTTCCTAGTACTGTTCACGAAAGTGAACTAGTGTCTCAGCTTCCTGACACTCCTCTCCTGGATGGCCAGGGTTGGCAGAGCACAACCCTCAAGCCGACAGGAAGGGGTCGCCATTGGGGTTGAGTCTGATCGAAGAGGGTAGGAAGGCTTGGAAATTATGGGAGATGTGTCTGCATCATGTTGGTAACTCAGCTTCACAAAGCTCAGTGTTTGTTTTAGGGTTCACAGATACGTTATAGAAGCTACTTTCAAGTTAGAGTTGCTGAAGTATAAATTCACTCTTTGAACAACAAAAGAAAATTTCCAAAAAGATGTTAATTCTAAGAGTTAAATGAACCCCCAAGACTGCAGAAGACTGTCAAATGGGAACTTAGGATTGGTTCCACACATGGCAACATAATCATACTCAGACCACTTTCTTTCAGAGTTTGGTTCTCTCTTTAAGCTTTTGAAAAAACTCCTTATGGCCCTGGGACCATAGCAAAGTTCACCAGAGAGACAGACTTGGTGTATAAGTATAGATATAAGAAAGCAGAGTTTTTTACTTTCTCTGAGAACGAAACACCAAAGTCAGGTCAAAAGTGGAGTCAAGCAAACAACCTGCCTGTTTCGAATTTTCTAAAGGCCGTGGCTCCAGATAAAACAACAGCCTCCCGCACACAGTATCCTCGCACTCACGTGTCAGGATTGATGACAAGTCAAAACACTGCGTGTTTACTCAGCTTTTGTCCGGACACAGTGTCCAGGATGGTGGTGGCTCTAGACGTTATTAGATAAATAAGACCCATAAACACAGTAAAGGGAGACGTTTGTTTTCCAAACAAGGTGATATCTCTCCTATACCTTTCAGGGTCAATTTTAAGGAGGAAATTCCTGACCAATTTGCCTACTCAGATGGCTCAGGTTTCTTCATAAGGCTTTTCAAAGCAGTCACTAATCCATACTCGCTGTGTTTTATGTTGCCTGGGCCAAGCACTGCTGACATGTTAGGCCAGCTATGTCTTTGTTCTAAGAGGCTGTCCCATGTAGTTTAACTTAATTAGCAACAAGCTGAATTTTGCCCACTAGAACTCAGAAGCAAACATCTGAATGGTCACAATCAAAAGCATCTTCAAACCTGGTTACATGTCCCCTGGGAAGTGAAAAAAGATTCCCACTTTTAAAACCTCATTTGTCCTGGCGTTTTGAACATATCCACCAGAAGGTAAAGGTTTTCCGTGCCACCAAAGCACAGCCCCCCAGCAATAGGAGCCTAGGACACACTAAAGGTTTCTCAGACAGGAACTTATAATTGCCCACAATATTTACTGTGAAACTAAACT
Source organism: Cricetomys ansorgei (assembly GCA_026225945.1). Classification (NCBI taxonomy): domain Eukaryota; kingdom Metazoa; phylum Chordata; class Mammalia; order Rodentia; family Nesomyidae; genus Cricetomys; species Cricetomys ansorgei. The sequence continues at coordinate 13,642,610 of JAMJFZ010000982.1, read as the reverse complement.
AAGCCATTCTCCACCAAAAGAAAAACAACAACACAAGCAGCTCTCAGTTAGGTAGAATGAAGGGTTAACCCGGCGTGAAGTGGGTTGTCCCAAGTTAAACCCAGCATTTTTTTTTTTTTCCCCTGGAGACCATTCTGTGGTATATTGAAAGGAACAATTGTCTTAGATTTTTCTTTCAGGAAATGTCAGACCAGCTCAATGGGAAGACACAAGTGAGGTCATTTTTTTTTTTCCTTGCTGACTAAAAACATTCTCCTGAAAAATTTCAGTCATTTCCTTCTACCACTCCAGTTTATCCTTGGCATTTCTTTAAGCACATTTTAAGAAAAAAAATTTTTTTTTGCATATCCATCTTCACTGGCACTTCTGGTGTTATAATGAAGCATTTGTTATAAACATTAGTGACCGTAATCAGATTTGAGTATGAAACCTTATCCCGCCAAACTTCTGCAGGAAAGAGAAGTGTAGACACTGTTACTGCAGAAACAGTTAATACAATTTAAATAAAAAGGTTTATGGCTAATTTCAACTCATTTAGTGAGTTGTAATTACATGATTACCTATAGATCCTCCGTAGCCTGGTATTTGAAAGATCAAAGTTAGTGAAAAGTCAGTGTGTAATTAGTTTCTTGCTTTGGAGTATTAGGTAGAATTACTGCAAAGAGGCAAAACTATCATTTTATAGAGACCCTTAGGAGATTTATAATGATGGTGGATAAATATATGCATACAATACCAGTTGGTATGCTCAAATTGAATTTTCATGAGGAAACGTGGTTGAGGTTGATCACAATACGTGGGGCTGTTCTTATTTTAATATTGGTGGATGTTATTATTAGAGAATCATATCAAAAGATATGTCACCAGGGAGAAAATATCATTTATAAATCGCTAATGAGTCCCAAACACTGTTTGGCTTGGAGGTATGGGGCACCCCTTCACAATGTGCATTTATGGTCAATCACGGAGGAGCAAGCACAGGAAGGGAGAGCAGGTCTGTATTTTATCTCACTCTGGTCAGGAATGTTCCTCTAGTGTTCTGTGACCGTCACATCGCCTCTTCCTCAAAGAAGACTGCATTTAACCAGTGATTTTTATTGTGCCTAATTGGTAACTTAGCTGTTAAGATAATGCATGCTTATACAGGTCATGGATTATATAGGTATTTATGTCCTATGTGTGAGGACAGCTAGTTTGACTAAGACATCCCAGAAAATCTCCTGAGTGACAGCAGATGTTGTCTGAGGACCTTGTTAAGGTGTCTAGTCTTTAAATGTAAGGTGGATTTAGATGACTGTCAGTCTGTACAACAGAGATTTCTATGCCTTCAGTTGCTCATCCTTTAGTATATTATCATAAATCTAAAATCAAATCACAAGAAGAATCTTAGTCTAATTCTAGGTGCATCAAGGCCCTGGCTACATGTGACCAGCAGCTAAATTATCTCAGGAAATTTGTGAGACTGTCTTATGTACCTCACTCTGGTGTGCCCCCCGCCATGTGTATGTGTGTGTGTGTATGTGTGTGCGTGTATATGTGTGCGTGTATGTGAATGTGAGTATATGTGTGTATGTGTGTGTATGTGTGTGTGTATGTGTGTGAGTGAGTGTATGCGTGTATATATGTGTGTATGTGTGTAATGTGTGTGTATGTGTGAGTGTGTGTGAATGTGAGTATATGTGTGTGTATTTGTGTGAGTGTGTGAGTGTATGTGTGTATATATGTGTGTATGTGTGTACATGTGTGTGTATGTATGTGTATGTATGTGTGAGTGTGTGTGTATGTGTATGTGTGAGTGTATGTGTTATGTATATGTGTGTGTATGTGTGTATGTGTGTATATGTGTGTGAGTATTTGTGTGTATGTGTGTTTGTATGTGTATGTGTGTAAGTGTGTGTATATGTGTGAGTGTGTGTATGTGTGAGTGTGTGTGTATGTCTGAGGGTATGTGTATATGTCTGCGTGTGTGAGTTCTGCTGCAGTCCCAGGTACCAGGCCTGTGAGCATCAGGCTTCTCTTGTTTTAACTTCCCATCTCACTGTAGAAGTGATGGACCAGCACCCCCAACTTTAAGTGGAATCGCAGAAATCTAGGTTCGAGCCTCACCTTTCTAAAGCACTTTATCCACTGAACCAGCTCTCCAACTCCCATGCCTCACTCATTAATGATAGGGAATAAATTCATTTTTCTTAATCCAACAAACTGTCAAAATATGTCTCCAATTTTAACTGCTCTCTTAAACAAAGCACTACCTGTATCAAAAGAATCTGGAACTGTGCCTTATGGTGTCTAGATGGTTCATTCATCCTCCCACCCTTCCTGGGACATCTCAAACTATCTTCTGATCGTCAGGAAGCTGTTCCCATGGTACTGTTCCTCTTTGACACAGTGCCCTCTAGCTTTACTGAAGACCTACGAGGACCTGGAGTCTTGAAAAATCCTTTGTTGCTCCTGCTTTGTAGACCTGGTGGCTCATATAACCAAGTGTCTTTATGGGGACAGCTGGAGACTTTCATTTCTTAGTCTTAATATCAGGAATAGTTCCTCTCCCAACAATCTGGTTTGCTTTTAATTTTACAAAGAATTCCAGTTGTGTGATTTTTCCGTCTTTCCCCATCAACGTTCATTTCAAGAACCTTAGAGTTAAATGGGTCTTCCTTAATGTGCAAAGGATTTAATGATAAACATTTGTGGCCCAAATCCCCTTCTTCATTTCATTTAATGTCACTACACATGTTTCTTTCCGTAATCTTTCTCACTTACTTCTAACTTACCCTGTCTTGATCTAAACTATGTCTTTGTAAGTCATTTTAAATATTTCTGGGAATCAAACAGATACAATACAATAAAATTACTGTTGTCTAGAGACCATACATTCTGGTTTTTTCACATTAACTAATAAGCCAGCCAGGCCTTCAGGGAAATCAGAACAGCCAATTCTCATGTTTTCTGTAGTTTAATCATGAAATTCTTATAATTCCTTCATGAGGTATCACAGTTCAGTCGACTTCTGGCTGGGATAGGCTGGCTGAATCAAAGATTGGGAAACTAGGCATTATCAAATGGGAAGGAAGGAGTCAAAGAGCAGTGTGAGTTGTTCACAGGAATGTCATGGAAGCCTGTGGGCACGGGTCCAGGGATACACAGCTTCAGCATTGTGAAAATTACACAAGGGAAGCTGTGTAGAGCAGTATCTTATTACTTGCCGAGTTCCCCCTGTGCTATGGTGGAGAATTACTCACCGTCCCTAATAAATTCCTATCGCTAGTCACTCTGGAAGATGCTAAGCAACACTGTCAGGGTACGCAGCTTCTAGATCGTAGCAATACCCACAATGCACAGCATGCCTCCTCTAACTTTTGGTGTGTGTTCCTACTTAATGCTCTGTTTATTTACACAATACACAACATCATAGTACACATCAGCTCCCTGTGTGTTTCCTGTCGTTTTTTTTTTTTTTTCTTCAGTTGAAGGTAGGCTGGTGTGTGGTTGACTGTTTCTTAAGGTCTCCCCAGAGTTCTAGTGCTAAAGTGAAACCTGTTTGTACAGTATCTCTTCTGTGTCAGAAACCATGTCAGGTACTTTGCTAAGCTCAGTGAAAAACCATTTTACATTACGTCCTTGTTCCAATGTGATGAGGGCAAAGTTGACTTGCTACAAAATACTGGCCCAAATACAATGGACAGTGGCAGGCATCATCTTAAACGTCCTTGTAATATGATGAGAGGTTGTTTAGTGAAGCTGTTTGCCAATGAGGCAGGAGATGAGTGGAACGCACTCTTGTGATCATTTGTACTTCTGGCCAATGTATAGAGTAGCTCTAACATAGCAACAAATACTTGGAGCAAATCACTTTACATGCAATCATTTTAAACTGTACCAATGATTATAAACTTAATCTATGTTGTCAGTAATCTGAATAGGAGTTCCTTTGGAATGGGGAAGACAGACTGTGGCTGGAAAGGGAGTATTGTAATTTAAGTGTAAAATGTCCCCATACACCCACATGTTTGAACTCTTGGTCCCTACCTAGAGATGCTCCTTGAGGTGAGGCCTTGCTGAAGGAAGTGGGTCACAGGAAATAGGCCTTAAGATTTCTTAGCCCAGCCCCACTTCCTGTCTTCTTTCTCTGCATTCTGACGATGGAGGCAATGTAACCAACTTCCTACTCTCCAGGCACCAGGCCTTTCTAGGCATGATAGATGTATATGCTGGAAATATAAGCAAAAAATCAATCCTTCCTTCTTTAATTTGCCTCCTGTTATGTATTTAGTCAGAGCAATGAGAAAAGTAACAAGTGCAGGAAAGTTCCAGAATCGTGAGGATGTTCTAGACTCATGAGGATGTTCTGTTTCTTCATCTGGGTACTGATTAGAGAATTGCTATATTTTTGAAAATTTGTTGTACTCTGTACATGTACATGTTGTTGCTTACATGTACAAGATTTCATGTTGAGCACTTGATCTAGTTATTTGAGACAGTTATAGAACCTTCTAGACATGCTGTCTAGATGACAGATGTAGACCACTTGTATCCCACCAGAAGAATCAATTCATTCTCCGCTTCCTGATCCTCCAGGACTTGAGCTGCCACCTCACACTGCTGCCTTTAGACATGCATATGCCCCAGCTCGCATGCCTTCTGCTCCATGAGGGACTGTATCCCTGAAACAACAAGCCAAAGTGAACTCTGCACCCCTTGAGTTGATTCTGTTGGGGATTTGTCACAAACATGAGAAAAATAACAAGACATTACATTAAAAGGGTTTGTATGAAGTTACTAGACAATCGTCAATAGGACTAACTATATAAAGAATCATTACCTCTATAACAGGATACTAGGCCAATATTTTAAAAGATTTAAGTAAAGTAAGAAACTCCTATATTCTGATTTAGAACTATCTCAAAGTATACTGAGTAGAGAGAAAATGGCCCAAAAGTATAGTGTGTGTGTGTGTGTGTGTGTGTGTGTGTGTGTGTGTGTGTGTGTGTTGGCATACACTCAAAGGGGGTTACTTATCTATGCACAGGTATTTATGTAAGAGCACACTAAAGGACTGAGTGATGCCCAAGAAAACACAAACATAAGGCTGAATGAAAGGACAAAGATAATCTAGAGTTTGAAAACCAAATTCAATAAAAAGATTAAAATATTAAAGAGAACTCGAGCTGAAATCAAGAACTGAAAAACTTAGTTTTCAATTTCAAGGAACTGAAACATACCATAACCCAACTAGAAAACCTAGGGGAAAGCCTTACAAGGAACGGATCAAGTAGAAGATAGACTATCAGGGCTTGAAGATATAGTAGAGGAATGAGACCATTAAAGCAAAGAATGTGAAAAGTCTAAAACACACACACATACACACAAAGTCAGTGGGGAACAGGGCATACAGGAACTCTGGAACACATAAAAAGATCAAACTTTGAATTACAGAAATAAATGAAGGAGAAAAATCTTGGGTCAAATCATAGACCTAATCTTCAACAGGATTGTAGGCGAAAACTTCCCCAAACTAAGGAAGGATATTCTCATGCAAATGCATGAAGCACACAGAGCACCAAAAAGACAGGGGCAAACAGGAAACACTTCATGGCATATCATAGTTAAAACACTAAGTATCAAGAACTGAAACCTGCAAGAGGTAATAAGTCACATATAAAGGAAAGTCTATCCGAATAACTGATTTCTTAGTAGAATTGATTGCAAATGGGATTCTATACCAGTTGACAGAGGGTTTGAATCAAATGGGGAAGAGAGAAAGAGACTTAAGTAGGCTTCAACAGAAGGTGAATTGTATATATTATATAAAAATCTAGTAATATTTTAGAAAATTTAAGCTGGTAGCCCAGAATGACATACCCATTTCATGGCTTCAGCTACCTTCAACGGCTTTGTTTAGGTAACTGAAGGTCACTGTTATAAGCCTTTAGATTATATTTAGCCACAGATAGAAACAGTAGCGCCACAGTAAGTAATGATATCTGTCATCTGTGTAGTGTCAGTGACCAAACACACACCAACTTTTGACATGCACTGTTTCACTATCTCTGAAGCTTTGATGACATAGTGACACTTAAGGTGTCTTACACTCAGAAAAAAAAGGAGGGGAAAGCCTCTATTAGATCTTCTACAATCTGGTTATGATTTCTCACCTGCTCTCTGTTTTATATTTGATTTTGGTTTTGAGATAGGGGTACGTGTGTGGCCCAAGCTGGCCTCTAGCTCCCTGTGTAGACAAGGATGGCTTTGGACTCCTGATCCACCTATGTACCTCTCTGCTAGGGATTACAGGCATGTACCATCACACCCAATTTATGCAGCACTGGGGATTGAACCCAGGGCTTTGTGCATGCTAGGCAAGCACTCTACCAACTGAGCTACAGCCCCAGGCCCCTCACTTTTCCCTTTGAAATCAAAAGCACAAGTCACTTCCATCATTAGCCTAATCCAATCAAACATACATTCACGGAATAAATGAGGGAGTCTGACACCCTCCACAATCCCCTCTATAACTACTTTGAAAATCTGTAAAAAGCCTTTTCTGGAACAAATGCCTCCCTCTTCTTTGTCTGCCCTGTCTCCTTCTTCCTCTTGCTTCTGCCACTGTGTAAATCTCACGCTCTACATCAGAGAGCAAGTTTTTATCAGAGACTCCACATTTAAGGATTGCGGCATGTGGCTCCCTAAAATAGAAAGCTTTGTGACCTTTCTCAAAATCCTCCCTATCCCATATATCCTTCCCAGATACACAGCCCATTCTTTCTGGGGAAGGAACAGTGTAAAGAATGCACAGCCAGCAAGAGGCTTTGGAGCCCAGCGGGGCCGGGTGGATGTATGCATATACATGGGATCAGGGTGAACCGGACGGACCGTCTCTCCCAGTGAGTGAAAGTCTTAAACCGAGATTAACCTTGAAGCTCAAATTAGATAAAAACAAATAGAAATTTCTCCACAGGAATAAGAGCTTAATATAAAGGAGAAGTATTCCGTAGCCCACATAACTTTAATTAAGATGAAAGGGTTTCCGAGTATCTGCTTCCCCGACAATCTTATGTTTAAAGATGTGTGTTGCGCTCAGCATGAAGGAACTAGTCTACGCAGCTCATTATTCACTCTTGTAAAGGCCTACTTCGGGAGTTCCTTTGTAAAGCCTGGGCATTCACTGCCAATTTCCTCCCCAAGCGTGCCTTCCTCTAGGCCTTTGTTACATTCTCAGGGAATCTGGAGACCCCTTGACTACAACACAGGTACATGTTGCAGCCCAGAGACCCCTGCCAGTTGACATCAACAAGGATAGATATACCCACTTTCCCCGACGACTGCAGAAATTTGGGAAATGGGGACAGCCAGCTGCTTATGGGATTTATTCACATGGAATTTATTAGGACAAGTCTTTCTTTCTTTCTTTTTTTTTTTTTTTAAGGTAGAGAACATCTATCAGGCAGCAGCATACACACAGAAACAAAATACAGCTGGTGTGTAAACACATTGAAAGGCTAGCAAAACTTCCCTGGTGTTGTTGAAAGATTGACAGGATGTCTTGAAAAGTCATCTCAGTGACAGAGTTTTGATGTTTGGGGTAAACATCCTTCTATTTCCTTCTCTGCTTTTAGATGATGGCTGGATATCAGGATTTATGGTACAACTTGGTTAGAAACAGATGTGCAAGGCGTATCACAGGGCCATCCAGGAAAGCAGTTCAGTGCACACACACGCTACCATCCTGGATGTGCAGAGTTGGCCTTGGGGCTCACTCCCCACGTGACACGGTCCTCAGTGGTGTTCCTACCCTTGGCCTCAATTTCTAACCTGCAAAAACCGTTACAGTAGTGTTCCTGCCGTAGAGGGAAGATTAAATTAGAGAACGCATACAAAAATCCATGTGTGCGTGAGTCACAGTAAGTATTTAAGTAAATTCGAGGCATTTCTCCACACTGTTAAAGAGAACAGATGTCTAAAGTGTACCACGCCTGGACTATTTTCATGGTTGAGCTTCACTTCTAGGTGGGATTGATAGTAAATGATTTAACTGGCCAGTTAGTGGTGGCACACACCTTTAGTCCCAACACTCGGGAGGCAGAGGCAGGCAGATCTCTGAGAATGTGAGGCCAGCCTGGTCTACAGAGCAAGTTCCAAGACAGCCAGATGTCCAACAGAGAAACCCTGTCTCAAAAACCAAAAAAAAAAATAAAAAATAAAAAAGATTTACCTAATGACTTAATATCCCAAGGCCACAGTTCCCATGATGGTAAATCATAGATAACATTTACTGGCTTTAAAGAGTTGTTGTAAACATTAAGAAAGATAGTGTATAAGACACTGACTGCTTAGGGGCAGTAAGAACTTAAGGAATGTAAGGCGCTGGTGATTCTTAAAATCTGCGGCACAGGTATTGGCAAGGCACCGTTTTCGGTATGAAAGGTTATGGAGGCTTACTTTATGAATTTATTTTATATTTAGTTTATTTTATAAATTGATTGAATAATAACATTATTATCTTCATAGATAAGGTTAAGTCGTTCATAAACTACAGGGCACATACTCGATGCAGAGTGAAAGGCCAAAAACCAGAGGACTGCTCCAACCAGCTTTTGTAATAAAAAACCAAAAATAGGGGCCTGTACCCAAGTATAATAAGGTTGGGGACTAGTACACGCCAACCCTTTCCATCCACCAAGGCCTGTCCTTCGGAGATTCACAGTACCAATGACTTGTTGCTGGTGCTGTTGTTGTTATTGCTACTGTTATTTAAAGCAAAAACAGTTCATAGTGAAATAAAGTGAAGAATTCTATTTTATACTGAGATCTCAAGTCCTATTTTACCTTAGCCCGTTTTCCCCTATAGTGCCTGTCATGAATAGACCGATTGAAACATACCCTGCTATATGAATATAATCAGAAATAAAGTGCTCTAATGCATTTGAGTCAGATTACTGCTTCAGAGCCTACATGAGCAGCAATTTCTCACAATTTTTCAAATTAATATCCTACAGAAATATTACTCAAAGCATTGCTTGCATAAGTTCAATGGCATAAAGTACATCAACATCCAAATGGGTCTTGTTCACATCAGCAAGGAAAAATAAATATGTATCAATTTAACTGGAACCCAAGATGGCTGAGTGATCCAACCCACAGGACCCTTTCTCTGGGGAAAGAAACAAACTGAAATACCCCAGGAGGGGAGGGATAGCATTAGGAGTCAGAACTGATTGGCAGTACCACACACACATTTCAGAGCAGTTGCTATTTTCTTTTGTGTTAAAAAAAAAAATCATTTTCCCTTTTCCTTGAAGTACCAAGTCTTCTGCCCTCAACTCAGAATAAAAAAGATAGCAATGTTAGCATACATTGCTTTGTTGCAATGATAAAATTAGAAATGGCAAATGATTATCATAGCAGGAAGACATCAAGGAGATACAGGGATTGTAGCCACCTGAGACAAGCACTGCATTAAATGAGGTTTAGCCTCTTGGAGGCATCTAAGTCAAAGCACAAACTGAAACTTTGGGTTCTTAAGGGGATCATAATACTGTCCATTTTTATCTGTTATCTTTTTCATATTTTTATATTTAGTGAAATAAATGGTCATTGTGGGCCTAAGTAGTAAGTTTATTCTCACTTCTCAGGGTCATGGGAACTGTATGTTACAGGGTATTCAGTAGAAGCGATATCTGTTTTATTTTGGTGTGTGTGTGTTTAGTTGATTGGTTTTTTGGTGTTTATTTTATTTTATTTAATATGCATAGGTATTTTGAGTATATGTTTATGCACCATATACATGTCTGGTACCCACAGAGACCAGAAGAAGGCATCAGATCTCCAGTGACTAAATTATAGAGAGTTGTGAACCACCATGTGGGTGCTGAAAATTGAACTCAGGTTCTCTGGAAGAGCAGCCAGCGATCTTAACAGCTGAGCCATCCCTTCAGTCACTGCAACATCTGTTTTAATATAGTTAGACCTAGCCCTCCGGCATCCCCCAATCCAGATCAGAGACTCTGAGCATTCTCAGCTCTCAGTGGTAGAATCAGAGTCAAGGAAGAACAGCACATCTCCATGACATCAGTGACCGAGCCCTTCCGAATGACTGTCTTACTCATTTATTCCTACTGTAGTTTGGATGCATCTCCCCCAAGTCTCATATGTAAAAGCTTAGTTCCCAACATGGAGCTATTGGGAGGTAGTGTGTTCTGTTGAAGGAAATTGTTAAACCTTGGCCTTTCTCTCCTCCAGTATATTTTCATTTTGTCTGTCTCTCTCTCTCTCTTTCTCGCTCTCTCTTTCTCTCTCCTAAGTTCCCTATTCACATCTGTCTCAGCTTCCTGGCTCAAAACATGCATCTTGATAAACACTCCTGCCATGCTACTCTCACCAGAGTTCCAAAGCATGAGGCCTGTGGACCTTGGACTTGAATTTACAGATGCAAGAGCCAAATAGAACTGCTCTTGACTTCCCAACTAGCCTGAGTCAGATATTTCATTTCAGAAGATGCAAAGTGGATTAATGCAGGTCTAATGAAACTTGAGTGCCTACTGTGTGCCAGTGCCTACTGTGTATTGCTGTGGAATATGTGGATACATGCTGGCCAATGCCCAGATGTAGGGCAAACACATCCCTCCTCACAGAGTTAGGCACAGTTAGTCGTGCAATGTAGACCTTTCCACCCATGGCATAGCCTTGATACTCCCGAAGTTTGAGACTTTTTAAACATTTCAAGTTTCAAAGGTTCAGATTAGAGATGCTCAGTCTATCTTCCAGCTTGGTCTTTATTTTCCCTGACTTATTCCATACCCATTAACATCTTCCTCTTATTGATAAGTGAAGGAAAGAATCTGAAATTATTGAAAAAATTTGTCAAGGACTAAACCTTATTAAATATAGTTTTTGCGAGGTTAGTGGCACACACCTTTAATTCCAGCATGCAGAAGGCTGAGGCAGGCAGATCTCTGTGAGTATGAAACTTGCCTGATCTACACAGTGAGTTCCAGGACAGACAGGGCTATGTAGAGAAGCCCAGTCTCAAAATAATAATAATAATAAAAAAATGTGGCAGAATACAAAGAATTCAAGGTCTGTAATATCTCTGATCACTTTTACTTCATAGTTTTTTGGTTTTCTTTTTTTTGGTTTTTTTGGGTTTTTTTTTATTTTAGATGGTTTGGTTTGGTTTAGTTTGGTTTGGCTTGGCTTGGCTTGGGTTGGGTTGGTTGGTTTGGTTTAGTTTGGTTTGGTTTGGCTTGGCTTGGCTTGGCTTGGCTTGGCTTGGTTTGGTTTGGTTTGGTTTGGCTTGGTTGGTTTAGTCTGGGTTTTTGTGCCTTTTTTGTATGCCTGTCACGTGGTCCTGATTCTGGATCGTGGTAGGTACAAAATAAATAATTACATAGAGTCCTTGAGCCTGTCATTCCATTCGATTTCTTTCCTGTTACAATTGCTGGTTTCCAAAAGTCAAAATCAAAATCCTCAGCCTGAGTCATACCCTTAGTCATAAAACTCACTATTCTCTGTGACACCCAGCTTCTGGGGTGGTGTTGCAATCAAAAGAACTTTTCTTACAGACTGAAGAAAGCAATGAACTCTGCGCTTTGTGCAAAAAAAGCCAACATTAACATCTTTTTGCCTTTATATTCAGTGTGGAATATTTAATTCAGCCCTGGGTTGGGAGTTTTTAGGAATTTTAAAAATCATTTGTTGAACTAAGGGCTTCACTACTCCCGTGAAGTCCATCATTTCCTGGTATTAGATACAGCTTTTCATTTAATTAATTTTAATACAGTAATTTATTTTTATATTTTCCTCTAATCTTGTCAACCCAGTGTGGATTTTGCTTTTAATAAAGTACAGGGTAAGCTACTTAAAGTGGACTAATTGGACGAAGCCTGGCTTGTCCATCTGATCAGAACGGACATTTGAAGGAAGATGGGGGCTGCAGAGGACAGCCAGGGGAAAGGGAAGGAAACTCCAGACACTGTGGTTTAAAGAATGAAATGTATTCTGTCCAATAGAAGCTTACATAGTGTTGAAATAGAAGTTCCAAGAAGACCAGCCGTTCTCGAGACAAGCCTGCCCTTTGCTCAGTGAGGCTACTGAGATGTAGTTAGGGATCAAGGTCACCAGTTCTGAAATGAGGCTGTTTGGAATTCAACTGTGTATGAATCACTGTGTGGGACCATGGAGTTTTCCCTCTATAAACCAAGTATATAACACCTTCTGCCTCAGTGTGCTTAGGGGATTAGTCTAGTCAGTATAAACGTGACTCCCCATGGTAAGCTCTGTGTGCTTGCTAATATCGATTATTTGTCAGGACCCGCCATCGGTTAGTGACTGAAGCCCAACCCGGAAGGGCTTAAGCCACAGGAGTCCACTGACTCGCTTGATATGAAAGCGTCAAAGCAAAAATAGATGCAGATGTGCAAATTATGTCCTCACATCTTCCTGTCCCTCTGCCCTTTCTCTTAGCTGAGGCCTCGCCCAGCCAAGCTTTTCTTTGATTTTCCTATCACCACCACAGGCTACTCCCCAAATCAAATGAGTATTCTCCTTTCCCAGTGCCTGGAACGCCTATAACCCACTCCCGACCATGTTTCCATGGACAGGCTTGAGACACATGACCAGTCCTGGGGTGCTCACTGTGATTCCTGGTACTGAAGTCAGACAGACCCATATCACAGGGTCTACCCAAGAAGGAAAGATGTGAAAGCTACCTGGGTGAAGAGTGGGGAGAAGGCAAACACAGAAGCAGAACATGTGGGTGTGGTACAGAGAAGGCCAGACTGACAGACCAGGGTCTTCTGAAGACCCATGCTTACAAAACAAGTTTCTGGCTCTGTGCTGAAGCTTGTGTCATGGGGCCTAAGGGGATTCACCACAAGAGCAAGCCCTGGTTTTCCCAAGTGCACTTTACCGTAGAATATACGGTTGGCCTGTCTAAATGGCTTTGATTTAAAATACACACACACATACACACACACTATTGAAACAGACATCATGGGAAGTATTATAGATATTTATTCATATAAAAAAATGTATATTTATATATGTTATAAATATATACATTTAGAGTATAACACTTTACAGGATGTCTGTTTTAATAGTTTCATCTCTAAAACTTTCCTCAGACAAAGACAACAAGTATCAATCATTCAACATGTGTTCCCTGAACAATGATGGTATTCTTACTACTGTGAACTTGCTCTTCAAAACAGATTAATCTGATTAAATGTATATATGTTTATGTATATACATAGTGGATATATATCACACATATATATATGTGTGTGTGTATGAATATATATATGTATACATATATATATATATTCATACACACACACATATGTATCTATATCTGTATATATATGTAAAATCCCAGCAGAACTCAAGAGGTTAAAGCAGTAGTAATACAAGTTTCCATCCAGACTGGGTTACATAACAAGAATATACAAGTGATTGGATTATAGCCAATCACTACTGCTCCTGGCCCCACCACTGCCGGTGAGAGCTCACCTACACCTCCATCCTTTCTCAGCCTCACCACCTTCTCCTCTGGGGGGCCTCTAACCCTTCCAACACCATCAAAAATATGGCTGTGCTAATAGACAAGTAGGCAGAAGATGTAAGCGAAGGGGCTGGCCGATGACCATATACATCAATAAGAGCATGTTGATTTCTGTCCTTCTCGCTTACATTTTTTTTCTCAGTATTTGAAGCAAGCAAGTAGAATAAGGGATGGGAGTTAGAGACGGGTGAAGGGGGGAAAGGCAGATGGCGTTAGACAGACAGGCTCGATGAGTTTGCTTGGCAGCAGAAAGGGTCTACTTGAACTTAAGGTTTCAGAGAAATGGAGGTGGACCTGTGACAGCCCTGCATAGGGACAGTGGTGATAACTGAGCACAGAGATGTAGGAAAGTTGGGCCAGGTAGACTTCGTAAATTTAAGAATTTGGATTTTATTCCAGTGAACCCTTGGGCAAACTCTCGGTACTTCTGGATCTCACTAAAATCTTGACACTGTAAGGAAGCAAGCATTAATTCATAAGTGCTCATTAAACTAACAGGTCAAACCTCTTGGTTAATAAGCATCTTCAATTCGTTGAGCAGCTCTTAGCATTGCTCCTATACCTTCGTCTCCAAATTGCTCTTCTATAGGACCTTGCCCCATGGATTTGGATTCAGGTCTAAAACTTTTCTCAGACAATGCAGGTGAGGGGCAGTCATGCAGCATGTATCCCCTGGATGCAGATGCTACCACTGTGACCTTATGTTCAATATTTTGGAATGAATGCAAATATATTTATATTTCACCATTTGGAATAAATATAAGCACACATATTTTTCAAATACATGGAGGCTAAGAAATTACATGGACACGTGCTGAACTTGGATGGGCAAGCCTGAGCAGAAATCCTTTTCCTTGAGTCTGGAGATTTATGTGAAAGCCAGGATTTCTCTTCAGTGGGGATTTTATTCTTCCTCTTACTTGGCATCTTCAGCAAGAGCCCTTTGTCCTTCTCTAAGGATGCTAATTATACCATCATTATCTCAGAAGAAACAAGCATACTACCTATTCAAAGATCCACGGAATTATAAAATATATTCCCATGTGATAGAAAATATGTCATTTAAAGATTCTCATTCGGTGACTAGTTACATAGAGTTAAGTGAAGAATGTACTGGAATGAACTGTTCTCTGTAACGTTGAGTTAGATGTGTGCCCTTTATTTTTATGTAATATATCAACATTCCTTTATGAAGCTGTGGTTTAGTCAGTATAATATAGCTGGGCGGTTTGTCTAGTGTCTCTGTCATCATTTTAAAAAATTATTTTCTGTAATGAACATATATTCTTTTTATGATAAAAACTAAAATTAGACACTATAATTTTTCTAGTGTCTGGAGAGAATTAGTGGTTGAAAAATATTCTAATGTTTTTTTTTTTTTTCCTCTCTCAGAAGAGGAGCTGCCCACACTTAAATTAAGAAATGTATGTGGACTTTTCTCATTGCTGTGACAAAATACTTCACAATAACAACTTAAGGAAAGAAGAGCTTGTTCTGGTCACGGTTTAAAAGTACAGACCATCATAGTAGGGGAGGCGTGGTGGCAGGAATACAAGGTGGCTCGTCATGGCACATCCTGTCAGAAAACAAAACGAAATAACTGCTGGTGGATGAACACCTTTCTCTCTTTTATTCTGTCTTGAACCCCAGTCCATTTGATTGTGACACCCAATTTAAAGTATTTTCTTCTCTGTTAAGCTTTTCTGGAAATACTTGTCAAAATCATGACCAGAGGCATATCTCTAAGAGATTCTAAATGCAGTCAAGTTGATGCTGGAGATTAGCCATCATAGGTAGCATACAGCAGAGTAAGGTCCACCTGTGTCCCAGTATTGCCTCCTGGAGTTGGGGTTGATGGCTGTCTTCCCACAAAACTTTGGTTACTGTAGGGAGGGGAAGTGGTTTCCTAAATTTCAACTTATTCAAAAGTAATATACTGAGAAGAAAGAATTGATTTGAGGTTTGGGAATAAAATTTAAAGTTGTTTAACTCAGCCTCAGATCTTATAAAATGATAATTGCTTCTCTCTCTAATTTGCTCAACATTTACGTAGCAAGCACACGAGAGTGTACTGCTTCTTTGACAAATTTTCCCTTACTATATGCCAGCTGTCGTCTCCCCGCTCCTCCTCCTCTTCTTTCTTTTCTTTCTTATTCTTCCCTTTCCTCCTCCTCTTCCTCCTCCCCCTCCCCCTCCCCCTCCCCCTCCTCCTCCTCCTCCTCCTCCTCTTCCTTCTTCCATACATGGGTGTTTTGTCCGCATATGTATCTGTGCACCACATTTGTACATGGTGTCTGAAGAGCCCAGAAGAGACATCAGATCCTGGAACTGCAGTTGCAGTTGCAGAGTGTTGTGAGGAGCCACAATGTGGGTGCTAGGAATTGAATCCAGCTCCTCTGAAAGACCATCTGGTGCTTTTAACTGCTGAGCCATCTTGGTGCTATAGAGGTTGATATTTTTGTTACTTCTTCAAACTGCAGACTGTATCTCTAATTTATCAGTCTGATACTTCGCCATAGGTGTCACGGTTTACCTGAGACCCCAGAGGCTTTGGAGAGATGATGACTGTCACATCCACAGTTGGCCTCCCAACTCATATTAATGGAAAGACAGAAATCAATCCAATCATGAGACGAAATGACGTAGTACCAAAAAACAATCACAAGATCTGATAAACTTCAACTGAGAAATGTAGGAAATGTGTGTGCACAGGTGCAAAACGAGCATTGGTGTTTTGGTGATTGACAGGCTGCCTCGCTGGGTCACTCTGCTTTCTCACAGCCAGTATTTTCTAGAAAGAAGGTAGCTCCCTTCAGACCATGTAAGGGAAGGACAGAAAACAGCCAATGACACACTCCCTGTTTTCTGTGGAGGGATGATGCGTGTGACCCCCACGATAAAGCACACAAAATAGTTCTCTCTTGAAAAGGAATCAGAAGACCTTTATCTGTGCAGGAGTATAGTGAGTCTCAGCGGCTCTGCGGTACTCTGCCGATGGTGTCACCAGGATGCACCCTTGAAAGTTGCTATTGCTGCTTTGGATGCAGGAGAAATGAAATTACAGCATAAGGTGTCACGTAGTTTGCAACTTTGGGTTTTGTCAGCACAGCTTTGTGAATTTAAAAAATATTTTTATTGATACCTTGAGAATTTCATACAGTGCATTTTGCTCATATCCACCACAGCCCCTCCCCTCCCCTTCTCCCAGCTCCACCTCCGCTTCCCTATCCCCATCCCAACTTCATTTCTTTAAAATTTGTATTGTTTGTTCACTCAATAACCCAACGGACTCCAATTTGCGCTCTTCATACACTTCTGAGTATTGGGCTAAGTGTGGTCAGCCCACCAGGAGTCACACACTTAAAGGAAACCAGCCCTCCCTCTCCCAAAAGCCTTCAACTCTTCCCAGCTTCTCAGCTAGGGGTCGGGGCTCATGAGCCCTATCTACCCTTTCTAGAATGGTGACTGCCTTGATCTTGTGCTGTTCTTGTGCAGACAACCACAGCAGCTGTGAGTTCAGGAATGCAGCATCCTGTTGTGTCCAGAAGACACTGTTTCTCTCTGGTTCTTCCTGACCTCCAGCTCTTACGGTCTTTCTACCCTGTCTTCCACAATTGTCCCTGAGCCTCGGGAAGGGGTGTGATGTAGATGTCCCAGATCTATATGTGTGATCTAGACACATTGAAATAATATGTGTGAAACCTTCTGTCACAAAATCCTCTCTAATTGGAAAATGAAATGTAAGTTGATACAGCAAAGTTCTCGCATTTAGCCTACCTGATGGTCACAAGGCTTCAGAGAATCCCACATCATACAGCATTCTCCCAGTTGGAGGGACACCAAGCTGACACGTTATACACAAGACCAAAAGGTAAGCCTGAGCTAAAAGCATGTCAGTATAGGAGATGCCAACCTGACTGGTCTCCCACAGTCTGAAGAACTGTGAACTGCTACAGGCTACTTGGTGGCAAACATTTCAATATGGCAAGAAGACAGTCTTGAGCCTCAGTCAGCTGTGTGTGCCCAAGGGCCACTGAGAAGTGCACACAGCTGCACTTTCCTGGGATTCTCGTTTGTTCTTTATCCCAATGGCATAGGAGCAAAGACCATCTCCCTAGCTCTCAACAGACACCCTTAACTGCCAGCCTAATCTACCCTTGTTGGCATTTTACAGTTAGGATGTGATCTTTGTCCCAACCCACAGGCTACTTAATTTTAAAGGGATGAGAATCTGTACCAAATAATCTTTGCATCGGATTCCTTTGCCTGAGAATCTGGAATTGGGGACAAGGGAACATTCATTTCTCCATGAGAAAATGACTGCTTTCTCAACCCTCCTGGCTTCTGTAGAGATTGCTTGTCAGATCAAGCTCTCCTGCTGGGGAACAGAAATGGACTCAGCAGATGTGAGGCAGCTTTCCACAACTGTAACAATTGCCTGAGGTAAGCAATGTGGAGAGATAGAGGAGGCTTCTGGTAACTCACAGTCTTTGTCCTAATCAGAAGTTAGTCGCTAGATTTCATAGTGTCACTCACTTCATGGTAGGCACCTGAGCAGAATGTAACACCACACATCAGGACTTGTTAACGGAAGAGGAAGGAGCCAGAATGCAGTCCCAGAATGCAGTTCAAAGACAAGCTCTCCATGCCTGAAAGACTCCCTTCTAGACCCTGTCTCCTAGAGTTCCCACTTTCTCCCAGTAGCCCTAGAGATTGACGACCATGCCTTAATCACATGGGCTTTGGGGAGGTATTCCACAACCAAACTGCAGCATAAGGCAAGAAGCTTGCATTATGAGAGACAGAATCTCATGGGTTCAAGGCTGCCTTTGAGGTCTTGATCTGGTGCTTTCTAAGACTCCATAGAGCTGTTGCTCAGGAATCCACTGTCCACCTACATCCTCATCCATCTTCTTTTCATTTTCTTGGCTGGTTGATTTGCTAAAGGCAAGGTTGGGTCCCAAGATCTTCACTCATACTGCATCTTCACTCTCCCATACTTACCCCTTCCTTGAAAGCCAGCTGCACACTCTCCCACCCACACGCCTTGGTTATCGGTATGCACATGGATCACCTGCTCTTATATTCTAGCAGCAATGGCATCGGGCCAGAAGAAAAGAAAGAAAAGCATCAAGAAGTTTCGGTTTGAGAGAAAGTAGCAGGAATTTCCTAGAAATAGCTCTGACCCAAACCCAGCCAGAGCAGATTCATCCGGAGGAATTATAAACAGAAATCACACCCTGAGTGCTATAATTAAAATAAACTAGATTTTAGAGGAAATTCTTCGTTGTGAAAAGCAGAGTCTCTAGAGTAGTTCAGCCTTCCTAAAGCATCGAGGAAAACAATTATCAAATTTGTGGTTTGCAGACTTTAACCTTTTGCAAAGCAAATTGATGAACGTAAAAATAAAACTTAAGAAATCCCCCCCACACACACACATCTCAGGCTGAGACTGTGCTTGTGTGGAGGTCACAGAGGTTCAAGAGCATTCAGTGTTTCCTGTGGAGTCTGGTCTCCACCCAACACGTACCTTTTAAATAATCATCCAATTCAATTCAGCCTTTGTCATTATGCTTTGGTCTTAATACTCCGTATGTTAATATTCTCTCCATCCGTATTTCATCTTCCGACCTCATGTCTGATTGTACTATTTATAGCCGGGGATAGGAGTCCCTGATACCTTTAACAGGATTAATATAAAGGAAATGGGCTTTATTAGTTTGGATTTGTTTTATTAGCATGCTACAGTTTGATTAGAATGAGAGAGCCGGCCAGCCTTGTTTGCCAAGCAGAAGTAAAAACAACATAAAATGAAACAAACGGAATCTCGATGTATTATTGATAGAACACAAAGACATTTTTCCACAGTCGTATTATAAGTACAAAGGTCCTTGTACCCGACAATAGAGGAGAGCAAAGACACTTTTAATTTACCTTCTCCAACTGCTTTTAGTTGCTCTGCAGACATCTTTAGTTAAGTGAAGGGCATCGTCTTCCTTTCAAGGGAATTTAGAGAGGAAGGTACCAAAATATACCAGACAACTATATTGAAATATTTACCATTTGTTGATTTGGGGCATGGACTGAATGACAGATTGCAGCATCATATTTGCAGAGGGAAAAAGAGAATTTTCCACGAGTATCTAGAATGTTATTTTGCTTGGGTGTATGTTAAAAAAAAAATACATCTGAGAATAATGAAAGTTAATCTTGGACTAGGGGAGAATTCTGAGAATATCAGCGTATCCTGTCAACAGAACTTTCGAAGTGACGAGCGGTAAAGCAAAAGGGTTGATGGTAGATACATTTCCCTCTTAAGGTAACTTTTGCACGAACTGTTTTATAGAACTGCCTCAATGACAACAGTGCATGTGGCCCCTGTTGTGTCATTAGAACACATATGCAGTTAGAGGTATGTTTGTATATGTTTTTCTACCCTTAGCTTCTCCGACTCCCACAGTTGAATAAATTTAGAAACTTCTTATTGACTTGGAGATGTTCCCTGTAAACGTCATTTTCAATGAATGTCTATCATTAATTAAAATTAGCAAGGCGATAACAGAAAGCAATTGGAAGTTCCCAGTTGTTTTTCTTTCCTCTCCACTTTTTCCTGTTTTCTGGGTTCGTTTTATGTTTGTTTTTGTGTTTCCCTTTAGGGTTTGAAGGTTTGAGCAAGTAGAATAGAGAATATATGCATTAGTTCAATGGAGAACACGTTTAGTGTCTACGTTTAGTAGGCAAAGCCAAATAATACAGATGCTATTCTATTTGTTTAGCAAAGAAGGTTGACCATGCAAGGGAACCATTTTAAGGATGGACCATCTTAAGCCAGCTGTGATCCTAGAGGTCTGCAATCCCACCACTTAGGAGGCTGAAGTGGGAGGATTGTGAATTCCAGACCAGACTGTGCTACAAAGAGAGACCCTCTCTCAAAACAATGAAAAAAATGAAGAAGAAAAGAAGGAAGGAAGGGAGGGAGAGAGGGAGGGAGATAGGGAGGGAGGGAGGAAGGAAGGAAAGAAAGAAAGTCAGACTAATGAATACTACCCAGAGTGTTTTAAAAGTATCTTCATTTTATGAAGATAATATAAAGTCCCAAAACTGTCATTTTCTGAGATAGAACAAGGCATTCTGGACATGAAAATACCTAGTTATTCATAATGGTCTGGAAATAGAGTTTCTTTGGCCATCATACAATACCGAATATGAAAGTTTGCCTCTGCCACAGAATACCTGAAAGACTGTGTTCAGAAGAGTCTCGATTTTCTTATCTACACAGTGAATATCAAAATATTGCCTATGAGGATGGGAAATAGCTCAGTCAGTAAAGGAGGACCTCCAGCACCTCGTTAATAAGCTGGGCATGGTAAGGCATGCTTGTAATCCCAACAATGCATTCCAGAGGCTCCCTAGTCAATCAGTCTAACCTATTTGGTAAGTTCTAGGCTAGTAAGAGATCTTATCTCAAAAAGACAGACCGTGTTTGAGGAACAATGCCCAAGGCCTCCACACACATGAACATACTCACATAAACATGTGTACACACAAATCAAGTGAAATACTTGAGAATTAAACATGTATTTCATGTGTATAAGGTGTTATACATATGTACTCTGAGAATGAAGGTTAGTGCTATCCTGCATTTTTAACCACATAGGTTTCTCTAGCTTGGCTGGGATTGCAAATCTGATCGTTTCATTGCTCCTGGTGTCCTGGCTGAGTCTTGTGGAGAACTGAGATTTGAATCGCAGACAATTTCAGTGGCTCAAATCACCTTTCTAACTAATTCAGCCTCTATTGGTATCTTCTACTATATATATTCATCTTTTCAATTTTATTAAAGTCTAACTGAAAAATAAAATCGTATCTAAGAAACATAGTGGCGAATCTGACCTATGTGTATACTGTGAAATAATTATCACAATCAAGCCAGTTAACATCCTGCCATCTTACTTATTTTTCATAGAGATGTGCTTGAGATCTACCACCATAGTATATTCCTATAATGTAATGTTTTCAACTATGATTACCTTGCTGGAAACTAACTCTCCACAGGTCATTCACAAACACACTTAATCTGATCACCTTTTTGTCAAAAATGGCTTGCCACATATCTCTCCCTTTACTTAAGATGGAGAAAAAAAAATCACAATATTATCTTGAAAATACTTGCAGATGGTTAGCATAGGCAAATTGTAAAACCCAGGGACAGTTTCTGTTGGCTGATTTTCCCTAGTGTACCTGCATAAAGGGAATGGATAGAAATCTATGATATGCAATGTTAAAATCCTGATTGAAATGGTTTCTAAAGCTTATTGGCACATATTTCAAATATTTCTCAAAGTGTAATACTTCTTTGTATAGGACTATACAAAGTTAGACTATTAATCTGAATGCATTTGTCTATGGTTTTGTGCTTTTCATTTGGGCATCGTAACGGTTAATATTGTCAACTTGACAGGATCTAGAATCCCCTAGGAGACAAACCTCACATTCTATCTCTGAAGGATCCTCTAGATTGGATTAACTGGGATCGGAGGCCCACACTAACTGTAGGGAGCATCATTCCACAGGCTAAACTCTAGGACATTTTTTTTAAGTGTGTGCCTACTGTGTGCCAGAAGTAATTCTGGGTGTAGTTGATATACGAAATGCACATAGTAGTCAAAGCATGGTCCCTGGGTTTACAAAATTTAGGGTCTAGTTTTTAAAGGGATTATAGATTCTACCTTGAAAGAGACCATCTAGATCTGTGCTGCCCAATATGTACAGAAGCGACTGTTTCAACCTAAACTACTTCAAGTGAAATTAAATAAAAATCTCAGCTCTTCAGCCTTATAAGAATTTTCAGTACCCAGTATCTTAACATAGCTGGTAGCCACCACGTTAGACCCTGCAGACACAGAACACATCCTTCACCACCGAGTTTCAAGTGTCCCGGAATCTGACGTGCCAAATAGTGAGCAAGAAAGGGTAGCCATAGAACTCTCCTGCAAGCTGTCCAAACTATACACAAGAAGAGAGAAAAGGGCAGGAGCTTGTCCTAGGTCACAGATACAGATTTGGCTTAGAGGCTAAGGAGAAATCACTCACATGGTCCTTCCATCACTGGATGAGAGAATTCTGTTCTGTGGTGGGTGTGTGAGCTCCATGAAGTTTCCAAAAAGGAAGGATTCATCCAGGAACATCTCCCACAGAGAAAAGTTCAATAGTTTTGTGAAATCACTCAATGCCTACTTGGCCAGATTCCTGTGGCAATTTTGTGATCCTCACAAAAATGTTGATCATTTCACATACACCACACACACACATACCACACACACACACACACACACACACACACACACACACATACACACACACACATACACACACACACATATACACACACACACACACACACACACACACACACACACACACACACAAATGGTTTTCATATATAATTTCAGCTCTGCTGAACAATTTACCAGAATTTTCTGTACTCTGACCTTTGAATTTTATAAACAATTCAAGATATTCTGTGGCCACAGCCAAAATAGATTTTTAAGGACTTCCTCCTCCTCTTTCTTCTTTTGAAAAGCCATAAGCGCTCATGATTTCGTAGTCTTCCACCCGTTTCTTAAGAGGGGCCTGTTAAACTCATTAACTCTTCTAAGGAATACAAAGCTCCAAAGTAATTACACACTGACAAGAATCACAGTGACCAAGTTGTATTTAAACTTAATAACCACTGGAGTGGTGTGTGAGTTGTTGGGAAGTAGTAGATTATTGGAAAGTAAAAGGAATTTAAAATGAATTGGCAGCAATGATTGGAATGAAAATCCTAAACACCAGTAACATGAGATTTTATGTGGATATATTTGGTTGTTAGAGGCAATCAATGAGAAATGTGACTGTTTTCCTCCCAATACTTGAATATTTTCAACATTTAAAAATACACATGGGGTGGGACCCTCCAAATATCTATGACTATAGTTCCTGAACAAAAACTTTAAGAAATCTATTTTTTGTTTGGATTCCCTGGTCCCTGGTTTTATTACTGACTTTTCTGTTCCTGTGTTGAAACATCATGCCCAAGGCAACTTATAGGAGAGTTTATTTGGGCTTACGTTTCCAGAGGGTTAGGAATCTATCATGGCAAGGAGGCATAGCACCAAGTGCAGGCACAGCAGCAGAAGAAGCAAGCTGAGCGCTCACATCTTGAGCCATAACCAAGAAACAGAAAAAGCCAACTGGAAGTGGTGCCGGACCTTTAGTCTCAGAGCCCCCCAGCAAGGCCACACCTAAATCTACAGAAACAGTGCCAGCAACTGGGGACAAGAGTTCAACTGCCGGAGATTATTGGGGACATTTCTCATTGAAAGAGGCACATTGGTCAAAGTTAGTTCAACACTGTCTAAGCTAGGTGAACTTTGTCACAGAGAAAACTCAATCACAACCCCACCTGAAGATGATATCTAGGTGGTAACTTGGGCCAAGGGATGATGCAGAAATAAGCAAATGGCTGTTATTCCCTTATCTGTTCTGGTTGGAAGTAGAAGGTTGTGATCTGCTTTTCTCAAACAAGGCAATTTGCTCTAAAAAAAGCATCCATGGGAAAGCTACTCAAGCTCACAGTGAGCAGCTGCTGACATTTCAAAGCAGCATTCAGAGGACAGTTCAGTGCAGAGCAGGTTGCATTTTTTTCCCAGGTTTCGCCCAAACAACCAGGACACACTTGGATTTTTTTTTTTTAAATCTGTTTGTTTTGCTTTTGTTTTTTAATGAAACATCTGTACGGCTTTGTAACTCTACATTCTCACGCAAGTACTTTAGATAATGCCTTAAATATCACAAGTGTGGACTCAGGAATTACAAACTGCAGAACGTGTCCAGAGGCAACATTCTTTATTCTGTAGAACTGCACGGTAGGGCTGAGGAGATGGCTCAGTCAATCAAATGCTTGTAGCATAAGCAGGAGGGTCTTTCATAAAATCAAACTAGTCCTGGGGAGGGGGAGTTTGGCCAGCCAGACTAACTGAATCGCTGAGCTCCGAGCCAATGAGAGACCCTACCTCAAAAAAATTTTAAAAAATTTAAAAAAAGGTTAACAGCTTCCATTGTGCTATGCTCGAGATTGCCCTGCATGAGCATGCACACTCATGTGCACCTACACACACACACACACACACACACACACACACACACACACACACATGCACCTACACACACACACATAAATAAATGAATGAATAAAATAAATAAAGGCATGCACTATATATTTAAACAGCAACATCTTCTGGATGATTTCTGGAAGCCCCCATTAGCTTGTGAGAAGATAGTTCCCCTTCTGCCTGACTCCGAAAATGAGGGTGTATTCTGTCTTATGGCTTACAGTTACTGGTCATTTGATCTGAAAAGTCTGAATGCCACTACAGGATCCTTTAATGTATTGACTTTTAATGGTCAACTCTAACATGCATGCTGCTCGCTTTCATTTAAATAAGGATTTAAACTTCTAAAGAGCCAGATGGTAAATATTTTAGCCTGTCTAGAACATATACTCTCTGATGCAACTACTCAGGCCTGCTATTATAATGCAGAAGTGACCATCAATGTTGTGGGCACGGTACGAATCTAATAAACTCCTATGTACAGATGCTGGAGTTTGAATGTCATAGAACTTTCTTGTGTCAGGAAACATTAGACCTGGTTTGATTACTTTTCCATATCTATTCATATAAAAGCCATTCTTCGCTTGTATGCTGTCTAACCACATGGCTGGCTGGAGTCAACCCATACCCTGCAATTTTCCCACCCCTGCTTTAAAAGTTTTCTTTGAACAGCTTAAGGATTTTTCTTGAAATTTCCTTTACCTTATCATTAGTCACTGTGGCAAATATTTTTAGGTGGGAAAGGGAAAAACTGCTTAATTATGCAAGTTGTCCCGATCTGAGAAGGAGGCTTGGATTGAAGCAGTTTACCATAGTTGGCAGGACTCAAAGTCTGTTGGCCTGCTATGAGATGGAAATGGCCCTTCCCCCTCAGATCCTCCTTTCTAGGCACATATTTCCCACTTTATACTGAGTTACTGACTGGTTTTATCCAGTAGGCTGGAACCTGAGTTCAGTCCCAGGAACTTGTATGGGAAAGGTAAGAACTGAGTTCTTCAAGTTGCTGTCTGACCTCTACTCCATGGTGCATATACGCCAACACAAACACAGAAGAAAGAGAGATAGATAGATAGATAGATAGATAGATAGATAGATAGATAGATAGACAGAGAAAGAGAAGAAAGAAAGAGAGGAACAAAGGAAGAGAGGGAGAAAGAGAGAAAGAAAGAAAGAAAGAAAGAAAGAAAGAAAGAAAGAAAGAAAGAAAGAAAGAAAGAAAGAAAGAAAAAGAAAGAGAAAGGAAAGAAAAAGAGAAAGAAGAGAAGAGAAGAAAGAGAGAGAGAGGAAGGGAGGGAGGGAGGGAGGAAAGAAAAGAATAAGTGGGAAGAAAAAAATTTAAATTACAAGACAAATGAACAGAGGAAGACAAAGTCAACAGCCTGACAAGCAGTTGAAAATGAGGCAAATGCAGCCTTAAAGAAAGCAAGTCAGGGGTGAGAGAAAAAGAGGGAAGGGGGAGCAAGAGGTAGAATTTGCCCAGCATTGCTAAATAAACGAATGATCATTTCATAACCACAAAAAGACAGGAGTGGCCTTTCAAATGCTCTTGAGATAAAAAGGTGAAAACCGACTCTGGTCTTTTGAGAAGGTCAGAGTAGGTGGAGGGGAGTTTGGGGACAGAGCTGTGGCTCAAGATGATGGGTGTGGGGATGTAGTCATTTGTGCTAGGAATACATCAACATCAAAGGAACTAAGCAATGTTGTAAGAAAGAAGGGGGGACAAGCACCTAAGGGGATCTGAGATCCAGAGGCAACTACTGAGGTTTGTCTTGGCTTATACATGCCATCCTAGAGCAGTTTTGGCCAACTGGGAAAGCAGAGCCCTTGTTCTAGGTGTGGTTATGAGGATCAGCAGACTGACATGCCCTGACCCTGTGTCTATCTATACACAAGATTTGAGAATGGAGGAGAATTGGTCCTTCGGTGGGAAACTATTATTATATTATAACAAACTAGCAAACAGTTCTTCCTTATTTAGAATTTAATTAGTTTTTTAATCTATTGATGTGTGTGTGTGTGTGTGTGTGTGTGTGTGTGTGTGTGTGTGTGTGTGTGTATGTGTATGTGTGTGTGTCCGTGTCCCCACATGTAGTGGTCAGGTGCCAACTAGCAGAAATTAGCTCTCTGCTTCCTCCATGTGGGTCCAAGGCCTGGTGGGAGGTACCCTCACCATCACCTACAGAGATATCCAGCCTGACCCTAGAATTGAAATTCACCTTCAGATTGCCAATATCTTAAATTTAGATTTAGAACTGTGGGTAAGAACTGAATAACAAGACTAATACACTATTTAGCAACTTTTAAATCTACCCAAGCGCTGTGTACATATATTACATATATGTCTAAGTTATACATAGACACATTTATTTGCAACAAATTATTTGAGGCTCGTTTGACATGGGTAAATTTCCAGATTTTTCATATCAGCAAACATGCATTTTACTAGCTTTCGTTTTATACTTCATTTATGGGGAAGAGACATTGTTATCAAAGGAAATTCACATCCATAGCTGTTTCTAACTCACGTCTATTTTATTTTACTGATTTCTTCCCTCAGTAGTTTAGAGGTTGAACCTCCTTCACTGAACATACTTTTCTTTTAATTTTGTATCATTAACAAATTGGATGAGAAGCCTCACGCTGTTCTAGATTACTATGCTGGACTGTGCTGTGGCAACAAACCTCAGTGGATTAACACAACAAAAAGGTATCTCTTCCTTAACCACAAAGCAGGGTGGGCAATTTCCAGTGCATCTGCCTCCCAGGTAGTGATTGGGATAATCCAGTCTCTCACCTCCTGTCCCACCTTACCCATGGATGGCTGCAGAGGAGGCGTGGCTGCAGAGGAGCTGTATAGTTTGCCCCTGATTGCAAATTCAGCTCTGATCCTTACAGCTGATTGGCCAGGCATGCCTAACTGTCCCCACAAAACTGTAAGGAGGCTGGGAATTAGGAGTGAATATGAGGCTATTTGCTGTAGAATGAATATGCCCAGCAATCTTCTCAGTCAGCATGGAGTCTAGCAACACTCAACCCTTAATGTTTCCAGAATGTTCTTATAAATGAAATCACACAATGTGTAACTTTCTAAGATTGGCTTCCTTTGGCCCCACATATTTTTTTTCTAAAGATTATTCCAAGTCATTGCATGTACTGAGAGTCTGTCTCTTGTTATTACTAAGTAATATTCTACAGTATGAATGGCCCGCAGTTCCTTCAACCACTCACTCACTGAAAGACATATGAATGGCTTCCCATTTGGTCTGTTATGAATGAAGCTGCTGTAAACATCTGTGTTCAGGTTTTGTGTGAACATATGTCTTCACTTCTGTGAAGCACATGGTGGAGAGAGGGTGAAACTGCCGAGTCATGATAGTTTTATGTTTTTGTTTTTGTTTTGTTTTGTTTTAAAATAGAGATTGCCAAGCTTTCCAAAGTGACTTTGCAACTTTACAGTCCCCACACACACTACCTCCGAGGGATCGAATTTTTCTTCTTGCCAGCATGCGTTATCCCTGAGCTTTGTTGAAGGTTTTCCTGATAGCTGCACAAATACAATACTGTTTCTTTTAATATCTGTTTCTTCAGTGGTTAACGATGCTGATCTCCTGTGCCATCCACGTGTCCTCTGATGAAAAAATCTCTTCCTGCCTTTCACTTTTCTTATCAGAAAATCTTATCAGATTCTTTGAGCTTTGGGGGATTATTTTTCCATGCTAAGTGGCTTTTCTTTGTCAGAGAGGAGTGTCTTCTGGCTGGCTGTGGTTTAACTCGTCACCCTCTGTGCAGATCTTTCTCATAGCAAATATCTTACTCCTTCTAGAATTCATGCTTTTGGTATCTAGAAAGTTTTTGTCTTGTATTAGATCCCAAAGATTTCCTGGTTTGTTTGTTTTTTTTCCTAAAAGTTTTATAAGTTAACTTATAAAAGTTTATTCCTAAAGTTATAAGCTTATTCCTAAATTATAAGTTTATTCCGAAAAGTTTACAATTTAAACGTAAGTCCATTTTGACTTAATATTTGGGTAAACAGCAAGTCTTGGGGCTGACTCCCCGCTATGCACGCACAGTCAGTCCAGCACAGTGTATTGAAGAAGCTGTCACTCCACCCACCTTTGGCTGGTTCTCACATCTTTGTCATCAGTTGGGAGTTGTTCTGCTAGAATAGCAGTTCTCAACCTGTGGGCCCTGACCCCTTTGGGTGTCAAATGACTTTCACAGGGATCACCTAAGACCATCTGCATATCAGATATTTACATTATGGTTCATAACAGTAGCAAAATTAGTTATGAAGTAGCAATGAAAATAATTTTGTAGGTCGCAGCATTGGGAAGGTTGAGAACCTTCCCTAGAAGGTTCTTGAAGAAGAAGGTTCTAGAAGGTTCTAGAAGAACTAGAAGAACCATGGTGAATAGATCAGGCAAGAGCAGATTCCCTTTTCTTCTCCGTGGACTTAACACAAAATGGTCACATCTTCACTGGTACGTTCAATGATGACATCAAGTACCTTGTGGGTAGTCTTTATACGATGAGGGAGAGTCTTCTGCTACAATTCTGGGAGGCTTTAAGCATGAATGGCTATTGAACTTTGGGGAAAATTCTTTTCTGAATCGGTCTGACACAGTCACGTGAATTTTTATCCTTGAGCCATTAATATGGTGGACTATGCTAATTTTTCACATGTTAAATATGTCCTTCTTTCTTGGGATAGTCTCTTTGGCATTAGCATGTGATTATTTTTATATATTACTACTTACTAGTGTTTTTAATTTTTAATTATTTATTTAATGTATGTAGGTGTTTTGCATGCATGTATACCTATGAACCATGTGTGTGGTATGCCAACAGAGGCTGGAAAATAATATCAGATCCCCTGGAAACAGTCACGGATAGTTGAGAGCTGATGTGTGTGTGGGGAATCAAACCTTGGTCCTCTAGAAAAGCAGTCAGAGCTCTTAATGGCAGAGCCATCTCTCCAACCACTGTTTAGGAATATTTTGGTAAAAGTTTTGATCCGTGCTAATGAGGACTAGTACTCTCAAGCCTTTCTTTCCTATCTGGTGTCGGGTGGGTTTGTGTATGTGATGTCTTTGGTGTAAGAGTAACATTAGCTTCATAAAATGAATTGAGAAGTGTCCCCTCCTCATCTACATTCCAAGAAGAGACTGTGAACAACTGATACTAATCTTTGAAGCATTTGGACAAATTCTCCAGTGAGTCTGTCTGGTGCTGGGAAGTGTTTTGTGAGGGAATTTTCCAATCACAAATTCAACTTCTTTGGCATTCATGGGCTAGGGTATCTGCTTTTTATTGGATGAGCTGGGGTCATTTGTGTTTGGAGGATCTGGTACATTTGACCTGCATTGTGTACAGTAGTCAGTGACATTTTCGATATCCCCAAAGCCCGGAGTGCTGTCCTGTCTCATTCTTGACATTTTAAACTTGGATCTCACACTGTCTTGCTGCAAGTATGTAAACGATCACATCTATCAATGGGATTGTGCCCAATCAAAATAATTCCCCACAGACATGGCCACAGACCAACCTGACCTAGACAATCCTTCATTGAGTTTCTTTTCCTTCGGTTACAAACTGTGTCAAGTCAACAAAGCTAACCACTACACCACCTGACCTTAATGTTAGGTGACTGTCTCTTCAAACTTCAAGGTAGCTCTCTCTTTAGCTTCTGCTTTACAGTTGTCCCTATCCCCCACCCTACATATGTAGTTCTTAATGTTCTCTCTGTGGGGGGAGGGGGGGAGTAGATGACTCAGACACGGTGGTTCAGTAGTTGAACAGAAACAGACATCATTTTTAACAGTTCCCTGTCTCTTGATCTCTTGATCTTTATACCCATTGCTACCTATTTCACAAGCTCTCTCCCACCAAAAAGAAACATATGCAAATATATTTAGTCTTTTCATAGATTTCATTGATATAAAAATGTATAGGGCTGGAGGCATAACCCATCAGTAGAGCGCTTGCCTCGCATTCATGAGGTACTAGGTATAGACTTCCAGTAAATAAATAAAATAATTTAATGTATACCGTTCTGTTTATCAGTAACAATGAAATGTACAACTGTCTTTATTGTAAATTTCAAAGAGCCAGTTGGTTCTCATAGAGTGGTTTTCACTGTTTTCTGTAGAACTCTTAGGATGGACCTTATAGTTTAGAATAATACGTGATTGCATTTCTGATGTGTGGGTTGGTTGATAGTTTGCTTTGCGTTCAGATGTGAATAAGTAGATGTAGAACAGATCCACATTAGAATTTTATTGTTCTGTCAATGGTGTTTAAGTTCCTTAAACAAATCACTGTTTTCACATACTGGGCGAAGACTGCTTCAATCTTTTGAAGTATTAGGAACAAAATATCTAAGACAAGAGAAGACATATTTTTTTTAATTTAATATGAATTTTTAAATTTAATATGAATTACCGGTGTTTTCTCGGTTATTTCCTCAAGCCTACAAAATTAACAGAACAATAAACCAAGCCGTGATCCGTAGTATTTGACAATTACCAAGAAATAGATCCACCTAGCATACCTGACTTCAGTACACGATACGGCATAAAATGACGGAGAGAAAATGTGTCACAAGAACACACCACTGTTTAATGCTTCATCATGGAAACAATAGATTCCAATGCCCTCAATAGTGTCAATAGTGCAAAACTGAAGGAAAATAATTAGGAAGCAATGACTTTTTAGCACGTATCTCCTGTGTTTTGATATAGGCTACTATAAATTTATGTAATTTAGTTTTTCTTAGTGCCTATGTTTTAATAATCAAGAAATTTGTTGAGTGAGGCAGACTTAGGATATTCCCGTGGGTACCCAATCTACAGCCTAATAACACTATCCCTACATAACATAAACTAGTTTAGCATTTCCTACCATCATCTCCTTGGCCCATATTTACATTGTCCCCCTCCCTGTTAGGCTTTCAAAAGGCCTTTCATTTTCCTATAGTGATACTTAACTCTTCCCAACTTATCCCTTAATCGTCAACCAGTACAATTTTCTGGAAGTACCTGTATGATCATGTGACTAGTACATTCATTAATATGTTTGTCAGCAAATGATTATGGGTTTTCTCTTCTGGGCACTATATTAATTAATGAGCATAAATATGTAGACCAAAGGAAAGAATTCTTCCCCTTGTGGAGAATATGTTCTACTGAGAGAATGGGGATAACATGAATAAACCAAACGTAACAATAAGTCTTCTATCAGAAGGTGATGAGTGGTGTGAGGGAATCACAAAGCAAGGTGTATTAGAGTTCTCTAGAGGAACAGAGCAATAGAATGAATATACATTACAAATGGGGCTTTGCATTCAGAAGTGTAAAGTAACCCAGCATTGAGTAACCCAGCAATGGCTGCCTGTATGCCGGAGAGGATGAAATCCTTGCCTGCTTGCTCCCTAAAAGCCTGGGTGCTTTTGCAACCCCAATCTGATACTGGAAGTCTGAGGGATTCTTGGAGAGCCCACTGGTCTTATGCTCATATTTAAAGGCTGAAGAAGCTGTGTTTTAATTGAAGAGCTGGGTGGTGGTGGAGCACACCTTTGATCCCAGCACTAAGGAGAGAGAGGCAGGAGGATCTCTGTGAGTTCAAGGCCAGCCTGATCTACATACTGGATTCCAGGAAAGACACAGTTACAACAGAGAAACCCTGTCTTGAAGAACCAAAAATTTAAATTAAATAAATAAATAAATAAATAATAAAGTCACTGAAGAATGACAGCAACAGCAGTAGCAGCAATAAGGTAGATGTGCTTATAAGCAATGGACAAAGGTAAGCACACAAAAGGTAAAAGCTTTCCCCTTAAACCTCCTATCGAGGTGACAGAAGTTGCCACACATTCCAAGGGAGGGTCTTTCCCCTCAGTTATCCTTCCAGAACACACCCTTACGGACACACCTAGAGGCTTGTCTCTTAATTCTAGATGTGGTCAGGTTGACAGCCAAGTTTAATCACTACACAAGGCAGAAAAAATATGGCAAGGAAATTTCAGCTTTACCTGTGAGGCTCACATCTGCCCAACAGAGCAGGATTGACTTGAGCAAAAACTCATAGAAGACAAATAAGGGTTAGGTTTTGAGAGGCTGGGATGGAAGACCGGAAGGTAGGAAAGTCAAGTATAGCTGGAGCAGATGGAGCAAGGGGCAACAGAAGACAAAATGTCTCAAGCACTGTCAGAGGGCAGGACGTGAAAGACCTTGTGGATTACTATAAGAACTTCAGCTTTTACTGGGACCATCATAGGATGGTACTACAGTTATGAACACGCCCATCATTCTTCTGTAAAACACTGCAGTAACTCCCATTGTTCTTCCAGCAGGCTCCAGCATTCTTCACACACCTGGCCGGCCCCCAAATGAAGTAGCTCTTTCCCCATCTGACAATTCTCACGTCTTGGTGTCCTCCGGCCCCCTCATTCCATTGGGTCATTGAATAGAGCACTATTTTCTATTTTCAGGCACTCAGAGAAACCTAAAATTGCCTTTCCTAATATTGAATCGTTGGTTTTAATTTTATGATTAGTACTTATTGCCTGTATTGCCTATATCTACTCTAGGGTCCTTTCCACAAAACAAGCTAGATTTTAGCAAAGATATTATCCTTTTATAACTGAGTTATCTCAAATAATGGCACGTTGTCAAAACACAAACGCTTATCAAATGAATAAATGACTTCTGAAGTCTGAGGACTTTATCTACTCCCAAAGTTTGTCTCATGACAGCTGTTCTGTATTTTCTGTTGGATGGACAGCTAATCAAACAGGAGGATAAATTAATTCATCTATCCACGCAAAGGGACAGGGAGTAAGCGAATGAATGGATAAATGGCACGATTCCTACACTCGCATTACTGAATGTAAAGTCTGGTGTGAGCTAGGCACTCTGTAGTTTCTGTATTGAGTCGATCAAAGATCAAGTGTATGATTGAATGAACAGATGGTGGAATACATGGTTGAGTAAGTCTATAAATAGATGGGTAAAAGGATGGTGTGTGGGTGCAGGATAGTCAGTCCATCCTTAGAGAATTCAGACGCCTGCCCGTCTTTGCAGTAGAACATCTCAGAGTGAGTCTCCTGATCAGTCCATTAGCTCTCATCTTGGTTCTCTGCCATGGGTATATTTTGAAGAACATTTTTATTAGCTTTGGAGCCACTTGCAAGTTCCTCTTGAGTTCTCTTCTGGCCTGCCTGCGTTCTTGTTCACACCTGCCCTGCCATAGCTTGTGGATCTCCCCGGTTTCCTTACACGGGCCACATTTCCAAGCGTCCCTTTGATCTCTGGCACATACTTCTGCCGGGTTTCCAATAAGGTGTTTTTAAACAGTCTCCAGATTTCCTGTGGCTTGTTGACTTTTTAAATGATTCCTTTCGTTTGTTTTTCCTTACCAGCACCTACACTTGTTCTTAGGTCCTCTTTTAAAATTGTGTAACCACATGATATATAATTTTCCCCTTCTAGCCCAGAACCGTCACAGTGTTGTGATCATTCTGACATAGTTTTTTTTCTTCTAGGTCTTACTTGGGCCATACTCAAAGCCAAGTTCCAAATATTTTCCTTTCATAGTAATTCTAATGGGTGTTTTAACTAAACAGTCATCTTATCCAGTAAGTCTATATTTATATCAAAATCTATAAGAGAACCGTAAACAAACTAATCTCTAAGACAGTAGTGTCGGTACATCATGTCCGCAGGCGTGAGTGTGTCGTGTCACGAGCAGGTACTTTTGAAACCATCACCTACATTTCATTTTGTTAATTTTTTTTCTAAATCTTTATCTTATATGAATAAGCATTTTGCTTGCATTGTGTCTGTGCACCACTGGCATGCCTGGCGCCCACAGAGGCCAGAAGAGGGCATCGGATCCTCAGACACTTGAGTCACAGACAGTGATGAGCCATCATGTGGGTAACAGAAACCAAACCCTGGTCCTCTACGAGAGCAACCGGTGCCCTTAACCACTGAGCCATCTCTCCAGCCCTCACCACCTTTATAGGCGCCCTCACCTATAACTAGGAAGCCTATGTAGAGACCAACATATTTATAAACAGAAGCTATAAAATGCCAAGATTCCCAAGAAATAGACCTTCTCTCGGACTGATCTTTCTATACCTTTGGTATGCTCTTTGGACTAGGTACGTGTACTACGTATAGACAGCTCATATTCGAGACTTTTGATTTGTTAAGGTTGTGGTATTTTTATATTTTGGCAGGTATATGAAACTCAAAGTAACTTTTTAATCATTCTGTTTTGTTTTTTTAGAAAATAAGTATATTGTTACTAGTTTTTTGGTTGTTTTTTTTTTTTTTAAATAGTTATACAATGCTCCAGGTTCCTAGGTACAAAAGTCAAAAGTGACTTCCATTTCACACAGACTCTGTCGGGAGAAAGAATTTGAGAAACCCGGTAGAAGTGGAGATAATTCACCCTAATTAAAAAGCAGCCTTTGTTTTTACTTTTACTTTTTTTTTTTGACCATTAATTTTTTCAGTCAGAATCTTTCGTCCCAAAGACATTGATTTTTTTTCAAGCATTTAGTCTATTTGGCCGAAAGGTAGGCTCTCCACCCTCATGCATGCTGTGCAAAGTCAGAATCACAGTTTTCATCTGTAGGTTTTTACCAGACTGAAGGGAACCGAAGAACATGTTCGAAATTTGAGACAATGGTGTATATATACTACTCACAAATATTTTATATTTTTGGTTGTGAGCCTAGCCTTTAATGGCTGAGCCATCTCTCCAGCCTTACTCACAAATATTTTAGCAGACTGGCTGGCCTTCAAAAGTTTGACATGATGAAACATAGTCGCCGCTTTACAGATGTGAAGCTGTGGAGTACATGCCACAGATTTTGCTTTAAATTGTGAAAACTGAAAAATGTACTTTTTTTCTGACTTGAAACTTGAATTGGTCAAGTTGTAATGAAGAAGCTATAAAAATTTAGCGGTATGTTTTCCACCCATGATATTGACATATGTACGTAATTACCTTTCCCTTTTTTCCTCTTTTTGATACAATTTCATTATGTGTCATGCTGGCTGTGGTGCACCAATAAAGCCCAAATATCATATTAGAATTCATGACAGTTTTCACATTGTATTATCAATATGTGGAAATAATTGTCTGCTCCAAGATTAAATTACATTATTGTGTATCTTTTTCATGCCTAATAAATAATGATGGATAGCTTTTATTTTTGTCACCACCTGCAAGCGTTTAGTCACCCCTCGGTTGCTGAAGATGAAACAATAAAAGGCAAGTGTTATGTTGCAAGTGGGGAAGACAAGGTCCAAACCGTTGTACAGTCCCCATTCCCGTTTGCATGATTTCAGTCCCTGAACAGCAACGCACAACGCCTAGGAAGGCTGCAGTCTGGGAGGAACCTGGCAAACCGTTCACAAAGATGAGAGAAAGTGGCTATTTTTTTTTTTTCTAGTAGAACAATAATTATTTCTTGGTGCACAATTCTTAATCTGGAAATGAGTTTTTGTTCTGCTGTACAAATCAGTTACGCGCAATTAGAATGCAAAACAGAAGCACATCTTACTGTTTAGCCTTTTTTAAATAGAAATGAAAACAGCCCGGGAAATTGTAGCAAAGTTGAAAATGCACGCTAGGTAATTTCAAAATCCAAAGACATAAAACCATGCATAATAAAAAAGGCCACTCTAAACTCATTATATTTTTTGAAATTGGCAATTGGAAGGCTTAATTTTAAAATTAGAATTTGCATGTTTGGAAACTTATTAACTATATTTTGAATAGTCGAGTGTATTGCCAGCATTAAGGTGTGTTTTGTTTGCTTCCTGTACACAATTCCATTGCCCGATAATGTGATTTTATCTATGATCTGCTCAAGCTATTTATTTATTTACTTACTTACTGTTTTTAGTGATTCAAAACTCTGTTCTGGTTGAAACTTTGGTGTTCAAATTTTAGTCAGCAAATGCTGTGGAGTCTTACAGGGAAGAGAATTGCCGTGGAGTCTTATAACGTTATTGTGTTTCATCTCTAAAGCTTGCCAAGTGTTTTTATAAAATAAATACTTGGTTTTTATAACGAAAGTAGTCATTTGGTCATTTCAGTTGAGGACACTGAGGTAAGAAGGCAAGCTGTACACGAAATCTTTTGTTTTCTATTTGTCTGTGAGTCACTGGTTGACTCTTTATGGAACAGTTTCTCATGTATAGCTCTATTATCTTTAAGTTTTTTTTTAAAGGATGACCTTAGGCATAGCAGAGACTCGGAGAGAGATCCAAAGGTAATCCTGTCAAATGTCAACTTACCACAGAGAAATGGCTTGGGAAACAGGCCAGCAGTGCAGTATTTGATGAATCCCGAGTGGATGTGTATGCCCCTGGAGTGTGTCATAGACTGGGCGTTCTATTAATGTTCTTCCCAGTTGTCTTGGGACATCCATTTAGAAAGAACAGACAGGCCTTTCCCTCATTTATAGCTCTCTTGCTATCTGACTACCCATCTCCCTCTATAATTAAATGCTGTGAATAAAATAATAAACATAATTTTATTTGTGCCATTACTCACTACAGAAATTACATCTTTACATTTCCTATGAGAATCCGAGCAGCCGTGCCTGCTTCCTTCACACTGGAGAGAGCTGTGCCAAAGTCACAGACTTTTCTAGATGCTCTGAGCCTGGGAAGAACTTTGTGAATTCACCTAAATGCATTCGAGACAAATAATTTTACAATATACACAAGTACATTTATCCTTTCCCGGTGAGGAATATTTTACCTGACCCACGCAAAACACGTTGGAATACTGTCCATGAAAAACAGAACATTGAAACTGGGCATCCACTAGGCACAAAGTCGTACTCATCAGCAACATCAGAGTTAGTACATGTTACATACCTCTCCAAGTCCCACCGTTTTCTGTTGAAGGGTACCACAAACACACATATCCCAAAACATTGCAGTCTTGCTCTCTTGTTACAGAAAGATCTAGAAGAACATCCTCACCCAGTGGTGTTGTTTTCCTCTTACATTATCTTTAGTCTGCTCTTGTTTCCCTTAGCCAAAGGACTCTTGGTATGACCTGCCAAAAAGTTTTTTTTTTTTTTAAAGATGAAAGAGAACACACTGGATGGTTCTACCAGAAATGCACAAGGTGGGATCGGTGAGCTGGCTCCATTAGAATAAATCATTCCTGGTTCTGTCTGCATTTTCTTTTTATTTTCCGACTTCGCTTTATCCTAGGTGTTGCTAATACCCATGTTTCTGGAGTCCATGCATGGTGCTGCATATGTGAGAGCCCACAAAACATTGAACGTGCATCAAAATCATTATCTTTCTCTATTTGCAAGGAGAAAGACGCCAAGCAAAGTCCTTTACATCCAAATGTGATGCTGAATCACGGGGACCTAAAACAACCCCTGACTAACAGCTCACCGCTCGAAGAGAAACCAATTATTCTACACTTTTCAGAAGGGGGAAAAAAAAAACATCTGGGGGAAACTATTCTAGAATAATAAACTATGTGTTAAAATAGCGGTGAATGTCAGTGCCCGTGAAATCTTTGTGGTTCTTCCAACATTTAAAACAATTTATACATCAGCTGTGTAATTTCTAGATACTGTACTCATTTGTGAAAGTTTTATATTTTGAGGGGAATAATCTCTTTGTGTAGAATATAGCCAGTACCCAACGTTAAATAACCAGCACAGTTACTTGGGATAAAGATGCTGAGCGGAAACCTCTAAAGGAGTGCTAAATATTTGTTCCCTGGGATATTCTAAATGCTGGAATTTGAAGTCATTTTGGCTGGACTTTTTCAGTACAATGTGATTGCTTTCACTTTCCCAGCAGCGGTCTTAAAGTCCTGTTAGTATTTAATAACTCATCCTGGCCTCCAGAAAATACTGTGTTAGAAAAGGAAAACCAGACTCTTTGGCTAGAGTTGTGGAAGAAGGGTGGGTCTTATTAGTAACATGACTGCATAAGATGTAGGCAATTTGACTTTGGCCCCAAATTCAGGCTCTTGCATTTGGGCTGTGAACTCGAGTATGCACAAGCAAGTCACCTACTGAAGGAAGGGTTTTAATACATCTGCAGAGCATAGTGATCGATCCATTGAATTTTTTAGGTCATGCACCAAGTTTAAAGACCTCAAATGGAGTGATAGATATCACAAAGTAGCCCCACAGAGATGGATTTGATCATGTCTCTAGTCTGTGTGGTGAGTTGTAAATGGTGAACAGATGAGATGATGTCATAGATGAGCTTTTGTTTGTGGAAATGTTCTGTATACTCCGTTGTCTCCAGCTTGTCAGTCAAGACATCTAGAACACAGCCCTGTAGGTGGTGATCATTTTCCAGGTGAAGTGCGTGATTCATGAGCTGGACATTTACTTGGAAACTACAAAGTAGAGACGCCTAGTGCAATGTATGACATTGACCATTGGGACAGTGGACTTGGCAAGAAAACAGGAGCTCAAGTCGCCAGTCTTAATGTCCAGACTAAGGACAGTTGGATGGCACTCCAAGACAGAGTATTTAAACTTTTCTGAAAGTTCAGGGATATATCTTTCAAGATCCGTCAGTACTTCAGAAGTTGGGCTTGCCAGACCAATCAATCTAGTGCAAAGTTTGTTTTTAGAACTCAAGTTCCTTGTTCTGCTCTGCAAGCAGATGTCTTCAAAGATATATTATGAAGAGATTATGTGATTTGGGGTGTAGGGATTCTGCCAGTTATAATTAAAAGGGCCAACATCCAAGTTTTGTTTTCTTTATAAACACTGCAGAGTGTGTCAGTGGCCAATCTAAAATTACCCAGAGAAGAGTGTGCGTTCTTCTTTAGCACAAGATAATGAAGATGGTGTGTGAAATGCAGCACGGTTATAATAAGCTGGTGGACTTGTCCTATGTACAAGCTTGTCCAAATGTAATTATAGGAGTCTTAAGAGAATTGTTGCTTCCTAAACTGTCCAGTCAAGTGACTCAAAAGTTAATATGATCAAATTAACAGCCCGGCTTTGAAAGTCTACCATTGTGCCTTCAAAAATAGCTACCTGGAGTCAATTATCCTTCTCATGTGGGAAGAGACATCTTTTGGAAGTGTCTTCATATCTCTCTCTCTCTCTCTCTCTCTTTCTCTCTTTCTCTCCCTCCCTCCCTCCCTCCCCATTGCTTCTGGGAAGGTGAGATGAGAGTGGATCTGAAGATGTAAGAGACTGACCATCTGGCTCTTTCTCTCACGGATGGAGGACAGAGGGCTAGTCAGAACCTGCTCTGACGTTTATGTGGTTGGGAAAGGTGTGAGTGCCAGACTCCACAGTATGAGTCATCAGGGACAGAAACGAGACTGGGACCCAGAGAAGGACCGAGAACATCTCAGGCTAATTGTTCACTCATCAAGCTCTGTGGCTGTGGCCTTTGTATACACTGCAGAAGTGGCATCTCAGATTCAAAATATTGACATGTAATTCATTTTAGAATTGGGAAACACTCTGAGACAGGGGAACATCAGCGCTGGAAATCGAGGGAATCAGAAGTGAAAACAGATTCCTTCGGAGTGTTCTTAAATTCTTAAATTCTTAAATTCTTGCGAGTAACTAACCTGTAGGAGCATCTCCTGGGAACTTGCAGAGAGGGAATTCTAAAGCGTTCTACAGGGACTCCTTCCAGGGGTGACAATGGATAAGGGACTGGCAGATTCCCCAAATGCCGTGAGTACGAAGGGATGCTCATGACAAAACTCTCACTGCAAACCAGCCTCGTTTTTTTTGCCGCAGTTTCATTTGCTTGCTCCGATCTCAGATTTAGCCAAGTTTAACCTCAAGATCACCTGCAATTGTAAAGGAGGAAAATGGCATAAATGTAAAGTAACTGAAGTTTACCACAACATCGATTTTCCAGTGCTGAAGAGTTTGCAGGCTTCTTTTTCTCCTGGGGTGTGCATATGGGGGGTGGGGGGGGTGGACAGGGAGACTGTGCCATACCACCTCTGTGTAAATAGGTCCAAACCATTCTCCAACAGTGCAGGCAGAGCAGTCTTTTTCAAACAAAACGCAATTGATTCTCTAATGTCTGTGTGAAGAGCAAGATGCTCCCTCTGGAGTAGTTTTGTCCCTTCATGGTTATCTCTTACTACACCATTTCCCCTCACTGTCTCTACCCGGGCCACCCTTCTCTTGTGTTATTTTGTTCCATGCCACGAGTACCAAAATGGCAACTGCCTGTCTATCACCCTTAGCAGAGACCCTCCATGTATACCTTGTTAGTTAAGACTGGATGCCTCTATTTGGGCATAGGACCATGGGGAGAATCCTTCATAAATTTGTTTCCGATAGGACCATGATTGTCCTTGTCACAGAAAGGACCATGATTTTACATTTATATGGGCAATCAGTTAGCATTTACACCCTGGACTATATGCCCCATTCAAACATGAACATGGGGTGGAGCTCCTAAGACACAGAGTTGGGGACTTGTCTTTCCTGTTAT
Source organism: Cricetomys ansorgei (assembly GCA_026225945.1). Lineage (NCBI taxonomy): Eukaryota > Metazoa > Chordata > Mammalia > Rodentia > Nesomyidae > Cricetomys > Cricetomys ansorgei. The sequence goes on along the minus strand of JAMJFZ010000982.1, from coordinate 13,601,403 downwards.
CATTGCTAATCTGGCTAAGGGACACTAGCTGCAAAAGCAAAGGTTCAAGTGTTTCAGCACTTTAAGGTGGCAGAAGTTGATGTGTCTATTTTGGTCCAAATATAGGCACGAACTGAGCAGTTGCTCTGCTCTGTAGTGTTGTGTGTCGATCTAGGCATCTTCTTCCCACTGCTTATCCATCACCAAAGCCCCAGAAGCCTCCTCGTGTTTCTTGCATTAATAGTACAGCAAACAAAGAAAGAAAAGGATAAGGAGTGGGAATGAAGACATACATGACTTTTGCCCGCACCCTCCTAAATTGAACATAGCTACCTGGCTGCATAGTTACCTTGGTTGCAGGGTAAGCTAGGAAACTTCCTGGCAGTAGCCATGGTTTTTCCTCTACCACAATTAGAAAAGGTCACTAAGATTTTCTAACAGTTACTAGCTACTCCAAAAAATAATTATCAAGAGGAAAGAAGACAGTCTTTAAACCCAAGGAAGGGAAGTACCAAAATGAAATGGATCGACTGGGTGGTATTCTGTCTGTCTAGGAATATGCTAGATGGTTTGGTAAATACAATTTTCCTGCTCTCAAAACAAGTACATTTTTCGAAAGGAACTCTGAAGAAGCCTTGAGAGGGTGTACAGATTTCCATATTCCCTTTAGGATTTTTTTGTTTTCATATTGTGTTCATATGCCAAAGTGAAAATAGCTTCCCACAAAATGCAAGTTACACTCGAAAGCTGCAATTGTGCTCTCCCTTGCCGAATTGCAGCAGAATCTCAAAGCCAGTGATGTTAGGTTGCAAGCAGAATCCTCTCCTCCAATGTTTGTCTGGGATGCTGTCAAACAGATCAGGGAAACAGAATGTATGCAGAATGACTTTTCAATCAACAGGCACAAAAAGACCTTGGTAGATAAGTCAGTTGAAAGAGAACACGTACAGCAACTTACTGGCAGTATTGTAAAGACACCATTTTATGTTTGACATTGAAGATAGTCTTGAAGAATAATTTATCTGGGAAAAAAATCAACTTGCTCTATAGAACTGCCAAATTTAATGTTTCTCTAGTTAATGTGTCTATATCAACCTTGGTATTTGGGAAAGTTTTTCCTCCTTTGGGAAAATGCATATAGTGAACCTAGTGGGGCTCTTTGATGTACAAAGCAGACATTAAATTGGATTTCTGACTAAGTGACAAAGGCAGACTATGATTAAGTACCAAAGTCATCTATAAAATTGATTGAATTGTTTATTTAATCATGGCATTCTTTGCCATAAAGAAGTGCTTACCAAATCTGGTTTTTTATCCTTACTAGTCCTTAATTCATTATCTATCTCTTAAAGATTTATTATTTTAATTATATATGTGTGTATGTGTGTGTGTGTGTGTGTGTGTATTTGTATCAGGGTATATGCATGTGAGTGCAGGTGTCTGTGGAGGCCAGAAGAGGACGTTGGATCTCCCAAAGCCGGAGTTACAGGCAGTGTTGAGCCATTCAGTGAGGATGGTGGGTTTCTCTGAAAGGGTAGCACACACTCTTAACTGCCGAGTGATCCTTTCAGTTCTAATGCATGCTTTTTTATCATCATGGCTCCCTCCACAGGTAGATGGGCAGAAAGATGGTATCCTTCTCGGTCAGAACTTCCATCCCAGCTTCACTCCTTTTCCCTCACTTGTACAACAGTAAAAGCTCATGTCCAGTTGTAGTCCTTTACTTCATTAACTCTATGACAATGGCCAGTATATGGCACAGCGAGTCTCCTTTACCACTAAGGGAGAAATAGCTATGCTGCCTAAACTATAATGTAATGCTTTCTTATCACCTAGAATTTTTATTCTGTACTTACCAAAAGAACAGTTTTAGACTTAGACACATATTTTTATCGTATTTCACACTTGTACAAACATAAAAAGTAAAACATAAGTAAAATAAGTTGGTTAGAGTGTTCCTAAAATCTCTGCATATTTATGGTCCAACCCTTAGGAATTCATCTTTGACGTAGCTGGTGATGTCTGTGCTTTCCCACCTACCCTCTTCCCCTGCCATCTTGCACCTTAGCATCCCTAAGAGTGTTCCGCTGTTATCTCTAAGACTTGCTTCCAAGCTGCTGACCCTTATTCATGTAGCAAATTTTTGAGAGCAAACCCAGAGATTGACACCTCTGCCAAAATGATCTTCTATGTTGAGGAAAATGTATGTAGAGAAAGGGTAAAATTCTATGTATTGATTAAGATCCATCTCAAAACAACCCTACAGCTTGTCTCAATCCCCTGAGTAATATACTTTCTTCCAGGTATGTGCAGTGACAACACACCGTATTTTTACTTCATCTTTTCTGCCTACTGGCATAGACTCTTCATATTCTAACATCAATGACGGTCTTCGTTGACTGTGTTCATTGTGATTTATAAGTTACTTTTATAGAAATGAAAAATGCTTATGAAATTTGTGTAGGTAACAGATATTAAAATGTTTATAGTTCTACACTTAACCAACTTTTTAAATTCTAATTTTACCTCTCTCTAGTCTCTCAAGGTCAATGGCAATTCATTGACCTTTTTATCTTCCTTAAGAGCTGTGAATGAAATAAATGGTTTTTGTTGTTGTTGTTTTAATCACACTTTTAAGGCTGGAGAGATGGCTATGTAGTTAATAGTACTTGCTGCTCTTGCAGAAGACCTGGGCTTGGTTCCCAGCACCCACATGATGGGAATCTAGTTCTAGGGGATCCAATACCCTTGTCTGGTCATTGCAGACACCAGGTGTACATGTAGTGCATGTATGTATATGCAGGCCAACACTCATACACAAAACAAAAAATAAATAAGATTTTTAATTATGTTTTCTTACCAGCTTATCTTTTTTCTTTTTAATTTTAGAATTACTTTTCTTAATTACTGGCTGATCTTAACCACTCTATACTTTTCTAGATTTGGCCTTTAACCTTATCTCCTTTCCTCTTGCCCACATCTCTTTAAGGTGAGTGCTGTTTTGAACATGCTAGCTTCCTTTAATTGGGAGTGTGCAGTATTTGACATAAACTCCCTACAAACACTTTTATGAAGTCTTACATTCTTTGTATATTGTGACTAGCAAACCCAAAGATTATACAGTTTAGATTTGTTTTGTTTTATGGGCTGTCTTAAATTGGGAATGTTTAATTTTCATTTAATACTTCTAAACATGTCCTACTTAATTCCATAATCCCTTCCTAAAAAATTTGCCATAAAGGCAAAGGAATCTTTATCAACTCTATTATTTTTTATTCATGTTACAATAGTATTTTTTTCTATGTGTTTTCACTTAAAATATATTTTTTACGGTAGTGACTGTGTGAGTCTTAGAAATGCAACTAGACAGATGTACTGACCACGGTTACCAAGGGAGCAGTTTCCTTGGCGATGGCCAACTGTCATCAAAGCAGTCCGTGGTCTCTTTCCTTCCCATGTGAGTTGCTCTCACATGTTGAAAACTTGGGTTAGAGGAAGAGGCTTTGTGTAAATCACGAGCCTCTAGCTACCCAACACATCACTGATTTCCCTGGAACACAGGTGGTACACTGTAGTTTTAACTGAATTCTTTTCCAAGAACCAAAGGTCAAAGTTCATCGAGAAGGACTTCTGGCCTCTCATACCTTTTGTTTCAATACCCTAGTCATTTGTACACGATCCAAAAATGCTGCAGCCAATGTCAAAGGCCAAAGCTGCAAGAGATGCAATAGCGGAGGGACGTCCTTTGAAGAGTCAATATTTTCCTAGTGACTAAAATGAGATTGTGACTTGGATATTATTTTCAGTCACTGTGGTTCTGTGCTTTCTGTTCCTGGGGCATTGTTTCTCTGTGTATATTTCTGTAAGCCAAGAAAGAGAATATGAATCCATTTTCCCCGTGTGTGTGTTTGTGTGTGTGTGTGTGTGTGTGTGTGTGTGTGTGTGTGTGTGTGTGTGTGGCAGGTGAATGGGTGGGTTGGACAGTGTCTCACCGTGTAGCTGTCAACGGCCTGGAATTCACTATATAGACCAGGCTGATCAAGGACTCCCAGTGACCCTCCTGCCTTTGTCTCCCAAGTACTGGGATGAATGGCTTGTGCCCTCACACCAGGCAAGAGAATATCAATTCTTACTTATATGCTTGATTTTGTATTTACAAATATATGATTAAGATGAGTTGTGTTTTTTTAATCATAAGAAAGGTTAGAAAAATATTTACATATATTCTCTTTGTTTTTTTGTTTTCTGAGATAGGATCTTATAAGGCAGCCCAGGTAGCCTTGAACATGACTTATAACCCAGACCTGCCTCAAACTTACAATCCTCCTGCACCAGCCTCCCTGGTGCTGAGGCTGTAGGGATGCACCACCAAACCTAGCTTTCACATGTATTTTTGAACCATGAAAGACTTAAAGTGGCCTGCAAAACTGCAGCAACACATTGTTTCTCAGAGTATGCAGCGTCGATAACATGCAGCTTGCTGACTGTGAAGCTACAGTGTTCAGTGTCTGTGTGCTATGTCATTGTTGGTGGTTAAGATTTCCATTTTACAAATCAAAAAGTAAATGAAGCTTTGAGAGGAAGACGACCTTGATAAACATCCACAGCTAGTAATGAGTGTGAGGATTTGAACTCCAGGCAGATCGGTTCCCCATGGGCTGGATAAGCTACACTCCATCAGTCCATGTGCAGATTGCCTTCAGCGTGGGTCCAGACGACAGAGGTCGCTGATACTTTTAGCCGTTCTTCCCCTCGCCAAGGCTAAGATGGTTGCAGTCATTTGTAAAATGCAAAAAAACGATGGTATTTTGTTTGAGCTTGTTAAAACATATGAGAATAAGTTTTAGGCATTTGTTTTTCTGTTTTCCAATATTTATTTTAATAACTACATATATGACATTAATCACGATAGTCAAGAGAGAGAGAAAACTAAATGTTCCTCAAGGGATAACTGGAGAAACTGTGTTATAGCCACGCGATGAAATATTATGCAGCCATTAAAGGAATGAAACATCAATAAACATAACAACTAATAAAGTTTTGGTATGGATTGGACGTGGATCCTTCAAAAATGTATGAGCTAAGGGCTTGCTCCCCAGCCCACAGTACTGTACACAGGAACCAGGAATTGTTATGACGCGATGGCTGGAGGAAGTCTTTAGTCGCTGCAGACAGTCTTTTATCTTTCTTTCATACCCTGGCCATGAGGAACTGTTCTGCCATACGTAGCTGTCACAGTACACTGCCTTGTCCTGAAAGCAGTGGCACCCACCAACTCCAAATTAAAACCTCCAGAGTTAAGAACCAAAATGCACCTTTTTCCTTTATCAGATGAGACTGGATGTGCCCAGAGTGGTATGGCCGTAGACAAACCTTTTCTTTATAAACTGGTTATTTCAGATTTTTGTTACAGTAGCAGAAAGCTGACTGACACAACTTTCAGAAGATTTCACGGCACCATAGCTCAATAGAAACGATACTCTATTCAACTGCATAGCCCTGTTCCACATGGTACTTTTCATCTATTTTACATTAAATATTATTTGAAGATAGAAGTCATGAGCTAAGGCTGTGTGAGAATAAAATTTTAGAGATGTAAAAGCAAATTTCTACTTCCAAAAATAATACTAGATGCTGTTCCGTTTCCACCAGAAGCAAGGAAAGGGGGTTAAATACAAAGGGAAGATAAAGGAAAACACTTGTGGTAATGACCTAGGCAGAAACGCATCTGAGTGAACTGGAGAAACAGCACTTCTCAAGAAACATTACATGGCAGATAAAAAGCCTCAGGATGATTGTATTTTCTTCCATGGAGTCTTGGTCTAGATGGACTTGCCCTTGGTCCAGACTAGCCCCACCATGGAAAAGTGTCCACACATCCCACCTGGATCATATACTAAATATTGTTCCACTTGAAGAGTCTTAAGCCATTTTTTTTTTTAGAATGGTCCCAATCAATGTTGGGGAATTTGTAGCATAAATACTTTAAAATATTTATCTGGGTTATTACTTTTCTTAGTACATGCCTTCTGCTAGTGTCTACATTCAAGAGAGAATTTGAAACCTTTCCTTTTTCTTGGGGGGGGGAGGTGTTTCGAGACAGGGTTTCTCTGTTGTAACTCTGTCTGTCCTAGAACTCACTCTTGTAGAGCAGGCTAGCCTCAAACTCATAGAGATCCACCTGCCTCTGGCCTCCTGAATGCTGAAATTAAAGGCATGCTCCACCATCATCCAATTTAAGAACCTTTTTAAATCTGATTGTTGGGTACAAACTTTTAAGTATTTGCAGTATTTTTTTTTCTTTCTAAAAATGGATACCTCCTGTTGCATGCCTTCTGCTACCTCCATCTTCTGCAGCTCCTGGTGCTGCTGCTGTGCTCCTTGAGGGCAGACCTGGTGTCTCTTTTGTGAAGCAGCAGCTGAGGAGATTCTGATGCTCATCATGACCATTGAGAAACCCAAGGAAAGACTGAAGACCGAGAACAATGATCTTGTTCATTTGAAGTGACCAGCAGCAACAAGGTTCTGTGGTGCAGTTTAAGGTTAAAAGACAGACGTCACTTAGTAAACTAATGAAAGCCTATTGTGAATGACAGGGTTTGTCAGTGAGGCAGATCAGATTCTAGTTTGATGGACAATCAATGAAACAGACACACCTGCACAGTTGAAAATGGAGGATGAAGTTACAACTGATGAGTTCCAGCAACAGGCAGGAAGTGTCTACTAAAAAGGGAACCTGTACTTTACTCCAGAATTTTGTTATAGCCCAAGAATACATTCTCAATTCGTTCCCACCACATCCCGGCTACTGTGGTATAATTTTCTCCAGTCTTCACTTTCCCATTCCTTAATTGTATGTAAAGTAACTAGTGTATGTGCACAAGCATATTGTGCTGTTTTCTTTTTCTTTTCCTTAAACCAAATGGCGAATGTTCTGTTTTGGTTGACATCTGATGGAGATGATCTGAGGGGAAGTACTAGTTCTGTGAAAATATCCCTTTCTCCCTTCCTGGTACGCTCATTCAGCTCTCGTCTTTATATTCCAGTAACTTATTTTGCCCTCACTGTTCTAACAAAAGAACCCAACACCATAAAATACCTTCATACTTTGTTTGATTGGAGAATTTTAGTGTTTTCATTTACCATTGTATTGTAAAACCACAGACAAATTTATAACTTTTTTGTAGTTACATGTAGGGATATCTGTCTTTAAGTAGGGGTAAATCACTCTTGAACAAAATGATCTTGGATAGTTTTCCCTTCAAGTCAAGCATCTTGTTTCTTAAATAAACTTCTTGTTTAAATTTAAAGAAAAAAAAATGATGTCTCCTAACTGTAGTCTGTTACCCCTCCATCCTTTCACAGCCGTGCTGTGGTTTGGGGGTTGTTGTGTTTTAAGTAACACATGATTGATGTAATCTGGCATGATTCATTACAATGTCAAGCATCAGCAGAACATTTTGAAAAACAATATTCGTCAAGATCTATTACTGTAGAAATTTCTGCTTGTAGATTCTTTCTTTGGGATTCTTTCACACGTGGTAAAACAACACCTTGTTGACGTCACAACCCATGTTTTTGTAGGAAGTGCGGTTATTAAAATAGGTGCTCCTGGGTTCCAGTGTTACCTCAAGGTTACTCACTAAGTATCAAATGAATACCAAGCAACTTATCAAAGACTTTCCCCATTTACCTTCCATGGAGAGACAAACAGTTCATGACTTAGGAACAAGGAGGAAGGAGGTCCTGAGTCCAGCAGCGCTCCACCGCGACGCAAATCATAACTTTATTGTGTGATTAAGAAACTCTAGTTTTAAAGTAATGCTTTATTTGCATATTAAACCTTTCTTTTAAAAACACAAAATCCTGCTCGCAAAGCCAACATCCCTCTCTGCTTAAGCACATTCAGTAGTTATATGAAGCCTCATGGTAGTTAGACCTCAAATGTCTTTTGAAGTGATTTTGCAAATATTTGGTGTTCAAGTAACTCTTTCCATTATAGTCCTACCGGTCAGGAGTTGTTTCTTTCTTTATGGTAGCCTTACTATGAATTATTTAAAAATGCCATGATTTTCAAAAGATTTCCACAAAGGTACCCACTTAAACAGACATATTAAAATTCACAGTCATATTGATTCAAAAAATAAAAGGAAGAAAGGTCCTTCCAAGTAGCCTTCATGGTTTCTTCTTACTCAAATGTGAAAATCCTCTCCTGCCTCCATGCTATCCGTGTTTCTGAACCCACATCCTGTTCCCATGACTGTATCCTTTTAGCTGTACCGTCTTTCCACCCACCCCCATTTCCATATTGTATGCAGAAACAGTCACTCCGGTAATGGCTGTCCATGCCAGTCACTGTACGAGGCTCTTGAGCTCTGGAAAGAAAACAAAGTAGAAAGATGTTGTAAAATAAATAAAGCTTCCCGGTTCCTCAGTGCAGCTCCACCAACCGCTGGCCCCTGCAGCATCAGAGGCTCCCAGAGCAGGAAGCCACTGGGCTGCGTGGTTCTTTCTGAGTACCCATTTGGCTCACAGAATGCACAGAGTTCCAGGAAAGGTTGTCAGAAGAACGTCTCTTTCTCCATTTTTTAGAACAAGGGTGATTACATCTATAGGGTAGAGAATTTTTGGTACCCAGGAGCCATTGGTTAAGACAGGAATACTGTTATAACCCCATTTCAAGAGGAGCTCTAAGGGTCAAAGTCTTGCAAGGGCTGCCTCTGGCATGGTGTGGTCCCACAGGGAAAAGAGGAAGATACCTTATCAGTATATGGGCTCAGCCCTAGGCTTTCAGTTACAGCGCAGATAAGTACCAACCAAGCCACATTCCTTTGCTAATGACCTTCTGCAAAGCAGGCAGTATTTAATATTTAGCTGGGTTCTTAGCTAGGGCTAAGAAAAGTGGGGAGCAACCAATCCTACCAATCTCCAGGGTTCAAGGCACGCTTCTACTCACTCTTAGCTCTAGGACAGTCCCACAGGAAGAGAGCAAACGTGAAAGGAAATATTTAAGTTGGCTGCTTTGATAAGTGCTAGGGGAGGGAGGTTGAGGTATAGGAAGAAATAAGACTACCATATTTGTTTATTTACTCAAGTGGACTTGTCACCTTTGAGCACTAGCTGTGTACAGTGCTAGCTAGAATGGGAAAGAAAGCAAAAGAGACACAAGCTCTAGCTTATCCCTTACCACTGGAGATAAGGACCCCAATGTGATGAGTTTCTGAAGCATCCTCAGCCTTGGTGGGGTGGAGCAGCCCTAAGGAAGTTTAGTCATTGCTTCCAAGCATGCTTTTTGCCAAGTTTTCCAGTCCTTTAGTAATCTGATAATGCTCATGGGTGGCTTCCTCACTGAGTCTTTAGTGTTGCTGGTGCTATTCTGATACCTCAGTCTCTCTCAGGGTTCACCCCTAATGGCTTCCCCCAAGGGAGTACAAGCCTGCAACACCTGGGTGGGCCACACGAACTAGCGTTTCCTGCATGAACATCATAGGTAGTTTTTCTGCTGTCCATTTCTCTGAGCTGTTCCTCGCAGTTTGTTTTGTCATGTTGGGAATGGGACGGAGAAGAACAAGGGCAAGGAAAAGGCAAGGAGGTGGAAGTCTAGCTGTCTTCCCGAGGTGCCACTGTCTCCTCCGGATCGTGTTGTGAGGCCCCGCTGAGCTAGACGGATGCTACTTTCATTCTCCATGAGCAAGGGAAAATGTCCATAGTTTGATCTCACCTTTGCTGTAGCATACTCTGCAAGTTCCAATGGAGACAACTGTCAAACAATTATGAAATAGGAGACGAAGCAAAGATGTAGCTCAGTGGTAAAGTGCCTGGATAAGATATGCGAGGCCCTGGGGCTCGATCACTAACGGAAAGAAAAGAAAGGGAAGAGGGAAATGGGAGAGGCGGCAGAAGAAGGATGGAGAAAGAGAAAAAGGAAAGGACAGAGAGATTGGAAAGTGGGATGCATACTCAAACCGCCAAGAAAAGCATAGCAATCAGTAACTAATCAATAAACTTGCCACAGAAACTAGCAGAGATGTGCTTACACACTGCTGTAACCACATTGCATGTTTTACATCAAAGGATAGATATACAGGATGTATCCTGCAAGAACTGAAAACTTCCTGAAGAACCATGGAAACGGCAGCATCAAAGACCAGAATCTGTTGTCTCTGAAAGCCATAGGAGAGGCTTAGTAGGTGATTGACCATCATAGACTAATGAACTAAGGAAGGCAAGTCAATGAGAGACACGCATACTGAAGCTTGGAGAAAGGGTAATCTAAATACAGAACGCTTCAGAGAACTGTGAGATAAAGCCAAATGGTCCAATTGTAAGGAAATTTGTAAGGAATCCTGTAAGGAAAATAGAGACCAGAATTAAAAAAAAAAAAAAACATTTGGAGAAATGATGTCGAACTGTCTCCGACTGTAGTGAAAAACCAACTCATAAATCCGAAATAATTCAGCCACCCTCAGCCAGTTTAAAAAAAAAAAACACAGAGTAGACCACATTCAGATTATAACAGTGAAATGTTGCATCAGACCAAGTTAAATAATTTTATTGTCTTTGAGCTTAACGTACGCAATGAAAAATTCCTACAGTGAAATAGAGCATACATATTTCCTAATAATAATTAACCTCCTTTTAAGAGGAATATTTTCTGAGTGTCCTAGTATGCTTTCTACTGCTGTGATACACACCATGATTCAAAGTAACTTGGAAGGAAAGATTTATTTATTTTACATCTCCAGATTGTAACTGGCCACTGAGAGAAGTTAGGGCAAGAACTCAGGACAGGAACCTCGAGGCAGGAACTAAAGCAGAGGTCATAGAGGGATGCTGCTCACTCATTTGCTCCTCATTGCTTGCTTATCCTACTTTCTTATATAACCCAAGATCATCTGCCCAGGAGTGGCCCCACACACAGTAAGCTAGGCCCTCTCACATCAATCATCAATCTGGCCAATCAGGAAAATACCCTACAAACTTGCCTCCAGACCAATCTGACAGAGGCAAAGCCTCAACTGAGTTTCTCTCTTTCCAAGTAAGTCTCGTTTATGTTAAGGTGACAGCAGCTAACTAGTATACTGGAGCTACTATTGATGATATTTCAGGAAGTTCTGAGGTAGTGGTAGAGAGAAAGAGAAATAGAAAGAATTGGGAATTCTATCACAGAGAACATGCTTCACAGACACAGTAGACAGAATAATAACTTTGCCCATGGGTTAGATAATGTTCAGGTGAGAAAGATGAGAAGATTCTGGGTATATTGAAGGGCTACTGTAACAATACAATGCTTAAATGCTAAATAGGAATACTATCTTGTTTGGTATTAGGGCCATTGCAGATATGACCAAGATAGGATGAATGGATTAGAACAAAATACGATGGTAAGCATGTACAAAAATATCACAATGAAGACTATTCCATTTTTTACTAACAAAATAGTAATCAAGCTGAGGAGACAGCTCAGTCTATAAAGTGTATGCCATGGAAGCATGAAGATCTGAGTTCAGTCTCTAGAATTCATGTAAAATAATCAAGCTAGGCATTGCGGTGCATGCTTATAATCCCAGTGCTGGGGAGTCAAGGGCAGGTAGATCCCTGAAGCTTGCCAACCAGCCCAGGCAGCTTACTTGGCAAGCTCCAGGTCAGTGATAAACCATGTCTCAAAAATCAAGGCAGACAGCTCCTGAGGATGACACCCAAGGTTGATGTTTGTCCTCTACATACATATGTACCTGCACAACATGAATGTGTACACACAAATACCCAAGTATATACATACACACGTACTGATAAAAATTTGATTTAAAAAAATTAAGATAAAGTCATACCAACCTATGATGGGCTCCGAATCTATTGATGGATATCCCTGCAAAGAGAAGCATAGACACACTGACTCCAAAAGGGAGAATGTTAAATGACGCTCAAGACAGGAGCTGGCATGAGGCAGCTTCCAAGCCGCCCAGGGGACTGTCGGCAACAGCCAGAAACCGAAGGAGACAAGGAGCGTCCCTACCTACGGCTTCAGAGAAGTCATGGTCCCATGGACACCTGCGTTGCTGGATTGCAGAACTCCCACCATAAGAGAATACATTCTTGCTATTTTAGTTCTTTGTCAGTGCAGCCCTAGGGAACCACTACATTCTGGTATTGGTTTGACTCACACGCAATTCCTGTTTTTCTAAGAGAATATGAATGGGAAGCAACTTCCTAAAACTCAGCCTATCCTGACTTTCTAAATGGTGAGCTTAAGTCAAAGAATTGTAAATGTGGATATCCAAGGTCTCACAGCTGGAGGTGAAGCCAGGATTTGAACTCACAACCTGGCTCCAGAGGCATGTTCTTGATCTGCCTGACACAGTAGTCCGGCGGCACTGTGAAGTGTGAATGGCAGGCTGTTAGCGGAATTGACTCTGCTTTGCTTTTCCTTGTGCTGTCATTGCGTTTCCATCTACATCACTCCTCATAAGGCAGGTGTTGATGAATGTCCACAAGATGCTGGGAAGGTGGTATACTAGACTTGACACCCGCGTCTGTGGTCTGGGACATTAAACTAGTGTGAGCACCTCTATAAATGCACCGGAGGCTGTGACGACACACTCTGTCAGGTGCCCCGTGGAACATTAATAAAGTTTCTTGCTGCTGGCCCCTTGGTATGGCCTTTATTGTGTATCAACTACCTGGAGTAAGCTATGGTCAGAAAGACATTGATTGGGAAGTTTTGAAAAATGAGCATGAGTTGTAAGTTGCAGGCCGCTCTGAATAATGTGATGGAGTCTTGGACCGTCCCCAACCTGCCAAGCATCCTAATCATCTTTTAACTGCTGTATCCATGTAGTATTCACTACCTAACTGCAAACATCCTGATCACCAGGAAACCTATCAAGATCATATGGTCTCTTTGACCAAGTGATTTGCTTTCTTTAATAATACCCCCAAAGTGTAAAATGTTGACAATTCAAATACACCACAGAGAAGTCATAACACGATCCTCTTAAGGGAAAAGGTGAAAGTACTTACAATACTTTAAGAGACTACATGTAATTTTCACTGTAGTATTTATTACAGTGGCTCTATTATTGTTAGGCTTTGCTGATGATCTTCGACTGTGCCTAATCTATAAATTATTCTTTATCTTATGTAGTTAAGTCTGGGGGAACATATAGATATAAGAGGTCTAATGCTACCTTCAATTTCAGACGTGCGCCGATGGGCTTAGAACCTCTTCCCACACGTGAGGCAGAACGGCTAGAGCATGTATCCAAACACAGCAGTCTCCAAAACAGACCAGTCGTTAGCTCTACTTCTTGTTCTCTTTTAAAGCACTTCTTTATTTATTCACGTGCAGGCCCATTTCACCTCTACCTTCCAGGACAACCAATTCCAATCTCCACAAAGCTCTAACTTTATTCTCTACAAGTTTATCCAGAGAATCTCTGTGTGCTCTTTTGGATCTTGGTGCTGAGGTGTGACCCCTTAAATTGACACGTATTAGACAGATGTCTCCTGCCAGATTCTGTACAGTCGCTGTCTTTCTTCCTCCTGATCTTCTAGGACTCTTCTTACCAGAGACCTTCTGATACTTTCTTTGAGGTAAAGACTATGTGATTGCCCTGTCGAAATGCACATAATACAAACTGTTTCTTACTTCAAAGAATTGATTAGTTCTCTGAGATTGGGAAATGAATAATCCGCTTCATTTGGGGTATTTGCCTCTTGAAATTCAGAACCCAAAGGAGTAAATTAGGAAAACTATGTAATAAGAAAAATAGGATGTGTCTGCTAGAAATACTTTTGCTTGCAAATGAAACACACACACCCACCTTAAACTAACTTGGGTGCAAAAACTATGGTAAAGGAAATTGATTGCAGAAGAGTAGAGAATACAGGCTTCTCCAGTGGCTTGATACAAGTCACAGGATTTGGACTAAGATGGCCTGCTTCCCCTGTGCTTAGTTACCTCTTTGCTCAAAAGGTATGATCAGGAGCTGGATAGATGGCTCAGCAATTAAGGACACTTGCTACACTTGAGGTCAACCCAAGTTTGATTCCCAGCAACTGTGTTGGGGGGCCCACAACTCCCTGAGACTCCAGCTCCAAAGTATTCAACACCCTCTTCTGGCCTCTATGGGCACCTGAACCAGTGTGTACATATCCACACATAGACACACAGAGACTTACTAATAAACTGAAACAAAGTAAATCTGTTTGTCTCTTTGTTTGTTTGTTTGTTTGTTTGAGACAGGGTTTCTCTGTTGTAACTCTGGCTGTCCTGGAACTCACTCCGTAGACCAGACTGGCCTCAAACTCACAGAGATCTGCCTGCCTTGACTTCCCGAGTACTGGGATTAAAGGTGTGAGCCACCACTGCCCAGCTTCAAAATAAATCTTTTAAATAAAATTATAATCAGCTATGTCTGATAGCAATTCTTGGGACATTTTTCCTCCTGTATTTCATTCATCAGAAGAAAGAAAAAAATCTCCCTTCAATTTTCCAGTAAACATAGACTTCAAGGGATTGGACCATCTTAGTTAATGGGCTCATCTTTGAATCAGTCATTGTAGCGGAGAATGATGGGACTTAACTTAGCCTCCTCACCTCAGAGTTGATAAAGAAGTCAGGATACTAAAAGGGTCAGGAGTATAGAGAGAAACAGACTCTACGGGCCAAAAGCAGCAGATTCATAGCACAGGGTATAAATGAAGCCTCACATTTAGAATGCGTGCTTGAGACATTACTGAAAACCACTCATAGCTTCCTGGATCCAAATAGCCATAATCAAGCCATGTCCCTTGAGCCCCAGTGCTGTGTACCTTAATAGGCCAGTGTTAATTGGTCACCAGTGAGGAGCCTGTGGCCTTCCCTTGCACCAGCATTTTTAAAAAGGTCCCACTGAAGTCATTTATATATTTTAGAATAGTTAACATGGCCCCAATGGGCCTGCAGCAAAAGATGCATTTTGCAACATCTAATGAGTAAATGGGGCATTTAGTAAGACACAGTCTAATTACTTTGGGCCTTTGTAAAATATTAATTTAAGGGAACCACAGCATTAAGGAATAAGTTTGCCAGGCGGGGCTTAGTAATTTTGTTCCATAGCTGCCATTAATATCAATAGAAGTCTCTTAGCTCACTTGCCACCCATTGCTTTGACAATGTATAGGAATCAGTTGATGAAGATTTTTTCTTTCAATTAAAGTTCCAGAATAAAGTGTGGAGTTGTTTGTGCATAGGTATATACCTGCACGGCTAGGGAAGTGGTACTCAGGGCTAGTGCTTCCAAAGCTGGACCTGGATTACATGCTGTGAAGTCTCTGTTGCTGAGTTTCCAGAAAGCATGGCAATTCCAACTCCCGAAGAGCAGTGATATAAAGAAAGCCACCATGACAACCGGTGGGCACAATGGAAATGCTTTCTAAAAGCTTTACATCGTACATATATGATTTCTGTTCTGGGGTTGGAATTTCCTTGTGATGCTGGACATCAGGCTGGAGATGTCCATAAAGCTCAATCCATAAAATGTTGGACCATGTACATGTAACTAGAGTCTTAGCCCAAGAAAAAACATAAAAAAAAAACAAACAAACCGGGCATGGTGATTCATGCTTGTAATCCCAGTGCCGCAGAGGTAGAGACAGGTTGGGGTTCACTGGCCAGCCAGGCTCCCTTTATGACACCCTTTGTCAAAGACCAAGGTGGATGGTACCTGAAGCAAAATAACACCTAAGTTTGTCCTCTGGCTTCTGCACGTGTGCTCACACACATGCACTGCATACACATGAACACATACACACATGTACACATACAGAGAAAGATGCCAGTTGTCAACTCAAACACACATCGAAAGGGACCGTGGATGATGATTCTGAATTGACCTTACATGGGAACCTCCCTGAAGTTGTCTTGCATAGGACTCTCTCGGGGAGGACAAGTCCCAAGCTGCTGACTTGGATGCTCTGAGTCCAGCGGAAAAGTACAAACAGGAAGCTTGTCCTGCCGTTCGATGATGTCGGCCTCTGCTTACAAGAGTGGCTCCTTAGACACACACTGGCCTACCTTGCCTGTTGTTACTTTATTATCCTCTTCCCTGAGTTCTCCAAATCCAGTGAGGAAGGGATTCTGGGAAATAAGCAGTCATCCTTTGCTTTGTGTTCTTGCATGGTGGCAGTTCTTACTTACTTCTGTAGAAGCCGAGCAGTGATGATTCTGTGTGTGCCACGGCAAGAAGCTGCTGGGATGGGCAGAGCGGCGAAGATGAACTGTTCCCTGGTGGCTCCGGATGGATGTGCAATGCAGGGGGTGGCTATGACGTAGGAAACCGAGTTAATGGGACAGGCGCTAACCCTCAAGAAATACCAAGTGTCCTCCTTCCAGTGTTCACAAAGTTTTGAGAAACAGCTACACTTAGTCGTGCAGCGTGAAAGAACGAGATTATGTCACGTTAAGAGAATATGCAGCAAGCGCATAGCTGTGAAGACATCCAGGATGCTCTAATATCATTCATGGATTTATCTACGGCTACGCCGCATGCCTTTCCGTCCAATTCATCTGATCCCATCCCCTAAAGCATCCCCTGTATCTCTCGTTTCTGGATCCCTGTACAAATTGCAGGAGCTAATTTAATTTGGGGGTGGTCAGGCTAAGCCCCCGTGTTCCCTTTCAACCCCAGCAAATATTTCATTGTTTGTAATGCCTCTTAATACACGAAACAATATTTATGCTGCACTCTACAACATTTTATAACTTTCTTCTAATTGCCTTAGCAGGCTTTAAAACTAGAGCTTAGCACTTCGATAATAAGCGTATTAATTTGTCTAACGTTTAAGTTCTTACAAAGGAAGAGACAAGCATTAATTTTGTTTAGTTAAAACAAGCTTTGCTTTTGAACAGCAGGTGGTAATTGAAACAAAACAAGGACTCATTAGAGGAGCGTCTGGTGGCTCATGATACAAACAGAGCATACTAGAAAACCCAAACACAAGAGCCCTGAAATAAAGTGGTCATCATCTAATTAACAGAACATGTTTTAATTACCGAGTAAACCATGCAGCGCCGTGTGTCAATTTAACTGATGTGCTAAGTGCCAGTTTACAATATCAGAAACAGACAAATAATTGGAATCTAATTACATGCAGGTCTATTGCACACCAGCGCCTCCAGCCCATCTTAATAAACAAGTTTTTACATCAAACCATGAATAGCAAATACAGCCATGCTGTTAATTGCTACATTGTGATATTGGGACTTTGCCAGCTCTGACTATTAAAATAAGCTCTTGTGTGGATTGCAGTTTCTCTGCTACGCTTTAATTAGAATCAAATGAGAGGCAGAGATCGGGCTGTATTACTGCAATTCAATATATGTAAATAAGATAACTGGCTAATCTTTTTATTTTATTTCTGAGCCTCCATGCAATAGGCGGTTTAGTTATGCTAATAGGTTATCACTTTGCAAATGAAGTAGATTTGTGCTGTGAGATGAATCAAGAAACATGTAATCTTTGCTCGAGAGTCTAAATATTCCCCATCCTTGCACGTGGGATCCGGAGAACTTTCTTGCCCAAGATATATGGTGCTATATTTTTAATGCCCGTATTGGCCTAGTTTTTCAGCGATAGCTTTGAATGTTGTATTCCACTTGTCTAAATAAACACATGATCCATAACACGCTATTTACAATGCTCGGACAGATATTTCAAGATAAACTCCTATAATGGAGACTCATTCATTTGAGTACTTGAAAGGTTGCAGAGGAGGTCTACATAAATACTGTATAATGCAAATTTTAAATTAAGACCAAGGCATAGATAGCGCTCATATTTCATACTGTGTATAAATGTGCTACTTGTCAGGGAACTAATCAGGGATTCAGAAATATTTCAGAGTGCGAAAATGAAATCTATGGTACGGCCGCTGATGGGCCATTTTTCTGTATTTTCCAACTAGGGAAGGAGATGGTATGGCTATTGTTGAAAAATTACCAAGTAATGATCTCCTGGGAAGATCGCCTTATGTTTCATTAGAATTGTAATTAGAAGTGGCCATGACCTTGGGAAACCTGCTTCAGGAGCTGGCTCTCTTCTCTTTTGTTTAAGAAAATCTTCCAAGTTGCTTCTGCTCCTGGCCACAGGCGACGTTCACTGAACTCCATAGAAAGGACGTAATAAAGCATGAAAGTGCACTACGCTGGCACAGTAAGCAGAAATACACAGAGGCGGAATGGAGTGTCACTCTCTCAATTTTAGAAGCAGTTTGTCATTGTGGATGCAAAGTGCCCAGAGCTTTCTTCCCTAGGAGATGTTCTAGGTCACACCAGATCTTAGAGCTGACTTCTACTGAAGACAGGGCAGCTCTATTGAGTGTCTGAGAGCTCCCAGAACTTTAAAGGCGACACTGAGCCATTTTCAACTTCTGGCTTGAAGGAAAAAAGCCAAGCTACTCACTGGCTTGAGCCGAAGGCAGCCTGTAACAATACTCCACAACTTGGCGCAGGTCCTTGCCTATTTAAATTTCCATCACACCATTGTCGGAGGCCCATGCCTTTCACATGGCTTGCGTGGTGGACGTGGTCCAACTCCCAGAAGGGAGCAAGTGCACCACGCAAAATATTGGAAGGGTCTACATGTTTCCAACACCTCATCGGATACTTTAGTGAGAGGGTAAAAAACATTCTTGGTACTCTTGTTGCTGGCAAAGTCACAAAGGATTGCGGGCTGGTACCTCATCCATCTTGGTTCAAAAATGAAATGGAGTCTCCTGGTCAGTTGTCAGAAGGAGAAAAAACACCACCTCCAGATGCCCTGGTTTTCTCCTATCCTTTCAGCCTCCCACCAAAGCATGCCAACTCCAGTAACAATATATAATCAAAATGTTTAAAATGCAGAGTAAATGTGTATAAAAATGTACAGGGGCTGGAAAAGGAACGTAATAAGGTTAAATTTTACAAACATGATTCCATATGTTGAAAGCATCTTGTAGTTATGTCAAATACAGATGAAGCTATAAATTATCTCAGAATCAGAAGTGTCAAGTTTCAGGCTAATGCTGGGTATGTGTGTGTGTGTGTGTGTGTGTGTGTGTGTGTGTGTGTGTGTGTATCTTCAAGATTCTTATTAAATATGAAAACATGCTAAACATAGAAAAAGCTAACAACTGTACCAAAAGCAAGACAGAGTGTTACTAATGTCTGCCAACTGTATTACTCACCAGGCAATCAATCTCACGTGAGCAACCTCTGCAGCAGGCAACCAGGAAAGCCGAAACCCACCTCTCCTGCTTGTCTTATTTGTGGTTACTCTTGCAAGGTTTCCACATTATTCTGTTTGCTCACTGTTAACCCTGAGAGGGCACGGTTAGTAAGAGGAAAACGTTTATTCAATTATAATGTCTTTATTTCTACTTAAAACACACACAAAACTGTCAGCAATAGACAAATTAGTGCTGTGGGGTGGAACATGTGCTCACTTTAGTCTATATTTGAATTCTAATAAATTATATCCATGCTATTGCAGAAGTTATAACTGACATGCTGTCAGAACTATACATGGAGATGCCTAGATGTACACGCAGTGCCTTGAAGGCTGTCACATTTGGCCGAATTGTAAACATCCCTCTCATTTGCCAAACAGTGCTGTTATGTCTGTGGAAAGGGGTAATTTTTTCCCTGGTTACAAACTCATGATTCTGAATGTACCTAAACTCTAAGGAAAAAAATAGTCTCCGTTAAAAAAAAAAAAATCTAATGATCTATTCTGATACTCAACACAGCATATGGAAGTAGTTTCTTACTCTAGCTTATAGACCAAGGAAATAACAGAGCCCCTTAGATGAAGTCCAAGGGAATGCACACTCTACAGTTCACATGATAAGCACACAGTGATGATATTTGTAGAATTTTGAGGGTGTTTACCGTCAATATCTGGTATAATAGTTTCTGGAACACAAACACTGGCTTTTTACCAGGGATTAAAATAACTATCAACTATCAGCTATCCTGATTGGTGACAGAGGGTGTACATTTGGTGACTGTTGTGAACCGAAATGCTTGTGTCCCCATCCCCAAATTCATATGTTCAAATCCCAGCTGTGAAGGCACTAACATTAGGAAGTGCACCCTTTTGGGAAGCAACCTGGTTAAGGGAGTAGAGTCCTTGTGAATAGTAGTTGTCTCTGAAAAAAGAGACCCCCCCCCCCCAGGGATATCAGTTTCCCTTCTGCTGTGAGAAGACTGTGAGAAGAGCAAGGGTTTTTCACTGGGTACTAGATCTACTAGATCACCTTGGATTTCTTATCTGACAGCATGTAAGAAAGAAGACTTGCTTATGGCTCATCAGTCTGTGGCCCGAGCAAGCTAGACTCTTAGGAGAAATGGGTGTTGGAATCACTCACTCCATCCATGCCATTATAAGAGTGCCTGCTAGGTGTCCTGTACGGTATTGGTGGACAAGGGTGTAATTGCATGGAGGACATCAGCTAAGGGGGCGGGGAGTCAGACAGCAAAAACTAAATGTAGTAGTGTGCTGCTCTTGTAGAGGACTTAGGTTTGATCTCCAACACCCACATGATAATTTGCAGCCATCCGTAACTTCAGTCTTAGGGCCTCGCTACAGAGTGAGTTCCAGGACAGCCAGAGTTACAACAGAAAAACCATGTCTCGAAAAAAAAATTTTTGAAAAAATCCCTAATACTTATGATACATATGACCCAAAGTAACTTCTAGAACTTTATTATATACTAGGAGCAAAGTCTGAGATTTAGATACAAAAGGAAAGATTGGATAGGAATGTATATTTTAAGTAAGTACTCCCCGAAATTTTCAAGTAGAGATGGGGTGAACAACGGCCAGAGAGCATACTTTGTATACTTGACACAGTCATCAACCTGCAAGCCAAGAAGTTAAGAAGGAAAAAATGCTGGGTGCAAATTAGAGGTTGAACTTGTAGAATTGACGGCTGCCGCAAAACCCTATTTTCCTCCAATTGGGCAGGAACAGTGCAAGCTGATAGAAGGCAGAAGCTAATAGTAAGAACTAGCTGAGGATTTAGCTCAGTGGCAGAGTGCTTGCATGGCAATGGCAAGGCCCTGGGTTCAATTTCCAGCAACGGGGGGAAAAGGGGGGGGGGGTGTTTGCAAAATACCAAAATCAAGAAAGCAAAACAGAACAACTACAACAGACACACAACAGTAGAAACATCTGATGCTGAGCAGCCGGAGGATGATCACTGTTCAGTCTTTTCATCCTTATGGGCACAAGACCCTAAGTACTTACAACTTGTTGAGTGTAGGCTTGTACCTCTTTTTGGCCTCCTTGAGTTTGCTGATCCCTTCTGAGACTACCACAGGAGTGGCCCCATCACCAAGAATCTTCATGAACAGGTCATTCTTGGGGGGGGGATGGGGGGGTGGCGGGTGTGTTAAAGAGGTGGCTAGGCAGTTAAAAAGCCCCTGCTACTCTTACAGAGGGACAGATTTCCGGTTCCCAGAACACATGTTGGGGGGGGGGGTGTCACCACCTCCTGTTACTCCAGCTCTGTTCTCTCTGATAAAAAATAATTTCTGGGGAGAAAAAAAAAAACCTTCTGGGGGCTGTGGGGAGAGCTCATTCAATAAAGTGCTTTCTGTGCAAGCAGGAAAACCTGGCCCCTGAGAAGCCACATATTAAAAAAAGAGAGAAAGAAAAAGAAAAGGAAGGGAAGAAGGAAGAAAAGAAGAAAGGAAAGAAAAGAAAAGCTAGGTGCTAAGGAAGGGGAGTCAGGCAGATCACGGAGCTAGCCAGCCTCATCTACTGGTGAGTCCCAGGCCAATGAAGAGGCCTTATCTCATAAAACAAGGTGACCAGTAACTTGGGAACAATACCAATGTTGCCCTCTGACTACAGACACATATACAAATCTCCTGATCACTATTTGTGGTCTGTCTGGTTTGACAGGGAATTAAACCCAATGCCCTGTGCATACTTGGCATATACGCTACCACTGAGCTATACCCTTGGCCCCTCAGTACAGCTTCAGTTTCATACGCTGGTGAAGGAAAGATTCAGGGTCCTAGCATATGTGAGGTGTGTGTTTACCACTAAACTACAATATGATTTTAAATCGATAAATTCATAATTCACTTTTCACATAAAGAAAGTGTAAGAACATGAAGATTATAACATTTGAGGCCAGATAGTCATCTTTAGAAAAATTTTATTACTCTTTGTAACTATTTTTTAATGTATATGAAAACAATGCAAATTTAACACATATGTATGTGCAAATTAAAAAATTGTACTAAATTCAATATGAGATATTCTCTTCTATCCTGGAACAGAGGGGGAAAATGTAAGAAAATACAATTGCTACTATGGCATAAACCATAATTCTGGCTACTCAAGAGGCTGAGACTGGAGGACCAATAACATGTCGAGGTTACCTGTGAGGATTAGTGAGATTCTATCTGGGCATACACAGTATTAAATTGCTTGAATAGCATAAGCAATGACATAGATTTCAATGCCAGTACTGGGGGAAGAGAAAGGTGGGGGAAGGAAGGAAGGGAGGGAGGGAAGGAGGGAGGGAGCGAGGGAGGGAAGAAGCCCTACGACCAAAACTATAAAATCAATGAGACCCAAATAAAGGTTGTATTCGAGTCACTAGTATTGTTCTAAAATCCATGACTAATCTGATAAAGGTTCTCTGATGACATTAGATGTTAGCACAGCAAAGTGAGTGACCAACGTGTAGGCACTCTCTGCACTATTTTTGTAATTCCTGTGTAAGTATAGCAGCATTTAAAAATTTAAATAAAGTGGGGTGGGAGAAACGGCTCAGCAGTTAAGAGCACTTGTTACTCTTGCCACAGACCTGGCTTCCGTTCCCAACACCCACATCATAGACCACGGGCCATTTGTAACTTCACCTCAGGGGTATCTGACACCCTCCCCAGATCTCCAGGTACAGCTATACACATGATATACATACATGCATGCAGGCAAAACACTCATACGCATAAAATAAAATTTAAAATCTAAAAAATTTTGAGATAAAAAGGTTTTTTAATCGATGGATGGAGAAATGCCTCAGTCTGTAAAATACTTGCTTGCAATCATGAGTACCTCAGCTCCATCCTGAAACCGCGTGTAAAAAAGCCAAGCGTGACGACATACACTTGTAATCCCAGTCCTGGTTTGACGGAGACGGGTAGATTCCTGGAGATCGCTGGCCGGCTAGCCTAGCCTAATTGGTAAGCTCCAGGACCCTGCCTCAGAAAAACAAGATGGATGACATCCGAGAAATGACAGCTGAGATGTAACTCTAACCTCCACATACACGCATGCAAACATCTGCACATATGTGTACACACACACACTCAAGTGTGTGCCAGCACCATCTCTTCACTGTGAAATGCCATGCCCAGAGTCGGGAGTTAAACGGCGTGAAATGACCTGGCTTTTGCCTACTACTGATCATGAAACATCCATGTTTATCTAGTTCTTGGAACATTTTTGTTGTTGTTTCATCCTTCTTCGTGAATCTTTCTAAATACAAAAACAAAAAACCCAAGAAAATCCCCAGCCTAATTTTTATCTGCTTTGTTGTGTGATGAAATTATTCTCCAAAATGTCTGGACCCTAATCATCCACAGACATTTTCGCATCAGCACCGCTGATGGTTGTGTATTAGCCTGCTGGTTATACTAGGTAGCTATTTATTCTTCTCTGAGATTTTACTTTTCCTCTAGACAAAACTAACGCTTTCAGACATCTTGAGGATGCTATAGTTCATCTTTAACAGATAGAATTTTGTTCTTATTTTGTTAAATGTTACATTTACATAATTGTGTATGTCATTGGTGTTTGTGAAGATACACCAAAAAGTAGAAGTTTTCCTGTCTAAAGCATAAGAATTAGTCTCCCCCCGAACCCCATCCAGATAACTTATTCTGTCCAAATCAGGAACCAAGTAGATTTTTAGATAATGAGGGCAAATTTTCTTATTCTGCTCTAAGATTAGTCTTATTCTTTGCATAGAAGTTACACTGGTGTCAGGGATTTAAAAAAAAAAAATCGCAGAATACATTGAGTTAGAAATCCCTGACACTAGGCCAAGTGACATTGCTGTAGTTGTTCTCCTTTTTTGAAATTAAGTGCCCTTAAAATTGTATGCCTTCGTTTACTCAGTTCTAGTAATAAAATCGACGAGCGACTGATAAAGCAGCTCAAGGTGACTGAATGGTTAAGTATAGAACTTGCCGTTGCTGAAATAGTCTTATCTCTAGACTCAAAGATATTTATATGGAAACTGCATTCTTTATAACAAACCAGAATCTTATTTTGCTGTGGCCAAATGTAATGGGCATCTGTTGCTTTTGCCTGCCCAACACATATTCCTCCCTTTACTATTAGTGGACCCTGGGTTGGGCCGGGGCCGGGGAGAACCAGTTTCAACTCTCATCAGTTTGTGCATCTGTGGAATACCCTCATCATTTCCCACAAACCCCATCGCCTCCCTCGAAGGGCAGGCCTGTGACTCAGACCCAAGCGCACATCACAGTCTCTCCTCTTAGCCACAGAGATTGGCTCAAAATGAATGTGTGTTTCCAGTCAGACCAAAGAGATGCAATACAAAGAATCCTACTGGAGAGACTGGAAGAGACACCTCCTATTCCCAGAAATGAATCTAAGAGGGTGTCAGCCCAGAGCTACCGGGGCAGGCTTGTGACAAACCCCCCACAGTAAGAGGAAGATGGCGGCCAATGCCTGCAACAACCTGGAGCCATAGCTGGATCCAGGATCCTGCCATCCCGAAGATGGGAGCTTTTTAAGCATTCAGGAAATAATTAGGTCCTCCACGCACAGTGCTTTGAATCAGATTTATGCATTTATGTCTCTCGCCACTAACATAATTTCCCCTAATTCATAAAATTCCAAGGCATGGTCTTCTTCCTTAATCAATCTAACTCTGGTGAAATTTCTATTTCCATTCATTGCATAAATATGTGCTGAATACATATGACTGGAGACAATGAAATGGGGAAGAGAGATTATATTAGGCATCATCTATGCCCCAAATGAAAATGTGTCAGGTATTTTGTAGAAATCGATTAAAAATTTGACATTTCTGTTTTCTTTGCTGCAAGTGGCTTGCAGTCTGATCTCATGTCCTGGCAGTGTCTTACACCATAACTTTAACACAGAATATAGGAGCCTTGGTGTGGTTCAAAGCCTTGATCAGTCTCATACTATGTGAGTGACAAAGTATTTAGACTCTCTTAGTGTAGACCTTGCTGACTGCAAAGATAGCATAAGCCTACCTAGATCAAGCAATGCTTTAACAATTGAGAAAGTGCATGTAAAGTATACCATACCATTCCTGGTGCTATGCAGTAGATTGTAGTTTTCAAGTAAAATCATTTAATACATCATTCAGTGAAACTCTACAACCATTTCACCGTTTGATTTAGTGTCCAGGAAGAAACATACTATGTTAGTTTCTACCTATTCAAAGTTTATTTCAGCATCTCAGACTCCCCTCAGACAGACAACTGAGTACTGATTGAAGCCACTAGTCTTTCTCACAGGCACCTGAGCTCCATCATGTCCAAAACCCAATTCAGTATGCTACCTATCCCTAATCTCATGTCTCTTTCTGTGGTGTCAACATCAGAGTTAATGACTCCCTGTGCCTTCAAGTCTCAGCTCAGTCCCACACTTCCTCTTCTCTTCACATCAGTTCAGTGACCAGATTAACTCAGAAACTTTCCCATAGGTCTTCCTGTTTCTATCCTTTTCTCAGTGGCCATATATAATAGCCAAAGTGATTTTCTTAATGAATACTCGTCCTATAAATCAATAATGGTTTTTCACTGGTCCTGGGAAAAAGACCACAAATTTCCTTCATTCTCCTGTTTCTGATGTCTTCATTACTCCAGTTTCAGTTCTCAGCCCTCCTCAAACACAGCTCCCTCACCATCCCATTGTCTAGCCTAGGAAACTCATCTCCCTAGTCTGTTCTGTTTTCCTTTCTGAACTTTTCAAGTGTGGTTTCTTTTGCCTAAAACAGGACAGTACCTCCTTCTTTCTGTGTCTCTTCGCTACCATTCTATCATGTCTGTTATGCCCCAAACTACCTACTACTTTCTCTACATACCCTCCTTCCAATGCTGGAGTCCACATTACAATAGCATCATGCAATTTCCTATCATGTAACCTGCCACACATATCATTTTAACACTGCTTGGATGTGAATATATAGCTATAAGCGCACTACAATTATCAAATTCATTCTCTAGAACCTGATTGGGCAAACCCCCATGTGATGCCTACATAGATATTCATAGGGTTGTTTGTGAATACCATAGGGGAAAAATACATGTCTCCTTTCACTAACCTCAAACTGCCATCATTTCTTACCAGTGCAAAGGGAAACAACAGAACAGAAAAGC